>JAEAOA010000161.1:125000-780000 GCA_016746295.1 Potamilus streckersoni
GGTTTTTTTTTTGCTATTGTATATTTTGTATCGATGATAGTTGCCCAGTATGCAGTTAGTTCAAAAACAATTATTTTGACTCAGATTTTTTAAACTATTGTTTTACGGTATTCCCATTAACTATCTGCCTTTGGAATTCATAAATATCATTGATTTAAAAAGCGCAAGCAGTTTAAGTCACGAATTGCAGCCCGCCCTCTTTTTAACAAGTACAATTAAGCACCATCTATCTCATGACACTGTGCCACAGACAGTTCAGAGCACGTATTTGTCTGATCAGCCATTCACGAACTCACAGAAACCAAAGCTATTTGTGATAAATGGTCATCGTCGAGCTAGAAGGACGAATAACACAATAGATTTATTGTATACCAGCCATACTAATGGCATTTCTTCTTAATTTCAAACTTTCCCTTACAATAAGTACATATACTGCAAAAAATATTTGTGTCATTCCCCAGACTGAAGAGTATGGTAATTTATTTTACCAACCTTATAATACTATTTTTGAAAAGCATTTTTCCTATTTTCAGTAATATTGATATTTACAAAATCAGGATTTAAAATGTGTGCGTGACTCTTAATACTCTGTGATAAGATAACTATAAACGCAAGGTAGTCGCTCCTACGTCCAAAGTGGTTACATCGTCCGCCTGGGATGCGGGGAGTCGCTGGTTCGAACCCTAGACGAGTCATACCAAAAACTTTAAACAGTTGTACAGTTACCTCGCTTGACGCTCAGTATTGAGAGGTTAATGTCAGGATTGCATGATCGGCGTGGTATCAGGATATTGTAACTAGATTGGACATGTCTGATGCCACATTGCTATGCATCACTATAAGCTGTCACACTACATACATGGTAGTGATGTGTTTAAAAGTGTTAAAACTACGAAAAAAAATCCAAAATACACAAAACACATTATAAATGCATAAGGACTATCACTGTTTACTCATTGATATAATCCTTATAAACGCATGAGGACAGTCAATGTTTATCACAGAAATTAAAGCTATCATTTAAACATGTATTTTGATATTTAATTAAAACTGTATTATTTACACATAGTCATAATCAATGTCTGAGACTTAGTGGCGTCAAAAGCTACGTAAGACACATCATGTCTGATACTTGGTGGAATCATACTAAATGTGTGACACTGGAGTCATTCTAAATGTCTGACACTTGGTGGAGTCATACGAGTCATGCTAAATGTCTAAATGGTTGACACTTGTTGGAGTCATGTTATATGTTTGACACTAAAAGGGTTAAAATTAGAATACGAAATTTAGAGGAGTCATAATCAATGATTCACTCATTAGTCTTAATCAATATGTGACATTTAGTCAAGTCAATGTCTGACACATACTAGATTCATAGTCAATGACTGACGCATACTGGATTCATAGTCAATATCTGACACATACTGGATTCATAATCAATGTCTGACGCATACTGGTTTCATAGTCAATGTCTGACACATGCTGGATTCATAATCAATGTCTGACGCATACTGGTTTCATAGTCAATGTCTGACACATACTAGATTCATAGTCAATGTCTGACACATACTAGATTCATAGTCAATGTCTGACACATACTAGATTCATAGTCAATGTCTGACACATACTAGATTCATAGTCAATGTCTGACACATACTGGATTCATAATCAATGTCTGACACATACTGGATTCATAATCATTGTCTGACACATACTGGATTCATAGTCAATGTCTGACACATACTAGATTCATAGTCAATGTCTGACACATACTGGATTCATAGTCAATGTCTGACACATACTGGATTCATAATCAATGTCTGACACATACTGGATTCATAATCGAAGTCTGATACATGCTGGAGTCATAATCAATGTCTAACACAATGCATTGTTAATCGATGTCTGACATATACTGAATTCATAATCAATGTCTGACACCTACTGGATTTATAATCAATATCAGACACATACTGGATTTATAATCAATGTCTGACACATACTGGATTGATAATCGATGTCTGACACTGGATTCATAATCAATGTCTGACACTTTGCAGAGACATAATCAATGTCATACACCTTGCAGGAGACATAACAGATGCCTGGCACATGGTAGAGTCGTAATTAATGTGTGATATAATTACTATCGCACTCTTATTGGAATCGTATTGTCTGACTCTTGGTGGAGTCACAATCAATGTCTTGCTATTGGTGAAGCCATTGTCAATGTCTGACTACTGGTTGAGCCATGATCATTGTCTTGTATTTAGTGGATTCGTAATCAATGTCTCACTATTAGTGGATTCGTAATCAATGTCTCACTATTAGTGGATTCGTAATTAATGTCTTACATTTGGTGGAATCACAATCAGTGTCTTACACTTGATGGAGTCGTACTCAACGTTTCATTATTGGTGGAGTCTTGATCAACGTCTTGCATTTTGTGGACTCGTAATCAATGTTTGACTCTTGGTGAAGTTGTAATCAATGTTTAATTCTTGGTGGAGTGGAAGTCAGTGTATGACATTTGGTGGAGTAAAACATCGATGTGTGATATTTGGTGATGTCCCAATCAATGTATAACACTCGGCATATTCCAAATCAATGTATGACATTCGGTATAGTCGAAATCAGTGTATCACACTCGGTGTAGACCAAATTAATGTATCACACTTTATGGGGTAAAAATTAATGTATCACACTTTGTGGGGTCCAAAATCATGTATCACACTTTATGGGGTGCAAATTAATGTATCACACTTTGTGGGGTCTATATTAGTGTATCCCACTGTGGGGTCCAAATTATTGTATCACACTTTATGGGGTCCAAATTAATGTATCACACTTCGTGGGGCCTAAATTAATGTATCACACTATGTAGGGTTCAAATTAATGTATCACACTTTATAGGGTCCAAATTAATGTATCACACTTTTGTGTGGTCCAAAGTAATGTATCACACTTTGCAGGGTACATATTAATGTATCACACTTTTGTGTCGTCCAAAGTAATGTATCACACTTTGTAGGGTCCAAACTAATGTATCACACTTTCTGGGGTCCAAATTAATGTATCACACTTTTTGGGGTCCAAGTTAATGTATCACACTTTCTTGGGTCCAAATTAATATATCACACTTTCTTGGGTCCTAATCAACGTTTGACTCTTGGTGGAGTCATAATCAAAATGTTGGACATTTGGAGAATACATTATCAATGTTTAACACTATTATGATAGAGTAAATTATAATTCAAATGCAAAGCATACAATTTAACAACAGCAAGGTTTAGGATTTTAGAAACAATCGTTTATTGACTTTATCTTACCATTAGACTTTGGCATCAATATTTTGTCATTTTTGTTTTCTACCTTCATTTATTTGATAGCAAATATTATTATTATTATTATTATTATTATTATTATTATTATTATTATTATTATTATTATTATTATTATTATTATTATTGATGCAGATAAACAAACAGAACGCTTAAACTTTACTTATAAAAAAGAAAAGTTTCAGTTTACACAACAAGTGTATCTTAAGGTTACTAAAAGTTGACAGTACCTTAAGGTTACTAAAAGTGGACAGTAAGTTGTGTATGACTGTCCATTCGCCCCGAGACCACACTGCCGTTTTCCCCTCTATTAGTTACGATCTTCATGTGTTTGTATGGCCATATTAGGTGGTTCTACGTCGCCTAACTGACCGCTGACGTGGACATACAGCCCGAAGCTAGAACATAAAATCTTGCAAAATACTTATGATACGAAAAATGCGTAGATCTTAATAGTCTCCGCATGGTGCAATAAACAAGATTTGCTTATCATAATTCAAGGATGAAAAATGACCATTACTGGACTCTGATGACCGCAATGGAAAATTACTTTTAATATGTAGCGCTGGTTAATGGGAAGGTCAGTGTTATCACCGCCATCGTTTGGTCTATCGGTGATAACTCACAAATATCTACAGACAGGGGTATGGAATGGAAGTTGAAGTAGATTAATTCTAATTATTTTTCCAACTAAGCGTTAACAATCAATTTATAATCTATAGATAACTGACGTTAATCTCTCTCTTATATATATATATATATATATATATATATATATATATATATATATATATATATATATATATATATATATATATATATATATATATATATATATATATAAGTTTTCAAGGCTTCAAAAACATTTTACTTTTAATTACTAATCATAACTTATTAATACATATAAATTTTATGTTTAATACATATAAATTTTATGTTTACTAAACGAGTTTTCTGGCAAATATTGTTGTGAAAATAGATTTTGTCAAGTGGTTAGAAATAAATCCCGGAATGAAATAGTTATATAAGGCTTTCAGGGATTTCAAAATAAAAACTCGGATTAAGAGTTTTAAACTGGATCCGGAAAAAATATTTACTTAGACAAAAGGACACAATCTTGGTAAAATTATATCATGGGATGGAATATTTTATAAGAATATTGCAGTTTTGTTAGTGTTTATTACTTTTGTTGGAAATAAACTGCATTATAGTTGGGAAAGATTGTTATTTTGAAAGTTTTTCTTTCTATCATTGTGGTTCAATTATTACATACAAAGTTATTGAATATTAAACCAAGAAGAATAACTTAAATCTGTGTTCATTGTTCAAGGCTAGTGTTGGGCAGAATGTTTGTAAATAGGTCGGTCATTCATGTAAGTCCAATAAATCTTGGAAGTCGGCTATTTCTGTTTAACCAGACCTATCTTGTTCAGCATCTGTTGTACGCAGGTCAAACAGCGGTCAGCGAGCATGATTAGGGCATCCCCAGGAGGGAAAAAGTCATATTCGCATTATGACATTGATGGAAAAATGTGCTTCAAAGGAATATATGATGAATATAATTTTTATCGTGTAGATAGATGTAGGCTGATAATGACAGTGAGAAATGTGATATTTGGGTATTGCAATTGCAGTTCAGGAAACAAAATCCAAACAAAACATTGAATGCTGTAAGCAATCACTTGTAAAATTAAATTTCTGAAAGTTTACAATTAGCCTATTCTAATAACTGAAAAAATGGTCAGTTTTTTTATTACGGTATATGATTTTTCCTAATAATTCTTGTATGTTTATTTATTGTTACATCGTTCAAACTATGTTCAGGTTACCCACTGGTGAACGTTTCGAAGAAAGAAAGAAAGAAAGAAAGAAAGAAAGAAAGAAAGAAAGAAAGAAAGAAAGAAAGAAAGAAAGAAAGAAAAAGAAAGAAAGAAAGAAAGAATGAATGAATGAAAAGAAAAGAAAGAAATAAAGAAAAAGAATAAAAGGAATTTCATATATATATATATATATATATATATATATATATATATATATATATATATATATATATATATATATATATATATATATATATATATATATATATATATATATATATATATATATATGATTATACAACTTTACCAAATTTTCATTATTTCCAATTTTCATCGTTCCAATATGAAGCACCATTTGTGTGTATAATATTATACATTCATTTGTGTGTATACATACTATTCAGCCATATGTGTGTTATTCAGTCATTTGTGTGTATACAATCTATTCAGCCGTATGTGTAGAATACTATTTAATCATTTGTGTGTACGCATTTTATTCAGCCATTTGTGTATTTACCTACTATTCAGCCATTTCTATGTAGATATACTATTCATCAATTTGTGTGCATGATACTATTCAGCCATTTGCGTGTATACATACAATTCATCAGTTTGCGTGTAGTATACTATTCAGTCATTTGTGTTTAGACATAATATTCAAGCATTTGTCTGTATACGTACTCAGCCATTTTTGTGTATAATATTATTCAACCATTTGTGTCTAGACATACTATTCAGCAGCCACTTGTGTGTATACATTTTATTCATCCGTCTGTGTGTAGCTGTTTTTGTGTAGATATGCTATTCAGCCATTTTTGTGCATACATATTATTCAGCTGTTTTGTGTAGATATGCTATTCAGCAATTTTTGTGCATACATACTATTCAGCTGTTTTGTGTAGACATACTATTCAGCTGTTTTGTGTAGACATAATATTCAAATGTTTTGTGTAGACATAATATTCAGCTGTTTTGTGTAGACATAATATTCAAATGTTTTGTGTAGACATAATATTCAGTTGTTTTTGTAGACATACTATTCAGCTGTTTTGTGTAGACATACTATTCAGCTGTTTTGTGTAGACATAATATTCAACTGTTTTGTGTAAACATAATATTCAGCTGTTTTGTGTATACACACTATTCAGCTGTTTTCTGTAGACATAATGTTCAGCTGTTTGTGTGTATGTGCTATTCAGCTGTTTTGTGTAGACATACTATTCAACTGTTTTGTGTAGACATACTATTCAGCTGTTTTGTGTAGCCATAATATTCAGATGTTTTGTGTAGACATAATATTCAAATGTTTTGTGTAGACATAATATTCAGCTGTTTTGTGTAGACATAATATTCAAATGTTTTGTGTAGACATAATATTCAGTTGTTTTTGTAGACATACTATTCAGCTGTTTTGTGTAGACATAATATTCAACTGTTTTGTGTAAACATAATATTCAGCTGTTTTGTGTATACACACTATTCAGCTGTTTTCTGTAGACATAATGTTCAGCTGTTTGTGTGTATGTGCTATTCAGCTGTTTTGTGTAGACATACTATTCAGCTGTTTTGTGTAGCCATAATATTCAGATGTTTTGTGTAGCCATAATATTCAGCTGTTTTGTGTAGCCATAATATTCAGCTGTTTCTATGCAAATATACTATTCAGCATGTATCTGAGTAATCTCTGATATTCATTACCTTTTCGAAATCTGCATAATTGCAGAGTATCTAATCTGTAGCTGACTTCCAGCCGTTTTAAGGTTTTACGTAGCGGAATGCAAAATATTGCAATAACAGCAAAAATAAAAATCTCGTTTGTATTAAAACGATGAGAGAGAGAGAGAGAGAGAGAGAGAGAGAGAGAGAGAGAGAGAGAGAGAGAGAGAGAGAGAGAGAGAGAGAGAGAGAGAGAGAGAGAGAGAGAGAGAGAGAGAGAGAGAGAGAGCAGTGTGGAAGTTTACAGTGATGTCTAGCACTGGATCATCATGCCGCAGACATGTAGCATGATGTCGCACCCAGTCACATTATCCTTACACCAGGCCTACCAGTCCTAACACTAACCTCTTAATGCTGAGAGCCAAGCGAGGCAGCTTTAAGGACCAATTTTATAAGTCTTTGGCATGACTAGACCGGGATTCGAACCCGCGACCTCTCTCATCCGAGACGGAGAGAGAGAGAGAGAGAGAGAGAGAGAGAGAGAGAGAGAGAGAGAGAGAGAGAGAGAGATCCAAATTGACAGACATACGGTAATTGACATATCCTTAAGTAGAGATTGGAGTCAAAGATGACACAGGCTTGTCCACGCTCGTTCATGCAAAATTTATTGCACTGAGCCCTCGCCTTTATGACCTTTACCTGGAACACGAACTTTAAGAATACGTTATAGAATGGTGGTCACTGAAAAATTGCACCTCGGTTTCGATAGAAGCCTTCGATGCTTTGCGCATTAAGAAAGTTAAGTTCCGCTACAACGACTCAATCATTATTTTAAAGAACAAGATAGCTATTTTTCCTGTGCATGTGTGGTGACATGTAAAATCAGTTATCAGATTTTGAATCGAGGAGCACAACGCTATTGAACTATTTATAAAACATCGGACAATTGACCAAAATTAAATCCTTCTGCGACAGAATTTACCACAATGAACCTAACTGACTCTTCAAGAGCCAACGTGTTAATAGAGTGTACCGAATTGTAAACACTGGAAGACACATTTGTGGGCAAACATCTACTTATCATAAAAAAGAAATTCATATAAAATACGATGAAAGTTCGGGTATTAGTTGTAAGGTTATTCTTAATTTCGTCCTTACTCATCAATACAGACAAATGAAAACATTTATCCATTCCGTATAAACTAACCGTACAGACAAAAATGAAAATATTTACCGATTCCATATAAGCTCAGGGTACATACCAATGAAAATATTTACCCATTCCGTATTAACTAACAGTACAGACAATCAAAAATATTTCTCGATTTTCTATAACCTTACCTACACACAAATAAAAATATTTATCCATTCCACATAACGCCCTTTAGGCAAATAAAAATGCGTATCCATTTCGCACAACGCCAATCTTAAATATAAATAAAATATTTATCCATGCAATAAAACCCTAACCCTACAGATAACTGAATATTTTTCCATACCTATAACCCTAATCATAAAGCCAAATGAAAATATGTCGATTACGTACAACCCTACCCTAGAGACAAAAAAGACAAAAAAGAATATTTGTCTATTCCATATAACCTTACCCTACAGTCAAATTAAACCATTTATCCATACCGTGTAATCCTAACCCTAACCCTATAGTCAAATTAAACCATTTATCCATACCGGATAACCCTAACCCAGCAGTAAAATGAAAATAGTTATCCATACTGTATAACCTTAACCCACACTAATATGAAAATGTTTATCGATATAACACATAAAATATATATGCATACTGTATATAAAATATATATGCATACTGTCTATAAAATAGATATCCATACTATACATAAAATAGATATGCATACCGTATATTAAATAGATATCCATACTGTATATAAAATATATATGCATACTGTATATAAAAAAGATATGCATACTGTATATGAAAAAGATATCCATACTATACATAAAATATATATGCATACTGTATATAAAATATATATGAATACCGTATATTAAATAAATATCGATGCTATACATAAAATATATATGCATACTGTATATAAAAAAGATATGCATACTGTATATGAAAAAGATATCCATACTATACATAAAATATATATGCATACTGTATATGAAAAAGATATCCATACTATACATAAAATATATATGCATACTGTCTATAAAATAGATATCCATATTATATATAAAATATATATGCATACTGTATATAAAATAGATATCCATACTGTATATAAAATATATATGCATACTGTATATAAAAAAGATATCCATACTGTATATAAAATATATATGCATACTGTATATGAAAAAGATATCCATACTATGCATAAAATATATATGCATACTGTATATAAAATATATATGCATACCGTATATTAAATAAATATCCATACTGTATATAACATATTTATGCATTCGTATAAATAACCTTTAATTGATGCTACATAAAATCCAGTCATCATTCTCATGATTCTCACTCAGACTGCAGCTTAAAAAGACAGATTTCTATGAACAAAAAGCACATTTCTTAAATGTCTAATTGCAGATATGTATGATTTTGCCAATGATACATACTTACCCCTATTCGAACTGTTTTATAATAAAGGCATCCATTTGTAAAAAATGTAAAATCAATGATACTACTCAATATAATTGACTCGAAACCCATATAAGTGTTATGTATCTTATATTGTAAATGGATTCAACCACTCCTATTTTACATCAGCCTAATGGAAACAATCCTAGCTTTATCCCCACGTATGACTTATTGGTCATTTAATGGCCATGTACTTTATTGGTCATTTAATGGCCATGTACTTTAATGGTCACTTAATGGCCATGTACTTTATTGGTCATTTAATGGCCATGTACTTTATTGGTCATTTAATGGCCATGTACTTTATTGGTCATTTAATGGCCATGTACTTTATTGGTCATTTAATGGCCATGTACTTTATTGGTCACTTAATGGCCATGTACTTTATTGGTCATTTAATGGCCATCTGAGTGCGATGCTTTTTCTTTGCTTCGTTTCTTGTACTCGAGTACAAGTTTGAGTGTATACACACTGCCGGTACGTAAACTTCCGGTATGATATTGCCTGAATAGGATACCTTCAGTTTTTATTGATATGGGTTGATACTAAAATATTCCAGGTCAGAAAAAGCAACGTCAACCAATTAGAACTGAAAGTAGCCTGTTTAATACGCGACATTCCGTAAGTGAATACTTTATTTCGGCTTCACAACTGCCATTATCAAGTTCAAGTCCAGTCCTCTGGAAACTAGCAATGCTGTCTAGAAAGGACATGTATTTCTAATGTTGAGCACTACTCCCCTGTTCCATTTATCACTTGTTCTATATCTGGAAATATACAATGACTGTCTCATTACTGATTATGATACATTGCATATCTGTGTGCATTTATGCAGTGTGTTACCTTAGCATCTACATAAGCATACTTTTAGAAACAATTAAATTATGACAGTGGTTGACGTGTGTGCTTAGAATAACGTTAGTTTTTCTCGTGTTAGTCGCAGAGAATAAATAACGATGTTCCCAAACGCAGTGTGTAATCATCAAGGAAAACAAACTATTATTGTTGACGAAGGATAATGAAAACTTTTGTGTAATCTGGCGGTTAAATTTGAGGGGGAGGGGGTAATTGATACCTTTTCTTAAACAACAAACACTTGATAAGTATTGTAGATAGACAGACATGAGCTTAGGATGCAATGCAAAGCTTCCAGGCCTGTATAAACCCGGACATGGCGGGATTAAGACCTTTCAGGGCCGGAATAACTGAAAATATTTTGGTACCTTACCCCATATAAAATGTGAAACCAAAACAAAAATGCAATATTAAAAGCTAAAAAGGTGGGAAAAAAACTGTTGCCATCATTCAGAATCAAAATACTCGTACATGCAGATCAAAAAAGATCATACATAATTCATTCAATTTTATCATCAACAATTATTTGAATTTTTCCTGTGCCCTGTTGGGCTGGGGCCATAAGCACGTGCGTAATGTGCTTAATGGGTAATCAGGTACTGCATCCGTATTCAAATTCGGTAAAACATTTTTATTTTCAAATTAAAAGAAATTTAAACTAATTTACAAGACAAGTATTCTTTTATATTGCATATTTTTGTTATACTAATATCAGTATCCAAATTTTGTTTTCAAGATCTCGTCATTATTGTTAAAGACAATTTTCTACGGCAGTCCATTTTGGAGTCGTAAAAGCCAGAAGTAATAGTAAATGTTTCGTTTGTTTGATAACGGCATTAAAATATAAGAGCCACGGACTCTAGCTGCAACACCCACTGATGTCATGCATAAGACAAGCCGTTGCAAATGTTCTTGAATAAGCCTTGTCTTACCGGATGTACCAGGATCAGTAAGTAACACACGACAACACATAGTGTGTATATGTCACGAGTACATATAATGAAATATTTTACTCGAAAAGTGACACAATTGTTCTGTCACAAGCGGCGAAACCACGGTTGCATATGCGAAATGCTTCTACTGTACAGTTATGAGAAAACTATAGAATCTATATGGCATTCCAGAAGAAATGAAACAGCTAAAAAATTATCAAATAATGAATATTTCTTTCTGGGAAAACAAGACCTTTAAGTGCACATTTTCCTGGTTGGTACGTATTTGCTGTGAACTCTCCAAAAACGCTATACATTTTATCTGCGAAATATAAACTTTGTATGATGTGAATCTCTCATCCATTACTGAGATATGAAGCTATCAAACTATCAATCCAAATACCACTGGAAAATATCAAACAGTCATGTTGGGGATAGAGCTGAAAATCGAGAAAACACACGAAACCAAATATGCGGGATGACCTTTAACTGACCACTTCTAACCATCCAGGGTCATGACCTTAACTTGTGGAGTGACTGGAACGCTTGTTTGAAGGATTCCTTGATCTCAGTTGAGTGACTTGTGGTCTGGTTTAGGTATTATTCATGTCTGTTTATTTTACCAGGAATAAATTCTTTGCGACTAACATCAATGGAGAACTGTATGCATGTCAAATCTCTCACTGACATCTATAATTAGTTTTGAGAAGTAGTTATACAGGGTCCATTCGGGACTAAGAATTTATAATCACGTGCACTCTTTAAAAAAGATTGTTTTCATCTATAGCCTTAATAACCAAACATGGAACTGAGCTGAGTTACATAGGTAGTAAAAAACACAGTACAATTAGCCCAACATATCATCCGTATAAGAATACCGAATTGTGCAATTACCAACATCCATTCTATGATTAGGTCACCAATCTTTGTTCCACGAATAGGTTAGGAATTATTAAAATAAAAAATAAACCCAGCACAAAAGAATATTCTCATCTTTTTGAACCAGTTGACCTGAACTCTCCGTGACCGCCAGAGTGAAAACACCTGGATTTTTTTTTTCTGCACGGTGCAGAATTATTAATATTGTGGGTTTTGCCAACTCGCCAACTCATGTAATCATTTTGAAAGGTATGCCATTTCTTGACAAATTTCTAAGCGATATATAAGAAGGCCCGATCTTTTTGTCAGATTAAGTTGATACATTATAGCGGACTTTTCAAGAAATTTGTATCCTAGGACTTGATGGATAGTCATGAAATGATTGGATTAAGCTGTCAGTCTAATCATGGCTGCCTAGGAAGGACAAAATGTTCACTATTGTAACTGTGTGTTGATATGGACTCGTCTGGGTTACAGTACAGAAACATAGGTAGGTTATTTAGCGTCAAGGCGATTGGAGCAAATGTACTGGTCTGATGGTAAGATTCAACCCAGCACCGTCTCTAATGCGAGTCCGGTAAGTTAACCAATGAGTCCAGATAAGTCCGGGTGTCTGTAGATAAGCATGGTAGTAGCGCACATCTTTTTCTATCGCTTAAACAAGAAAATATTATCTTTTGTCGACAAATACTATATTTGATGCCATAATAAACATGAATAAAAATATTTTAATTATACGTACACGTAGACCGTGATTCTAAAGTGTATTTTTGATAATAATGAATATATTGCATGCAAAGACAAATGTTATGAAAAATGAGAATTTCTGATCATTTATTTGAATTAATTTTGAATAAATTTAGGCTGTGGAATTGTGAAAATGTCTGGATACGTATTGGACTTTATTTTCTAAGCGACAGCCAGAATATGACTGATCGTTTTAACAATTTTTCCCCTGTCTGCAAACATTGTCCATATATTATCGTTGCCTACTCGAAGACAATTTCCTCAATTTATCGAGCTGAGTAACAATTAGCAAAACTGATTTATTCCATATCCACGATACACTTGTTAAATTCATTCCACGATACACTTATTAAATTCATATCCACGATACACTTATTAAATTCATATCCACGATACACTTATTAAATTCATATCCACGATACACTTATTAAATTCATACCCACGATACACTTATTAAATTCATACGCACGATACACTTATTAAATTCATATCCACGATACACTTATTAAATTCATAACCACGATACACCTATTAAATTCATATTCACGATACCATTGTTAGTTCTAAATTTAATGTACTTACTAGTAAACCCATATTCATCCTACGATTATTAATCCATATTTAGCCTACCTACTAATAATCCCATATTCACGATACCATTATTAAGCTCATATTGTTAGCGTTCTATTATTATCTGATATTTAGTGTGATTATTATTATTATTTATTAATTAATACCATTACTAATCCAATATTCATGATAATCATTAATCCCATATTTGGTGTATTGTTATTAATCCCATGTTCAGTCTACCATTAAATCTTAAGGACTAGTATTTGTATTTTTAATGGTGCCTCTAAAAGTCTAACGGCATCATGCTTACAGGCCTTTGTTTGTTACTATTCATCAATAGATAATAATAATTAGAGTTCATATAGTCCTTAAGTAAATTCAGCATATGCAATACGATTATAGGGTAAATATTATCTCATGCAAAATTTCGTCATTAGTTTGTGGATTTTGAATTCCTGACATATTGTAATGGTAATCGTTCATATAAGTGGATCAAAGAAAAGAAGCTTTCAGACAAACACAGACATTCTGCAGCTTGTATAGAACTTCGGCATTGTCAGGAGAACGCTTCTTACAGCCTGCTGGGTAATGTATTTAATTGCTTTATGACCAGTGTTCTAGGCACTCAGAGGAATTTTGACGTTTGAATATCTAGCATGACCTATATTCGAATGAGATTGAGTTTGGACACACGAGTCTGCAGTTTTATTAATAAAGCACGACGAAGCATACTTTGGAAGCATTCAGTAATTCTTGAAGAGCTGGATATTTCCTAGCGTCAGCGTATGTAAGCGATCTTATTGTAAATTACACCATGATTATTTATTGAATCAATTTTTCTAGTTAACATTTGCATAGAAAAGTACCTGTTGCTATGATAATTTAATTGAATTTTATCTAATTCAACTGACTGAAATTTATCAGACTCGAATAAAAATAAATTATGTGGAACATAATTGTCAATGTCCAGACATCTTGGATTCCCTCCGGTCCTGACCCAGTGACCAGCAGTTTAGAGACACGTTGACAGACTAGGCAGTCGCTAAGGGGCAATCTGTTACAAGTATTGTGGAGAATGGATCTGAATGATGTCGGCCATGGACTTCCGCCTCATTGATAGATCCACGTGTTAGCTGACCTTAATTAGTATAAACACGAACAGTACCGAGAAATACACACCTCATTCTTAAGGGTTATACCTTACAAATTCGTCATCCATAAAAGTTAACCCACCTTGAAACTGATCATTCATAATTCAATATAATATTCCTCTTAAAGGTAAAACCAGAATGATATATTTACTAATATCTTGCACACAGACACGTGTGCATGAGAGAGAGAGAGAGAGAGAGAGAGAGAGAGAGAGAGAGAGAGAGAGAGAGAGAGAGAGAGAGAGAGAGAGAGAGAGACTTATGTACTCATCAAATTGTATAGCAACTGAGATCAAATAAGCATAGTTTTATTGAATGCTATAGTGTGTATCAATTAAGACCAAACAAGCACATATTTATCTGATGTTAAATGTGTATCAATTAAGATACAACAAACACTTTTCTCTAACGATAAATTGTGTATCAGCTGGATAAAACAACACTTTTCTCTAATGATAAATTGAAAAGTTTGATTATAAAAATATTTTCATGCTTTACATTGTTAATTTTGGATAAACTATTGTTTAATTTGGTGTATCTAAATTAACAATGTTAAGCTTGAAAGAATAGTTGATATTATATAATATTATTTATTAAACCAATCCGGTGGCTTAAGTGGTTGGAGCATCCTCCTCAACTGCGAAGGTCGCGGGTTCGAACTTCAGTCTAGTCATACCAATGACTTCTACAAATGGTATAGCAGCCTCGCTTGGCGCTGAACATTAAGGGGTTAGTGCTAGGGCTTGTCGGCCAGTGCCATGATAATGTAACTGGGTGGGACATTATGCTACATGTCTGCAGCATGATAGACATCACAGAGATGTATCTAAAATTGTTAAAGCTACGTTAAATATCTAAGTCACACACACACACACACACACAATGTCGATCACACATGTAAACCGTGCAACCGAAGAATCGCTGCTAATGTGAACATCTAAAGAATTTTATAGAATTAGATTTAGGCTTGCGTGTGTGTGTATGTGCGTGTGTGTTGGATTTTTTAACGTAACTTAAAATATTTTCATATCGCTACTATGCCTGCAGGGTGGTAGTTTATAGTGATGTCCAGCACAGGGGCATCATGCCGTTACATGGTAGCATCATGTCCCACCCAGTCACATTATTCTTGTACCAGGTTGACCAGTCCTAAGAAACGATACTACTGCAACTGTGAACACAAACGAAATTTGTAAAAAAATAAAATAAAAAAATCTTGCAATCTCAATATCATCATTTTACTTAGGCATAAATGTATCACCTTTATGCAAAACACAGCAGAAATATTTATAGTAGTACATTCTTCACAATTATTTGCGCGAATTCCTATTATTATTATTATTATTATTATTATTATTATTATTATTATTATTATTATTATTATTATTATTATTATTATTATTATTATTATTATTGTTGTTGTTGTTGTTCTCTTTTTCAATGACCCATTTGAAATGATTATTTGTTACTATTTTTCATAAAACGTTCGCTTTCTTAACACATATCGTGACACCATACGAATTCATATTATATTATATTATATTATATTATATTATATTATATTATATTATATTATATTATATTATATTATATTATATTATATTATATTATATTATATTATATTATATTATATTATATTATATTATATTATATTATATTATATTGTATTGTATTGTATTGTATTGTATTGTATTGTATTGTATTGTATTGTATTGTATTGTATTGAATTGTATTGTATTGTATTGTATTGTATTGTATTATATTATATTATATTATATTATATTATATTATATTATATTATATTATATTATATTATATTATATTATATTATATTATATTATATTATATTATATTATATTATATTATATTATATGGATGTTTTGCTGAATCTTGCAACTGCAAAGCCACATTGAAAACTATGATATCACTGTTGCAAACGATGTTGAAACTGATGCAAATCATGGTTTCACTTTTGCTAGCCGTGGTGTCACTCGTGAACCATGTGCATGGTGCATTAAGCTTTTCTCATTGTTGTATTGAAAAGTGATTATAAACATAATGACCCAACAATCCACCTTTCCACATTCTAAATTCTTTTTTCTCTTTTATTTTTACAGGTATCTCAGATTCTGTGCAAATGTATGAAACAGACATGCAACTAGTGCTTGATGATCAGTTTTATCTTCTAAGCCGTGACGAGACTATATATATATATATATATATATATATATATATATATATATATATATATATATATATATATATATATATATATATATATATATATATATATATATATATATATATATATATATATATATATATATATATATATATATCCAATAATGATAATAAAATACTAACAAATAAATCACTGCGTTTAATTTGTTGAAATCATGTATTACATAACAATTATAATAGTTTAGTTTCTTTTAACTCAAGAATACAATACCATTTGTAGGAATTTGCTTCTAGCCCACGCTCATTTACATGTTCTGTTAGTGTTTAAAATACTTATGAAACTTTATAAATCTTTATTCGACACAAAATTACGATTAACCTCGAATTTCATATTTTAGCAAAACTAAGTCAATTGGTTTTCAGTGATTGGGATTACTACTTTAGTTATATTTGTGGGAATAAAACTATATTTTATTAGGTTTATTTACATTGTTTGTAACTTCTGGTACATAAATTTGTTTAATTTTAAAAAAATTTATTTATGGCTGTAAACTGTAGTTATTTGTGATTTTATCTATAGCTTGATTTCATACATGTACAAAGTCTATGTCAAGATATTAAAGAAGGTAAAATAACATAGGATCTAAAAATAGATGCTTACGGATATATTGAAAGTTACTAATACATTTCCTGTTCTGAAATTTATATGGAACTTTGGACTTTAATGCAACTTTTACACTATTATTTGGATTCGCTTCACATAACTATAAATTCCTCTCATATATTCATTATAACTTTGATAATCAACTTTTTTTTAAGTTGTACAAAAAGATTTGGTTTTGCATCTTTTTGTTACATAGTTTATTACCAAAGAGTTGTAACACTTAAGCAACTCACAACATGAAGCCAAAGTTTATAACCAGGCTTTCAATGTTTGAATGTTAGTGAGATAAATGCTCCCATTGGTTACAACGAATGCGATAATGAGATGTTAAGTTAGATTGTCCCACATTATGCAGCCGGCTACTAATTGACGAATACGGGTACTTATCCAGTCTTTTTGCACTTTCTTGAAAAAAAATAGGACCCACATAAAGAATGAATAAAGTTGTATCAATTGATTTTTATTTCCAGCAGATGAAAATCTACTATACCTTTTAAAGTGAGTATCTTTGTTCTACATACACCACTGTGCCAACTTGCAAAAATGACCCGGCTTAGACAATCTCTAAACAGTGAGTTTTTTAAAATCTCGTTCTTTTAAAAAAAAACACATTCATATCATATATGTGACAAATTGTATTATATGATATATGCCAATGTTTTATATTTAAAGAAAGAAACTTTCGTTGATTTCATACATATATATTTTTCAGACGGTACGGTCGTCTAAGGCTTCATGATACGCTTTAAAATATTTGCCTTTAAACAATTTATTTACATTTTCAAAGCTAACTAACGTAGTGTATACAACACCGCCTTATCTACAAAACTTAATGATATACAAAACCACCTTATCTACACTACTTAATGATATACAACACCATTGTTTATATTCAATATCGCACATGCATAATGTTACTGATATACAACACCACCTTATCTACAATACTTTATACTTTTATTCAACACCACCTTATCTACACTTCTTAATGATATACAACATCACCCATCTACAACACATCATGATATTCAACACCACCTTATCTAATCTACTTAATGATATTCAACACTACCTTATCTGCACTACCCAATGATATACAACACCGCCTTATCTCCACTACTTAATGATATTCAACACCACCTATCTACACTACTTAATGTTATTCAACACCACCTTATATACACTACCTAATGATATACAACACCACCAATTTACACTACTTAATGATAATCAACACCACCTTATCTAATCTACTTAATGATATTCAACACTATCGATCCACACTACTTAATGATATACAACATCACCTATCTACACTACTTAATGATATTCAACACTATCGATCTACACTACTTAATGATATACAACACCACCTATCTACACTACCTAATGATATATAACACCACACTTAATAATATTCAACACTATCGATCTACACTACTTAATGATATACACCACCATCTTATCTACACTACTTAATGATATTCAACACTATCTATCTACACTACTTAATGATATTCAACACTATTGAACTACACTACTTAATAATATTCAACACTATCGATCTACACTACTTAATGATATTCAACACTATTGAACTACACTACTTAATGATATTCAACACTATTGAACTACACTACTTAATGATATTCAACACTATTGAACTACACTACTTAATGATATTCAACACTATTGAACTACACTACTTAATGATATTCAACACTATTGAACTACACTACTTAATGATATTCAACACTATTGAACTACACTACTTAATGATATTCAACACCACCTATCTACACTACTTAATGATATTCAACACTATCGATCTACACTACGTAATGATATACAACACCACCTATCTACACTACTTAATGATAATCAACACCACCTTATCTAATCTACTTAATGATATTCAACACTATTGAACTACACTACTTAATGATATTCAACACCACCATCTTATCTACACTACTTAATGATATTCAACACTATTGATCTACACTACTTAATGATATTCATCACAATCGATCTACACTACTTAATCATATTCAACATCACCTATATACACTACTTAATGATATTCAACACTATTGATCTACACTAGTTAATCATATTCAACATCACCTATATACACTACTTAATGATATTCAACCCTATCGATCTACACTACTTAATGATATACAACACCACCAATCTACACTACCTAATTATATACAACACCACACTTAATGATATTCAACACTATCGATCTACACTACTTAATGATAGACAGCACCATCTTATCTACACTACATAATGATATTCAACACTATCGATCTACACTACTTAATGATATTCAACGCTATTGATCTACACTACCTAATGATATTCAACACCACCTATATACACTACTTAATGATATTCAACACCAACTTATCTAATCTACTTAACGATATTCAACACTATCGATCTACAATACTTAATGATATTTAACACCATCTTATCTACACTACTTAATGATATTCAACACCACCTATCTACACTACTCAATGATATACAGCACCACATTATCTAAACTACTTAATGATATTCAATACTATCGATCTACACTACTTAATGATATTCAACATTACCTATCTACACTACTTAATGATATTCAACACTATCGATCTACACTACGTAATGATATACAACACCACCTATCTACACTACTTAATGATATATAGCATCACCTTATCTACATTAAATATATTCAACGTCATCTTCTGTACACTATTTATATTCAATATCGCACATGAACACTGTTATTGATATGGAACATCACCTCATGTTCAATGCTTATTTTCGTTTGACTTCTTCAAATATACATTATCTATTTATTGATATCAAACATCACCCCGTGTATATCCAGCATCACCTCAAGCATACTGCTCATTATATTAAACATCTCGTGTACACTGCTCTATAAACTCAACTTCTGCTAATGTACAATAGTTATTTATATTATGTATCACCTCATGTATACTGATTATTTACATTCAACCTCACCTCATGTACACTGATCATTTACATTCAACATAATCTCATGTATACTGATTTTTACATTCAACATCATCTGATGTCTACTGATTATTTATATTCAACATCACCTCATGTCTACTGATTATTTATATTCAACATCACCTCATGTATACTGATTATTTATATTCAACATCACCTCATGTATACTGATTATTTATATTCAACATCATCTCATGTATACTGATTATTTATATTCAACATCATCTCATGTATACTGATTATTTATATTCAACATCACCTCATGTACACTGATTATTTATATTCAACATCACCTCATGTATACTGATTATTTATATTCAACATCACCTCATGTACACTGATTATTTATATTCAACATCATCTCATGTATACTGATTATTTACATTCAACATCATCTCATGTATACTGATTATTTATATTCAACATCACCTCATGTACACTGATTATTTATATTCAAGATCATCTCATGTATACTTATTATTTACATTCAACATCACATAATGTATACTGATTATTTATATTCAACAGGACCTATTGTGCACTACTTATTTATATTCAGCATGACATCATTATTACAGGTTACTGCATTTGTATGGGAAAATATGAAAAAAATTTCGGATGTCTATACTGCATGACCTTGGGAGTACAATATATCCATCCGACAAATCGAGTTCATATTTTCCCTACCAATACAGTAACCTGTTTATTATATGCTCATTTCTTATTCTTCCCAAGGTTTAACTATATAAACAAAATTACACAACAAGAAACAAAGTAACTAAATGTATACCGTATTCCAAACTAAAGAAAATAACGTTGTGTTTACTTAAAATTGAAATTTGTAGTAATATTGTTAATGAATTCACATAGCAACAAGTTTTCCATTTGATCGATAATGAATACGTTTTTGTATTTTTATCGATTCAACGCAATCTTTTGATTATGATCTGGGTTTATCTTCATGAAGTGACTTGCATCGGATTCCAGCAGCGTCTTACAATTTGATGGTTTTGAAATTGAAGTGTGTTGACATCGGCATGCGTGTTTCGTTTCTGTCGTTGAATGATTCAGATCATAATGTGGGAAAAGTATGAAGCCTTTCCATTGCAATTACTGAAAAGATGCCGTGAAATTGAATGTCTATTTCATTTTGAATGCAGTAAGTAGGATGCAACTGCACTTGGAATATACTTAAAATTACAGTACAATATACTTAAAATTACAGTACAGTACAATTACAAAATGTGTAATCAACCTTGAGGACCCATGACATGGCTCATGTAATTAAGATTTACAGACCTACGAAAGTATATTTTTTTTAGGAAATTCCGGATGTAAGCTTGTAAGTATATTTTTCAGTTTATGTGTATAATTTGCGTGTTATTGTGAGGACCCTGTATAGCATCTATATATAGTTAAAGCTAAAATATTTGTATCAAAAAAGTAAACGCGGAATGTGCAGTTTGTATGTGTCAGTCTATGAAACATTTGCTGGTATTTGGCAGGCCATACAATATCTGCTTTAGTTTATTCATAAAAAAAATTTTTTACGTCAGAAAATCGTTCCTTTGAATTGAGCGCGAGGGGTTAAATATGAAGGTTTGCAATTTTGGTAAATAATAAACTGACAATGTAAAGTTAACGCAGAAAAAAATGAGCATATCATAATAGTTCTTATTAATATTCAACATGTCATCAATGCAGTGCTTTTGCATTTATTCAACATGACATCATTATATTGCTTGTTAATATTCAACATGACGTCATTACGGTGCTATTAATATTCAACATGACATCAATGCAGTGCTTTTGCATTTATTCAACATGACATCATTATATTGCTTGTTAATATTCAACATGACGTCATTACAGTGCAATTAATATTCAACATGACATCAATGCAGTGCTTTTGCATTTATTCAACATGACATCATTATATTGCTTGTTAATATTCAACATGACGTCATTACGGTGCTATTAATATTCAACATGACATCAATGCAGTGCTTTTGCATTTATTCAACATGACATCATTATATTGCTTGTTAATATTCAACATGACGTCATTACGGTGCTATTAATATTCAACATGACATCAATGCAGTGCTTATGCATTTATTCAACATGACGTCATTATATTGCTTGTTAATATTTAACATGACGTCATTACAGTGCTATTAATATTCAACATGACGTCATTACAGTACTTATCAATATTCAACATGACGTCATTACAGTGCTATTAATATTCAACATGACGTCATTACAGTGCTATTAATATTCAACATGACGTCATTACAGTGCTATTAATATTCAACATGACGTCATTACAGTGCTATTAATATTCAACATGACGTCATTACAGTGCTATTAATATTCAACATGACCTCACTACAGTGCTTATCAATATTCAACATGACGACATTACAGTGCTATTAATATTCATAGTAACGGTTTAATGAGCATTCCCAATGAATCAAATTAATGAAATGCAAAATTATTTTTGTAGTGTATTGAAAAATTGAATTCAAGTTTTTAACTTTTGATTAAAAATATAGTTCTGCCTTTAAAGAAGATATTATTGTCTCATCAGTCTTTCGTCTATAAATATTACTGACGTATTGGATTTGTGAACAAACTCGTGTCAATCCATCTTGGTTTCCTGTATAAGTTAACATCGCTTCCTTCAAACCTTTATCGATCAAACAGCTACCTGCAATGTGTAATAAAGCGATGTTCATTGAATATGACCAGTGACACATCACCGAATTATTACACAGATTATATCCCTTAATTGGGTTTTCCTCAACTGATCCATATTGATGACACATTATGGGAAAGTATGCATTAATGCATATCCAAAATGTTGCAGTTACGGCACCGATGATTACTGAGATTGCAGTTGAAGATTAGGTGATAAATCGAATATTTATCATGGATAAGGGAATAATAACTGGGTCCCGAAATTACTATCTACAAGAGTTTAAATCTCTGCGAAAGTAGAGCTGAATTTATTCAGTGTCCTATTCCCATAAACACTTGGACAATTTTAAATGTGAAAATCAGCAGAGGTGTAAGCACATATGTAGTCAAGGACTTAACGTATGTATAGTTAACATGAGATCTAGGTATACATTATATATATAAGGGATCACGTGTGTCAGGGATTGATTAAAATAGATGCAATAAACGAACAGTGCGAAACTAGTAACTAACTAGCCTGAGCGTTTTCGACTCTTATTGAGTCTTTTTCAAAGGCAAATACAAAACATATATAAGACAAACAAATAAACACAAAAACGTTGGATGTCAAAAGAGCTGTACAGAAGCCCGGTCGCAGAACATTTCTTCTCCCCTGGCCACACTTTCAGTGATATAACACTTATCGCTATTGCTAACAACCACAGCTGGAGTTCCGAAACCAGGAAGGAAAAGGAATCATACTGGATACACCGCCTTAGAACATTGAAACCAAGCGGTCTAAACCAAGAAGACTAGAAAAAGAAAACTATGCACTAGCAGAATTTAACTTTTTCTAAATCTTCTAAGTATCCTTCAATTTTTACTATAAAAATAACCGCTATAGAATCAATTATCGGTGATATAAACTGCGTTACATAAATGTACAAAAAAGTAAAAATACATGTCGCTTTGGCTTGTAGACTTTTAGGGAATTATACACAGTTTTTAGTATCCGCAGTAAGTCTATACAAGCTGGTTGTATTTATAGTTTTACCTCATGTGGAGACAGCCATGTAGAGGTTTACAAACACAACGTTTTTGTGTTTATTTGTTTGTCTTATATATGTTTTGTATTTGCCTTTGAAAAAGACTCATTA
This sequence comes from Potamilus streckersoni, assembly GCA_016746295.1. Taxonomy (NCBI): domain Eukaryota; kingdom Metazoa; phylum Mollusca; class Bivalvia; order Unionida; family Unionidae; genus Potamilus; species Potamilus streckersoni. The sequence goes on from JAEAOA010000161.1 coordinate 149,313, forward strand.
AGAGTCGAAAGCGCTCAGGCTAATTAGTTACTAGTTTCGCACTGTTCGTCGTCAGTTTATTGCACACACACACACACACACACACACACACACACACACACACACACACACACCGTCTATCTCTCTCAGCGTTGAAGATATATTTAAACTTTATCGTGTTCAAGAAAGCAAATTACTGATGAAACATACATTACTAGATACGAAAGCTTTTTATCCATCAGTCTCTCGTGCAATCTTTCACTCGTTACAGTAATGCTTACATTTATTTAATTAACATTTATCTGGAGCAATACGATTTTAAAAGTTTAGTGGCAGTGACAGCCATATTGGATTTAAGATCTGTACCGCTTTCATAGAGCAGACACCATTGGAAGACTTTCACTGAAAACTGAAAATGCAATGCCAGTATGGCCATTCATTCAGACAAAACGGATTCCGTACCATTTCATTATGATTATTGACAAGACGGATTTCGTACCATTTCATTATGATTATTGACAAGACGGATTTCTTACCAATTCATTAGGATTATTGACAAGACGGATTTCTTACCAATTCATTATGATTATTGACAAGAATGATTTCGTACCATTTCATTAGGATTATTGACAAGACCGATTTCATACCATTTCATTAGGATTATTGACAAGAATGATTTCGTATCATTTCATTAGGATTATTGAGAAGACGGATTTCGTACTATTTCATTAGGATTATTGACAGGCATGATTTCGTACCATTTCATTGGGATTATTGACAAGACGGATTTTGTACCATTTCATTAGGATCAACGTCAAGACTGATTTGGTACCTTTTATTAGGATTAACGACAAGGCGGATTTCGTACCATTTCATTAAGATTAACGACTAGATGGATTTCGTACCATTTCATTAGGATCATGTATGAATTGTTGGGAACATATTTCAAAACCCTTCGCAATTAGTCACAATTTAGGACAGAATATCAAAATATTCACGAAACTTTATGTTGGCATAGATTAGTTCGTAAAATGGACCTAAACTATTTTTTTAAGACAGAGACTTATCTGGATGTCACGTGTTTAGCAAGTGAGATAGGAATTAATATTTGTATTTGGTGATTGGCTCATATTTTGTATTGCATGGCGTGAAGCACTAATATTCGACACGAAAAGTCTTTGTGAATCATTCAAATGTGATACAAGAAAAAACATGCATGTATTAAAATATTTTTGTAGCTTGTGGTTATTCGAGTGAACTGATTTGTGGTCTTTGCGCATTTAATAGCCTTTCAGCTGACAACAATTGCTGACTTGAGAAACTTGGAAATATGGCAAACATGGGCTATCAAGCAGTTGTATAGTGCGCTACGTATATAATACTCAGGAATGAAAGACACACACACACACACACATCGCCTTCAGTTTTGGAGGAGTAGCAAGTGAATGATTTCAAGATAGTCATCATGTCGGAAATATTGGATATGACATTTGCACTAGATATCATAGAAGACTTCTGGTGAAATTCCCATGTTGCAATGACTTTACACTTAGGAGTAGTAGCAACAGTAAGATATTTAATTAGCTGCCATTGCGACCATATTTTGAGGTTAGATCGGCACCACTTCCATTTAGTACCAGCAGCTTAATATCATAAGATTTTTCTGGTGCATACTCAAAGTCGATATGACTTTCCATTTAGGAGTAATAGACGTAAGGTTGTTAAGACTGCCGCTGTGGCACACTTATTGGACATTGGATTGGTATAATTTTGTACTTAAGACCAACTAGACACCAACTAGATACCAACTAGACACCAACTACACACCAACTAGATACCACAAGAAGTCGTCTGATAAAATAACTTGTGCTGGTATAACATTTTGTTCCGAATGAGTGAGCAATAGCGAGACTTTCAAGATAGTTGACGTGGCGGCCATATTAGTTTTACTGGCCATTTAAAAAATACTTTATATATGTTTGGTATTGTTCAAAGAACCTTTAATTCCCTTTATTTTGGTGTATAATTGATAGGTGTTATATGGGTTATAAAGTATACAGCTTGACCTTACTCCAAGTGTGCACCATTCAAGAAAGTGCTAGCCACACTAGCTCACTTTCACTTCCCGAACTTCAGAGGTAAATTGAAAAAGAAAAAGCCGATAACTTTTTCTATATTTTATATATTTAGTAATGCATTCATTGCACTTTCAGAAGCTGGTATTGTCTAATTTGGCAAAATTAATTTATCCTATTTTAATAGCTGCCACGGATACTGTACTTTACATACATTTAGGCTGAGTTTTGGAGCACAAGGAAACAGTCATTTTAGTTAACAGTGTGCAAATATCATTTACAATTTCCAAAAGTACAATATCCAAAGAAATATCAGTCACATTACATGAAAGTTGATAGAGGTATGCCAACATTTTCTCTACTGTTCATATTTTAAATGCAAACGAACTTCACCTTACATACATCTCTCATAAGTACATAAAAAATGGTGAGCGCCACATTATAAGTAACTAGACACCACAAGAGGTCTTCTGGTGAAGACTCTTGCTGGTATGACTTTCCTTTCAGCAGAAGTAGCGATAAGATTGTCCAGCTGTCTGCAATGCGGCCAAACTGAATATCAGAACGAGATTATTTTCATTAAAGACCCGTGTTTGTGCGTGCGCGCGCGCGTGTGTGTAAAGCTTCATGACAACATTCAACGCATTTTAAGAGAAGTAGAGATATAAAAACAAAAACAAATAAAGATTGTGCTAACAGACAGACATTGCTTATCACAGGTCATCACATAAGCTCTTCTGGCCAATAAACAGTACAGCCTAAAAGACGCGCGCGTGTGTGTGTGTGTGTGTGTGTGTGTGTGTGTGAGAGAGAGAGAGAGAGAGAGAGACAGACAGACAGACAGTCCCTGATTATTTTTTCCTGACTGTAATAATACAATTTTGGATTTTAAATGGTAATGAGTAGCTAAAACATGGCGTGTGAGTTAACAGTTACGTCACCGATTTCAATAGCAGTGATATATTTAAGATAATAAAACTTTTTCCTATCCTCCCTTCTTTCCTCCGCTCTCTCTCTCTCTCTCTCTCTCTCTCTCTCTCTCTCTCTCTCTCTCTCTCTCTCTCTCTCTCTCTCTCTCTCTCTCTCTCTCTCGTTTCAGAGGACATTTGGTTCATATACTAGCATTTAGCTTGTCTGCTTATATTGTACACTTTCTCTATCATGAATCTTCCAATTTTTCCCCTTGTGCACCTGCACTTGTTCCACGTCATTGTGGAGTTTTGCAAGGAGACAGATCACGCAGATCCAGAGTTACAAGATCATTTCCTACAGTAAGTAAAATCACTGACAAGCATCACAATTGTCTTCTTCATGTTACTGATATTCAAACAAATACTGTGGTCGTTCGTACATTTTACAGCATTCATATATGATTCGTGCTTAAAAACTTCAAAACTATATTGTCGTCTGGTAACATAAAACACACTTATATTGTTGTAATTAAAATAATAATCTGCTAGTTATCGTTGTTGGCATTTGAAATGGATGTTACAGCAACTCTAGCAGGCTTATTCCAGGAATAAACGAGGTATGCATGTCCCACAGAAATAAAACACGTAGCTAAGAGACGCGGTATGTGTGTCCCACAAAAACAAAACAGACAGATGAGAGACGAGGTATGCGTGTCCTAGAGAAACAAAACAGGCAGATGAGAGACGATGTATGCGTGTCCCACAGAAACAACCAGATAGATGAGAGACGAGGTATGCGTATCTCACAGAAATAAAACAGGCAGATGAGAGACGAGGTATGCGTCTCTTACAGAAACAAAACAAGATGAGAGACGAGGTATGTGTGTTTCACATAAACAAAACAGGAAGATGAGAGACGAGGTATGTGTGTCTTACAAAAATAAAACAGAGAGCTTCTTATTCTTCTTATTATTTCGAGCAATACATTTCCGTAGACTACCCACACTGTTGTAAATTGACCTCACAAATTATGAAAATGACATACTGAATGGCTGGAGAAAAGGAAAACAATGCATCATAATTTAGAAGACAGATTTATCGGAAACATTCTTAAAAAAACAATTAGCAGTCTCCAAATGTTAGCCACCGTTGAATCTTTGATATGAGAATTATGCGTAGCGACTTTGTCTTGTGTATATGGAAGAGTACCCTACTGATCTCGAATATTGAATCAAGCTTGATCCTCAGTTAATGATTACCACGCTGGTTTCGAATATCGGATCGAACTTGATCCTCAGTTAATCATTAGCACGCTGGTTTCGAATATCGGATCGAGCACGATCCTCAGTTAATCATTACCACACCGGTCTCAATTAATAAGACGTACTTTATCTCATGTAAGACATTACCTCACTGATCTCAAATACTGGATCAAACTTGATCCCAATTAAATTTAGAATAACTTCTTGCAATGAATGAGGTAACCATACTCAGCAGCGCATGAATGAGGCATGACCACTGTTTTAGTTAGAATACACCAGAGTGTCATGTGGACAAAGCCATTCATCATCTCCTAAAACGCCATTTCTCAAGTAGCGTGTTTGGTCACAGCTAAATAAACCATCACAGAATAAATGGCTTGGCCGTTGCGATATTGATCCACTTAAGAACAAGCACTGACCAAGAGATTGGCTTTTTCCGGGTTAGATCATATACGGATCGATAGCTCTCATCCTTCTCCAAAACGTACATTGCAGGATGAACGTAATTTACGTGTGTAATTCGTGTCGTATATATACGTGGATTCGATGAACTTGAGTCCAATGCAAGAAGCCATGAAATCATCCTGCATTTTCTGCTGATACCTTTGATTACCAAACATCACTTTAAAAAAGGTGTCTTACATAAACCCGTATAACATACTGGTATGTCCTTTTAAAACAACTGTTAATTGCAGGGATTTAGTATAAGAAAGGGGACTGATTGAGACACGTTTGAAGTTTTGACGTTTGAAGCAATTTCGACATTCGTTTGCTTGAATTTCTGCATGACCTGGAGGAATCAAACGGTTGATGCCGTTACGGTATCAACTAAGTTGACTGCAGGGTTGAATGTTCTTGTTTTCATAATGGGGCTAAACGTGTGTAAAACACCGTTATTCTTGGTTTTATAATGGGGCTGTATGTGTGTCAAACACTTCTTGTTTTCACAATGACGCTAAATGTGTGTTGAACACTATTCTTGTTTTCATAACGGGAATGACTATGTTTCAAACACGTATTCTTTTCATAATGGGACTAATGTAATTTGAACTCTGTTCTTTTTATAATGGGACTGAATGTGTGTCGAACACTGTTCTTGTTTCCATAATGAGGCTGAATGTGTGTCGAACACTGTTCATCTTGTTTTCATTATGGGGCTCAATGGGTGTCGAACACTGTTCTTCTTGCTTACATTGTAGGACTGTATGTGTGTCGAACACTGTTCTTCATTTTATAGTGGGATTGAATGTGAGTCGATCACTGTTCTTCTTGCTTAAATTGTGGGACTGTATGTGTGTCGAACACTGTTCTTCATTTTATAGTGGGATTGAATGTGTGTCGATCACTGTTCTTCTTGCTTACATTGTGGGACTGTATGTGTGTCGAACACTGTTCTTCATTTTATAGTGGGATTGAATGTGTGTCGATCACTGTTCTTCTTGCTTACATTGTGGGACTGTATGTGTGTCGAACACTGTTCTTCGTTTCATAGTGGGATTGAATGTGTGTCGAACACTGTTCTTGTTTTAATAATGCAAGGTATGATTACATAACTATTAAGTACACTTTTGCAGCAAAACTAAATTAAGACACGAAACAATTTTGAAGAACATAAACACAATAAATGTGGTAGTTTATTTTTTAAAAACGGCCTAAGATGATGATGATGATAATTGTTATTATTATTATTATTGTTATTATTATTATTATTATTATTATTATTATTATTATTATTATTAGTAGTAGTAGTAGTAGTAGTAGTAGTAGTAGTAGTAGTAGTAGTAGTAGTAGTAGTGAAAGAAGCAAAGATGTTATATTGAAACAATTCTTCTAGATAAACCTGTTTCCAATGGCCTGCGTATATTTCCATTGATATAAATAAGAATGTTTACAGCCTTTGTTTGAAGGCAAGATGTCTTCATCATGCCACATTAATAACTTATAATATGAAAGTTGATGAAATACCCCAAATACAAAGCAGCACCGTGCAGCATCTAACTAGAGTCACGTGAATACCGATGTATTATACATAACACATATTTAGTTATGCATTTGGAACCTAATTTTGGATTTTAAGCCAGGACTTCATGCAATTTACCATGCAGTCTGGAAATGAACTTGTGATTTGGTGTCAGTCGAAAATAACTTTGATTTTGTAACGCCGCATTTTAAATGGGTGTTAATGGAAACTCAGTATCAAACTTCTAAAGATGGTTAAAGCCGTGATCAGGTTAATATATCACATACATTATGTAGATAAAATTATAATTTTATTTGGTATGTCATTAACAAAAATGTGTAATAATTTGCACTGTATTTTACTGTAATATAATTATTGAAAGTGACAGCAAACGTAAACGATCAAGAAAACGCTTTAGTTTATTAAATTTGGATATTTGCGTTTCTAAACATTCTTGCACTATAGTAAATAACTGTTTGATTGGTTGGTGGATGTTTAATGGCAAATTATTCATGAAAGTTTGTATCGCCCCATATGATGTCCATACTACACCTTAGTGAAACTGCGAGCGCGCGCGCTTTAATTCTCACCCAGTGTGTCAATGCCTCTTCAATGGATTTATAAATGGAGAACGTAGACGACATCAAAAGATCAAAAGAACCAAAGGCAAATTTCAATCCCCTAGGGAAAAAAAAAACATGATACTAAGTTCATATTTCACCTTGTCATCAGTGGTGACATTATTCCCGCCTCATCATCCCTTTCCCCAATCATTCACCATCCTATCCCATATTGGCTACCTCCCAAACAAAAGAGTGACAAATCCGCAATAGAAGTCGGCGCGTGGGCCTTCTGTCCGGTAAGTGAGTACGACGAGAACTTAGAAACGCCAAGTGACAAATATAATTCTGCGAAGAATGACTGTGAGACAGCAGATAACGTGTTTCTGTTAGATCTCTAATCATCCCACGCCAAAAGTAACCTGATCCAACCAGAGGCATTTGATTGTAGAGGCGAGTTAAGTTTTACTATGACAGTCATTTTTCATTTCATTGATCTGGTTCTTATGGCGTAGTCACGTGCCTGTATATATGAAATGCCGCTGAACACAGTACTGGATTTAGGACAAATGTGGCCCTGTGCTAGTTAAGTCATAAGGCCACTTACAATGAAAAATTCATTGTTTTTTTTTTTTTTTTTTTTTTTTTTTTTTTTTACTTGAAGATGGGTACTCTTGGCCAACAGGGGGCCCTGTACTTTAAGCACATCTGAGCACAATGGTAAATCCGGTACGGCCGCTGAATGTAAACAAATGGTTAAATGGTTTCAAAATAGATTATCATCGCGTGCCCTAATTTGACATTAATGAGCCAGATATGAATTTCCAAAAGCAGTTGATATTGATTTCGCAGTTTAGTATGGTCTCAAACATTAAAATGTTCACACAGTAAGGGCTTGAAGACAAATAAGGACGTATACGATCAGCATGAAAATGTGCTGCAAAACAGCTAATTCGGCATGATTTCAGTCAAGGATATTATACAAAATTCAAAAATAGGTAATCAGTTTGCAAGAGATTGAGAAGATTTATGATTGTAGTCAAAGTCTAGTTATACAACACCATCTAGAAACGGGCCATATTTAAAGGGTGTATGTATAAGGTGAATCGGGTAATGTGCTTTTATTGAGATACTAGCCGGTGGAAGTCCGATCCACTTTTTTCATGTCATGAACCAACATTTTGGGGTTTTTTTTGTTGTTTTTTGTTTTGTAGACTTCTATTATATTTAATGGCATTATTGTAAATTAGAGATACAACCATCTCACGATATTCTTGAATCTTACTATTTTCGTACTTAAAAATGCCTGCATGGTTGATATTCACAATTTATTCGGACACGTACATCCTCAAAAGTAAATTTTAGGTTTAAAATTTCAGTCTTTCCTGGATTGCTTGAAACAAAATTCTCATGATTCAAAGAAAGTTGCAAATCTATCGGCTCTGATTTAAAAAAAAAAAAAAAAGTTAATTGTTGGTGAATGTTAAACTGAATGTTTGATTAATATCAATACAACATGAATTTTGCAGTCCTACTTTCCGGTGCCTGAGCAGACATAAAGCTTATTCCTTAACGGAAGAGTAGCTTTCCGGAAAGACGCATTAGACAGTTAAACTGAGCTGATGAATGAGTGTTGCAGAGGTAGAGAGTCTATCTCAAACTATATTCAAATATTTAAGGAATAGGCTTTGTCTTTAATTTTACATGTTTATTTACTCTAAAATTATAAATAGTTATAATACAGATCCCATATAAATTTAGAACCTTATCTTTAAGGGTAAGAAATTTTTTCAGAAATGTTTGACAAAATACAATAAAAAAAGATTTTGTTTTTACCTGTTAAGCTCATTAAAAGTGGGAAGCATTCAAAACATCTTAAGCACACTATTTTGTACATTATATTGAATTTTTTAATTGTTGCTGACCGTCCTGTGTTTGTATTTGTGTTGGTGATCAAATATTTGGAAGTTGTATACATGATATAGGACGTTATCTTAATCATGCAACTCTGCGCGACATAGTCGTCATCAAAAATGACCCAAATTTCGTTTACCTTTGTTTTGTGATTGAATTTTCTGAATAAACGATTAATGATGTTTGTTTTAGCCCAACACTGTATTTGTTGATGATATTTAATGCTTTCGTAATACAACTTATGGTTTGACGGGTCAAATAGAAATTGTAAACTGTTATTCGTGTGATTTGTAAAGACATTAAGATGTGAGGGGGAAAAAAACTAGTGCAATATACATAGTACGGAAGGATGACTTGTTGATGAAAACCAATTCAATCTAATTACGAATAAAACTGAAAATTATTTTTAATAAAGAAAAAGCAAATGAACAAAAGGTATGAAGGTGGAATACAACTGTCGTCTGTGTCATCAATAGATTTTATATTTCTAAATATATTAACATGCATGCATACAACTGCCCGCACTGTGTCATAAATAGATCTTATATGCCTGATTAGCTTAATTGCTTGTCCTATAAGGGACTAAATATAACAAGTTAAAAAAGGTATAAGCGAATTTTAAATAAAAATAAAATATAAAAATACAAAAAAGTAAAACAAAATAGAAAAACTTTAGATGCCACCGGGAGTTTCGAACTCTAGACCTTTTGTTTGGCAGTCGGGACAGACAGAAAGACAAATAACGTGGGCGTATATATACTATATATATATATATATATATATATATATATATATATATATATATATATATATATATATATATATATATATATATATGCTGAGCGAATAGGTAAAAGTAACACATCTATAAATACCCAACCATGATCATTTAATCCTTATAATTTTATTTCACTTCCTTTCTAACATCATATTAGCAGATTTAATAAAAAAAACATCCACATTTATGTACCTCAAAGTTTTCTTTCATTAGCCTCTTAACTGCGATATAATACATAGCCCTATCTTCGCCAGCCAAGAATCATGGACACAGTGAGGTCATAGCGGGCCATTCCAGTGATATATTGTTATGATCATTAATTTAATATATATATATATATATATATATATATATATATATATATATATATATATATATATATATATATATATATATATATATATATATATATATATATATATATATAATGGTTGTTGCGGTAAACCAGGAATATTCTTTTTTTTTTCGAAAATAACGTTTGTGTATAGCACGTGTTGTTATAGCAACGTTGTTATCTTTCTACGCATTTCGATCTTTCAAAAGCAAATTCGTGTCCATTTTTAGTGAGATATCTCGATTGAAATGACCCTGACCTTTAAAAACCGCTTCGGTAACATGTCGAGGTGAAATGCAATAATTTCCAAAATATGGCTTCAAAAGCTTGCCATATGCCCTCTTCGGCAAAAGGGGTAAGTGTTGGAGCACAGGAATATATGTGTAATTCCATTGCTTTAACTTCCAATGGTCGATATTTAATCTGGAATTTTTTATCGGATGTCAGGAGTGGGTGGGTGAGAGCTTGTTATTATTATGGTGTAAAGCGTTGATATAGATAAACCTTCATATAAAATGATCTGGAAACGGGGAACCAAAAGCAGTCCGCAGAATTTGTCGATGTGTAAAAAATCCCAGATCAGTATCACATGACCATTTCATCCACCAAAACGTAGAAAACTCAGTTACTTTATATTTTATAGAATATTTTATACAATTGGTGCCTTGGTATTAAGGCCATTAGGATACAAAGTATCTAAATTATGAATCTAATAACTTTCTTTTATGAGTCTATTAAATGTAATATACAATATGTTGGACAAACACTGCAACAAGTTTCTAAGAGAATAAATAAGCATTGCTTTCATATATAAACTATAGAGATCATCAGTTCTCTTTTCTCTTCTAATATTTCAACACATTTTAATACCAATAATCGCTCTCTCTACTCGATGTTTCTTTGTTGCCAATATATATATATATATATATATATATATATATATATATATATATATATATATATATATATATATATATATATATATATATATATATATATATATATATATAGTGCATGGAGACATGAATGGACTCATTAATAGAGACTTACTGGATTCAATACTTTGATCATAATGACCCTAATGAATAACACAGCTGTATTAGAATTTAGGATTAACAAAGAATGGTGAATTCCTCGCCCATGTATCGACAATCGATTCCAAAATTGCATCGTTCGGGCTTCCTTGAACTTTTCACGTCTACAAGGTCATCTATGATTGGGTCCTAAACAATTCAGTCTACTGTGATATCGTTAGTTGTTCTACATATATTCATTTTAAAATGTCGCCTACAAATAAATGATTAATGACATTTGCCTTATGGCCAAAGAGTATTTGCACAATTTAAATTAATGCAGCTGTTGTTACCTGTTTACTTATCACTTCCACAATAAAATAATATCTTTCCTTACCTCTTTTCAGAGATGCGATTACGAGTTAAAGGAAGAGAAAATCGTTTTAACGATAGATATAAAAATATACAAGAACCAGAATCTGTGAAAAACGGCCGTAAAATTGGAAACAAAATTATTTTAATGGGACCTTATCTTCAACATGACTACAGCAATCCTCCAACTACACACTAAATCCGTATCCCGTGGAAGGTGGGGTTTAATGGACCATAATTACCTCTTGACCGACTTTAAGCCAAGCGTGCGAGTGACTCACTATGGCTATTACCGCCATTTGCACAACATTGGACAAAGTAGGATAGGTCTATAGGCGGATCACTAAGCTTTATAAGTATAGTGGAAGCTCATAAAACGCATGTTGCAAGGTTAGGATCAAACTGGCTGTTTGAAGCCAAGGACAACACATTAGGGGATATTGCTTCAGAACAAATGAAGAAGGGGAGATTTTGCCAGAAGAGCTCACCACTTGACCTCGGCCATCAAAGATTAAACAAAAGCTTTTGAAGGCATGTGGAATTGTAAGAATGGATACTTATGTGATTTATATCAGGTCTGTTGCAGGATTTATTTCAAGAATACAACACATTGCAGACATGCATTCTGTAAACCAAACGTTTGCAATAACCACAACAACAACAACAACAACAACAACAACAACAACAATAATAATAATAATAATAATAATAATAATAATAATAATAATAATAATAATAATAATAATAATACCACCACCACCAACAACAACAACAACATGAATATAAAGAAATTCTCACTTTTAAAGAGTGACTCAGTTAGTATAGCAATATTTTCCTGTAGTCTTCAATTCCTTACATATGTATAGGGAAACCTATCTCATGCAACAAAGGTATAATGGATATTTGTACATAAAATAAACTGAGTATGTACTCACTACATCTTGTACATAAAATAAACTGAGTATGTACTCACTACATCTTGTACATAAAATAAACTGAGTATGTACTCACTACATCTTGTACATAAAATAAACTGAGTATGTACTCACTACATCTTGTACATAAAATCAACAGTGTATGAATTCAGTACATCTTATACACAAAATCAACAGACTGTATTTAGCACAAAAAAACATTGTGTACACAAATATACACGACTATAATGTTTGCTTTCACACATACACGCGCGTGCACACACACGTAGGCATTTTTTTTTAAATTTCATTGTTGTCGCATACAATCCTCTCTCATACGTTTTCCAAAAAAAAAGCAATTTCGGTGAAAAGACTGACAGGAATAATAACGATAATAAACTTGACTAATAAAAAAAAAGGAAAGAGGGAATTTAACTTTCGACGTTATCAATCGCGCATATTCTGTTCATTCTCAGAATGGTTGAAAAAGAAAATTTATTTTTTTTAGTGCATCGGTGTTTTCGAGATGAAATTCCAACCCTAACACCCAATATTGTCTATAGCACTTCGAAACCCAGACCTAAAGCTCATTTTACTTGCATTCCATGAGATTCTTTGATTTAGCATGTTACATGGGTAATCTCTCTAGATGTCTCATTGTTTTATTCATGACATTGAATGAGTGAAATTAAAAGAGGATTTTGAAATAAAGTATCATATAGGACAATCTTAAACAGATCTTAGCAAACACTTAAGCATACAACATGCTAGAACCAGTGTTGACTTATGGCCGCCCATAGGGTTATAACGAACGGTTAGTTCTAGTGTTTATCGTTTTTGAAGCACTAGACGCATATAGAAACGGGTCAAACGTCCTTTCGAAATGTTGTTTGTGAAGGCTGTAAAGACTTTGAACTTTTGTAATCTTTGGACAAGTACACACCGTCTTCGATCACTGGATAACATTTGATATTAAGGAAACATCAACAAAGCACACACCATCTTCGATAACTGGATAACATTTGATATCAAGGAAACATCAACAAAGCACACACTATCTTCGATAACTGGATAACATTTGATATCAAGGAAACATCAACAAAGCACACACCATCTTCGATAACTGGATAACATTTGATATCAAGGAAACATCAACAAAGCACACACCATCTTCGATAACTGGATAACATTTGATATCAAGGAAACATCAACAAAGCACATGATAAGCATTAACCATTCTTTATACATAAAAAAGATCAAAGTCCAACAGAAAGTTAATCATTGTCCACCAGAGAGTTCATCAGTATCCAACAGACAGTTCATCATATTCCATCATACTCTTCATCATATTCCATCAGACAGTTCATCATATTCCATCAGACAGCTCATCAGTATCCAACAGACAGTTTATCATATTCCATCAGACAGTTCATCATATTCCATCAGACAGCTCATCAGTATCCAACAGACAGTTCATCATATGTCATCAGACATTTCATCATATTCCATCAAATAGTTCATCAGTATCCATCAGACAGTTCATCCATGTTTATCAGACAGTTCGTCAGTGTCCATCAGACAGTTCGTCAATGTCCATCAGACTGTTTATTATTGTCCATCAGACAGTTCATCAGTGTCCATCAGACAGTTCATCAATGTCCATCAAACAGTTCATCAATGTCCATCAGACAGTTCATCAGTGTCCATCAGACAGTTCATCAATGTCCATCAAACTGTTCATTATTGTCCATCAGTCAGTTTATCAGTGTCCATAAGACAGTTCATCAGTGTCCAGCAGAAAGCACTTTTCAGTTTGTTGACATATACCAGAAGTAACGCTGATAATAGCTAATACCGCTCAGCTGGTCTAGTGGTTAGAGCATCTGCCTCGGATGCGGGAGGTCTTGAGTTAGAACCCCGGTCGAGTCATCAAAGACGCATTAAAAGAGTACTAGCAGCTGCCTCGCTTGGCGCTCAGCAGGTCGGCTTGGTGCCAGGATAATATTGGTGGGACATGGTACTACATATGTCTGCGGCATTATGCCTCATTGCAGGATATCACTATAAAGTGCCACACTACAGGTATCGGAGCGATATGACTGACAAATTGGTAAAGCTAAGTTAACACTCTGAATCACACACATACACAAACATTGCCTAGCTGATTGTGTGTTTCCAATGGTAACAATTGCCTCTATTACCACCAAGATATGATATTTTCGGAAGCAAACCAAATATATGCACGTACACCACACGTCTCGCCTCAGTAAAAGTGATTCAAAACACTCAACGACAGAACAAAAACACACTTGCAGACGTCAACACGCTGCTCCTTCGCTGCTGAAATCAGATGTACTTCATGTAGAACTGACACATATAAATCCAATCATTATCACGAAAATTAGTAGAATCGACAAAAATACCAAAATTTATTAATTCCAGACTAAAAGGTAAAGTTGTTGCAATACGCACTCATTCAAAACAAGACTCTAAATTTCAATTTTAAGTAGACTAAAACGCCATTTTCTTTAGAAAGTGATATCTAGCGTGCGGCTAAGTTAAACTTTGTCTGGGCGGTGTTATGTTCGCATTAATAATGTTGTTGTTGCACACTGATGAATCTGCGCTTGTGCGTTTAGTTTGTAATACAGCATAAATTAGTTACTTTGTTTCTTGAAGTGTATTTTAGTTGATAATGATCATTAAGTCTTAGGTAGAGTAGAAAAATGAGCATATTATAAAAGGTTACTGCATTTATAAGGGAAAATATGAACTCCTTTTGTTGAATGGATATACTGCACTCCCAAGGTTTTGCAATATATTCATCCGAAAAACTCGTTCATATTTTCCCTTACAAATGCAATAACTATAATACAGCTGATTATTTTCACAAATTAATTTTGAATATTATTTGTTCTTCACATGTTTGACACGTATCACATACGGCATCATGGTAGCCCAATGTAATTTTGTGAAATATATTCAGGTTAAATCCAAGTTTTGGACAAAGTTGGGATTTGAAACATAAATAACATGGTTATTTACTTGCGAATGCTACAAGTATACGCATTCATTTGTAAGGCTCTGCGAATGCTACAAGTATACGCATTCATTTGTAAGGCTCTGAATCGTCCAGAGTAATTCACTCAAAACATCCCTGCCTATTATTCAATGGTGTATATGCTTACTTTAGTGTTAGTACTTCCTATTATTTAATGGGGTAGACGCTTACCTCAGTGTATTATTCAATGGTGTAGACGCTTACCTCAGTGTCAGTACTTCTTTTAATTCAATGGTGTATTACTCAATGGTGTATATGCTTACCTTAGTGTCAATACTTCCTATTATTTAATGTTGTATATGCTTACTTTAGTGTCAGTACATCCTATTATTCAATGTTGTATATGCTTACTTTAGTGTCAGTACTTCCTATTACTCAATGTTGTATATGCTTACTTTAGTGTCAATACATCCTATTATTCAATGTTGTATATGCTTACTTTAGTGTCAGTACTTCCTATTACTCAATGTTGTATATGCTTACTTTAGTGTCAATACATCCTATTATTCAATGGTGTATATGCCTTCTTTAGTGTCAGTACTTCCTATTATTCTATGTTGTATATGCTTACTTTAGTGTCAGTACATCCTATTATTCAATGTTGTATATGATTTCTTTAGTGTCAGTACTTTCTATTACTCAATGTTGTATATGCTTACTTTAGTGTCAGTACATCCTATTATTCTATGTTGTATATGCTTACTTAAGTGTCAGTACTTGCTATTATTCGATGGCAGATATGATTACTTCAGCGTCAGTACTTCCTATTATTTAATCGGGTAGACGCTTACCTCAGTGTTAGTACTTCCTATTATTCAATGGTGTAGACGCTTACCTCAGTGTCAGTACTTCTTTTAATTCAATGGTGTAGATGCTTACCTCAGTGTCAGTACTTCCTATTATTCAGTCGTGTAGACGCTTACCTCAGTGTCAGTACTTCCTATTATTCAGTTGTGTAGACGCTTACCTCAGTGTCAATACTTCCTATTATTCAATAGTGTAGATGCTGACTTCAGTGTCAATCCTATTTTTATCAACAAGTTCTTGAATGTCAGCAAAATGTCTTTCAGAGGGTGTCAGCTACAGTCACAGGGTGTCAGCTACTGTCACAGGGTGTCAGCTACAGTCACAGGGTGTCAGCTCCAGTCACAGGGTTTCAGATACAGTCACAAGGTGTCAGCTACAGTCACAGGGTATCAACTACAGGGTCGGGTTACTCATCCCGCGTTAGCTAAAAGTTGCTTTATTATTCCAACTTATGCAATAATCGACACAAAATGCAAATTCATGTATTATGAGGTAATGAGCTTGCATTTTCTGGTTTTCGAGGCGGATGGGGTGGCAACTGCGATTTTGTTGATTTAAGATATTTTAGTTTCTTTTATCTCAATATGATTATTATTATTTAATATTATTTATTACTATTTCATCATTTCTCAGATAATATAGTGGATAAAATTATAGTTTTCATTTTGTTATAAATCAAAACAAGATATTTGTCCAGCTAATAGGTGTAAATTTGAAAACTATGTCAGACCCGTGCCCTAGAACCATTCATTGTTGGCCCCTAATATAACTGTGGTATACCATGGTATGTATTATGGTATGTTCGGAAATATTGTGTTATACCTAGGTATGAAATTTTGTGTAGTACCCAGCTCTGCATGTGATGAACATATTTCTGTCGTAGAAACATTTTGTATTTGTAAAGTTTGTAACGAGTTATGTCCCTTACAAATCTTTAAATGCTCATAACTTCTGAACTACGGGACATTATTTTATCGCCATTATGTTAAGATGTAATATTTATTTTTATGATGCTTTTTTATAAACTTCAGTGTCATTTGAAAACAAAAGTGTGCATTAATAGTCCAATATTTATAAAAAGCGACGAGCATGGTAAAATTTAAAATAAATTTTACCTCTGTTCTGTTTGGTTTAAAATTTAAAAAAAAATTCGAGATGCCATGAAATTTGACTTTTCTTTATCCATCATATAATTTGATAATCACGATTGTGATATACTCATTTTTGTGAAGAAAGCAGAGGAAGGCACGATCTTTTACCTCAATTATATATATATATATATATATATATATATATATATATATATATATATATATATATATATATATATGTATATATATATATATATTTGTTTGCTTTTGTGTTTTTGTTATGTCACAAGGTATAAAGTTTTAGATAATGGTATACATGTGGTATGGTATACATGTGGTGTTACTTCTAGGTTATTGACGGAGATCGCATACGTACAAGGTGCTATGCAGTCTTAATTAATCATGATATCAATAAATATTCGAACATTAAAAGTACACCTGATTCTAATTGTTTGTTATTGATACCAAAACATAGAAACACCAATCAAAAAGATGACCAGACTTTCGGAGTGCAAACATTCAAACTTTGGCTTATCATTTTTGAAAGGACTGTATTAGAGAGCAAAATGCGGCTATTCGGATAGTTTCCTTGTACTCATTCTAAACAGTGCCGTTATAAAAGCATTAAATACCAGCTTTGACCAATTGTATCGGGGCCTGGACTTTATCGTCAGGATGGCCACTTATGGAGCCTTTGCTGGAAATTGGAACCACAATTTAAGCAGTACATGCTAAATCGGGTGAAAAAATCGACTCAAAGATATTTGAATGTGAGCTTTGTTTTAATTACATTATGCAAAAATAAAATCGTTCTTACTTCAGGATACGTGATTCTACATGTAGTAAAAAACCGCTTGAAATATAATTTTGTTCAAAATTGGAATTCATAGTTTGAAACTTATAGTAGATGAAACCTGTATATTCAACTTGCAAATAGTTTTGCATATAATTAATATATATCTTTTGTTCTTTTTATAAAATAGCACAAAAGTTTATATCATCTCACATGCTCCATGTCGAAACAGATGTTTTTTTGTTTTGCGGGGTTTAACGGGATTTTGCAGAATAGGCCATACATGACGGCCAGTGTACCTGATAGAGGAAGAACCCCGGCAACAACCACGCCCACGGGAAGCTACTGACAAACTCTCTGATATACCCACAAGGATCTAATCGAGACTCAAGTCTCACAGAACGAGCCTTCTCAACCATCCTCAGTTTACATTTAATACAGTCTTTCTCAACCAGCCCCAATCATCTAAAATAACCGATGACAATATACTTTTTATGTGTTGCAGCAACTAATATTATACTCAATTTGTCGTTTTCTTTGTAATGGATTATTAAATACTGACCTTCCTTTGTTTTGTTTTTAACCTCCAGATTGTTAATTAATTGGTCCGTAGTACGCGACCCATATTCAAATGATTTATTTTCTAACGCACAAGTCAAAATATTTGTATGATTTATGTTGTTGAATGTTCCGTAATACAGAATGTTTTTGCAAATACTGATGTATAACTTCATTTTGTTAAATGTGTGTCTGCCATTGTTTGACTTTGGTATTATTTACATTTTGCAAAATACCACGACGCTAATAAAGATTTTGTCTATTAAGATGATCACGTCTGTTGGGGTCACACGAGGTTTTATCTTCGGCCTGTCAGTCTTCGTTACTAGGGCCCTTTATCGGGCAATTGAAACAAGGCTTACGCAACACACGCTAACCCAGGTCTACAATCCGAGAGTCGGTTGGAACGTGAACCCGGGGTTAATTGCATCATTTAAGCAATCGACCCACTTCAGGCTTTGACCTGATCAGGACACGACAGGGGTTATAAAAGTGTACCTTTTTCAGGGGCTTGGAATGAAGGTCACGTTGCTAGTGTTAGCAAAGAGAAGCAATTTCATTGAACAAAAGATCTGAAATTTGCATAACAACAAGAAAAAAACATCAAAACTTTGATTAACCGGTAGCCATAAGCTATACGGGAGATCTGAAAGCCCTTTAGCTTTTTACAATGTTAATGTTGCACAATATGACAATTTTTAGAAGAAGATAAAGTTTTACTTTTAGATATGAAGTCTTTGGTCATTTTCAGTGTTTAGATAACTTATTAGACTCGTTACAATCCGCTCCCAGCAACATGTCAGCATGTTCGCACGAACTATGCAAATTTAGCTATTTATTTGGTAACTGTGTTCGTGCTTTGGACATCAAACATGGTGTAAGCAATCAGAATGCAGATTTATTTGGTAACTGTGTTCGTGCAATGGACATCAAATATGGTATAAGCAATCAGAATGCAGATTTATTTGGTAACTGTGTTCGTGCAATGGACATCAAACATGGTGTAAGCAATCAGAATGCAGATTTATTTGGTAACTGTGTTCGTGCAATGGACATCAAACATGGTGTTCGTGCAATGGACATCAAACATGGTGTAAGCAATCAGAATGCACACAAAATTTCACGGAAGTATCATTGGTAGGATGGCATTTTGAATTGGCATATGAAGTGTTAGCAGACGATATGAAGTGTTAGCAGACGAGGACCTTCTCTCCCTTTTTTTCCTTTTACGGGGTACTTATGGCAGGAAACTTGGAATGTTGATATCACGCCCTCCTTTCCGTTATGCAGTACGTATTGTAAATCTAGACAAAATCATATAGAAGAAAAGATAACTTTACATGAATTTTTCAACATAAAAGTCAAATTTTCATGAAATACCTTAACCCTTATAAAGAAGGAAAATGAGCCTTTTTTTACATAGCTTTGTAAGGATCAATTAAGGAGGAATTGTACGTTGCATAAAATTTCAACTTGTGTCGACCATTGTTTTCTTAAAACTTGATGGCCATTTTTGTCATTATTCATAGAATTCAACTTTATCCTAGGAAGTGTCACTGGAAAGGACATAGATGTCCTAAATACAAAACTATCACAAGCTTTTTAAAATGGCTGCCACAAATGTATGCAATATGCTTAACCCGTGCTGGCTCGTGCACTTGTTGACTTGTTCCTACAGCAGGATAGCTGTCGAGTGATCTAATAAACGGTGTAAAGTTCTAAACAATGCGAATAACACAAAAATTTCCTTTCTGAAACAAAAAACTTTTTTTGCTGTAGCATTTCTTTTGTCATTTTGTGCAAATTATGTTTCCACAAAAACATAATGAATTGGCACATTTCTTTTGTAAATAGTACCATATCCGTCCTTCGGTTTGCTTCGCTGTATTCTCCAATTCGGTAGTCCTTGACTGGGGTTGGTGTTTTAATCGATAACCCAAGGGCACTTTTTAAGGTTCTTGAAGATTTTCAGATTAAAACATAGGCCATACTAATCTAGTTGATATTTTCTGTATGCATTGGGTTATATATTACTTGCAGTAACGATCTAAGTAAATAAAGATAATTGTACAACTATATATCAATCTAACATTTGGAGGAAAAACATCTAATCACATGCCCGTGTATCGAAATATTGGCATGAACATAATATAAATGGTTCATAGCTAGTTACGTTTTTAAAATATCATTTTCGCAAATGCGTATGCGTGCTTTTCATGTTTACTCATTACTCATTTATATGCTTGAATGCGCGCATGTGTGTGTGTGTGTGTGTGTGTGTGAGAGAGAGAGAGAGAGAGAGAGAGAGAGAGAGAGAGAGAGAGAGAGAGAGAGAGAGAGAGAGAGAGAGAGAGTCCTTGACATAGTTTATAGCTGTATAGGCTAATATATATGCATATGTCTTACACAACTAGACATACGTATTAAATAGGTAATTAAGCGTGTATGATACCCCTGTTCTTGCCAGCCTTATCAGTCTTTATCGTCGTCAGAGGATAGCTGTAAAAAGCGTGCACAGGTTTTGACAGATATTGGCTTGTTGCGATGACTTCGTACATAAACAAACGGCATACATGGCCACGTGGGCAGGTCAGTTATTTATAACACTTATTTAACATTAAAATGTCATGATGGGTTTCTTAATATTTCTCACAACTATACACTATATGCGATACGATGAGTGAAATAAAGCCCATTTTAAACTGTGTACTATGTGATAAATTAAATAAAACCCACAAAAGTGGTCCAATACAATGTAGATGTATACAAAATACACTTCACAAGTAGAAAATTAAACACTTCTCATGCTAAAAAATATATACAAAATATGCACATAAAATAAAATAATAAAATGATAACAAAACCGTATACAAAATGTGTGCATGTAATAAAATGGTGACCAAGTGATTAACCCATTTTAATAATTGTTTTCTTAAAAGAACTGATCGTCTAAATTGACGCAAAATAAATCAAAATCTGACAACCGATTAACACGTTCATTAATCCATTCATCCATGACGCAGAAATACAAAGCATATTCTCTCCTTCGTCTGAATTATTTTTCGAAACTCTAGCTGATGTGTATCGTAATAAATATAATTTAATTATGAATTATCTATTGTTATTTTAGGGTGACATTATTCGTCTCTGGAAGTTTTAAGGGCGAACCGCTTTAATCTTTGCCTTACCATCTCAATTTGATAAAGTGGCAAAATTAGGTTGTGTGCTTTGATCTATGTATGGTATTGTGGGACAAAGTTAGTTGTTGTTGTTGGGCTTAACGCCATTTTCCAGCACAAGATAGGCTATTCATGGCGGCCAGTATTAATAGTGGAGGAAGAAATCGGGAAATCACCGGAAAGAACCACCGACCCACGAGAAAATACTGGCAAGCTTTCTCACATATCCACATTCGCCGAATCCTAGACTCGAACCCACGCAAACAGAGGTGAGATAACAGTGATCCGTAACGGACAGCGCTTTAGACCACTCGGCCACTCGGGACCCCGGGTCAAAGTTAGAGCTGTAGAAATCATTTATCGGTAATTTTTATAAGTAAGTATTTACCGTCATCAAAATAGTGGAGTAATTTGCAAAATTCTATCCACTAATTAACATAACTATAATTTTCAGCAGCAAAAGTATCGATGGTGATGGTGGTGGTGCTAAACGGATTAAGTTTGAAATAGAAAAACTTATTGCATTGCTGGACAGACTATCCACGGATGTATACTTGTATATAAAATTTACATCAACAAAACTGTTTAAACACAGCATTTGAAGCGAGACATTTTATACACAAAAGAAATCCAACTAGCGTCAAATGCCCCAGTAGTTAATCGCAAGTCTAACGTTCATAAGATAAAAACTAGACATTAGACGTAAGAACCTAAAGCGATGACGTCCACATAGGCGATCTTAACACGAGAGCTCATTTCAAATAAAATTTATGAAACGATTTGAAAAAATTGTACTTATCGTAACGCGTAGATCAGTATTAACGTATACATCAAAATTGAGACGTGTATCAATATATAGATTTTCCATACTTTATACTGCGACAAATTTTCTTAAAACGGAGTTTGTCTTGAAATCAAAATAGTGACGCATATTACAGATCTCATTTGTCGCATTGCAATACATCTTTTTTTGTGTCACGCGCTAAGTCAATCATTACATTACTGTCACGTGCTTTGTCTTAGACTGTCTATCTTTAAATTATCTTTTGGCGGGCCTTGGTGTACAAAAGCTTCAACTTATACGGGCAAGTTTTGTTTTTATAAAAAAACAATCATTTTGAAATGAGCAAAAAATCTATGATTACTCGGATCATATGAAGAAAGTAGAGATTTATTAGAGGAAACAGCAAAATAATGTTTTAAGGAAAAAATGCATTCGAAAGCTTCAGTCATTGTGCCCTTGTCATACGTGACGTCAGAGCGTATTTTGTAATATTAAGGCATGCTAATTATATTTGTTACTTACAAAGATAGCATATACACATTTAAGTGTGTATTTTTGTGTCTATATGGTAATAGGGGATTTCCTACTAAAATCTTTGTACAAATAATGTGCATTTTCTAACAATATAAAACATTTTATTGTCACTCATTTCATACTCTGCTTTAATATCTCATGAGAGAAAAAAAGGGTACATTTAAAAAAAACAATCTTCATTAACTGATTTTTACCATAAGCATTTGCGTTCTGCCATTAAATTTTGCTATGTGCAAATTAGGGTAAAAGACGTGTATACGAACCTAAATATTGGGGATATTTCTTGTATCAAATAAATAATTGATATATTTCATCGAGTGAGTGAAAATTAGAGCCCAGGACATGAAATGCATTCGTCATTCACTCAGAGCAAGCAAACTTTATTTTTATTTTTATCCTCAGGCATATTGATTTGCGAAAGTGTATAACAAACTAAAAATAGATTTCTTACGGTATTGTTAGCTGTTTGCCGTTTACATTCTGGTGTTTTGTATATTCTAGCAACGAGAATCTGAGTGGTAACAATTCTCTTTGCTAATTCATGGTAATAAGACATGGTAATAAGACATGGTAATAAGACATGGCAATAAGACATGGTAAGACATGGTAATAAGACACGTAAAAATTAAAACAAATTCCGTATATCATTGAATCTGAATAGTTGCTATGGTCACCATTATCAATATTATTTCACTTTAAAAATCCACTAATTCACGGACTACATAAAAGAGAGACGACACCTGGTTAAAACAAGTGATTAAAGGATATATTTCATCTAGTGGATGCAAAAGTTTCTTGCTATTTTACGCTTAAATGTGATGTCTTGCAAATAAGTTTAACATACTAAAGTTTTCTACTCTGTCCCACTAGATAATATAAACGGTTTAATAAAGTAATTTCCATCCTAGCATAGAATGGGATGAATGACTTAATCTTATTATGAGATTGGCTTCTCCAAATTTTGTATAATTGCATTATATACATGAATCCTCTGCGTTAGAACCGCACTGCTCGATCATTTAGAAGAATCTCTTACAAACACAAAAAACTTTTGTACGAAATCTTCATCGTCATTATAAAAGAGCTCGCAAGATTTTCTACAAAATGAACAGAAAAATACAGAATCCCACATGTATTATGTTAAATAAATAAAAAAAATATTAATATTGTTATTAGAAGTAGGGTTGGAATATTTGTTTCTTTGTTCTTTTGTTTTTTTGTTTTTTTTCCCTACAACTTGAGACTGAGGTAATCCCACTTTAGTAAGAATATAATAAAAATGCCAATGAAGGCAGACATTCTATCTGTCCCTGTCCTTGCGAGATTGAAAACTGCAATTGAACCTCTTTGTATGATGGCCAGTATAAATTTATTTTCTTTCGTTTGTTTGTTTAATATCAAAAAAGTGTATATATATATATATATATATATATATATATATATATATATATATATATATATATATATATATATATATATATATATATATATATATATATATATATATATATATATATATATATATAGTATTTAATAGATTAAACATGTCTTTCTTGGTATTTAAAATCCTAATGGGCATATCTATATGAATCCCGATTACGAGATGGCATAGGTATTTTTATAATTTCATTAACTTCTATATCCAATTTATTTTGTTACATTTAGGGATTATTAACTGACAATCAGTTAGTATTACATGTAAGCTTCTTGTATAAGACTGATTAATGTATTTTAAATTTTTAATTAATAACTTAGTTTTTAATTTGACTTTTGTTTGCAAGTCACAAAAAGCGCTTTGCTTTAATCAAGAGCATGAACTGTAAGTGTATAATAAATGCATCAAATTGTATGCGGCTGATCGAAATAGACGACAAATGGAAATTACGATGTTAAATGAAATACAAATGCACTTCGATTACACTTCTTGTATATATTAAATAAGTATGAAGTGGACATTCTTGGGAGGATTTGATGAATTCGTGGAAGTTCAATAAAGAGTATCTAACAATTCGGTACCAATCAAATTTATCTTGCATTGTTTATGAGCGTTGTAACAATTTAATAACTTTGAAAACATAGCATACCTTTCACATCATTTTTAAGGTCCTCGTGTCTGGTGAAATGGCGCCTACATAGCATGCATTTAAATGGCTCCTACATAGCATGTCTTTAACATCATTTTAAAGGTCCTAGTGTCTAGTGAAATGGCGCCTACGAATAACTTATAAGACCACATCATCTTGTTATATATCCATCTCTCACACATTGTAACAGAATTAGGAAGGAAACTCCATCAATTCTAATATGAACAAAAGATATGTACTTTTTGTTTTCCCGTAAGTTACATCGAGTATATTCCACATGATTCTAAATAAAAACAAAGTTTAAGTTTCTTGTCCATAATTTTCAGTGTTAAAACAGATATAGATGCAGATATTTAAATGAGAGCGCTAAGTAATAAAATAATGAAAGAATGATGGAATGAAAGTGGCATGCATGCATGCATGCATGCATGTATGTATGTATATATGTATGTATGTATGTATGTATGTATGTATGTATGTATGTATGTATGTATGTATGTATGTATGTATGTATGTATGTATGTATGTATGTATGTATGTATGTATGTATGTATGTATGTATGTATGTATGTATGTATGTATAATTTAATAAAAGACCTGGTTTAAATTTATTAACTCTGACAGCAAGACGCGCGACTTGTGCGTGCCCTGGGTCATCCTACCTCTCAGTCAAGTGTAAGATTAGATCAACATGACAAAAGCTTGACCAGCCAGCCTTCGGTATAGAAAGACCGGAAACCAATCTGAATCCGAGTCAATAATGCTATCAGGACAATACTGTCAGCGGACATTATTGTCAACTCAGAATGTGGAAAGACTAATTGAAAGATTAGCTTAGTTATGTGGATCACAACCATGGCATCTAAAAGTTTTTTTTAAGAGAATTTCGTAAAAAGAAAATTGTATTTAATAAAATGTGCACAATGTATACCTATAGAAGTAGTCAGGTTACTGTTGTGTCAAAAAAGACTAATTTAAAGATTAGCTTAGTTATGTGGATCACAACCATGGCATGTAAAAGTTTTTTTTTTAGAGAATTTCGTAAAAAGAAAATTGTATTTAATAAAATGTGCACAATGTATACCTATAGAAGTAGTCAGGTTACTGTTGTGTCAAAAAAGAGATTTGTAATGATATATTTAGAAAAGAGATTTGTAAAAAATAAGAGTTCGATGTTACAGAAAGAAAAATATTATTTAGAATGAGTGTAAATGCAATGAGTGTTTATTTTTTTCATGTAAATGATCATATAGGATTTTCTTTGCTACAAAAATAGCTTTCATAAATCAAATATAATTCCTTACATACCTTAAAAATTTCATTACATCATTGTGCTTATTCCATCCTTTTCTCCACAAAATACAAGTCCAAAAGAAAACAAAACGCAGTACTAGTTAATTTAAAATAACGCTATAGAAAATGTTCAAACTAGTTATACATTCCAATATTCCATAAATTCACATCTGTTAAAACCATATTAATAATTCAAAGAATTCCAAATGTTTCTGTCCACACCTTTATATTTCCAATCAAGTAAATATTTACCTACCTCAGATTGTTAATTGCTCATTGATGATCAATCTCAAGAAAACAACCAATTAAGTTAGAGGTGGTTCGTCTGCATATTCTTTGAGTCGTCTGCATGCACGTCTTTCCGCAACAGAAACTTTCTTCAAAACTGAATTGAATTTAATCAAGCGCTTTTGTTATATAAACCATCTGTGTGCGTTATGATACTTGGGGATATTATGGGGGTTGTTCAAACAAAGAACTTCCAAGAGTGACAGACAGAAATAACCTCCCTGCCGGCCAGCATCAGTGGTCAACAGTAGCTTACAAGAAGTACCATGGGGGCATGACGGGGTCATGGACTGGCCGGTATTGCACCCTACTCGCTGCTGACTTAACATGCAGTCAAGGTAATCTGATCGCACAAGAAATTAGGCTTTTTATCGAAATTCTTTTTGCAATCGCCTGTGAAGAAAAATGTTAAAGGGTTTGGCCTTAGTTGGCACTGACCGCTGAGTGACCGCGTGCTAATAAAAAATAACCGTAAAATGATAAACATATCGGCCTGTGAGTCACTTGTCATTTCAGATTTTTTTTTGTTCAACTGCTATTGCAGATGGCATTTGATAACACTCCATACCGGATGCCACGCTACGCTAGGCTTACAGACCTTACATATCGAAGGTTGAGATGTGAATATACTAACTGACCTCAACTTCGACTTTTCACCCATTCAAACTAAACGTCATCAAATCAAATTAATGCGGCAGGTTTGTGCGCTTCATATGGATATTTTTCGCAGTTGTAGCTGTAATAAATGCCTCCTTTGATTTTGCTTTGATTTTGTAGATTTCTACGTCATTCCGTCAGCTTATAATGACTTTGACATTGTAACAACATTATTCACCTCTCGTACTTTTATAACATACTTACTTTGATTTCCTCTCATATAAATGGACACTTTTGTTAAATTCTCAACACCTTTATTTTATGCTAATAAAATACAATGATCTAATCACGTGATATATGTAATTTATGATCCAAGTTTTGACGTAAGGTATATGCTTGTGCAAAATCAAAAGCAGCTTGCAATGAAGCCATAACCACATCGTCGTTTCATTCTTACATGAAGAGCTTTTCATTTTCTATTAATTTTTGCCAATTCGCCATCATATGTGGCCATTAGTGGACAAGGTAAATCCTTCAACTACTCAGAAACTACCTTCTATGACCAAAATTCTGACCACCTCGACTATTTCTGTGAAACATTAAGTCTAATATGTATGTCGACGTAGTAATTCA
The DNA here is from genome assembly GCA_016746295.1 of Potamilus streckersoni. Lineage (NCBI taxonomy): Eukaryota > Metazoa > Mollusca > Bivalvia > Unionida > Unionidae > Potamilus > Potamilus streckersoni. The sequence continues at coordinate 177,087 of JAEAOA010000161.1, forward strand.
CAAATACTGGAAATTCGTCTGGGGACCAACTTGGCTGTTTCTACGATTTAGATTGACTTGTATTATTTACAGAGAAGTTACAATGAAAAAACAGTTCGATACATTCGCATCTTTTTTTTCGGTGAATCCCTGTTTCGTAAATATCTGATGTGATTCGACTGGCAGCTAGCTGATGGCATACTCGCAAACATTTTGATATATGTTTCGTATGATTCACCGAACAGGTCTGAATGTACAAATGATTTCATCAACTATGAGCGCGTGTGTACTGTTGAAAAATTGAAGACCCCCCACCCCTTAATATAGTTTCCTCTTATAGTTAGTCGCTAATTACGTTTTGACTAAATGTAATAGAAAGTGTCCTGGATTGAATGCCTTACTGTCCACGAACATAATGCTGATAAGCTGTAGTAACTATGGCTACCGTAACCTGTTATAGAAAAACACTTATTAATTAACAACGTCATTAATTAAAATTACATGAAAAAAAAAAGAAATAAATCAGTAACATAGTTAAGCCACCTTACAAAGAAAACATCTTGGCATTCAGCTCCCACCCACCCCCAAAATACAGAGAAACCTTGAAGCTGTTTTGTTTTGTTATGATATGTCCAATCATCACCATTAGAAGGAACTAAAGCCTTCCAATAATATACTTGATGGCAACAGCACTAGACAAGATGTCAACAAGATTCGTGGTCCACGCCCACTTATGCCTCTCGTTTTCCGCTCATACAACAATGCGATATTTAGGAGATGAGAGAAGTTACGTGAGTTAATTGTATTAGATGACAGTAAAAGCTTCCACAGTTTGAGAGATATCTTTTCTATGAAGCAAGTGAAATGGCCAAGGACATTAAAATTGTTACTGCATAATCAAGCCCTTTCGGTTTACGTTTTTATAGACAAAGTTAGCAAATTGGCATATTGTCAAATCTTGCTAACAACTCATAATGAGCAAATTCAAACTGTAATAATGGAAACTTTTAAAGTAAATAATGTATATTTTGTATAGTCACTTTTTAAAAACTTATTCTTAATTCGTTTTTAATATAATTTCAAAATTAATCGATACATCAGTCTAGTATATATTTTTATATGGCGTTATTTAAACACGAAGACATTTTTTTTATATAGAAAATTATTATTTATATACTGTGATATATTTTTAACTTCAAGCCGGTCTTCATATCCGTAACTAACTGCACTAAATCAAAGAAAACCATTTCTTGTATATCCAGTTACCATTGACAGGTTTTTTTTTAAATATATTTTATTTCACATAGTTTTATATTATATTTTATAATTTCAATTTTGTTTTCGTACGCTCAACAGGATGGTCACAGAGAAACATTAACGTTGTATTATATCATTTCCACAAATTGTGGCTCTGTTATAACACGTTTTGTTGGATCCGGTATGGCCCCGCTTTATTATTAGAGTGTCTTCTTGAAATTATCTGCGATTTATCGCGAAACTGTTTGGAAAGCTGTCCGTGGTATTCCTACAGGGATAGGTTTAATGTTTTTCATAAATATTTAAATATGGGAGACTTATAAATTTATTGTTGTTAGAAAATGTTTAGGTCTCTTGCATATTTACTGTTTCTCTCTTCCTGTTCTTTCCATTTTCTCAGCCAGATTAAAAGTTAGCTATGCACTCTTCAAGAGTTCTCCCCACGTCGACATACAATGAGCTCTCAAGGGTCCACATACCTAATCACTCAAATTTAACGAAAACCGATCGAAAATAAACAAGACAAAGCTGATATGAATTTAGAGAAGCAAAGAGAAAAACGAATTGAAAGAGAATATAAACCTAAATGAACTTAAAATGAATTTCAAGGGATATTGTTACATAAAATACAAATTTAAATATAACTTAATAGAAAGAATTTAAGTATAAGCTAACATTATGAATTTAAATATAAACTAAGAGTATGTTTAAGTATAAGCTAACCGTATGTCTAAGTATTGGGAAGTCCATCAATTATGGCAACATTTTTTGGTATTTTGTAAACGCCCCCCCCCCCAGTCAACAACTGTTAAACTTTCAGTGATTCGCTTAATAAAATTGCGTAAAAAAAATTTATATCCCCCTTCCAACAAACTAATAATATTTTATACGGCTGGTTTTACGCTAAAAATAGAATTATGGAAATTAAAAGGTTTTCAAATAACTTTTAATAAACATTTTTTTGTATACTTGTTTAACAGATTTGACTATACCACTTTAAAGCCATGACTTTATATTCTAGTTCTAACAGCTTCCCATGCGAGCGTGTGTGTGCCATACCAACACACCGACTAATTTCCTATTTCTTTATTTATTTATATTTATTGTAAAAAGTAACATTGTTGACGTAAATTTATCTTGAAACCCCCTACCCATGCCAAAAATTGTCAAACTTATTAAAATTCCCTCCCCCATTTTGTTAACATAATTAATGAACGACGCATATAAGCTAACAGTATGTGCTGAATCTTTGAGTAATACTAGGATTCATTGTGAAATATCAAACTGAGTGAACTTTTGAGGTAATTTAATTGACTGTGAAATAACTGTCAGTTCGTTTTCAACAGAGGGAGAAGGAGAGAGGTTACAGACAAATAATCTTCTATCACATTTATAAAAAATTCTATCTCTTCCAACAGGGTCAAACCAACATATCCGTTGCTTGATCCATTGCTCGAAATGACAACGAAGTTTATAATTAAGAATAGCAAAGGGGAAAAAAAGCATCGTAAGAAAATAAAAGTAGAAATTCATATTGGCCTGAATTATAGTAAAGGGAAATAAAACATCTAAGTTTCGTCAAAATTTATTTAGGTACGCCTTAAATCAAATTTTCATAGTATAAATTCAATAGAAATGTCTGTAACGTTACCATGAGGATTATTCTATATATAACATTTTGAATAGCTGAAATAAAATGAAAAACTTATATACTTTTAACTTTAAATCAGACTAATCGTTTTAATGTCATTGGACACTTGTCAATTATTTTACTTTAACTAAATTTACTAAAAAAAGTAAAATTTAATGTAATCATTACTAAAAAGAATGATATTTACTCTATTCGTTGCTAAAAGAACGATATTTATTCTTCGTTACTCAAAAGAACGATATTTACTCTTCATTACTTAAAAGAACGATATTTACTCTTCATTACTCAAAAGAGCGATATTTACTCTTCATTACTCAAAATAACGATATTTACTCTTCATTAATCAAAATAATGATATTTTCTCTATTCATTACTCAAAAGAATGTTTTTAAATATTTTTTTAAATCTGTTTAAAGTTGATTATATTTTTAGACTCTTTATACTTAAGTAGAATAAATGTGCATAAAATATATTTTCATGGAATACATTAATATATATAAAAGCATGTCAATTTCTTTTGCTTAATCTTGAACTATAGCTAACATTATTTCGATTTTCTTTTCCTCCACTGTGAACCGCTCCGGTAGCCTAAGCGATCACAGCGTCCACCTTAAATAAGTGAGGTCGCGGGTTTGAAACCGCTAGTCATTCTAAGCAGCTGCTTCACTTATCACTCAACATTAAGAGTTTTGTGTTAAGACTGGTCAGCCTTACGTCAGGATAAAGTGACTAGGTGGGACATGGTGCTACATGTCTGCGTACATCACACACTGCACATTGTAGCTACATGTTAAAGCTACGTTACAAATACAAATCCCACCTCGTTTGTGACGTCATCAAAGTCAAGAGAAGATTATTATTTTGCTTTGAGAATCCTTCCTTAAAATAGTTACGATTCTCGCACCTGAGTTACGCAATTCTGCACATAAATTTAGAAATTGTAATATGAAAAAGGCAAAGAGTACGAAACGAAGGAAGCTTCAGCCATTTGCGTACTTAGAAGTGTATGTACTGCTTTTATCGATACATTAGTGGACTTTCTCCGTTAAAATGACGTCATCACTGTGCAATATATAGAGAATCTCAAATGGGTAACGATTTAATATTGAATTTACGAAACAAGTTGAATAATGTCCAGCTATTGTGAGTCTTGTGCGTTGTGTAAGCCATCTCATGCCGATACTGTGCAACGTATCAAAAAATGTGACATCACACACATTAATGTGATATCACACACAATGATGTGACATCACACACATTGAACATTTTGTGTTAACAAATGTATTGTGTTTTGCAAAATGTTCTGTTTATTTAGACTGACGCTTATTCTTTGATTTATAGTTAGCAAAAATGTATACTATACTTTTATTATTTCAACTTTATTTCGGACTATCTTTACGCACAAGAAATGAAAGGTACAGCGTCTGTCAAAATGAACGACATTTTTTATTCTTCTACCCATCTAAATAATTTTTACTGAAATAAAACTATATTAAATTGTTACCCACTTGAGATCCTCTATTTATCTGCTAGTAAACTTCATCCTGATTGACAGAAAAAGATATGACAGCTCTACTGACAATATCACTTCATACTTATGGAAATAAATGTTTATAATTCTATAATTACATGATTTAGGAAATAAAAACGCAGTTTGTCTTGCTTTAGAAATATTCAAATGCCATTTTCAATTATATATTATGAAGAATTGTACTTTATGATGTGTAGCTTGCGCCATCCAATTATCTCTTACCAGAATCAGGATGCATTATGTGAATAAGAAGTAATATGGAGTCGTCTCGTCGTCCAGTGGAAAGCATCTGACAGGAATAAAGTAACAATGACTGATACTGTCGTAGAATAAAGCGAACCTAGGAGAGTAAAATGGCGATCATTGATGACACTTATTCATCTTTCTTCATTTTTTTCCGTAATGGATCTTGCAGTAAACAATGTAAACTAATGGCAGTAGCTATTGACCTTGATATCGATACTTTGATTTATCGATCCGTAATTTATCGATATTTGATTTTTCGATGCATTGATTTTTCGGTAGTTTTTTATATTCTTTCAAAGAGAGGTCACTTTACGTTCACTTTTAAGGTCGACATCATTACGTAGAAGTATGTTCAATTCAGCAAGTAGCTGACTAAAATGGATATGACGCCATTCAAAACATGACAAATGGTATATAATAATCACCAACGTTAAGCTTAGACCCAACATAGCATGTCTACAGTACATAATACTCACAAATATTACCTACATTCAGTTCCTGTAATTTATAGTTACTCCAGGTTTTGAAGCTATTTGCAGTTGAGCAGGTCCAATTTATTGATATTTTTGTCACCCTGTCCGTGAGTGAGGATGCAATCAGAGGCTGGAGTGGCTTTTTTATTACACCTGTCTGTCCTGCTATTTGCTCAACTGGACAACAATCTCACCATATTGATGCTTGTCATTAAGGAGGATTGAACAGTCATGGCTTTAATATGGACATTACATACGATCATGACCACTCGTATTGCAGTTTTAGTCTATTTGTAAAGCATGCATTAGACATCGGTCACCTTACTAGTCTTGCTCGTCCGTAGTTCTGGGTTGAAGTCACTAGATTCCGTGCTTTGTTTCTTGGCTTTCCAATTCTCATTGTTGAGGAATGAGGAATACCTGTCTGTTATCTTACATACCTACCTTCCTACCCACCTACGTACCTACGTACCTAAGTACGCACGTATTTACCTACCTACCTACCTACCTACTTACCTACTTACCTACCTACATACCTACATACCTACCTACCTACCTACCTACCTACCTACCTACCTACATACATACATACATACATACATACATACATACATACATACATACATACATACATACATACATACATACATACATACATACATACATACATACATACAATAGTACATATATCTTAGCACATGTATAGCTTCATGTTTAGCACAACATAAATATAAAACAATATAATAACCATTACACACCCACCCACACCCCCTTCCCCCAGACATATGATATATAAATTGATGCAGATAAACGTATGCACATATCTAAAATTTCATCCAAGATATTAACTGTTACATTTAAAAAATGAAACTCATATATTTTGACAATCAGCCATAGATCGGGCGTATATGGTATATGACATGCTGCAACGGAATCGGATCTGTGGGATTCATTCCGATATGAAGATAGGCAGCTGCAGATATTAACTACTGCTACTAGAGTTCGTTTAAAGGTCAAGCAGTTAGAAAATACATCCAACGTAACATTCTCGTGTGGCTATCTGAATGGTCTGCAGCAAATGTATAAACACAATGTGTCAGGCAAATATCAAAGAGAAAGTTACAGCCATAAGGTTGTCATGGTTGAAAATATAGAACCTGCAAACCAGTGAGACAAACTATCCAAAATATAATTGTTACTATTAGGTTGCACTGTCTTCGCATGTTAAATCTAAGGGTCAAATGCAGTTTACTCGTCTTTAGGTCTGTCGGTCAGTCAGGTAATGTATGTATGTATGTATGTATGTATGTATGTATGTATGTATGTATGTATGTATGTATGTATGTATGTATGTATGTATGTATGTATGTATGTATGTATGTATGTATGTATGTATGTATGTATGTATGTATGTATGCATGCATGCATGCATGCATGCATGTATGTATGTATGTATGTATGTATGTATGTATGTATGTATGTATGTATGTATGTATGTATGTATGCATCCATCCATCCATCCATCCATCCATCCATCCATCCATCCATCCATCCATCCATCCATCCATCCATCCATCCATCCATCCATCCATCCATCCATCCATCCATCCATCCATCCATCCATCCATCCATCCATCCATCCATCCATCTATCTATCTATCTATCTATCTATCTATCTATCTATCTATCTATCTATCTATCTATCTATCTATCTATCTATCTATCTATGTGTGTATGTGTGTGTGTTTGTGTGTGGCACGTGTGTTAATGACATGTGCCAACAATGAATGTCTTTGTTTTTAATGATTTTTTTTATTGCGTTAAGTCCGACATCTGACATAAGGTATATACATTTTGTAGATGTTCGTTATTATGATAAATCTAATAAGTATCCTAAATGTCAATAAGGTCAGTAATCTTAAATGTTGATAAGGTCAGTAATCCTAAATGTTGATAAGGTCATGAATCTTACATACATACATACAATAAGGTCAGTAATCTTAAATGTTAATAAGGTCAGTAATCCTAAATGTTAAGAACGTCAGTAATCCTAAATGTTTATAAGGTCAGTAATCCTAAATGTCAATATGGTCAGTAATCCTAAATGTTAATAAGGTCAGTAATCCTAAATGTTAATAAGGTCAGTTATCTTAAATGTTAATAAGGTCAGTAATCCTAAATATTAATAACGTCAGTAATCCAAATATTAATAACGTCAGTAATCCTAAATATTAATAACGTCAGTAATACTAAATGTTAATAAGGTCAGGAATCTTAAATGTTAATAAGGTCAGTAATCTTAAATGTTAATAAGGTCAGTAATCCTAAATATTAATAGCGTCAGTAATCCAAATATTAAAAACGTCATTAATCCTAAATGTTAACAAGGTCAGGAATCTTCAATGTTAATAAGGTCAGGAATTTTAAATGTTAATAAGGTCAGTAATCCAAAATGTTAATAAGGTCAGTAATCCAAAATGTTAATAATGTCAGTAATCCTAAATATAAATAACGTAAATAATCCTAAATGTTGATAAGGTCATGAATCTTAAATGTTAATAAGGTCAGTAATCTTAAATGTTAATAAGGTCAGTAATCCTAAATGTTAAGAACGTCAGTAATCCTAAATGTTTATAAGGTCAGTAATCCTAAATGTCAATAAGGTCAGTAATCCTAAATGTTAATAAGGTCAGTAATCCTAAATGTTAATAAGGTCAGGAATCTTAAACGTTAATAATGTCAGTAATTTTAAATGTTAATAAGGTCAGTAATCTTAAATGTTAATAAGGTCAGTAATCCTAAATATTAATAACATCAGTAATCCAAATATTAATAACGTCAGTAATCCTAAATATTAATAACGTCAGTAATACTAAATGTTAATAAGGTCAGGAATCTTAAATGTTATAAGGTCAGTAATCTTAAATGTTAATAAGGTCAGTAATCCTAAATATTAATAACGTCAATATTCCAAATATTAATAACGTCATTAATCCTAAATGTTAACCAGGTCAGGAATCTTCAATGTTAATAAGGTCAGGAATCTTAAATGTTAATAAGGTCAGTAATCCAAAATGTTAATAAGGTGAGTAATCATAAATATTAATAATTTCAGTAATCTTAAATGTTAATATGGTCCGTAATCTTAAATGTTAATAACGTCAGTAATCTTAAATGTTAATAACGTCAGTAATCCTAAATGTTAATAACGTCAGTAATCATATATATGAATAACGTCAGTAATCTTAAATGTTAATACGGTCAGGAATCTTAAATATTAATAAGGTCAGTAATCCTAAATGTTAATAAGTTCTGTAATCCTAAATATGAATAACGTCAGTAATCCTAAATGTTGATACCACTATTCATTATCCATTGTTAACGTTTCTTCTGATTTTTTTATATTTGTAAGTTGTAACTCTAAATTCCATTTGTAAACTTATATTTCTAATAGCAGGAAAATTATTTTGTTACTTCTTGATGTTTATTTATTTATATTTAGGGCTGGAGCTCCATAAACGATTTTGGCACAGTCATTACCGTAAATTAATTGGATACTTTTTGTTATGCATTTATGAATATTTGACATTGTGTTTATGTGACGGTCAATCTTTGACAATTACTTTTTATTTATGTGACGGCCAATCTTTGACAATGACTTTGTATTTATGTGACGGTCAATCTTTGACAATGACTTTGTATTTATATGATGGTCTATCTTTGACTATGACTTTGTATTTATGTGACGGTCAATCTTTGACAATGACTTTGTTTTGATGTGACTGTTTATCTTTGACAATGACTTGCCAGGTAAGAAATTCACCTTATTATGAGAAGATAGGAGATACAAACCCGGTATTCCAGCCACGTGATGTTAGCATAACTGGCTGTTAATTCTAGTCATCTTTGCAGATGGCACAAATTTACCTTTTTGTTTGTAGTCGTTTGAGTTCTCTTTAATATCATCTCAGCAGCACACTAAACATTTGGGCAGATTACTGATATTCTCTAGCTAAACTAAATTTTTATTTTTATTATTTTATTATCATTTATTATATTTTTTTTATTTTCAGTTTAGTATCAATGATACTGTACAAGATGAGTAGTGTATGCCTGTCTCAGAAATTTGTCGAAACAAGAATTTTGTCAAAAAGCAAGATGAAATTTTTAACAATCGAGATAATTAAAAATGCTTTTAAAAATTGTATACATTAATTAAACTCATTATGTTTGCATTTCATGGTATTTTTGTATCGCATGTTTAGTTTCAGCTTTGGCATGGACAGATATAAATGGTAAGCCACGAGTAACATATGTTTACCGCACGAGTGAATTTTTTCCTTAGGTCTACTACATAGTAGAAGTTTAATGTATGTGAGTTAGCTTGTACTCATCTTCTTGCATTCAGACGTGATTTTGTGTGTTGGTAGGCTGGCAGTCATTTGGTAACAGATGTTGCACCAAATTTCGAAGGTTACTTAATTTCAGTTTGCAACCGACGCTATTTAACGCATAATTTCTCCGTCGATTTCAGATATGAAGATGATTGCGAAGGCAGTTAAAAAATGCTACTTAATAAATTTTATTAACATGTGTAATCAAACTTTTTAAAAAGAAAATATGAACCATTTGTCTTTGAGTGTATCTGTGACTGCGTCATTTCATGGATTACTCGTGTAGGGTCGATTCATTACTTCATGGATGTATCACAATTCGAAATCTGCGTGTCAATGTATACAAAATGGTATACATTTCCTTAAAACCCAGGTGTTTGGTAGGAAGTTTATGCTAATGGCCATGTAAGCCTACATTATGAATAGTAATATAAGACGTAACATTATTACATCATTGATCTTTCACGGGTTTATAATAACCAGTCAGTAAATTCATTGCAAAAGCAACAGTTCTCACATCAGTAAACACATGTAACGAATGAGAGATTGTCAATATTTTCAATCTGACGCTCAATATCTATCGTGTGGAACCATTTCTAACACCCATTATATTTTGAAAATGAAATCCGAAATGCAGTAGGAAAGAAAAAAATGTTTATTTTTTGAGCTGTCCTGAACTGTATTAGAAGAAAACAAATAATCAAACCCATCAATCTCGTCATCAACCTACCCATTTCTGACTCAAAAGTTGAAACTTAATCTGATCACTTTAGAAAACCAACTGGATCTAATATATCTGAAATGTTTGGAATATGAAATCAATATTTTTTATTAAAAAAAAAGATGTTTAGCCCGATCTTTCGACTGCAAAGAATTCGGTTGTATCCTGATTACGACTGAATCCTGATTACGGCTGTATCCTGATTACGGCTGTATCCTGATTACAGTCGGCATGGAATAGCAGTAGATGTAAGTTCCTCCCAGAATCCAAATATTTCATTCATTTTTATTTAGAACAAATATTGTTACGAGTCTATGCTCTGAAAATGATTAACAGAAAAAGTAAAAGACAACAAGCTTTGTAAAATTTAATAAATAATTTTTTTCTCTAAAATACCAAGTGAAAATAAGAAAAGGCACTTAAGGCATTGCCAATAAAAATAATCCAAGAATTAAAGATATTTTTTCACAGTATGATTAAATATTTTTTATAAAGCCCATTGGCTGTCAGGGAGATGGGTAGAATATTTATATTGCTGGATGCCTAATTCATACATAGCCTGCTGAAGTGTTGCAGATTTACAATTTGACAATTGAGTAGATTTGACAGATTTGTGAAGGCCAACATAAGTAAAAAAAACCCAAACTTTACCAAAGCTTTTACTATTGCTATCGTTTTCATATTCCTCAAAGGGATTGCATCTGGGAATCTTGTTGACGCACACATTCTTGTCAATAGGTATTGGTTACCTGTGTTGGTCTTATCTACGGGACCAACACAATCTACCATTATTCTGATAAATAGTTCGTTAAATGCAGCAATAGGTTGCATATGATCCTTAGGTATCTTTTACCCTAAATAACCAGCCAAAGGAGTTTCATGGGCCATACTTTGAATTTCCTGTTTGTACGATTTTGGAACTACAATTTGATAGTCCACTGACCACTCACCACCAGCAGGTACCTCGGGAGATCTGCATTTGTCATAATCATCCATTTTTAATGAAATATCAAACATGTAGTTATGTGGATTCATTTTAACTAAATGCCTTTGTAAACAAACAGCAGATCTGAGGTTCATTTTCCTGTTCGACGACAAGTGATTATCGTTTGTCACCCTGATTAGAATAAAGAGAATGAGTAGTTAAAAGAGGATCACTATAATCAATACCTTTTCATTAATCCAAATGAGCAGTAAAGGTGACCTCATCGAAAGCCTGACCAATACACGTGTCAGATAAAAAAATATTTTTCTGATCAACATCTTTCTTTGCCATGGCTCTAGAAACTGCACAAGCTGGGTATAAATCAGGGAATTCCTTTTCAATAGGATCAACTTTCTGATCCAAAGAAGGTATGTCAGTTACAAGTGGATTAACCACAACCTTGTCTTCTGCTAGATCATTGCCTAGTAATAAATGAACGCCCTTAATGGGTAAAGTCCACACCGATGTGAATGGCACGGGTCCTGAGACTAAGTCTGATGAAAGATTTACACAATATGGAGCAACATTAACAGAGCCGCACTCTACTCTTTGAATATAAACACTCTCATTAGAAGAAGCGTTCTCAGAAAAATAAAATATACATAAAAATAAAAGTGTGGTGGTACACTCCTCCCAGCTTTGGTGGGGTGGGTGTTATTCGGGTTTGGCTATCGTTGCCTAGAGGTGATTACCGACGGTGTAATTTGCCCGGGACGAGTAAATATTAATATAAATTAAAAAAATATTGAGTGTAAAAATAAGGAAATAAGCAGGTATATAGAAAAGAATAAATACAAATAAAGACAAAATGAAATCAAAGTCTGTAACAATACAGTTTGTAACAATAGTAATACGATTTAAAAATACACTTTTTTATTTGCCTTAACGTATGGCCTGAATATTTGAATACAAGATATAATGATACCAATAGCCGATCTGTTACGTGATGGAATTTAAATCATCATTTAGATCAAGTGGATTATATCGAAGTCATTGCCTTGTACAGTTTTCATAACCTGATAGTCTTGATTGAGTCCGGATTCCACCGTGACTTTACCCTTTGACTTCCTTGTACTGGTAGTCCAGGTCTCCTTCACTTTTGAGCTTCTTTTCCAAATCTACAGGTGTTCTGTCCATTTTGCTCTTTTCAACTTTGTAACACTTTGGATATGTAAGCTTAATACCTAGCTTGTAGATCGTAGAGCGAAGAACAATGAGCTAGTCGGGCCCCTCCAAAATAACAAAACTAAAGAACCTTAATCTTCCTTCACATTATACCTTCCCCTCTCATTAAGTCAGATAAATTCTATCATAATTTCAAACATATCCTACGGCTATCTAGTCTAACTGTCCCTGACAGAAAGTAAGCAATCTCGTTACATAAAATTAATGGTCAACTATATGGTTATTTAAATACCCCTGCCGAGACATTAGTTTCAGGCGTTCTCAATTTTATTAATTATACTAATACTTACTACTGTGTTTATAACAACTCTCAAGTGGTTATCATACCTATATATATATATATATATATATATATATATATATATATATATATATATATATATATATATATATATATATATATATATATATATATATATATATATATATATATATATATATATATATATATATATATATATATATATATATATAGGTCGGAGAGTGTATATGGATTCTCGCATTTCAACTAAAATACGGCATAAAATTCTAAATACATAATTTCTACTAATAAACGAACTATAAGTTCAACAAGTCATCACTGTTAGTATAAAGAAAAATATCATTGTACGGACTCTGATAAACGAATTCAACAAATGTATACCTTATCAAGAAATTAAATCTACGAACTTAACAAATAAATACATGCACATACATTGAAATAAATCCTAGAAAAAAAAATCATAGTAATATCAATGAATTACATAAGATTATTGCAAATACCTTGTTTTTACAAGTTCTTACTCCTGAACTTGTCTGTCAATTTTCCCAGACAATTTCTTTCCCTGGATGATGTTCTACGAGCGAATTTCTTCTAAATGGAACTAAGAGCCTTTCTTTGTACTTTTCTCTCGTAGGAAAAGACGTAGACTAATTTTTTAATTTTCTATTTGCAAATTTAAACTGAAGAGTTTTCCGTCTGAATCTAGGCTACATGCACACGGTAACCAATTGAGACGAAATACACTTCCCGCCCAAACACTATTGAAACAAAATAGTTCGTATGGCAACTCTAGATTATCTAACCGATTCCTGGTAACTTTCAGATATGACAGTTTTCCATAGCGACTCCTTCACTGTCAGTTTAAACAAACTAAGCCCAAAAATATATATCGATAACTCCTGACGTTAGTTTGACCAGCCCATGCATTATGGCTCTCTAAATGCTGATATTCCGCATAAATCTCGTTAATAGTACATTTGTTTAACTAAATGTGTTGTACCACAATTAACAGTAACAAAACAACGATCGAACTACTAAAATTTAGTCCTTTACAAAAAGAGTCTGACTAGCTCTTCTATCCCTTAAAATTTTGGTATGGATAGGACTAATATAAGTGATATAGAACACTTCGATATGAATGATTCGTAATTCTCCATAATAAAATCAAATTAGGGTTTATTTGCCCAAAAATGTATTGCTTTCAATACACGATCGTGATCTTGACCTCTTAGAAATAAGAGCATTCGGAATAGGTCAGTCTCGATTATGATGCTTATTTTTTAATTTGTCGCAATCAGATATAACGTGTCCTTTATTCATGCAATAGGTACACGTATACCTGTGCCAGACTGAAAGTTAAAATGGTTCGTATTCGGCTTTTATCAGAAGACTTCTGAGTTGAAGACTTGCTTACAAAATAAACTTTATGAGGTAAGGAATACTCGTCAGCAATACTAGCAGCAATTTCTTACGTTTCGACTTAATGCTCATCTAGTAAAACAAGGAAAAGTGACAAAAACTAGTAAAACATGAACGATTAAAAAGGACTGGTTACAGTAAGCCACCAGATCAAACTGACCAATAGACAGAAGTGACACGCTAAACAGATATAACTTATTCAATTTTAACTGTTTTACATTAGCACGAAGAACGTATATTTACTGTCACTGAGTGTCAATATTATATGAGTTGTACCAGACTTAAATCTGCTCTTTCTGAGAAAGTGTAACAGAGTCCAGCTAAACACCGAACAATCATCTGAACAGTAGAAAAAAGTACAGAGGGTTTATTCGGATTTAAATTGTACAGTTTTCATCTTAAGAAAGAAAAAAGAAATTACAAAATATGTATAAATATACAAATATATAACATGTTATGAGTGGCACATCAAAATGCAACGCAGCGTAATCGTACATAGAATGTACATAGGAATACTTATAAGGAATACAAATCATATAGCGAATAATAGCCCTTTCAAGCGCACTGGGATCCAGCAAGGGATCATGTGTGTCAGGAATTGATTGAGATAGATGCAATAAATTGACGACGAACAGTGAAAAACTATGCTCTAAATATCCTGAGCGATTTCGACTATTAATTAATATTTTTCAGAGGAATATACAAAACAGACAAAACTCAATGTTTACGCCATTTTGAACGTATCCTGATGACCTGACATGGACATTGTTCTAGGTATTTGTGTTCGTTCATTTTGAATCAGAACGAGGCTCTTGTCTTTTCTCACTGGTGTTGATTTTCATCTGCAGAAAATTCTGCTGCATTGGCTTATTCGTTTCAAGAAACGCGTGAATCGTCTAGCTTGCTGATCCCAAGGGGGCATTTTGCCTGTTCGGCAATTTACAACTGAGTCAAAAATTTGCATTTGTATATTACAGTACAGAGCGGTTTTGCACTTTCACATAAAAGTGCGATCATTATTAAAACAAATAAATAAAATTAACATCAATATAATTTAGCAAAATATTACTTTTAAAATAACTTAATGAAAAATTATTTAATGCAATTTAGAGAAAATTTCAATCTTAATACTTTTACTAAAAGATCTGTCATACTAGATATATAGTCTATATGGAATGAAAATGAAAAACCACTTAGCAATATTTGATTTCATCATTATTGCGTATATAACCATCTGTTCAAATATGTGTCAACTCTTTTCCCCTCTACGTGGCATGCTTGACTCATAGTAGCATGTACTCTAGAAAGGCACATGCATACATGTTACGTTATACTCAGTTTAACTTTAACGATTAGTGATAATTCTAACATCCAACAGAAATGTACTAAGTAATGCTCTGCTCGTGTATCTCATCTTTAATGAATCAGTTTGAAATCTTTTTAAAAATTGTCTTTTCTGAATTTGAATTACTTTCGTTTTGCTTATTCTTCATACAAGGTGATCGCAATTGCTCAATACCATCTCAATGCCGTGATTTAAAATACAATATCAAATGCCCTGATTTAAAATACAATATCAAATGCCGTGATTTAAAATACAATATCAAATGCCGTGATTTAAAATACAATGTCAAATGCCGTGATTTAAAATAAAATATCAAATGCCCTGATTTAAAATACAATATCAAATGCCGTGATTTAAAATAAAATATCAAATGCCGTGATTTAAAATATAATAGCTAATGCCGTGATTTAAAATACAATGTCAAATGCCGTGATTTAAAACACAATATCAAATGCCGTGATTTAAAATACAGTATCACATGCCGTGATTTAAAATACAATATCAAATGCCGTGATTTAAAATACAATGTCAAATGCCGTGATTTAAAATACAATCAATATCAAATGCCGTGATTTAAAATATAATGTCAAATGCCGTGATTTAAAATACAATATCAAATGCCGTGATTTAAAATACAATATCAAATGCCGTGATTTAAAATACAATATCAAATGCTGTGATTTAAATACAATATCAAATGCCGTGATTTAAAATACAATATCAAATGCCGTGATTTAAAATACAATATCAAATGCCGTGATTAAAATACAATTGCCTATTTTAGCTGATCAAATACATTTTCCGCACAACAGATTGTCTTTGAACATTTGAATTTCTTGTTTTTCGTGAATAATCTATAGTTGTTAAACTATTACATACCATAAGTGATATTTGGCAATATCACACCCTCCCACCATGCTAAGACGATTCGTTTAATTGATAGTCCTTAATGGTAACTACGGAACAGAAAACAACAGCACCCAAATGGTCATGTTCATGGAAATGAAATTTTCTGATAGAGAAAAGGGTTACCTAGGAAACAATTACTACATAATCTGCTTTACGATTACTGTACATTTCAGCTTGTTGGCATACATAACGTGGCGTGACATGCATAACTAATCTTCTTTACGATTACTGTACATTTCAGCTTGTTGGCGTACATAACGTGGCGTGACATGCATAAATAACCTGATTTATGATTAATAGCCATTTCAGCCTGTGAGTATACATCAGTAACCTAAATCTGTCCACTATTGCCTTGACAAGGAAATTACATTTGGACACGGCGTTAAGATTGGCGTCATTAGGCTCAAAGAATAGTTTCACATGCTGTTGTCTTGTGTTCCACGTTAATGGTTGACATTGTTGCCTTGTTGTGTTCAAAAAAACATATAATATCTAATAGCAACTCTTGGCTGAATATCATACATACAATTTCTATTCGCTTATGGCATGTCAGATCACTCAAAGTGGATGTGTTGAGGCGATCGTGGGGTGACATGGAGTCATCGTACAGTGAGCAAGACAGATCATAGTTTGAGCTGGAGTAATTGTGTTGAGGAATGTGCAAGAATAATCGTAAGGTCTACTGGAGATGGTTTTCAGGAGGAGACAAAATCATGCACGCTTAATTCAAACCGGACAATTAAAGTATATAATCCCCAGCAACAATATTTACTTGATTTTGTCTGTAGATAATTTGTTGGTATCATTCATGTTTACTAGTCAAAATCGGCACTACGTCTGATAGCAGTCAACCTATGTCAACAAGAAATGTAGATATTATATGACTAACCCATCCCTGCGGTTGCTTTAGCTAAGTTTAGCACAATGAAGACATATATGAAAAGACAAGCCTTGTTAGAGCTGAAATTCTTTCGTCCTTGTTTAGTCGATCCCTAACTTATATAGCATAATGGGCATCTGACACGTTAAGAGAAGGCGAGAAACTAGTATGCCATAATAAGTATTTATTTATAGACGGCACTCTATAAAATAAAAAATCAAC
Source organism: Potamilus streckersoni (assembly GCA_016746295.1). Classification (NCBI taxonomy): domain Eukaryota; kingdom Metazoa; phylum Mollusca; class Bivalvia; order Unionida; family Unionidae; genus Potamilus; species Potamilus streckersoni. The sequence goes on from JAEAOA010000161.1 coordinate 194,546, forward strand.
GTAAACCCTCATAACATTTTACCGACGGGACATAAAGGCAATATTGATATTAAACAACATGATTTAAAGACATACAAGAACAGCATATTATAAGAAAAATGCAATGGGACAAATCGCATAAAACAGTATTATAAAACACACAATGGGACAAATCGCATAAAACGGTATCATACAACACACAATGGGACAACTCGCACGTTGTTGAATCGATTCGACCAAGCTAAATTTTGATGACCAAGCAGTAGAAATGTGCTAAAACGAATATTACGTTTTAAAGGGTAGCACATGCTTATAGTGTAGATATTTACTCAGTAATCTGCATCACTAGTTAACCACTTCACGATTGAAGCGAAAATGACGTTATTAATTTGTCAATTTTAGAGGGTTTTTTGCGTATCTGCAAAAACGTAGATAATGAAATCATTAAGAGCTAATATGCGATCAACAACACATATGTATTTGGTGATAAATGAATTTGGCAACTGTTTGATCTCCAATATTAATTTAAGAGTATTTTCAAAATATAATTGTCGAAAACGATGATTGAACTATACAATTTTTTTCTGGAAGTAAAATAAGATTCAAATATTCTACAAAAAATAAAATGTCATAGCCATTAAAAACTGTTAAATATCGAGTGATCACAGAATGCATCATTCTTTTGCTGTTTATGTCTCCATATTAAAAGGTTATAAATTCATTTGTAAATCATTAAATTAATTTTAAGCCATTTACATTCTGCAAAATCGCACAATATTCGTATCCAGTAAAGCGAATTTTAGATTTCGAATCCAAGGAACAAAAATTAAATTCAAGAAGTTTATTTCATACATTGTCAAAACTTTAAAGCCAGACAACTTTTGTACGAGATGTATAGTTCTACTCTTATAGATGACACATACGTTATTTGAATGCTAATGAATCTTTGTGTAATTAACAAATTTTAGTTTTTGAATTAAATTTAATTTTAAGTATTTTCTTTCCAATCATTTGTATGACTCCTGAGGGAAAATTATAAAGCTGTACAAATACTATAGGAATTAAGTAATCACACACACACACACACACACACACACACACACACACACACACACACACACACACACACACACACACACACACACACACACACAGAGGAGTACATGCTACAAGTAGACGTGCAGTTGGACACATCACACCCTAAAATAATGCAATCCAGTAAATTTATTGACATTTATTTTTTAATATTTCAGAGGTGGGTTCATTTTTACCTTGTTTTGTTTTTGATGGATGATAATTCAATCTGCCTGATCGTTTGAACATTAAGTGGAAAGATAAAGAAAATAATGTATGTGCGGAAACAGTGATTAAAATGAAATATGTGCGCTGTTTTGGTTGTTTAATCTCTCTCTCTCTCTCTCTCTCTCTCTCTCTCTCTCTCTCTCTCTCTCTCTCTCTCTCTCTCTCTCTCTCTCTCTCTCTCTCTCTCTCTCTCTCTCTCAACTTTAGTTTTATTGAAACCCTTTTCTACCTAACCATTTATGGGGCAAGCTAAATTGTACCATGGGCAAATTCAATTTTCAAGCCAACAGCTGTGTCAGGCTGACTTTTAGAAATTTTGCAAATACCTTACATAATTGTAAACTAAAATTTTCTATGCTTGTCTTATTTCCTGACAATTTTGGTGGTTGTTGTCGGTTTTGTAAAACATGGATATAATTGTTGCTATTGCGTAGCAAAACGCTTTCCAATTGTCTTTTATCTGAGCCGTTATACGTTCATGATTTTATTATAATTACTTACATATACATTCATAACTAAATTATAATGATTTATACATACACTCCAACACGGATCATAATGATTTATACCTATAATCATACATAGATCATAATCAATAATACCAATAGTCATTCGTATATACATCATAGTCACTTATACCTATACTAAGACATATATCATAGTCACTTATAACTATATTAAGACATATCACAATCACTTATACCGATATTAAGACATATATCATTATCACTTATACCTATATTAAGACAGATATCATAATCACATAATAATATCTATATTAAGTCATATATCATTATCACTTATACCTATACTAAGACATATATCATTATCACTTATACCGATATTAAGACATATAATATAGTCACTTATATCTATATTAAGACATATCACAATCACTTATACCGATATTAAGACATATAATATAGTCACTTATATCTATATTAAGACAAATATTATAATCACATAATAATATCTATATTAAGACATATATCATAATCATTTTTTATATCTATATTCATCCATAGATAATAAGAATTATATTTATATCTATACATAGATTATGATCATTTATACCTATATATTTTTATGTATATTTAATTTGTATTGTGTGGACTTTTCTCCATGATTATATTCTGTGTATATTCAATTTGTATTGTGTGGTTGACCTGGGCTATTAATTGATAGTTGAGGCCTGCTTATATAGATAGTACTTGTCTATGATTTTTTATTATGTTTTAAGGTCTTCATTACTGAGAGTTAAACTTGCTTTCAGACATTGAGTTCATGGTCCGGCATTATTTCAAAGGTAAAAAACTTATTGTGGAAAGTTGTTTATGCATTTGATGAAAAATTTCACTAATGACGTAGCATTTCCAGATGATGAGTATGGTGACATAGGCCAGGGGGAGATGTTTATAAATTTGTCTACTTCAGAATTACTCATTCCGTTCTTAAAATCAGTCTTCAGAAGAATCAATTTTGGTTCTGTTTCAAATAATATTTGTAAGGATATATTTGCTTAAAATATTTATTGGAATTACAATATAATCTGACTTTTAGGACTAAATCACTTTTTGGGGGATTGTGGTGAATTCATTCAAAGATATGTTTTGATTTTATCATTGTTTTGCAACAAACCTGTTGGCACCTTATCATCTTGGCACACCATTATATTTAAATATACAGTCAGTTAAAAACACAACTGGTCTCATTATACCATTTTCTATACTGATCAGTATCCTTTCCAATGTGCATATAATGCAAGAAGAAAGGGCACGTTATTTCTGATTGCAAAAGTTTGAAAAATAAGCAACATAATTAAGACATAGTTATTCCAACTGCTCTTATTTTTAAGAGGTTAAGGCCATTATCATAGACTGAAAGCAATATATTTTCTGAGTCAAACAAAACACCAGTCTAATTTTATTATGATAGCAGCGGGTGAAGAAGGCGAACCGACCACTTATATACTACTTTTGCTAGCTAAAACACATTGCTTAGCTTGGTCATGGTCATTTTCCTTTGTGACCATTAGCGACCGCCAGTGCTTAGTAAAAGTATGTTCAGCGGAAATATTGTTACTGACAGGAGCTCTGCAAAATGGCCAATATCAAATGTGCAATTACGAGAGCTATGTGCTGGCATTAACAACATGATGCAAGAGCAGGAAGAGCTATGGCGCCTATCTGCAATGATAAATCTTTTTGCAAGGAAATACAACGCTTGACCGCGATCGAAACATTCTCAACTGATATTTTCGACCTAGACCAGCGATCAAGTGTTGAATTACCTCACTAGCCCACAAAAGAGCCATCCCTGCTTTCTATGCTAATCGGAGATGCCAAGGATGACTTTTACGCTGACAGTGCAGAACATGTTTACTCTACTTCGTTGATTGAGGAAGTTCGCCGAAGACAATACTTCCGACAGTAACATGTATAAACGTTGGTCGTAGGAAGTCAATTTTGGATATACTTCCAGCCTGTAACAAGTGTTATCTGCAAGTAAAATTTATGTCCCTGCACATGAGCAACCAATCGACCGTCGTTGATAAATTGGACTCTGTACGACAAAGTCGCAATAAAGGATCGTCAGTAGTTACAATGACATCTGATTCTCCAATAAATGCAACCGGATTTAAGATTGGCTTCTCACATTTATTCCTGAGTCCGATTTTGACCGATTTGTTCTCCACAATGGTGACTGCTACTGTCTGGAAGAAGCTTCAACACGATTTTATCTCTCTGGTTGGCCAGTATACGTTAAATCAAATCTCATTCGGGGATTCGGCCACAAACGTGTTTACAGAAGTCTCACATGTCTCATATTTTGACAGAAAACGTAAATGGTAACCTCCAATCCCTGGACAATTTCTACAGCACAAGCAACAATCCTGTATCGAATACGGCCATGGCGGGCTCTGGAACACCAATTACAGCCCAAACAAGGTCATATCCGTAGATAGGTCGCGTGATACCCAGCTAGCTTTCTTAGGTATGGTGACCCCAAGTCATATTTTCAACGATTTGGATATCAAACACAAGAAATGACTAGATTATCTGTAAATTGTACATTGTCTGATCTTGATTAAACTGGATTTTGCATAGTTGACCGTTATGAATTTAATCAAGACGTGCACCTTAGGTTTGGAAAACATATATAGGTACAATCAATTACGCCAAAAGCAATTCATTCTTGACAACTAAATTATACTATAGTTAACTGTTACAGAAACTATTATCACTTATAATAAAAAAAACCAAGTCTAGCTTCCAGATCCAGCCAGCGAATCTATTATCACTTATAATAAAAAAAACAAGTCTAGCTTCCAGATCCAGCCAGCGAAGCTATTATCACTTATAATAAAAAAAACAAGTCTAGCTTCCAGATCCAGCCAGCGAAGCTTTCTCCAGAAAGATCTTATCGCATCAAACGAGAATCACTCAGGGTAGTTCCATGGACCACAACAAATCTAGCATAAATTCAAACATAGTCCAAACTGGTATGCGATGTACTACCCCTTCTGAATACTACTCCGGGTACAATAATATCTCCCCATCAATCGCTTGTCCAGCTGCAGATCCAATTTCATGTTTCAAATGGCTTTATTTGAACGGTGGATGAGGCTCTGGAAAAAAGAAGAGGGATAATTATATTTGGCACTGGACCAGATTCAGATATAATAGTGCTCAATCCAACCCATAAACTAACCTCAGATCATGTGCTGCCAGGAACATCCGTGCAAAAGACATATCATAGCTTGATTACCTTGGACAAAGTATATACTGTCCCGTTCGGAACCCTAAAAGCATTTATATAGTGGCTGGACACCAAAAATTGTACCGATATTTTGTGTGGCGACCAGGGTCAGCCATCGCCAAAGCGAAAATCCGCCTGCAGCCAGATAGGGTTTAGTGAGAGATAACCCGTAAGTTTGATATATCCACGTCGTACATCGAATATATATCAGCGTTGTTGCCTTTGTCAAGATAATTATTGGTGTGTATGGCGCCACAACCGTTGGAGAATATTGGTTTAACATCAGATCTGTTTTCTACTCAGACCGCTGATTCGGTCTCAAAACCAGCACTAGTAGTGCCGTCAGTGGTTGTGTTTTGCGTCAGAAAGAACAATTAAAAGGAGTAATGTACGTGACCATACTGGAAAAACAGATGATAAAGACCGCGTTGGATACAGTTATATTTATCGGATACGTAAATATCACACCGATGCTATTTAAGATGTGCGTAGACCCACGATCAACATGAAAAACATTTCCACAACGTTACTAGTATTATTTAGCAGCGGTATCTACTATAATTTCATTTATTGCATTTGGTAGCGTAGTTTCTGGAAACAGAGGTACCACGGCCACTAACATGATTTCCAGAGACTCACCAAACCGTCACCGCTGTGAAAATATCAGTCATTGTATCGATAAAAATGGCGTTTGTGGCAGTGGGATTAACCATAAAGACAACCATGAGCTTTATCGGGAAGGCCTCTTGTATCAGTCCGTGGCTGAAAGTCGCAAGATGAAGGCGCTCAATCGCGACCGATACAAATCGGAGATGCGAACTGAAGACGGCAGTTTCCACTGTTGTTTCAAAAGATTACACTGGAATATTAAAAGAATCAACAGCAGCCACTGGATGTGTTAAGGCTCAAAAAGTGTGTGATATAATTGCTTTCTTAATCTTCAGATGAACTAATCAGTCAGTATCTAGATTCGATTGCGCAAGTTTTTAGGACTTTTACCGTGTTTTAGCAAGATTTGACCAAAATATAATAGTGGCTATGGTAGAACAAAAATATGAAGCATCTGGAAACAAGTACAACCAAAATAGAAATGAATAAATGAATAAAACTACCGTTTAAGTGGATCTTCGATGCATAGATCGTTACGCAAAAAATGCAGGAAATAATTGACGATCTCGATCGGAAATGATATCTAAATTAACCAAACGACAATCATTCGTGATGCCTCTAACCAGGGCGAACAAATTTTTGGGATGTACCGGACGTATTTCAGGTGTGGTAACTACAATTTTGGGCGCCGAAACTGTGGTACGTTTATCAAAGACATTGGAATTCCTATAGCGGCAATTCCCGGTACATTTTATTTTTTAGCAGAGCAGTTACATCTGACATTTCTAAAGGGATACAGACAATGAAGATTCTGGCGAGTACTCAAGCAGGCCTAGACCAACACAATGAATACACAAGTCGTGAAGAATCTAGATAAAGCAACATCGTCGTCAAATTCGCCGTACTAATAAAAAGACGTCTTTACCCATCTATGATCATTCCGCAGACAAAGCTTGACTTCTGAAGCTTCTATATCATTTATTAGAGATTCTGCCAATCTAATCCCTACTAAAAGTTTAAGGGACAGGAGAGCTACTCAGGGTCATTTATTATCATGGAATTTACTTTAAAGAAGTCTTTGTACTGGAGCACTTTTTCTGTTGATCTCTGTATAAAAAACCTTTAGTTTTACACGTGTAAGATCAATTAGATTTATAGAGACCTGACAGTATGTAAATCGCCATAATGCACGGAATAATACGGACTATGTCATGAGTTTAGCCACTTTCGATTAAGGGCTACGTTTGTTTAAACTATTCAAGATCTAAAATTAATTTTCAATCTTTAGCGGAGTTGTCAGACTTGAAATATTGCAAAGAATAAGGGTTGATAAGCTAGTTGTTTGAGCCAAGTTAAGGCTGGAATTATATTTCATCTAGATTGGATACGCCGTGAAGGAGGGCGTGGTTTCACATGAAAACTCTCAGTTTAATTGTGCTAATAGTTAAACTGGAAATTAGTCAATGCTTTGCTACAAGAGAAAACGAACATAAGAAGACTGCGTAATTTAAGAAGTAAATTCACTTGTAAAATCATCAAATGAACAAGATTGTCCGGAGAAATTGACAGAAACAAAAGCTTGAAAGCACAAGGTGTTATGCATCAATTTTATGTAATTCGTTGATACTGTTATGATGATTTCTTTGATTTATTTGCTTGTATTTACATGAATTTATCTGTTTGAATTCGGAGATCAATTTTATTTATATGATACAACTGTGGTTAGTTTGTTTATCTGATTTCGCACAATAATATCTTTATATATATATATATATATATATATATATATATATATATATATATATATATATATATATATATATATATATATATATATATATATATATATATATATATATATATATATATATACATTGATGGCTCACTTATGGTATAGTCTTAATTATTCTAGGAAATTATGTATCTCGAATGTCATGCCTAATTTTTATATATGGTTATGTATCTAGAATTTCTTGCCTTTTTATATATAGGGTTATGTATCTAGATATTCATTTCTTATTTTAGTGGAGATTGCAATAACCAATGTAAATTCTCCGGTATGAGTTCGTGTAGGATAACTACTTAAATATTGTTATAAATACCGTAGTGCAAGGAATATAATTCATTATTTTGTGTAATGGATTCTAGTATGGAACTAATGTCTTGTTGTGGCGTTGAATAGCCATTAGCACAACCATTAATTTTGTGAAACTGTTTTTATAGTCTGTCAGAGACAATTAGACTAGATAGCCATTGGTATATGTTTGAATTCCGATAGAATTATATCTGACCTAAAGAGGGGTGAGGGTAATGATGAATCCATTGCATAATGTGACGGAATATTTAGGGTGCTCTTGTTGTCAATATGTTTGCATCGTGAGATATCTACAGGAAATCTCACATATTTACGAACCCAAAAGGGACTTCACAGAGTTGGAAGGACCGAAAGTGGCGTGATACCGAATAATTTGGAAAAGGAAGGGAAAAAGTGGAGAAGACCCAGACTTACCGGCACAAGGAAGTCAAAAGGAATAGTCGCTGTGGAATTGGACTGAGTCAATACATTAGGCTATGAATCGATAAAACGCAGTGTTTTTTTTTCGATCTTTCACTCGATTCGATGATGATTTAATTATATTGTTTAACTGATTGGCTATTGGTATAATTTTACTTGCATTTGAAATTTCTTGAATAAATTGATTCAGAAAGAAAGAACTGCATCTTTTAAATTGCAACTCATATCACATTTGTTTATAAATTTTATTGTTAGGAATGTTTATTAAATTTTGTCTTTATTTACAACGGGCGCTGGTGTTACTTTGTTCTATAAATCGGTTCAGATCTTCATTTATTCCACCCATACTTTATAAATGTATATTTATATACTTTATATTGACATTTACTCGTTACGGGCAAATTACACCGTCGATGATCACCTCTAGAGAACGATAGCCAAAACTAGTTAGCATACAACAACAAAGTTGTGGAGGGTATTTCCGACATTCTTCTTCTAATCAAATTGTTCTTATTCAATGAGTAGAGTGCGGCATTTTTAATGTTCCTCTCCAGAGTGTAAATGTTTTACCAGACTAAGTCTTATCATCACGTGACAGTCGGAGCAGTTACATCTTTACTCATCGAGTATATTCATTTATTACTAGGTAATGACTTAGCTGGAGATAAATTTGTGTTTAATCTATTTACAATTGACAAGCCTTGTTTGGATGAGAATGTCCAACATACTAAAGCTATGACAAAGGACGTTCTTGAGAATGATGTTGATTATGAAATTATTTCTTTAGCTGACATTTTTATTGGTTAGGCTTTTGATTGGGTTATCTTTGCTCTAACCTTAACCCTGATATCTCCTGTTTGTTTCAGAGCAACATTAGAGAAGCTGAAGCCACGTAAGGACGTGTTTGTTATTTTGTTAAAAATGAGGTCTTTATGAGCAAATGGAGTCCACGCGAGGTACTTGCAAGTAATGAATGGTCAGTGAGCTATCAAATTGTTGTTCCTAAATCGTAGAGAAAGGAAATAATTAGTCTGCCCGTAAAACACTTTGGCTGGTTATTTATGGTCAATAAGACGTGTCACAAGAGCTTGGCTCATTAAATTGTATCCGAAAAGGTTATGTAATTTTTTGTTGTAAATACTGTACATCTTGAAAACTGTTGTACCGTAACATAATGAATATGGGTATCAATAATTACAATTCCTGCATGAATGTAAATATAAATAGTGATGAGGTACACTTGAATGATTGCCATGTGTGTGTGAATATATTGTAATGACTCCATAGTGTTCAACTAAGTAATAGAAAAGTTAGTTTTGTAACATTCAACAAATACTATATTTCCATAGAATTAAAAGTGAAAACTGAATGAAATTCCATAATGTCCCAAACGTTCTATCACATGTCCAAGTGTATGAAGTTCCAATGAGTTCCAGCGGTATTGTATATGACATATTGAATGTGTTGATGTGCTCATAGTCTTGATTGTGTTAATATACCAGTGGCAAGGAGCGCGATGATGTGCTAACAGTTTTTTAATGTATCACAATAATATATTCCAAAATGTCTTTTCCTGAATTCGCAAAAATTTCCAAATTAATGTTCCGGTACAAAAAAAAAATTATTGACCACATTGTAATTCTAGCGAAGAATAATTTCAGTAAATAAATCCAACCAAACTAATTAATGAATACAACAATAAGAGTAATTCTGCTTCCGATGTTAAGACAATAAAGAATCGATTTTGAAATAAACAACATTATATGAAAAGTAAAGACACACTAATAGAGCGAACGAGCTGTAGGTCCATCTTTATAAAAGTTGTGCACAAGTCTTTGCTCTAAATGAAATATTATCTATGTATTATGTTGTTTACAAAATTAATCAGGTACATTATGACCTTGATCTTGAACAAAGTTAGGTACTAAATACAGATGTGTGTGTGTGTATATATATATATATATATATATATATATATATATATATATATATATATATATATATATATATATATATATATATATATATATATATATATATATATATATACAAATGTGTATATAAATGTGAATATAAATATCAATTCACACGTCATAATCATTTATACTTTTTATACATACATCATAATCATGTATACTTATTTTCATACAATTGAAGTAATCATTTATAGTTATTCAGTGATCAGTGTGTGTGTGCATGTGTTGTATAAAATGTCTTAAATACAGTATCTGTGTGTGTTGTGTGTGTGTGTTTGTGTGATTTGAATTGTTTTAACATAGCTTTAACAATGTTTCAGCCATTTGCTACATTGTTTCAGTTTATAGTGATGTCTAGCACTGAGACACCATGCCACAGACATGTAGCATGATGTCCTATACAGTCATTACCCTTACAGTTACACTTATATTCGTTCATACAGATATCACAATCATTTATACTTATATGCATAAATACATAGATCGGATTCATTTATACTTATATTCATGCATATATCACAATCATTTATACTTATATTCATGCATATATCACAATCATTTATACTTATATTCATGCATATATCACAATCATTTATACTTATATGCATAAATACATAGATCGGATTCATTTATACTTATATTCATGCATATATCACAATCATTTATATTTACATTCATGCATATATCACAATCATTTATACTTATATTCATGCATATATCACAATCATTTATATTTACATTCATGCATATATCACAATCATTTATATTTATATTCATGAATACATAGATCGGATTCATTTATACTTATATTCATACAGATATCACAATCATTTATATTTATATGCATAAATACATAGATCGGATTCATTTATACTTATATTCATGCATATATCACAATCATTTATATTTATATTCATGAATACATAGATCGGATTCATTTATACTTATATTCATGCATATATCACAATCATTTATATTTATATTCATGAATACATAGATCGGATTCATTTATACTTATATTCATACAGATATCACAATCATTTATAGTTATATTCATGCATATATCACAATCATTTATATTTATATTCATGCATATATCACAATCATTTATACTTATATTCATGCATATATCACAATCATTTATATTTATATTCATGAATACATAGATCGGATTCATTTATACTTATATTCATGCATATATCACAATCATTTATATTTATATTCATGAATACATAGATCGGATTCATTTATACTTATATTCATGCATATATCACAATCATTTATATTTATATTCATGAATACATAGATCGGATTCATTTATACTTATATTCATGCATATATCACAATCATTTATATTTATATTCATGAATACATAGATCGGATTCATTTATACTTATATTCATACAGATATCACAATCATTTATAGTTATATTCATGCATATATCACAATCATTTATATTTATATTCATGCATATATCACAATCATTTATACTTATATTCATGCATATATCACAATCATTTATACTTATATTCATGCATATATCACAATCATTTATATTTATATGCATACATACATAGATCGGATTCATTTATACTTATATTCATGCATATATCACAATCATTTATACTTATATTCATGCATATATCACAATCATTTATATTTATATGCATACATACATAGATCGGATTCATTTATACTTATATTCATGCATATATTACAATCATTTATACTTATATGCATGCATATATCACAATCATTTATATTTATATTCATGAATACATAGATCGGATTCATTTATACTTATATTCATGCATATATCACAATCATTTATATTTATATTCATGAATACATAGATCGGATTCATTTATACTTATATTCATGCATATATCACAATCATTTATATTTATATTCATGAATACATAGATCGGATTCATTTATACTTATATTCATGCATATATCACAATCATTTATATTTATATTCATTAATACATAGATCGGATTCATTTATACTTATATTCATGCATATATCACAATCATTTATACTTATATTCATGCATATATCACAATCATTTATATTTATATTCATGCATATATCACAATCATTTATACTTATATTCATGCATATATCACAATCATTTATACTTATATTCATGCATATATCACAATCATTTATACTTATATTCATGCATATATCACAATCATTTATATTTATATGCATAAATACATAGATCGGATTCATTTATACTTATATTCATGCATATATTACAATCATTTATACTTATATGCATGCATATATCACAATCATTTATATTTATATTCATGAATACATAGATCGGATTCATTTATACTTATATTCATGCATATATTACAATCATTTATACTTATATGCATAAATACATAGATCGGATTCATTTATACTTATATTCATGCATATATCACAATCATTTATACTTATATGCATAAATACATAGATCGGATTCATTTATACTTATATTCATGCATATATCACAATCATTTATATTTATATTCATGCATAGATCGGATTCATTTATACTTATATTCATGCATAGATCGGATTCATTTATACTTATATTCATGCATAGATCGGATTCATTTATACTTATATTCATGCATATATCACAATCATTTATAGTTATATTCATGCATATATCACAATCATTTATATTTATATTCATGCATATATCACAATCATTTATACTTATATTCATGCATATATCACAATCATTTATATTTATATGCATACATACATAGATCGGATTCATTTATACTTATATTCATGCATATATCACAATCATTTATACTTATATTCATGCATATATCACAATCATTTATACTTATATTCATGCACATATCACAATCATTTATATTTATATTCATGCATATATCACAATCATTTATATTTATATTCATGAATACATAGATCGGATTCATTTATAATTATATTCATGCATAGATCGGATTCATTTATACTTATATTCATGCATATATCACAATCATTTATATTTATATTCATGCATAGATCGGATTCATTTATAATTATATTCATGCATAGATCGGATTCATTTATACTTATATTCATGTATAGATCGGATTCATTTATACTTATATTCATGCATATATCACAATCATTTATATTTATATTCATGCATATATCACAATCAGTTCTACTTAATGGTTATGTTAGTTTTCAGAGCAAAGATCGTGAATAATGCCACGTATCAGATGTATATTCATATTTTGGAAAACGGATCAATGGGGATGCAGTAACAACAGGATTACAGTTTGAAAAAAGTTTAATTCTTCTATAACCGACGGAAGTTGTAATTGTTAGTTACTCATGATAAAATTCGCCATTTTAATGTGCATTATTAAAGTCCTGGTTATAGAAGATAAAGAAGGACGAAGTATCTTAGGAAGTAGAATACCATCGTTCAGAATACTGAGTTAATAATGATAGAGAATACGAATAAAAAAAATCTAGAAAAAAAATTGTTTTCTGATTATAGAGTGATTAAAATCTGCATTTGTTTGTCTTGTATGAGAATGATTCACATAAAGCATGTCTATTTATTTAAAACTTAAATACCAAACAAAAGTCAAGCAGGCATGATGCCTAGAAAAGAAAAAGTATTTGTAGTTAATTCTTTATTTCAGTGACAGCTGCATCATCATTTAGTCTTTTGTGCAGAATGATTAGCGCTGTCATCTTTGATAATTACACACCTTGCTTTCAATGTCTTTCAGTGCACCCAGATGTAGACTGATGTACGCTCTGGTCATGGGGCTCAAACATTTGAGTGATGAATGAGGATGGACAGGTGATACCCGATTGGGAACAGAAGTTATACCCGCCTAGAGAGAGAGAGAGAGAGAGAGAGAGAGAGAGAGAGAGAGAGAGAGAGAGAGAGAGAGAGAGAGAGAGAGAGAGAGAGAGAGAGAGAGAGAGAGAGAGAGAGAGAGAGAGAGAGAGAGAGAGAATTTATAAAATGTCTTAAATACGACATTATTATTACTAAATATAAGGTTTATACTCTTGTTGGTCCTAGAAAAATATTCCCTGTACAAGTCGAATCAGTGTTAGTTCAGTCAGATATAGAAAATGATGTCGCTGTATATAGTGAATCGATTGTGACTGAATCTGCTATAGAGAATGGTATATTTGTATCGAAAAGGATGTCTCGGTACAAGTTGAATCGATGGTAATTAAATTAGATATAATGAAGGGAAATGGATTAAATACTTGCAGTTTTTTTCGTTGTTCTTGAAGAATTAAGTGTTTTGTATAGTGTATTCTGTATGGTGCATTTTGTATGGTTCATTCCTAGAGGTTTTATGCAATTCTTTATGTTTTAATGTTTCGAACATTGCCTTTATTTGTTATCATATCGCCACTATTGTGCTGATGCGCATTAAAATGGGACTACATACATACAAAGCATACAAAGATACATATGGTGTAAACATCCATGTTGATTTATCGTAATTTATTTATTCTTTTACGATCTTTTGTTGAATGATAATAATCATTTTATTTTTAAATCATTTTTCTCACTGTCATGTTTTTCTCCGTTTTATTAAGAGTTCTACTTGGACTGACTTTCTTGCCAAAGAATGATACTATCAGCTTGGTACCCATAAGAATGACTTTGGCAGTTACCGAAAGGCTGGAACCATTCCTATCTGGTAACGCCATGGTACAATATTGCTAGTCAGGAAAAATTGTCATTCACTGCAGCCATGTTTTTTTTTCTCTCTTCAACCTATTGGATGATACATGTTCTATGTTATTGTACTTAACAAACAATATTATTTTGCACACTTACATTTTCACCTTTATTATTGCATCATATATGCTAATATTGTGTTATTACCCACTGTATAGGGAATGAAAACCGTATTGTTCCGTGAGGCTGTTATTTTAAGTAGGTTTTCCCTACAGAGTGAGTTCTTTATATTGAGTTAATAAAGTATGTAAATATTGTATATTCAATGGCAACTTTTCCGGTGCGGAGCGGCGCCCGTTTACTGAATACAAGAGCAGGAAGTGGTCGCTAAATGTGATAATGTACATTAAGTGAAGCATTGAACCGTTTTTATAGTTTGCGTTAGTATTTCGTGTACATATTTACGAGACATATTTCTACGTTTTTGTTTTAAAATGGTCTCAGATTGAAGAAAGAAAGCCTAACGATGACGTAAAGAGCACGTGGTTCCTTGTCCAACCCTCCACAGTTTCAACCTCCCCCCTCATGATTACAGTCGAATTGCTATATGAATCAGTACTTAGGAATTCATATGGAACGAGATCTTACACATCCGTATATAATCATAGAGAGTACTAGACGGTAAGGTCATTGCTGTGCTATTTGTTTCGTACATACGTTCTAGTAAGTAATATTGAAATAATGATTTAAGAAAGAAACAAAGCAAAACAAAAACAAAAACATTCAGACCAAGCTTTCTTTGGTTATTGTAGAAGTAAACACTCTGTTATAAATCTGACTTCAAAATGATATTGTTAAATAACTCTGAGCCCATAAATCCCCCAAATTAATGAAATAAAAGATGCAAAAGCCGAACACTGTTCATCTTTTGGAGTTAAGACTTCATTCCTTTTACAGAGCGATCATAGCGTCAATTGATATTCCTTTTACAGAGCGATCACAGCGTCAATTGATATTCCTTTCACAGAGCGATCACAGCGTCAATTGATATTACTTTTACAGAGCGATCACAGCGTCAATTGATATTACTTTTACAGAGCGATCACAGCGTCAATTGATATTACTTTTACAGAGCGATCACAGCGTCAATTGATATTACTTTTACCTTCCGCATGACTCTTAAATTTCGGACTGGCAAAAATCTTATTGCAAATTGCCTGAGAAACATGTCTTATACGTGGACAATTATGTGGGATCTTTTTTCTTTTCTTTTCTTTTTTCTCTTTAAGAGGCTCCAGAGTTATGCATGTAATAATGAGTGTCATTCGGCAAGATGAAAACCCCATCTTGTGAGAAAGGAATCAACCAAATCAATGGTGATCAAGGAATAATCCCTTTCTAAATAACGATCTTCGTGTCCTTAATAAATATTTGGAACGGATTAAATAAGCCAATATTTATCTTTCTAGTTAAATCAGATGGTCCATATAACAATGAAGATTATTCAGACTTCGTGTCAAAATCCTACGTTGTTCCATATATCGTTTGAAAATAAATGATACGTGTTTTCTAAAGCCTCACCACAAGCAAAAGGCATAAACTCTCAGATGATTAATTATATAAACCATTATGTAAATCACCATAGTTATTTTAAAGTTTAATACGAAGAACATATATTTTCTTATTACCAAGTAGTGTTTTCTTAGGATCTAGACTGTTCCTAAAGATAAAATAGTTGCTTCAACTCTTGTTAAATGTTGAAGTGAATTTCAGAAGAACTTTAAGAATGTGTTTCTATTTACTTCGAGTCTAGTATTAATTCGACTAAAATATATTTTTATTTATACGATTATATCTGTGTGGCTCACCAACCAGTGGTGGTCGAAGGTCTTGAAATTATAAAGTAGGGACGCCGTATATACTTTCATGAAAGTAGCACAGCTTAATTAATTTCGTATAACTTCCTAGGTAGAAAAATCATTTTAATGCTATGACTAGATGCATATATAGTAAAACTGCTACAACTGTCCTTGTTTCTAATTGTGCATTTTCCAAATATAGTAAGTCGTCAGCTGAACAGTCAATACGTACAATATCATCATATTTTAGCAAAAACGTAATGAGAAGCACATGATGTTGTTTAATTTAAATTGCAGTGCTAAAAAATTAAATCGCAAGGATTTGTATACAAATACACAGTCTGGTCCACTTGATGTTGAATCTGTTTTCTATATGAGTTAAAGTCAATGTCATGCAGTAATCATTTTATTTGTTTTCATTTCATAACTCGAAAAATATTTCGTTCCGTACACCTAATTGTTTTTTTTTATAGCGCATGATTGTCGCTAAAATTTGAGAATTTTGTTTGATTTCCGCTTGATTAGAAATATTTATATTTCAATCAGAATGAACTACACGAATTCATTGTTAAGATTGATGACATAATGAACGAAACAAAAATTCAAAATTCAAAAACAAAATTTAGAATTTGACTTTGGCATAACTTTCACAATTATCTGTATTTGTCGAGAACAGTTACTTGATCTGATCAAGAGATCAGTTACTTGATCTGATCAAGAGATCAGTTACTTGATCTGATCAAGAGATCAGTTACTTGGTCTAATCAAGAGATCAGTTACTTGATCTGATCAAGAGATCAGTTACTTGGTCCGGTCAAGAGATCAGTTACTTGGTCCGGTCAAGAGATTAGTTACTTGGTCTAATCAAGAGATCAGTTACTTGATCTGATCAAGAGATCAGTTACTTGGTCCGGTCAAGAGATCAGTTACTTGGTCCGGTCAAGAGATCAGTTACTTGGTCCGGTCAAGAGATCAGTTACTTGGTCCGGTCAAGAAACCCAGTAATCAATAAGAAATCCTGTGACCCAATAGGAAAAGACTCTTTCTCTAGCCTTTGGGCAACATCATCGATCGTTATCATGCTTCAGGATGCATCGTCCTGAGCTGTAAAGTATTTATTAGAGGTATACCAAATATAAAGGTAAATCGATTGTCTAGTGTCAACAGCGATAATTAGTGGATACCACTGGTAACGTGGGGACGTCTGTAGATTCGTTGTCATAAGGCTTACACTTGTCCAAATGCTAGATTGACACGTGCTTTTTGATTGACACGTGCTTTTTGATTGACACGTGCTTCCTTGACAAAAGCCATTCAAAGGCAGGTTCCAATGTATAAACATGCATGTATACTCAATGTGCAACCATTATTGGCAGTATTCATCTCTGATTCAAACTAATTACTGTACGTCAGGAATAGATAGGAAGCAAATAGCGTTTCTGTCAAGTTGTAATTGGAGACAACTCTTGGATGAAAATAAATATGTATGTAATTATTTTCTTTTACAGAGAAGTTCTATATCAATCTGCCTAAGAGAGGAAAAGAAACGAAGAGTCAGCTTGATGCTACTTTCTTTGATTGTCCATAATTACTGAGTAAGCTTGAGTAGCGGTAAAGTTTATTTATTAGGTTTGGTCTGTTGTAATGCCTAATTATTGATCAAGCTTAAGTATGGAGTAGGTAAACATCTACGTCGACTTTAAGGATCTGTTGTCGAGTATTATTGCGCGCACCAGCGAAGTTTTGCCCATGCAAAGGGGAAAAATGTCGATAACGTCGACGACAGAGCCAGCTATGCCCTAGAGGGATACGACCATCAAGTCAATGAAATGGTTTCCGAGATAGAAGCGATTGCTGTTTTTGAACTCAGAAATGTATAAAACAATTCCTTCACAGACGATCTGAGCCAAAAATAAACAAAAGCAGTAATATTAGGGTGTGTGGATCACTATGGAGCATAACATTACCATACACTTATACGGGTGGGTCACTCAAGGCAGTAAAGGAAATTCTATTTAAATATTGTACATAGATTTAAATAGGTTTGTCGTTGTGAGTTATAAAGGGAATTTAACATATTATTGATCTTTGCCCCTGACTGCGTTAGTGATTTAGGGTCGCTCTGCGACGTAAGGGAATATGTGATATTAAAATCTTAACCACACTACCTATACTATTCAGCACCTGCTGTTTTATTACACAAACACATATCCCTTCTGTCCGACACCCGCTTTTGATAAATTATCAAACACACCCTGCAATCAAGCACCCGCTATTCAATTACTATTCAAACATACCCCCTTTCACACACACACACACACACACACACACACACACTCACACACATACGCCATTAGAAGTGCTTGTACAGACTTTCAAGCATACATACAAACATGTTATGACATGCAAGGGTAGCAAGTCCTGTTTAGACACTTACCTTACCCTAAAAGAAGCGGTAAAGAAGTTTTAAGGTTGAAACATAGACATACACAACGTATACACACACAATAAAAACAACAATGAATTCATCGTGGCAAATATCATTGGTATATATATATATATATATATATATATATATATATATATATATATATATATATATATATATATATATATATATATATATATATATATATATTCTCTTGTGTACAGAATCTGGGTGGCCCTGAGAAGAACCGTTGGGATTTTTAAAACTATTGAAGAAGGGTAACACATACTACTTTACCGTTGTTTTCCTCAAACGTCCTCTCACGGCAGATCTAATAACCAATCCTTTTTTCAGATACCCCGGACATTCCACGTGCTCTTTTCTTTTCCATATCACCATATCGATAATATTGGTGATGGCCTTCACATAGATTAGTAGTCTGAGTTCAATAGCAAGTTGGAAATTATATCCGATGACTCTAATTTTACCAGTAACTTGCTTAAATTGTCTTCATAACAAGTTTTCAAAATAGAAGATGCTTTTATATTTAGCACTGAACTAAATCGACACGGATTCAATCTTCCACCAACCAAAGCACACGGAACACAATTCCGCCAGAGCGTGGGATCTCTTTCAAAAAGAAGAGAGAGCAGAGGCAAGATGTCACTTCTAATATACAAGTAAACCTGCCTCCTTACAGTTTACCACTGCGTAACCGTATGGGTGCTATACCTATGGCTGAATGCAGTGATACCATTCGCACGTTCTTGTTTTGTAAGGAAGTCTGAGAGCATACATGTTAGAACTGAGATCAATGTACTCTGCTGTAAGAATAAAGCATGTCTAATTAATGAACTTGTCAATGACTTTCTTGTTGCTAGCATCACAATATTTGCCATAACACGGAAAATTCGAAAGGTCGAATGGAGCATGAATGTCTTTGTATAAATCGTATTTTACGTAAATGCTCGTTCAAAAGTAACAAAAAAACCCTCAAAGAACTGAAGACAAAAATCTTTGTAAATTTTAAAAAATTAATTTATTTCCTTGAAGAAAGATAAAAATGTGGAAAAGGACGTACATTTTGTGAATATAATCCAAATAATAATCCTGGAATCTAAAACTATAAGTCCTATCACTACAAAGTTTTAAATAAATCCAAGTTCGAATCCCGATGAAGTTCTAATGTGGAGTACGATGAGGTCAGATGAATATATTGTACTGATGTGTCAACAGTTCCTCATTGAATTTTGTGAATCAAGAACAATATTCTGGTTTTATAATTCTAAATAATTTCTACTGAAGGTCTTTGTCCAAGACTTTGATGAAGAAGAAGCACTTAATTTCCAGGAAAAATAAAATATTTTAAAAAACAATTTCAACTCAAATGGCAACAACACAAAATACCGTGAGCCCATAGGTATTATTTTACGACTGAAAAAGACTATTAGAAACGTCTGCTTTAACCCACGATTTTAGATCACTCGGAGATCACGTGACGGACTACGTGATCACTAATGTGAATAGAGAAATAAAATATGCCTTTTATCACGAAGTCTAGAACAACCATATATAAAAAATCAGATTCTCACGATAGAAATAAATTTAGAAAAAGGAAAGGCTTTCTAAAACTTGGTTAACACGTGGGCCGAACATGACCTTGCTAATAACCAATCATTTTAGCTTTGTGTTTACAAAACCTATCAACCAAGGTGAACTAAAAATAGTGATAAAGCAAAAGTTTGAGTTCTGATCAGGTCAAGACAAAAGACTGAACTTTAATTAAAAAAATATATAAAATCTCATGATAATAATCAGCACAATAAAATGTAACGAAACAAAAATAAAATAAAAAGAATTGAAAAGTAATACAAAGCGCAATTTAATTACATATTCATAACACATCTGTCTGGATCTCACAGCACAATTTGTAAAAGCAGCTTGGACTTGTCACTATACTTTTGCTTGATGTAAGGAATCAGCAGCTTGAGAGTTCCAGAATAGCCAATTCACATTATATTGCCTTGTCGAGAATGTCTTCATCAAATGTCTTCATCGCTGCAAGATTAGGATCGCAATAGTGTTATGTCGTCCTTGTTGTTGACTGCTTATGGATTTGACCGCTTTCTGATATAATTTGCATCGTCAAATCAAATACGGCATTGTTCACGAGCTTGAAGAACTTCTTTTCGAAATCATTGCTAGCAGTTTTTCTTTGTTCTGTGTTAAAGTCGATATAATTCTTAAATAAGTCTTGTCCTTGAACTTGGATGAATTCTGACTAATTCAACACCAGGATGAAGATATTCTTCATTATTGTTATTTATGAATTATTGAATTGGCTTTGGAGATGAAGTTTCCAACTAAGTGAGTTCTGACATGTGTCTACTTAACATAACGTCGTTCACAGCCTTTGGTGATAATCGTCTTGGGGATCATGAAATTGAGAGGGGTATTCGCGATTGCCTTTTAAAATGTTGTCACTTCGCAGTATTTCTTCAAAAGACAGTTATGTCGTTTTCTAAGAAACGTTTGGTGATGTCCATTTTATCTTGATATGATTTGTACTTGATTACTCGAATGAAATTCTTCTTTGCAGAAAACAACTTAGACAACAGAGTTCACATTAAGCAATTGTGGTCATTTTTTGAGTATTGTTGGTTCAAGCTGGCAACTCTATAAAGAATTTGACACAAGGCGGATTGTACTTTTTAGTTGCCCTTTGAAACACCAAATATCATCCAAGCAGATTCTGCTCAAGAAAACTTACGTATTTTGTTTTCAGAAGCTTAAAATATTTATATAGATAACATTGATATGAAGAATGCAGAATGGTTTCCTCGTAAAATGTGTTACTGTTTCTTTGCCCATTATCTTTGTGATGAAGACACTTAAGCCAATTAATATATATATATATATATATATATATATATATATATATATATATATATATATATATATATATATATATATATTATTTGTTTGCTAGTTTTAATTTTTTAAAATTTTATTACATGCTATTGTAAAGTTACTTTGTTTACTGGATTTGATATTGTCCAGCCTTGAGTATAGTTTTGTTTTACTAGATTGTGTTTTTATTTCACTGTTAGACACCTAATAATATAAAGACTGCATCTAGTTTCTGACCTGGTTTGGTTAAACAACTTTTTTAAAAAAAAATAAAATATAATTTCTTTCTCAGCGTATGAATCAATAAGTTAAGTCAAGACTATACCCGGAGTACGTAATATGAAAGGTGTTTATTGTGTCAAACTTTTACTTTTTCTAGAAGATTTACACTCATCCTGGAATTTGATTTGCGTCTTAAATTGGTGTACAACTGTTATCTTGATAGAGATAAGGCCGTCGGGCTCCAAACAATAAACACGTAAAATTGTGATGTGAAACGTTTGAGTCGAAATTTGATTCTTTTCCTTGGAAATACTTAAGTGCTCCTACAAAGCTATAAGATTTTCCCTGGAATTTATACGGAAATCAAAACTGAAATAATATTTTTGTCATTCAACAAATATTTGTTAAGAAAACAGTACTTCGCAGACTACAACAGACGTCATCGCATTCCATTTTGGATTTCATCGGATTCGAACTCAGTTTCATTCAGGACTTTTTATTGCTAGGACTTCTATTTTTAGTTCTTGAATTATTTTTTAATATGATTCGTAAAACAGTAAGATCTATTTTTTCTCAATTTTCACTTTCTATTCTAGGGAAATAAATTATTTGTTTAATTTTAGAAAGCGTGATGTCTTCATTCTCATTCTTTTCTGTTACATTTTGTAAGAGCCGAGATTCGTGAAAAATTGGGCGCTCGTCCTTTGGATATATATTAATTTTGGCTAAAATATTTAAGAACTCCTTTTTAGTTTTAAATTTAAATTACACTAGTTTCTGATTTTTAAAATCCAAAGTATTATTACGCATTTTATGAATCTTAAGTGAAACCAGCAGACTTTATTTACAATGTCATCAAATGTGGAGATCATTCTTTCAAATCCCGGCCAGGAACAATTAAAAAGTTTGAAAAAAGATGAATTCCTTCAACTTGTTGTAAAATATGATCTTTCTGAGGAAATCAAGAAAAAAAATCCTTCTAACGCAATCAAGAAATAAAAGAACATATTGGTCCAGTATTTGGTGGAAAAGAATATTTTGGATATAAGTGATTTGACTTGAGCAGTAAGCCTCTATCAGACTCTGACATAAAAGTAAAGGAATTAAAATAAAAATACAAGATGGAAGTGGAGTTAAGAAAGCTTGAACTTCAGAAAGAGGAGAAAGAAATGCAATTGAAGAAGAAGGGGATACAGTTACATAAAGAATAAAAACAAATGCAGTGACATAAAGAAGAGGGAGAGATACAAATGCAAATGCAGTTGAGAAAGAGGAGCGACAGACAGACATAAAGGAAGAAGAGAAAACAATGCTATTGGAGAAAGAGGAGAGATAAACAAATGCAGTTACAGAAAGAAGAGAAACAAATGCTACTCCAATAGAAATGCAGAGAGAAAGAGAGAAGGAAGAAGGGGAATATCAATATAAATTAAGAGAATTAGAGCTGGCAAATGAAAAGTACATTCCCACTATACATGCAAATTCAAGTTTTGTTGTTGCTAAGATTATTAAGTAAGTGTTCCTTTTGGAGAAAAAGAAGCACGCAAGTATTTTCATCAGTTTGAAAAAATACTGAAAATTTGAAATGGCCAAGGGAGCATTCAACTCTGTTTTTACATTGTGTATTTACTGGTAAAGCTAGTGATATTTACAATTCTTTGTCATCACAGCAAAGTTCTATGATTTGGTTAAGGAATGCATTAAAAAGGGTTACGAGTTAGTCTTTGAGGCTTACAGGCAAAAATTCAGGAATTATGAAAAAGAAGCTGGACAAACTCATATCGAATTTGCAAGAGAAAAAGAGTAGTTATTTGACTGATGGTGCATAGCAAAAAAAATTGATCGAAATTATTGAAGTCTCACACAACTTGTTTTACATGAAGACCTATTCCAAATGATCTTATTTCTTAAGTCCAATGTCACGGTCATGTATTCAAAGCAACACATTTATTGGGTCTCATAGACCCCAGTCCGATTTTATTATGGAGAATTATGAACCATTCATGTCGAAGGGATCTATCGTACTCATGGTTGACTCGACCAATCCCGTCCCTATTAAAATTTTAAGGGACATGGGAGCTTCTCTGCATCTTTTATTATCAGGTATTTTGCTTGTTTCTGAGAAGTCTTCTTCTAATCAGAGCATTCTTTTTAAGGGAGTATAGTGCAGCTTTGTTAATGTTCCTCTCCACTGTGTAATTTTTCATTAAACTTAGTCTCAGGAACCGTTAGGGCATTCGTGTATTACCAGACAATGACCAAGATGGAGATAAGATTGTAGTTAATTCATTTGTAACTGACAAGCCTTGTTTGGAAAATAAAGAATTCACTGATTTATTACAGCTTGTGCAGTTATAAGAGCTATAGCAAAGAAAGCTCGGGGAATGATATTGATCAGGAAAATATTCCTTTAGCTGACACATGTATTTGTCAGGCTTTTGAAGAAGTCAATTTCTAATTTGGATCAATCGGGTGGTATTGATCAAAGTGATATTCTTTTAACTACTCGTTCTCTTTTTTCTCATTAGAGTGACAAACGACAATCACTTGTAGTCGAACACGTGTTTGTTTAAAAGGGCCATTAGTGAAACTGAAGCCACTGAAATACATATCTGTGATTCTTATAAGAAACTAGAGACCTCTCGAGGTACCTGGTGGTGACGATTGGTCCGTGAAAAATCAAATTGTGGTTCCAAAATCATACAGGACCTTCTTAGTCTGGCCCATGAAACTCCTTTGGCTGGTCATTTAAGGAATAATAAGACTAATCAAAAGTTCTTAACTCACTTCTGTTGGCAAATGATTTAAAGCGATGTTTGTAAATATTGCAGATGATGCCATACTTGTCAAATGGTAGGAAAACCTAACCAGAAGATACATAAATATATTTGGTCGTAAATTTTACAAAACTTGTCGGTTTTCGCTCGTTTCTGTTACGTACTTTAAGACCATATCCTTCCTAACAATATGTGACCGGTTATCTTTCTTTTCGTATGCATAATTGAATGTATAGAAGACCTGCTATATAGTGTTTCCTGTGCATAATTGAGTGTATAGAAGACCTGCTATATACATTGTTGCAATGCATTAACTAAAAGTGGATAAGAGACCTGCTGCCTGTCTTTTCCTATGCATAACTGAGAGGGACACGCGAGACTTGTCATCTGTCATTTCCTATGTAAATATAAATATGACTCGGTTTTTATTTTCATTTCCTGATTAATTACAGAGCTTAGATAATATTATAGCTGTTAAAATAATCTGCAATGTGTTTCTTAATATCTGAACAAACCTTATTCTTGTCTAAACTAATATTCAAAGAACATAGTAACAGCTCAAATCAAAAATATAACCAGTTAAACAAATTAACTTTAATATCCATTCTAAAGAAAAATTTCAGAATCTTTTACTCGCAATAAAAAAATGTTGAATAAATTTGAGAACGTAATGCGGACATTAGACCAGCTGAACTTAAACTAAAGTCACATCTCCAACTTCGACAGCTGACCACAACCATCTTTCTTGAACATCGTCTGTACCAGCAACAGGTGTAAAGACAACGTTAATGACCATTTACGTTGCTATAGAAACTGGTATAAATTCATACCCAAGAATGATATTAACAGAAATTGCTTAAATACGTGATCTTTATGAGACCACAATTTGCAATGTTTCTGAAAAATTTGTATTCATGAAAGGAATTGTTCATGCTCAGTCTAGATCTCAAGATCTTGTTGTGGGTTTAAAGCCATTTTTCAGCACAATAAATATGTTATATATGGCGACCAGCATAACTGGTGGATGGGGAACGTAGAAAAATCCCAGGTAAGAACCATCGATTCAAGTTTTCGCACATACTCACATTGGCAGAGACCAAGACTCGAACCCAGTTTGACAGGAATGAAATGGCAGTAATCGATACAGGCGATCGCCGGGGTCCATCTTCAAGATATAAGTTACACATAAAATGTGACAACTAGGTCTGATTCCACCTTACAAAGATCGTTTAGGTCTTTTACTTTCTAAGAATTATGTTTATTTTATTGAATGACCATTGGTTTCCTCATAGGATTGTCGAAATAAATTACCATAGTCTCTTCAACAACGGAGACGGATAAAATATTTACTATCATTACCAAGATTCTCAACAATGATTAAAAACATTGTTATGTATATTTCATTTGCGTTGTTAGTTATTTAGTCTTTTAATTTAATTGTAAACTGTGGATAGTATATTTGTATTCTAGTGAGAAAAAAATTGTTTGTTGAATTTTACAAAAGCGTATTGCTTACAATCTTTTCTTCTCTTGTTGATAACACTCAGATAAAGCTATGTATTCAAATTAGGAATAAGACAGCACTTGTCCCTCACGATTACTTCTTCTTTTTCATTCTTTGAATAAGTTTCTTTTGCGAAGATATAGTGACCAAGATAGAAAGTAAAAGAAAAGTGAATCAGGTCACCATTAATTTATTACATTTACACGTTCTTCTGAGACATTTCATTTTGAAAATCTCCAGAACGTTATTCTGATAAATAACATTGCATCTTAAAGATGACGTTAGTTAAAGAGTTAGATCGACAAATTATTCCCTGAAAACAGTCATGACAAGTTCTTCCATGAAAACAGCCAATCAATATTTACTATCAGGGCGTAAACGTCTTTTTAGCTTGGCCTACTATTAGTAGTTTGGCCTATAATTAATTTCCGTTTTCATTGATTGATAGTGAGATCAATGCAACCAATTGTATTCACCTTCTATCGAGAAAAATACTTGTTTTCTTTCATATTGTTACAGTGGCAGAGTACCTATTTTTTGAAAGTTGTTAATAATTTAGATTTAATTAATTCAATAAATATTTTGGCATGAAGGTGGTCTTCAATCTAATAAGAACGTAAGAAGGCAATATAACGAGGACGTAAAGTTTTAGCTAGTTAACAATATATGTTTAAGGGCATTTTAAACAACAGCAATAACAAGCACAAACAAAAAGATGAAGAAGAAGAAATTAAGTATGACACATTTTATGAAATAGTAACAGCTATTAATTATTGTCTGCAGGTAAAAACGCTTTTTTAAAGAAAATAAAACCAACAAAATCAAAAAGAAACAAACAAGCAAACAAACAAACAAAGCAGCAACAAACAAACGAACAAAAACCTGTCATCTACAAATTCAAAAGATAAAAGTGTAATATATTTGACTATCATCAAGATTCAAGACAGACTGGGAATCGAGTTGCTGATGCTTGCAGTGATAATTACAGAACACCGTTGTTCAAAGGAGAGCATCTAAACCCATTGTGACAGATGAGGATGAATAAGATGCACCCTCCCCATTTCAAAGATCCTATCGGCACATTCCTTCTTGACAACCATCAATATTAAAAATATGTATGAATGTACAAATTTAATTTTTTTAAATTAGTTAAATATTTGTCCAGTGTTCTCAATACGACTTCTTGATTCCGAACTAATTTCCGTGTTTCAAACTGATTTAAAAAATATAACTAAACGTCTGTTGTTTCTAGTGCAATCTTGTTAATTGATGTATCCACGAGTTTAACTTACGGACAGTACCGACATAAATCTCTCTCCTTGATATGCCTATAAGTTATAGGTGAAATAATTTATTTTTCTTTGGTTTTAATCTTTATTTTACCTTAAAACGTAACATTCCGTCAGTATAAAATTTCTCAAAATTAATTTTGAAACAGTTAGGTAATGCATTTAACCTGTTATTAGCAATAAGTAATTTATATCTAAAACATTTCAGGCTGGAAGGATTTTGCTCACAATTAAATTCAAAAGCCTTAAGAGAAAATACATGTCAAGCGTCATCGAGTACACCATCTTTTAAATTATCAGTGAAGAGAACAAAGAGAGAAGAAACTATAATAAGTATGAGACAAAATATAATATGAGAGAGATAATGTGTATATGCGGAAGAGAATACTGTAATATGTGAGAGACAAAAAAATATGTAGTATGTAAGAAAGGAAACAAATATTTGAAAGACAAACTAATATGTGAGTGAGAAAGTGTCATATATGAGAGACAAACTGTATCATGTAAAATACAGAGAGAACTGTAATATGTGAGAGAGGAAACTTGAATAGGTGAGAGAAAAACTGCAATATTTGCGAGAGTATACTGTAATATGTGAGAAACAAACTGTAATATATGCGAGAAAACTGCGTGTGTGAGAAAGCTTTAATATGTGAGAGATAAAAGTGTAATATGTGGGAGACAAATGTAATAGGTGTGAAATGAATTTTGTGAGACAAAATGTTGTATGTGAGAGCGGAAACTATAATATTTTAGATGGGAAATTATAATATGTAAGAGAGGAAACTCTTAATATTTTGGCACTTGTCTAGTTTGGCCGTGTAGCTTTTTTAGTGTCACGACTGAATGTCAGAATGTTCATGAACAGAAAATCTAGCCATTACAAGCTCAAGTTCTACTAAAATAAAGTCACACAAGGAGAAAATATCATGTGGGTTGGAAACTTCAATTCTAGCAGACGATGGCTGGCAGATGATTTATTTATATTATTTACAACTTCATATTCGCTATATTTACTCATTTCATGGCAAATAAGGTAAGAAACCAGTGTTTAATATTTTCTGGAAATATATCCAAAACAGCTCTGTGTGACTTTCACAAGAAATTTAATTTTAACGCAAATAAAATTGATCAAGAATATTTTTCTTACTTTCAAGTTGAGAGATTATTTTGTTTCTCCAAATTGTATAATGGTATACTAATCGTTGAACTGTGTATGTCAAATTTTTTGAAATTATGCCAATCCTTGCGCTGTGTATGAAAATTTTATAGCACTATACCATTCTTTGGGATGTATCTGTCAAATTTTACAATGCTTAATTTAATCTTCAGGTTGTGTATGTAACTATTATAATGCTTTATCATTATTTGGGCTGTGTGTGTAAATTTTATAATGCTATACCATTATATGGAATGTGTGTGTAAATTTTATAATGCTATACCATTATTTGGGCTGTGTGTGTAAATTTTATAATGCTATAGCATTATTTGGGATGTGTGTGTAAATTTTATAATGCTATACCATTATTTGGGATGTGTGTGTAAATTTTATAATGCTATACCATTATTTGGACTGAGTGTGTAAATTTTATATTGCTATACCATTATATGGACTGCGTGTGTAAATTTTATAATGCTATACCATTATTTGGGATGTGTGTGTAAATTTTATAATGCTATACCATTATTTGGACTGAGTGTGTAAATTTTATAATGCTATACCATTATTTGGGCTGTGTGTGTAAATTTTACAATGCTATACCATTATTTGTCTGTGTGTGTAAATTTTAAAATGCTATACCATTATTTGGGCTGTGTGTGTAAATTTTATAATGCTATACAATTATCTGGACTGTGTTTTGTAAATTTTATAATGCTATACCATTATTTGGATTGTGTATGTAAATTTTATAATGCTATACCATCATTTGGGCTGTGTGTGTGTAAATTTTATAATGCTATAACATTATTTGGGCTGTGTATGTAAATTTTATAATGCTATACCATTATTTGGGCTGTGGGTGTAAAATGTATAATGCTATACCATTATTTGTCTGTGTGTGTAAATTTTATAATGCTATACCATTATTTGGGCTGTGTGTGTAAATTTTATAATGCTATACCATTATTTGTCTGTGTGTGTAAATTTTATAATGCTATACCATTATTTGAGCTGCGTGTGTAAATCTTATAATGCTATACCATTATTTGGGTTGTGTGTGTAAATATTTTAATGCTATACTATTATTTGGGCTGTGTGTGTAAATTTTAAAATGCTATACCATTATTTGGGCTGTGTGTGTAAATTTTATAATGCTATACCATTTTTTTCTGTGTGAGTAAATTTTTTAATGCTATACCATTATTTGGGCTGTGTGTGTGTAAATTTTACAATGCTATACCATTATTTGTCTGTGTGTGTAAATTTTATACAGCTATACCTTTATTTCGGCTGTGTGTATAAATTTTATAATGTTATACCATTATTTGTCTGTGTGTGTAAATTGTATAATGCTATGATATTATTTGTCTGTGTGTGTAAATTTTATAATGCTATACCATTATTTGTCTGTGTGTGTAAATTTTATAATGCTATTCCATTATTTGGGATGTGTGTGTAAATTTTTTAATGCTATAACATTATCTGGACTGTGTGTGTAAATTTTTTAATGTTATACCATTATTTGTGCTGTGTGTGTAAATTTTATAATGCTATATCATTTTTTCGACTGTGTATGTAACTTTTTTAATGCTATACCATTATTTGTGCTGTGTGTGTAAATTGTATAATACTATACCATTATTTGGGCTGTGTATGTAAATTTTATAATGCTATACCATTATTTGGGCTGTGTGTGTAAATTTTTTAATGCTATACATTTATTTGGGCTGTGTGTGTAAATTTTTTAATGCTATACCATTATTTGGGCTGTGTGTGTAAATTTTATAATGCTAGACAATTATCTGGACTGTGTTTTGTAAATTTTATAATGCTATACCATTACTTGGGTAGTGTATGTAAATTGTATAATGCTATACCATTATTTGGGCTGTGTGTGTGTGTGTAAATTTTATAATGCTATACCATTATTTGGGCTGTGTATGTAAATTTTATAATACTATACCATTATTTGGGCTGTGTGAGTAAATTTTATAATGCTATACCATTATTTGTCTTTGTGTGTGTAATTTTTTTAATGCTCTACCATTATTTGGGCTGTGTGTGTGTAAATTTTATAATGCTATACCATTATTTGGGCTGTGTATGTAAATTTTATAATGATATACCATTATTTGGGCTGTGTGTGTAAATTTTATAATGCTATACCATTATTTGACTGTGTGTGTGTAAATTTTATAATGCTATACCATTATTTGGGCTGTGTGTGTAAATTTTATAATGCTATACCATTTTTTGTCTGTGTGTGTAAATTTTATAATGCAATACCATTATTTGGGCTGTGTGTGTAAATATTATAATGCTATACCATTATTTGGGCTGTGTGTGTAAATTTTATAATGCTATACCATTATTTGGGCTGTATGTGTAAATTTTATAATGCTATACCATTTTTTTCAGTGTGAGTAAATTTTATAATGCTATACCATTATTTGGGCTGTGTGTGTAAATTTTACAATACTATACCATTATTTGTCTTTGTGTGTAAATTTTATACAGCTATACCTTTATTTCGGCTGTGTGTGTAAATTTTATAATGTTATACCATTATTTGTCTGTGTGTGTAAATTGTATAATGCTATGCCATTATTTGTCTGTGTGTGTAAATTTTATAATGCTATACCATTATTTGTCTGTGTGTGCAAATTTTATAATGCTATACCATTATTTGTCTGTGTGTGTAAATTTAATAATGCTATACCATTATTTGTCTGTGTGTGTAAATTTTATAATGCTATACAATTATTTGTCTGTGCGTGTGTAAATTTTATAATGCTATACCATTATTTGGGCTGTGTGTGTAAACTTTATAATGCTATACCATTTTTTGTCTGTGTGTGTAAATTTTATAATGCTATACCATTATTTGGGCTGTGTGTGTAAATTTTATAATGCTATACCATTATTTGGGCTGTGTGTGTAAATTTTATAATGCTATACCATTATTTGTCTGTGTGTGTAAATTTTATACAGCTATACCTTTATTTCGGCTGTGTGTGTAAATTTTATAATGTTATACCATTATTTGTCTGTGTGTGTAAATTGTATAATGCTATGCCATTATTTGTCTGTGTGTGTAAATTTTATAATGCTATACCATTATTTGTCCGTGTGTGCAAATTTTATAATGCTATCCATTATTTGTCTGTGTGTGTAAATTTTATAATGCTATACCATTATTTGTCTGTGTGTGTAAATTTTATAATGCTATACCATTATTTGGGCTGTGTATGTAAATTTTTATAATGCTGTACCATTATTTTGGCTGTTTGTAAATTTTTTAATGCTATACATTTATTTGGGCTGTGTGTGTACATTTTATAATGTTCTACCATTATTTGGGCTGTTTGTGTAAATTTTATAATGCTATACAATTATCTGGACTGTATTTTGTAAATTTTATAATGCTATACCATTATTTGGGTAGTGTATGTAAATTGTATAATGCTATACCATTATTTGGGCTGTGCGTGTGTAAATTTTATAATGTTATACCATTATTTGGGCTGTGTATGTAAATTTTATAATGCTATACCATTATTTGGGCTGTGTGAGTAAATTTTATAATGCTATACCATTATTTGTCTTTGTGTGTGTAAATTCTTTAATGCTCTACCATTATTTGGGCTGTTTGTGTAAATTTTATAATGCTATACAATTATCTGGACTGTATTTTGTAAATTTTATAATGCTATACCATTATTTGGGAAGTGTATGTAAATTTTATAATGCTATACCATTATTTGGGCTGTGTATGTAAATTTTATAATGATATACCATTATTTGGGCTGTGTGTGTAAATTTCATAATGCTATACCATTATTTGTCTGTGTGTGTAAATTTTATAATGCTATACCATTATTTGGGCTGTGTGTGTAACTTTTATAATGCTATACCATTTTTTTTTCTGTGTGTGTAAATTTTTTAATGCTATACCATTATTTGGGCTGTGTTTGTAAATATTATAATGCTATACCATTATTTGGGCTGTGTGTGTAAATTTTATAATGCTATATCATTATTCTGGGCTGTGTGTGTAAATTTTATAATGCTATACCATTTTTTTCTGTGTGAGTAAATTTTATAATGCTATACCATTATTTGGGATGTGTTTGTAAATTTTACATTACTATACCATTATTTGTCTGTGTGTGTAAACTTTATACAGCTATACCTTTATTTCGGCTGTGTGTGTAAATTTTATAATGCTATACCATTTTTTGTCTGTGTGTGTAAATTTTATAATGCTATACCATTATTTGGGCTGTGTGTGTAAATATTATAATGCTATACCATTATTTGGGCTGTGTGTGTAAATTTTATAATGCTATACCATTATTTGGGCTGTATGTGTAAATTTTATAATGCTATACCATTTTTTTCAGTGTGAGTAAATTTTATAATGTTTACATGACTTGATGTAATTAATACCTTTAGAATTTAAGTTTTCAAGCTTATTACATAATTGGGCAAATTTTGTGTAAATTTTTATAATGAGTTGTCTAATGATTGACAAATTATGTATTTTCTACAATTTTAATAATGCATACAACAAATTATTGTAAGATGACTATGAATAATGTTCATAATAACTTCATAGTTATATGGTTACTGAATTCATGAGTTATATGGTTTAATGAATCCAGTTTATTTGGTTTAAGTGAATTAATGAGTTT
Organism: Potamilus streckersoni; assembly: GCA_016746295.1. Lineage (NCBI taxonomy): Eukaryota > Metazoa > Mollusca > Bivalvia > Unionida > Unionidae > Potamilus > Potamilus streckersoni. Next base: position 228,217 of record JAEAOA010000161.1, read on the forward strand.
ATATGTTAATGAATCAGAGTTATTGGTTTATGAATTATGTTTATATGTTAATATTTCTGAGTTATTGTTAATCATTTATTAATGTATAATTGAATTATGAGTTTTAATGTTTATGAATTCATAGTTTTATGGTTTGATGAATTCATGATCAGCAGACCAAGTATGGTTACTTTAGTTAATGGGTCAGTAGTATTGTGTTGATCAAAATTATACTGATACCTTTCCAGCTTATTTGTCAACTTGGAATGTAAATTAGAAATATCAGTCATGCACCTTTTATTGAATGTGGTTCAAAACTTTACTATAAGCCGCAGTTATGAACACAATTATCTTAGTAACGTGGATAATTTTAAATTCACCGACGTACATGGGCCTAGCTGTTTTTCTTGTAAATGCTAAAAATCGCGTACAATTTGTAAGTATGTGGCAGTGTTACTTGCCCATATGTAGAGTGTATTAATTTGTTTACACGTAATAGTTTGTCGACGACCTAAGTCACTAAGGATCGTACATGATCTAAGTATTACATTTGCGTTCATTTGTCTGCATTGTATGATACAATTTTAATGATTTTTAATGCTATGAACATATTGGGGCGATTCAGTTCATGCAATTTTATCACTCCTACTCATTCCCTTTTCAGTTGCAATCCTAATTTTAATCTCAAGACAATGACTTTGCTTATTTTATTCACACGACTCCTTTGTAAACTACAGATCACTTTATTTTAATCACGGTGTGTAAGATTTTTATTCAAACTTTACGTCCTGATTTGCTTTCCGGCTGGAGAATGTAAATATTTTAATGTAGCCATAGTTTGTCCTGTATTCGCATGAACTTGAAAATGCTATACCATTATTTTCTGTTGATAAAGCTAAAAGCTATCCTTATTTGTCTGTTCAAATTTATTTTACAAATTGTAGCGTCAGTTAAATAATAATAATCTTTACCATTACGGTATGTGGATAAAATTTTATAATGCTATACCATTATTTGTCTGTGTGTGTAAATTTTATAATGCTATACCATTATTTGGGCTGTGTGTGTAAATTTTATAATGCTATACCATTATTTGGGCTGTGTGTGTAAATTTTATAATGCTATACCATTATTTGTCTGTGTGTGTAAATTTTATACAGCTATACCTTTATTTCGGTTGTGTGTGTAAATTTTATAATGTTATACCATTATTTGTCTGTGTGTGTAAATTGTATAATGCTATGCCATTATTTGTCTGTGTGTGTAAATTTTATAATGCTATACCATTATTTGTCCGTGTGTGCAAATTTTATAATGCTATACCATTATTTGTCTGTGTGTGTAAATTTTATAATGCTATACCATTATTTGTCTGTGTGTGTAAATTTTATAATGCTATACCATTATTTGGGCTGTGTATGTAAATTTTTATAATGCTGTACCATTATTTTGGCTGTTTGTAAATTTTTTAATGCTATACATTTATTTGGGCTGTGTGTGTACATTTTATAATGTTCTACCATTATTTGGGCTGTTTGTGTAAATTTTATAATGCTATACAATTATCTGAACTGTATTTTGTAAATTTTATAATGCTATACCATTATTTGGGTAGTGTATGTAAATTGTATAATGCTATACCATTATTTGGGCTGTGCGTGTGTAAATTTTATAATGTTATACCATTATTTGGGCTGTGTATGTAAATTTTATAATGCTATACCATTATTTGGGCTGTGTGAGTAAATTTTATAATGCTATACCATTATTTGTCTTTGTGTGTGTAAATTCTTTAATGCTCTACCATTATTTGGGCTGTTTGTGTAAATTTTATAATGCTATACAATTATCTGGACTGTATTTTGTAAATTTTATAATGCTATACCATTATTTGGGTAGTGTATGTAAATTTTATAATGCTATACCATTATTTGGGCTGTGTATGTAAATTTTATAATGATATACCATTATTTGGGCTGTGTGTGTAAATTTTATAATGCTATACCATTATTTGTCTGTGTGTGTAAATTTTATAATGCTATACCATTATTTGGGCTGTGTGTGTAACTTTTATAATGCTATACCATTTTTTTTTCTGTGTGTGTAAATTTTTTAATGCTATACCATTATTTGGGCTGTGTGTGTAAATATTATAATGCTATACCATTATTTGGGCTGTGTGTGTAAATTTTATAATGCTATATCATTATTCTGGGCTGTGTGTGTAAATTTTGTAATGCTATATCATTTTTTTCTGTGTGAGTAAATTTTATAATGCTATACCATTATTTGGGATGTGTTTGTAAATTTTACATTACTATACCATTATTTGTCTGTGTGTGTAAACTTTATACAGCTATACCTTTTTTTCGGCTGTGTGTGTAAATTTTATAATGTTATACCATTATTTGTCTGTGTGTGTAAATTGTATAATGCTAAGCCATTCTTTGTCTGTGTGTGTAAGTTTTATAATGCTATACCATTGTTTGTCTGTGTGTGCAAATTTTATAATGCTATACCATTATTTGTCTGTGTGTGTAAATTTTATAATGCTATACCATTGTTTGTCTGTGTGTGTAAATTTTATAATGCTATACCATTATTTGGGCTGTCTGTGTAAATTTTATAATGCTATACCATTATTTGTCTGTGTGTGTAAATTTTATAATGCTATACCATTATTTGGGCTGTGTGTGTAAACTTTATAATGCTATACCATTTTTTGTCTGTGTGTGTAAATTTTATAATGCTATACCATTATTTGGGCTGTGTGTGTAAATTTTATAATGCTATACCATTATTTGGGCTGTGTGTAAATTTTATAATGCTATACCATTATTTGCGCTGTGTGTGTAAATTTTACAATGCTATACCATTATTTGTCTGTGTGTGTAAATTTTATACAGCTATACCTTTATTTCGGCTGTGTGTGTAAATTTTATAATGTTATAACATTATTTGTCTGTGTGTGTAAATTGTATAATGCTATGCCATTATTTGTCTGTGTGTGTAAATTTTATAATGCTATACCATTATTTGTCTGTGTGTGTGTAAATTTTATAATGCTATACCATTATTTGGGCTGTGTGTGTAAACTTTATAATGCTATACCATTTTTTGTCTGTGTGTGTAAATTTTATAATGCTATACCATTATTTGGGCTGTGTGTGTAAATTTTATATTGCTATACCATTATTTGGGCTGTGTGTGTAAATTTTATAATGCTATACCATTATTTGGGCTGTGTCTGTAAACTTTATAATGCTATACCATTTTTTGTCTGTGTGTGTAAATTTTATAATGCTATACCATTATTTGGGCTGTGTGTGTAAATTTTATAATGCTATACCATTATTTGTCTGTGTGTGTAAATTTTATACAGCTATACCTTTATTTCGGCTGTGTGTGTAAATTTTATAATGTTATACCATTATTTGTCTGTTTGTGTAAATTTTATAATGCTATGCCATTATTTGTCTGTGTGTGTAAATTTTATAATGCTATACCATTATTTGTCTGTGTGTGTAAATTTTATAATGCTATACCATTATTTGTCTGTGTGTGTAAATTTTATAATGCTATACCATTATTTGGGATGTGTGTGTAAATTTTTTAATGCTATAACATTATCTGGACAGTGTGTGTAAATTTTTTAATGTTATACCATTATTTGTGCTGTGTGTGTAAATTTTATAATGCTATACCATTATTTCGGCTGTGTATGTAAATTTTATAATGCTATACCATTACTTGGGCTGTGTGTGTAAATTTTATGATACTATACCATTATTTGGGCTGTGTATGTAAATTTTATAATGCTATACCATTTTTTTGGCTGTGTGTGTAAATTTTATAATGCTATACCATTATTTGGGCTGTGTGTCTATATTTTATAATGCTATACCATTATTTGGGCTGTGTGTGTAAATTTTATAATGGTATAGCATTATTTTTCATTGTGTGTAAATTTTATAATGCTATACCATTATTTGTCTGTGTGTGTAAATTTTACGATGCTATACCATTATTTGGGCTGTGTTTGCAAATTTTATAATGCTATACCATTAATTGTCTGTGTGTGTAAATTTTATAATGCTATACCATTATTTGTCTGTGTGTGAAAATTTTATAATGCTATACCATTATTTGGTATGTGTGTGTAAATTTTATAATGCTATTCCATTATTTGTCGTGTGTGAAAATTTTATAGTGCTATACCATTATTTGGACTGTGTGTGTAAATTTTATAATGCTCTACCATTATTTGGGCTGTGTATGTAAATTTTACAATGCTATACAATTATTTGGGCTGTGTGTGTAAATTTTATAATGCTATACCATTATTTGGGCTGTGTATGTAAATTTTATAATGCTATACCATTATTTGGGCTGTGTATGTAAATTTTATAATGCTATACCATTATTTGGGCTGTGTGTGTAAATTTTATAATGCTATACCATTATTTGTCTGTGTGTGTAAATTTTATAATGCTATACCATTATTTGGGCTGTGTGTGTAAATTTTATAATGCTATACCATTATTTGTCTGTGTGTGTAAATTTTATAATGCTATACCATTATTTGGGCTGTGTGTGTCAATTTTATAATGCTATACCATTTTTTTGGGCTGTGTGTATAAATTGTATAATGCTATACCATTATTTGGGCTGTGTGTGTAAATTTTATAATGCTATAGCATTATTTTGGCTGTGTGTGCAAATTTTATATTGCTATACCATTATTTCGGCTGTGTATGTAAATTTTATATTGCTATACCATTATTTGGGCTTTGTATGTAAATTTTATAATGCTATACCATTATTTGGTTTGTGTGTTTAAATTTTATATTGCTATACCGTTATTTGTCTGTGTGTGCAAATTTTATAATGCTATGCCATTATTTGGGCTGTGTGTGTAAATTTTATATTGCTATACCATTATTTGTCTGTGTGTGTAAATTTTATAATGCTATACCATTATTTGGGCTGTGTGTGTAAATTTTATAATGCTATACCATTATTTGTCTGTGTGTGTAAATTTTATAATACTATAGTATTATTTGGGCTGTGTGTGTAAATTTTATAATGCTATACCATTATTTGTCTGTGTGTGTAAATTTTATAATGCTATACCATTATTTGGGCTGTCTGTGTAAATTTTATAATGCTATACCATTTTTTGGGCGGTGTGTGTAAATTTTTGTAATGCTATACCATTATTTTATGCTGTGTTTGTAAATTTAGTTATGCTTTTTTAACCCTTGAGTTGTATCTGCAAATTTATAGCGCAATACCATTTGTTGGGATGTATATGTAAATTTTATAATGCTATACCAGTCTTTTGGGATGTGTACATTAAATTTTATAATGCTTTACCAGTCTTTGAACTGTGTAAGTAAATTTTATAATGCTGTTCCAGTCTTTGAACTGTGTAAGTAAATTTTATATGGCTTTACCAAACTTCAATATATAATGCTCTACAAATTTGCAGGCTGTGTACGTTGATTTTGTAATACTTTACCAATCTTTGGGCTGTGTATGTAAATTTTATAATGCTATACAAGTCGTTGGGCTATGTATATTAAATTTTATAATGCTTTACCAATCTTTGGACTGTGTATGTTAATTTTAAAATGCTTTACCAGTCTTTGGGCTGTGTATATTAAATTTTATAATGCTTTACTAGTCTTTGAACTGTGTAAGTAACTTTTATAATGCTGTACCAATCTTTGACCTGTGTAAGTAAATTTTATTTTGCTTTACCAAACTTCAATATATAATGCTCTACAAATTTGCAGGCTGTGTACGTTGATTTTATAATACTTTACCAATCTTTGGGCTGTGTATGTAAATTTTATAATGCTATACAAGTCGTTGGGCTGTGTATATTAAATTTTAAAATGCTTTACCAATCTTTGGACTGTGTATGTAAATTTTATAATGCTATACAAGTCGTTGGGCTGTATATATTAAATTTTATAATGCTTTACCAATCTTTGGACTGTGTATATTAAATTTTATAATGTTTTACATCACTTCGGGATGTACATTCAAATAACACTTTAGGATTTAAGTTTATCATGCTTATTAAATAATGACAACAATTTGTTAAAAAATTTTATAATGAGTTGTTCTGAATGATTGACAAATATGATGTATTTTCTAACACATAGTTTTAATTAAATAGAACAACAAAGTTTTGTTAAGATTACTTGAATATATGATCATAATAACTTCATGAGTTTATATGGTTTAATGAATTCATGAGTTTATATGGTTTAATGAATTCATGAGTTTATATGGTTTAATGAATTCATGACACGCAGACCAAGTAATGGTTACTTGTAGGGTATAATGGGTTCAGTCAGTATTGTAAGTTGATCAAAATATACTGAACCTTTTCAGCTTATTAGCAACTTGGACAATGTAATTAGAAATAATCATATCATGCCACCTTTTATTAATGTGGTTCAAGAACTCTACACTAAAGCCGCCAGTTATGAGACACAAAGTTATCTTAGTAACGTGATAATTTTAAATTCACCGACGACAGGGCCCTAGGCTTGTTTTTCTTGCTAAGAGGGCTAAAAAATTCAGCGTACAATATTGTAAGTCATGTGGCAGTGTTACATTGCCCATATGTAAGAAGCTAGTATTACTATTTGATTTACACGTAATAGTTGTGTCGACGACCTAGTAGTCACTAAGGATCGTTCCCATGCATCTAATATCTACATTTTGCGTTCATTTGTCTGCATTGTTTAAATGGATATCAATTTCAATGAAGTCATTTTTGAACTTAGAACATTTGGGGTGCGGGAATTCAACGTTCATGCAATTTAGTCACCTCCTACTCTTCCCCTTTTCCAGTAGCAATCACTATACTTTTAAATCTCAAGACAATGACATTTGCTTATTTTATTCACAACGAACTCCCTTTGTAAACACAGATCACTTTATTTTAATCCACGGATGGTGTAGAGATTTTATTTATTTTCAAACTTTTTAAACGTCCTGGATTTGCTTCTCCGGCGGGAAAAAGAAATGTAGAAAGTCATTTTTGAAAGTAGCAATAGTTTTCCTCGCTATTCAGCAGGTGGGGAAGCGTGGATGAAAAATCAGAATACAATTAATTTCTTTCTTTGATAAAGCAAAAGCTTCTCTTTTTATCTTTCAAATATTATTTTTAAAGATGTAGCGATCAAGTTAAAAGATAAATTGGGAATCAATTTACAAGCATTTACCGAGATAATTGCGAATAACATTGTTCTTTGGAGGTATTTGGTGTCTGAAATTCATCATGTACGTCTTGACAGATGACGATACATTCAAAAGATGACCCTTGTCCGACGATCAGATCGGCACGCGCCTCGCTGACAACGGCCAATCAGCAATAAATACCGATGTCCAAAACTTATCTTTTTACCCTCTTTTTATCTTTGTCCTTTGTTCGCAACTTGGTCTCGTGAGTTCAAACTAATTACTGCATTTATTAATTGATAGAAATAAATCTAAAGTCGATCGTCTGTCTTTTACAGAAAAATGTCTTTTATGTTGACAAAGAAAACTTAAGTAGGGGAGGAAAGTAATTAAGAAGCAGGTGAATCGCAGAAATAATTCTGAAGTCTTTTTAAAGTTCAACATTGTCATCAATCAAAACGGTTTTCAAAATGCCCCGGGCAAATCATATTAATTTTGCGGTCAGTCTTTGAGGCGAATTTCTGTGAGGTCATGTAGGGACATTGTGAAAAAGTACATTGACAAACTTTTTAGCCAGTTTGAATGACCTGACTTTCCAAGTGCACTAGGTAACTCATTCTCTGCCATAAAGCAAACACACCTTACTCTTTGTATTGAATCATAGCCTTGCAGGTCGTCCTGCGGTAAATTGCTTTTTAAAACGAAGTCTCTCAATTTCAGACGTTTTCCAATAAAAAAACTTCCCAAAATATCCATAGATTGGCTAATTTAAAAGATAATATTTTTTTTCTTCTTGTATAACTCCAGGAGATCTTACTCCACAGGTATCTACTATGTTTATTTACGAGATTAACTTAAATGCGTTTAAGATTTAAGTGAGTCGTAGTTTATAACTTAAAAATGGCAATCACAAAATGACAGATATCAAATGATAGATTCATCACAAGTTATGGACGCTTTGTGTTTATTATAATACTGAAATTTGAGTTCTTAGAAGCAAATATCACGATAGTTTTATACTACATGTGTACTTAGAAGCAAATATCACGATAGTTTTATAGTACATGTGTACTTAGAAGCAAATCATGCTACATTATCGAATGTATATTTCAAATGTTCAGACATGTGTATGTGAAATGTTTTCATACGATTTTACAATTATGGCATGTAACGCCCAACTGTTATCATACTTATTTTTCTTCTCTAATGGTCTGTTAAATGTTAAATGCACAATACATTGTATCAGACTGACGATTCAGGGAAAATAAAATCTGCAAAAGTTGTATCTTTACAGATGGACAAATAACGAACGAACGTACGAAAGAACTAATGAATGAATGAATGAATGAATGAATGAATGAATGAATGAATGAATGAATGAATGAATGAATGAATGAACGAACGAACGAACGAACGAACGAATGAATGAATGAATGAACGAACGAACGAACGAACGAACGAACGAATGAATGAATGAATGAATGAATGAATGAATGAATGAATGAATGAATGAATGAATGAATGCAACTAAGAAGGTTAGAAGTAAAATTGAAATGTCTTGAATGACCCAATATACGCATATAGTCATTGCTTGAATTTTATTGCTTTTATTATTTGTATCCACCTAAAAAAATAAAATTGACCTTCCATCTTTTGCAAAACAAATTCTTACGGCATTCGAACGTTCTAGCTTTTAGAGTTAAAATATGGTACGATAATTGTGAGTATCTAGTATTACTATTTTCATCTCAACGAATTAGGGTATTTGAGAAATCATGCAAGTAGCTGTTTATGAATCTCTGTTTTTCCTCCATCAATATGCTGGCTGCTATATATAGCCTGTCTTATGCTGAAAATGGTATTAAACACCATGAAAAAGTCTAACAAAATCGGTACCTTAAAATCCAAAATGAACAACGTTCCGTACGCCCCAAGGCCATCGCCACTGATACGACGTTATTCTATGGTCCAAGAAAATTGAAGTTAAAAAGATACAGTTTAAAATAAATAGAAAAGCATCTCAATCATGGATGCAATGTTGAATCTTCGATAAGCCTGGCAGGTGAAATAATTTGTATATGAATGTGAAATGGAATTCAAGGACCGCAAATCTCAACAATGTAATGGTCGCGTCACGAAGGGTTTTCGCGGTAAATGTGGCTGGTAATCATTCATTGAGAAATTAATATATCAGCATAATCAAGTCGTCTGTAAAGGCATCAAAATCTTACACGTGATGAAAGGCGATGTAAAAATCGAGTTTAAACACTTCATATTGCATTTTAGATTCATGCATTATTAGCTAATATTTAGACTCGCTTAATATCAAAATTACCATTTTCTGCAACTGTAAATCACGATTTAATAATCAGCCATCTTTATTATGAAGTATTTCATGTACTTAATATTTAAAGACAAAGGAGCAAGTTGTTTGGTAATCGAAAAAGGATACAACTACTAATAATACTGTGATTATTATTATTATTATTATTATTATTATTATTATTATTATTATTATTATTATTATTATTATTATTATTTAACCATACTCTTCAATACTGTCTGGACATTAAACCGTCATTATTTTGTTTTGCGAATTGGGATGGATGTAAAGTATTTCGATGGAGTTAGAGGATAAAACACATTTAACACAAGACTTTATTTTGAAAAGACTTTCATCAAGTTAGAGTTTACAAAATATTATCTTGTTATAGTTTCCGTTTGTGTTTGACTTATTACGTTGGACGTGCATTTTGAACCTAACTTTCTTCAAAATCAAAACAGTGGCAGGGACACTTGTCGTTCGGACACATCTGAACATTATTGGTGACGATAGTGTGTTAGAAAGTTGCTAGGGGAGAAATGGTCTCCAGGGAAGGATACAAATGAGCCTCTTTCTCCATGGCGAAGATCCACCAGGGGTAGCTAAGAATTGTCTCTTTGACAGGAACTGATCCAAACATATGTTCTTTTTTCTCTATAGAATTTATAGCAAACAGCGTAGACCTGAACCCGGCGGAGCATTTTGCGCATTTTCGCACAATGATCTGGGTCTACGCTTGTTGTCAGGGTAAGTGCGGTTGCCAATGTTCTATAGCAAGCCAATTTATTTAAGTAATAAGATAAAAATCTTAATGTCCATTAAAAAGAACAAGAAAACTGTTTTGAAAGTTTTAATCTACTGATATAAAAGTGTCATAAATAAACATAAAAAAATTCTATAAGATTGATCGTCTCAAAATTGCTGCCTTTTCGTTTCACTGTTGAAAAGAAACCCTCCACATCCCAGACAATGACATTGAATTCTCATGGTCATCAATAATTTAGCTGACAGTTTTCACTATTGAACATGATTTAGTACAAAATCTTCTAAGTAAATGAAGGTCTATTGTAAAATATAAAAATGAGTGATAACACTAAAAAAGGACTTTAGTAAATAAATTGATAACAATGACATTGATGACGTTGATCATAATACTTCATATCTGAGTAAACAAAACGACTTTTAAAGAAATAATATTTACAAATTTATTGATTTACTATTAAAACGAAATACGGAGAATATAATGAGGACTTATCTATTGAAATTAAACTCCCCGTTTCGTTTTTAACAGGGACATCTACAGTGTATATCCATATATGACACTGCTAACACCATAGACCTGAATGTCACGGTAATACGCATCTACATATCAGTGTCTATGCTGTTAGCTAGTGATTATAAACAGGAGAAAGCAATTTGGCAAGTCATGTTTATCATAGCAAGGGACATAATTTGTTGACAATTTCTACATATAGCAAGGGGCATAATTGGTATAGACATTTATACATGTTTAGAATAGTAAGAGGCATATTTCTCTAGACAGTTTATACAGATTAGCATATTAAGTGGCATAATTCTTTTATAAAACCTCTATGCTTAGCAAAATAGAGGCATATTTCGTCTAGACAATTTCTACATGTTTAGCATAGCAAGGGGCATATTTCGTCTAGACAATTTCTACATGTTTAGCATAGCAAGGGGCATATTTCGTCTAGACAATTTCTTCATGTTTAGCATAGCAAGGGGCATATTTCGTCTAGATAATTTCTACATGTTTAGCATAGCAAGGGGCATATTTCGTCTAGACAATTTCTACATGTTTAGTATAGCAAGGGGTATATTTCGTCTAGACAATTTCTGCATGTTTAGCTTAGCAAGGGGCATATTTTGTCTAGACAATTTCTACATATTTAGTATAGCAAGGGGCATATTTCGTATAGATAATTTCTACATGTTTAGTATAGCAAGGGGCATATTTCGATAAAACTAATTTGAAGTCTTTTATAAAATTATTTGGACAGGAAATATTAACTATTCTTTATCCGAAAGTAATCAATTTTGGAAATGGCAGTAAAATGAAATAAATGAAAGAAAATGATCATTACTAATGGTATTGTTATAGATGAATATCAATACATTTTAGAATGGCAGAAGTTTTATTTTAAATGATAAAGATATTATTGTTAGGGAGACAATGGAGCAAGTTTCAACTCATTCGTAGTAATTTAAAACTTTTGGTGGTTTTTTAATGTCGCATGCTCTTTTACACGAAATTGAACAGTGTTTTTATTTTCATAGTCTTTTGTATATTCTGAATGCATTATATATGCAATAGATTTTATCTGCGTATAATACGAAACACCATGTTCTGATTATAAATGCAACAGAATTGCTAAAGGCTAATTGTGGTATAGTTCATCAAGCTTGCAATACATTTTGTATAATTCAAATTCTCATTACGCATTATTCGTGGTGTTTTTTACTGCCAATCGACAATGACATTTTACGTCAACATGGATCGAACCGAGTGAAGGGTTTGAAAAGGCAATGAAGATAATGTCACCTTTGGGTAAAATAAAACATCTTAAAAAATTCAGCCTGTTTAAACATTCTATTTTGAAAGACATAAATGTCAAGCATCAGGTAAAAACCCATTTAATACTTGCATAAATAATATATTCACTAATTGACAGGCGATATAAAATGTGCTCTGACATAAATTTAAAGGTTCATAAGGACAATCATCGTGTACTTCCAATTGTATGAATGTAGCTAAACATTGTCTATTTAGATTCGTTATACGACGTGGTTTCTGTGAGATGATGATGATGATGATGATGATGATGATGATGATGATGATGATGATGATGATGATGATGATGATGATGATGATGATGATGGTTATAAATACAATATGTTCAAAGAACACTCAGTTTTAGTCGTGATATATCACTCATAGCATCATACATGACAATGCAAAAGACAAATCCTTCTATATACCAGCCCATCTGCTTATAGATGTATTTAGCTTCGCAGTTAGTTAATGTTGTTGTGGGGCTTAACGCCATTTTTCAGCACACGATAGGGTATACATGTAAAAGTACTGATGTGTATCCGAGATACTTTGGTTTGATTGGATTAAGCCCTTAGTTAAAGTAAACAAACAGATGTACTTCTAAGATATTTTGGTTTGTTTGGATTAAGCCTCTTTTAGGGTGCCCTTGGTAGAGTTTGTATATGCTTTCTGTTAGCGAGAGTACAGGGTCCTGCCCAAGACAGTAGCCGTCATAGGAATTGGCCACGGTAGTCAAGCGCATGAGACAACAACGTAACTATTGTGCTACTGCGCAATAAATGAGCGACCTTTGAAGTCTAAATGACGATTAGCTTGGCTGTTTTTGTTAAACGTTTGAACTTACATTAGTTTTAAAGTGCTTACTGATTACCTCTGCTTGAAAGATCTAAGTACTTTCAGCTGTTATCTGAGTTTTTATCTCTTTTAATTCCAACTCACGGTCAATCCAAGGGTGGGTGCGTGGATGGGTGGTTGGGAGTACGCATGTAGGTGCAGAATCTGTGGGATAAATTCCTCATTGGGGCTCGAGGATAAGGCAGGCGTGTCTCATGCAATTTAAACATTTCCAGTGCATAATGTTAACCATCTAGCTGTAAACTTATTCTATTAAAATTTTTGGTTCTTTCTAGCTTCTTTTTAAGAGTGGGTGGGCTTTGTCCACACATATCGCGCACTCCTGAATTCGCACCTGCATTTATTTATGTACAAGAAGCATTACATGTACAGGTGAGAATACCTAAATTATGTCTATGTTATTCGTGTATATACGAAGATCATGTGAACCAATAATTCTCTCTAATATTGCTCTATTTCTTTCAGTTTTCTATTCTTTCTTTTTCTTGTACCGGGAAGGACCACGGTGCGTGTCGGACTTTTCTATCCAAACAAATTTCATGTGGTTAAGAATCCTATTCCAGAGTGTGGTATGGGAATAAAATACACTTCAGTATCTGGGTCTTATCTTGCATCCTGTAACAATGAAATAATGATGAAATTACACAAAATTAGCCTGCCGAAGCCTCGGAGATAAATTTTAGCATACTTTCCTGGTACTAAAGCAAAATTAGCCCTCTCACGAGAATTTTTATTTCCTCATCACAGTAAAGGCTCTCACAGAATCACAACAAAGTGTATCACCTCTTCAAATCCTACAGGTGTTTCTTACCAGGAAAATACAGCTGATGGCTTACTGCTACAACTAGACATGACATAGAAATTTTATGTTCCGATGACATGGTGATGATAAAGCTAGCATGATGCCTAACAAGATGTGCGTGTGTGTGTGTGTGTGTGTGTGTGTGTGTGTGTGTGTGTGTGTGTATCCCTTCGAAATGAGCCTTATTAAATTTTCCTTATCGAAATGAAAACCAGTGAGTCGTGATTGGAAAACCGGAAGTGTTCATCAAACGAAACACCATTACATTTTTAATTAGCGCAATGGTGTACTACATGTAGCGTGCATTTATTGCGTTCTTGCTTAGATTGCCCGGAATGAGAATTTTGTCTAACACAGTTTGTTTCATTAATGAAGGACCATGCTCATATTTGTTTTTGCTTTATTTGTTTTCTACATTGCCTGCAACATACCGCGAACCTGTTAGCATTGCTAGTTCAAGAACATTTGTTGAGAAATCGTTCAATAATGCTGACCAATAAATATACTCGCAACAAATTGGTAATCTGCCTGTAAGTGGCTTGCTTTTTTCATTTTATTTAGCTTTTTTTAATGAAAAGCTGCAAGGTATTTTGTCCTTGTTCACTTTTGAGAAATATCACAACTCATAAACGACGATTCTTTCCATTGCAATTTTAATAATTGTAAATTGTGCAAACTGTTACTTTTACAAGTAGTGTATCGCAAACTGCAATGGCTTACCATGCTAAAAAAAAGACAGTTAAAATGAATTAGTTTCCCCATATTGATGAATTATGATTAAATAATTTAGCCATGCGGACGGGTGCAAAGGTTAATTATGGGTAATTTGTATTTAATTTATTTAAAGCTGCAAAGATATTAGGCGTGGTAACTGACTTAATACCGGTTGCTGAAACAAAGAGAGCAGTAGCCGATAACTAGAATTTTGAAATGAATTGCAAATTACACTCTAAATATATTTTTTTACATTTTAAAAGTATTGAGTTTTAGACACTTTTAACTTTTCTCTGATATTCGGATGGAGTCCCTCACAGTAAAAGCATCATTTGGTTACTTGTTGTGCTCAGACATTCGCACACAACACATCGGGTAAGTGAGTAAAGGGCATGATCATGAAAATCATGCCAAACAGTGCAACTGTAAAGAAGTAGCCCTGTTTATGTCTGCAAGTAAGCGAATTATGTAAAAATAATGTCGAGGTAAAAATCATTTACTTTCTTATATTAAAATAAAATGTTGGTCACGCACTATTCGTGCACTTGCACAGATATAAGGTAAGATTTCACCGAAAAAGCCAATCTGATCTTTATTATCATTTTTGAAGAATTGAATCATTCTTTGAAACGTCATAATCTACATACATTACACTATACGTAATGGTCCAATATTTTATCCCACTAAGCTATTCCGAACTCCTCCAATTCTTGACTAACATGTTAGGTGTTTTCCAGCTCAGAATACCAGATATGGTTACAATGAGTATGTGCGTAAGTAGTATATGGGGGCACATTAGCATCAATAGGACTTCCATGTTAAAAAGTGTCGCGGCACTTTGGCGTCAAGGGGGATTTAATATGGGGGAAAATTAGGCCTGTATAGCATCAATAAATATTGGGCCTGTATAGCGTCAAAAAATAGTGGATCTGTTGAGCGACAAGGGAAATGTAACAGGTAGGGTGACGTCACGGTACTGGACACTTATAACAATGTTGCAAGTGAATGACCTGAATACACGCAGCTACTCAAGGACGGAACAAACACAATACAGAGACAGAAACATGGATAAACACATTGATAACACCACAGAAAAACGGACAGAGATGTTCCAAAGAAAGACTCACAGACAGAATAGAGAATCCAAAAAGAAAAGACTCTTGCATGGGTACAAAACATTCATTCAAATATATATACATGGGCTCTACGGCCTGTGCTTTGGTATAAGCATTGTCCATTTAATAATAAACATTTAGACATTAGACAAACATATTTACAAGTTTTCTATTTATTGTTTCTAGATTTTTTTTTTAAATTAAAGTTCATGTTTTCAAAAGAAACATATACAACGTATATAACTTTCATCAAAGAATGACATTTTTTTATGATTGCAATCAATGTCCATTTTTTATTAAAAACTAAACAAAACAAGTAATAAACAATAAAATTGGACAAAGTTCGTGCTTTTCTCAATATCCGTCAAACACGTTGTTTAAATCTGGTCAGCAATCACTTGTGTCCCAGCATATATGTTTTCCATCACGTACTCCCTTTCATTTTCAAATCTGCTGTTACGGCCATTGTGCTAGGTACACTTTATGATAATCAGATTAATGGTAGTTATTGTCTTCTTTCCATGGAGGTACAACGTGTGGCATATGAATGGTCACTTTTCCATCGGTGATGTCCAATTTTTGTCTCATCGCCTGCATCTTCGAATCAATAGCTTTCAATAGTTAGGAAGAAGTTAATTCTGCATGTAGACTAAATCCGAGACATACAGGAGAGTTCAAACTGTCGTGATACAAAGATAGGCTCAAACGACCTCGATAATTTTACTTGATTCTGACGACTGAGTTCCTCTAACAGTGAGTCAAAAACGTCCGTAATGAAACCTGCTGATTTCTCGGCTGGAACGTTATGCGATAAGTCTTTAAATTTCACTGTGTAGGTGTAAGTTGAATCATTTTCTTTCTTGAACGCGCTTTTGCTGTGACGGTATGGTGGTAAAAGACGACAATGACTTTTGTTCCTTCTTTTTTTTCATTTGCATAGAGTGATTCATCTTTCTTGGTATTTATGTCGTTCTTGGAAGTCATCCCTTTTTATACTGGGTGATATCAGCATGTCCATAAGGTAAAGTTTTGTAGTCTGGAAGTCGCACTGGTTGCATGTAGTTCGCCATGGCGTTAGTAAATAAACAAAGATGTGGTACTGCATTGGTGATGTGATCGTGCCTCTCAACTTGCTGTTTGAAAGTATTCATCGTTCTCGCTAGGCGATTTCTTTTTATATGCAGGCGATTATCAGCGTGTCATTACGGTAAAGTGAAGTGATTGGGAAGCAGTATTCGCTGCTGGTATACAATTTAATAGACTTTTTACAAGGGCCGGCTGAAAATTTAGTGTGCGGATAAACGTACAATCTCGTGTTGTTCGTGGGTGGTCACTTTAAAATTTCGATCCTGTCCAGACTGCAATGCTCCTTTCAAGACGCCAAATTCACAATTTCACCGGTGCGATAATTGAGAGTTAATCCTTTCAGTTTGCACCCCGTGTGCACTTTCCCTTGTGGGCCACGGTATTCGTAGACGTAATTGTTGGGACCGCCACTTGCAAACTTCTCCTCGGGATGCTAATTTTTAGTGTCACGTTGAGGGTAGAAGATGGGACATCCGTGACATAAGCACCCATTAAACTCGTACACAATCTGAAAGTTTTATAAGTCTCAGCCATCCACAGAATACCTTCCGATGGTCTTTTCGCCTGCTCCATTGCGGGCATGTTAGATCCATTTGTTGTCTTTGTCGCCCAAGTAACGTAGCTAGCATAGGGCTCTGGCCGAGTATTGACGTTTGACAAAATTGGTTGTTTGAGGACTTATGACAGCTAAGGTGTTTACGGGCATGAATCTTTGGCTGTACACTAAGGAACATGCTTTGGAAATGGTGCAGGTTTCTTTCAAAAGGATCGATCCCTCTGTGCTCCATGAACAGTTCTCGAAATTTTCCACATCAACGCCGTAAAATGACCACCTCGGAACGACAATATTTTAACATTTCTTCCTGAAAGTTGAAAGGGTCCGATGCGTGAGTCTGGTACCATGCGTAGAAAGATGCCCGCTGTTCAGTATGCATGTCTTCAAGGTCGTAATAGTGATCATTAGGCAAATGGGCTGAAACGGCTTGTTGATTGGCTTCGGTATTGAAAAAGTGTGGAAAATAGCCTTTGGCCATTTCTGTTATTCCAAATGCTTTAGGCATGCATCTCAAAGGCATGGTCAAATAACTCAAACTGCACAAGTCCATCTTGCATGGGAATGATTTTGGCTCCGTTCAAAACGATTTTAGGACGTTCGGTAATTTGTTCCGTACATTATCTGAAAAGAAATTGCCCATCGTATACCGAGCAACTGTGAGCCATCACCGTGTCATAGTAATGACAATCTCCATAACTTTCGATGTCCACATGAATCCATGTCTCGTCGATAGGGTTTAAGATCCATTGGGCAAAATCGGCCAATGGCACATATACGTATATTACTTGCGTATGTTAGTTCCAGCCAAGAAGAAAAGCAATTAAGTTTACAAGAAGAATCACAATTATGGTTACGAGTGGCTCATAATTATAAAAATAATGGCGATGATAAACCACCCACCACCCCTATTTGGCATACCATTCGCTGCTTGATGAAGCATAATTTTATATGCATCCAATGAAAATATAAAGCTTTGCTCAGTACTCAATAAAACTATCTCGCTTTGCTCGGTATTGTATAAAAAAAAAAAAAAAAAAAAAAAAAAAAAAAAAAAAAAAAAACGCCCGGCTTTATATTCTACGAAACTATTAAGCCTGGCGCAGTAGTCCATGAAATTATTACGTCTGGTTATGTATTCTGTGAAACTATTACGCCTAGTTATGTATCTTATAAAATTGACACGGCTGGCTCGGTATACTATGAAACTACGTCTGGCTCTGTAATCTGCGAAATTATCACGGCTGGCTATGTATTCTATGAAAATGTCATGCATGGCTCTTTATTCTACGAAATTGCTAAGTATTTATTTATTTATTTATTATTTATTTATTACAAAGAAACCTCTAAGTGATCATTTTTCTATCAGGATATTAAGTAGCTTGCATCTTATGCCACTTTTAAGTTTGGGGGTAAACAAATATTTTTAAACTGGTCATTTATTGGTGACAGCAGTCTTATGTATGACTTAATGCTGTATATATCATTTTAAAACAACTGAGCTGTAATTTGTTGTTTAAAAATCTCTATGTAGGAATTTAAATAAAGAAAATTTACAAATAAAGTAATATTTTGACTGATAATACACAGCAAGATGTTAATACATTAGGTAAAATAAATATCGATTATTTATCTTTGATTTATAATTGTATTATACAAATTTGTAGGATTTTTAGTGTAAAAGCAGATTCTACATAGAGCATGGTTGTCTACATTCATCAAGTCACGAAGGTTGGATACATTTGCATATCGAATAAGGTAATTTGATGACTCCTTTCACTTGGAAAATTTAGATGCACCAGTGACACGAAGAGGTGAATGTCATAAAATATCCGCTGACACTACTACTTGACAATTTGTATAACCAATTTGCAAGGTAAGAGGGTCACTAGTTGAACCTTTGAAAAGAAATAAAGAAGTAACTCAAACATTTAATAATTTACCAAAACTAGTAAAAAAGAATAAAATTAAAATTCCATAATGAACGGTAGTTCTAACAGGTAAAGAAGTAGTCATGCGGAAACGAAAGGTTCCAAGGTTACGCTGGGGCTAGCCTTTCCACTAACTTTTCTTTGATCATACATATTACCCACTGGTTGCTTCTAGCTATGAAATCAACAGTAGCAACAGGGTTAGGGATATTATCGTGTCACATGAGACCTAATATGGAAAAAAATTGC
Organism: Potamilus streckersoni; assembly: GCA_016746295.1. Taxonomy (NCBI): domain Eukaryota; kingdom Metazoa; phylum Mollusca; class Bivalvia; order Unionida; family Unionidae; genus Potamilus; species Potamilus streckersoni. The sequence goes on from JAEAOA010000161.1 coordinate 247,599, forward strand.
TGGACGGCTAAAGTCAAGGGATGACCTGAGAACAAGTATTATTCTTGTGTCGCTTCGTCAGGTGAACGGTCAAATTAGGGTCATGGAGACCAGGCTACTTCCTAGGCGAAGTAAAATGGGAAAAAGTTGACACCCTGACGATCTTAGTAGTCTCATGCGGAACCTTCTTTGGTAGAGCTGATTTATTTACGTTTGGAAAACAAAACGAATATGTCTGAGTGAAACTGAAATGAAGGGTTCCAAAAAATATTTTTAAGCAAATTAATATAAGATTATGCAGATTTTACAACCACAATTCCAAAACAAAGAAACGATAATTGAAGCTACGATCATATGCACAAAATTGTAAAGGTTAGTAGCCACCCAAGACAAGATGATGCTTCCTTTTCAAGCCTTTTTACTTTCAATACATGATGGGCTTGAAATGTTTTTAGACAGAATAGCTGTACTAATATCAGTGGTAGTCCAAATAGTCAACTTGAATCAAATCGAGCTAAGCACGGTACAATGTTGTTTGGGTAGTATTTATGTTATCATGTTGAAAGATAAAAGAACTAACTTATTTGTTCTAAAATACAGTGTAAGAAGCCGATGATATTAGAATAGGCGCCATTTTCTCCCTGATTCATGAAAGATGCGGCATTCCATACCTTAACTGAGCATTGAAAAATATGCCAGGACGAAATAAGCCAGACGAAGAGACATAATAAGCCAGACGAAGAGACATTTCCTGTTGCATACCATCTGACATTTTGAGATTTTGCGTATTTCAGAAATAGTCACCATACATACATACATACATACATACATACATACATACATACATACATACATACATACATACATACATACATACATACATACATACATACATACATACATACATACATACATACATACATACATACATACATACATGAATGCATACGTTCGCACGCACGCACACACACATATGCACGCACGCACACATACATACATGATTAAAATAAATAAAAAAGTATTAAAAATATTTGATAGTAGAAGCTGTTTGATGCAAGTACATACATAACTGTAGCAGTATCTTTGCTTATCAGCTGTTTTATAATTCATCATATAAGAAAATTAAAAGGAAAAAAAGTATATATATGCGGTTAACAGTAACAACTAGCTCCCGACAGTGTTATGTGGTGCAAAATTTCAAGGAATGATATATATATATATATATATATATATATATATAACTTACTTCAAACCTTACACAGGTTTTAATTTTGGGCACGTGCAATTTGGTTTCGTCATCAGATCGGGACTGCATGCATGTACCAGTTGTGTTTAGTTTGCAATTGGTACATAATATAGGCACTGATTAATTGTGTAAATATTACGAGCATAAACAGTATGCTGTATGCAAACGATTACATGATCTTTATAAGATTTTTGAACTCTTTCGCTTATGCTATTCACTGCTGTCCTGGTCTCGATCGGTAGTTGTTTCTTTGAGACAATGTTAATCCTTGAAAAATGTCCCTATAGTTGATTGTCCTCTGGGAAATATATAATTCATTTTCCCCATATTGTTCTAGGAAACATGATCCCATTTTTCCGGAATAAAGTAAAAGCTTATAAAAGTTATTAAAATTATAATGAAATTAAGTTTCAAATTATGCATGATACTGGAAACTGAAGGAGCTGTCAAAAATGTGTCGATGAAAACAAAGGAAGGAAAAAATAAAATGAAAAATATAATTCAGATATTGTTTTAATTGATGCATTATTTATTGTACGAGTGCTAATGTCTGAACCAAATTCAGCAAAAGTTAACACTTTTAAACGCAATAGTAAGGAAAAGTTAAACAAAATAGACACATTGCCCTCCTTAGTTAATGGCATGCAAATATTTCGAATGCTCTTTTTATCTACTGTCATGCAAATATTTCGAATGCTCTTTTTAGCTAATGGCATGCAAATATCTCGAATGCCTTTTTTAGCTAATGGCATGCAAATATTTCTAACATACACCTATTTAGGCCAACTGCATCAATGCATTTCTAATTTACATCGATTTAGGTCTAATGCATCACTGAGTTTCTAATATATATCAATTTAGGCCTAATATATAACAGTATTTCTAATGTACATCTCTTTAGGTAAAAAACATCCCAGCATTTCTAATATACAACTATTTAAACCTAAAGCTTCCTAGCATTTCTAATATACAACTATTTAAACCTAAAGCTTCCTAGCATTTCTAATATACAACTATTTAGACCTAAAGCTTCCTAGCATTTCTAATGTACATCTATTTAGGCCTAATACATTACAGCATTTCTAATATACAACTATTTAGGCCTAATACATTACAGCATTTCTAATGTACATTTATTAAAGTCTAATGCATCCCAGCATTTTTAATGTACATCATTTAGGCCTAATACATCCCAGCATTTTTAATGTACATCATTTAGGCCTAATACATCCCAGCATTTTTAATGTACATCATTTAGGCCTAGTACATCCCAGCATTTTTAATGTACATCATTTAGGCCTAATACATCCCAGCATTTTTAATGTACATCATTTAGGCCTAGTACATCCCAGCATTTTTAATGTACATCATTTAGGCCTAGTACATCCCAGCATTTTTAATGTACATCATTTAGGCCTAATACATCCCAGCATTTTTAATGTACATCATTTAGGCCTAATACATCCCAGCATTTTTAATGTACATATATTTAGGCCTAATACATCCCAGCATTTTTAATGTACATCATTTAGGCCTAGTACATCCCAGCATTTTTAATGTACATCATTTAGGCCTAATACATCCCAGCATTTTTAATGTACATCATTTAGGCCTAGTACATCCCAGAATATTTAGGCCTAGTACATCCCAGCATTTTTAATGTACATATATTTAGGCCTAATACATCCCAGCATTTTTAATGTACATCATTTAGGCCTAGTACATCCCAGCATTTTTAATGTACATCATTTAGGCCTAATACATCCCAGCATCAAACAATTTACACTAGTTGCATCATGGAACCAATGATAGCGCTATCGTTACTTGACAAAGAAAACATATTTTGAAAAATGGCGAAGTAAAAGATTCACTTAATGTAACGGTTTCCATGCATACCATCTAATGTTCATAGAAGCACTATTTCCGCCGTATGAGAAAGACAGGGTACGCATGCCAATCATTTAGATTCAACACCACTTATGCATATCGCTTCAAAAACATGCTCACAGATATTAAATTAAAATAATGCATAGCAACCGATAATACAATTATTCCAATACACCCCACTATCCTTCATCTAATATGACTGATGGATCAAATCAACATTTACAACAAATGTTCAGCAAACCCCCACTTTTCCAGTTAATATTAGTTGTCAGCCTGTTCTGTAGAGCTCAGAAATAGGTTTATAATCAACATCATATTGATGCAATTCGTCTGCTGACTGTTATGCTTGCTGGTCAGTCCGTCTGCTGACTGTTATTATTACTGGTCAGTCCGTCTGCTGACTTATAATTACTGGTCAGTCCGTCTGCTGACTGTTATGCTTGCTGGTCAGTCCGTCTGCTGACTTATAATTACTGGTCAGTCCGTCTGCTGACTGTTATGCTTGCTGGTCAGTCCGTCTGCTGACTGTTATAATTACTGGTCAGTCCGTCTGCTGACTGTTATGCTTGCTGGTCAGTCCGTCTGCTGACTGTTATGCTTGCTGGTCAGTCCGTCTGCTGACTGTTATGATTGCTGGTCAGTCCGTCTGCTGCCTGTTCTATGATGCTAATACAGTCAGCATGTTGGCTATTCTATGAGTAGTTTAGGCTGCCTCATTAGTGACGAAATCAGCATTTGAGGGGTTTATAAGAATTTAACATTAAGGAGAAATGGTAATATTGTTAGAAGTGGTTAACCTACAATGGTCAAGAGCATTAAAGTGTTACGTGCCTAGGCTGTTACAAAACGCAATAGAAAAGACAACAAGCTTTGTAAAATTTAACAAATAATTTATTTCCGTAGAAAACCAAGGCAAAAATGAGAAAAAGAACTTTACGGTTTTTATAATCAAATCCAAAATTAATCAAAGAATTAAAAAATAGAAGTCCCATTATTAAAATGTCCTAAATGAATTCGAGTTCGAGTTCCGATGAAATCCAAAATAAAAGGCGATGACGTCTGTCGTAACCTTCAAAGGATAGATAAGTCAATAGTTCCTGGTTGAATCACATAAAATATTAATCCAGTTTTGAATTCCGTATACATTTCAATTATTGTCTTTTTCCAAGAGTTTCTTAGAAGCACCTATATATTCCCGGGGGAAAACAATCAATAATTCCATAAAATAAAATTTCAACTCAGACTGGTCACAACAAAACACCATTAAGTGTCAATGGTTTGGATCCCAAATGCCCAAATTTTATCCAGAAAAGTTATACACTAATTTAAGACGCAAAAGAGATTCACGGATAAGGGTCACATGGTCACCCTTCCAGAAAAAAATAGAAGCTTTAAACTTGCCTAACATCACGTACTCTCAATATGACCTTAACTGAAAGCAGTGGTTCTTACTCTGGGAAAGAATAATAAAAAAAATGTTTACCAGAACCATTACTAGTTCTGAATCAAGGTCAGCGACTTGATAGTGTTTTTATTATCAGGTCAAACAAAACTGAACTGAATTTCTTAAAAAAAATAAAATCCAGCATACAAAGTTCCTTATTATAGCAAATAATGGAATAAAAAAATAAAACAAACAAATAACAAATGACAAAAACATCGAGAGGTATAAGAGGTGTAGGAGTAATTGAGAGGCACTGGAAGGGTGTACTGGAATTTAGCAAGTAGAGGTTAGTGGGGTCTACGAGAATGGTAATGCTAAAAGTTTGATTTTACAATTCAACACACATCCCCACTCTCCAATATCGACCTTCTGACTAGAATTAAGCCACCACTCTGTACCATAATACTATCCAGCACCAACTTTTTGATTGCAATTCAACACATACATCTATTAATAGCCACTTTGTGTTTACAATCCAACACTCCTCTAATATCCAACGCAAGCTTTTGATTAGAATCCAGCACACCTATCATCCGCTTTTTGATATACTTTCCAACAGCACCCATCGTTTGAGCGCTAACAAGTACTCCTGACTATACTGTCCAGAACCTATTTTTAGATTACTATCCTCATTTTTGATTATGGCACAATACCCACCTTACTATCCAAAAACCCCTTTTTTGTACAATAAAACACACACGTTTTGATATACCATCCAGCACCCACTTCTTAATTATTATCCAACACCCACTTTTGGAGTACTATCCAATATCTTGCATTATACAATCCAAATCCCTGCATACTTATAAACACAAAAAGTGTTGCAGGATGTAAATGAAGGGAATAAATATCCACACTATCACAGACAAGCAAGGGTAGGTAATACATACATATTATGCCCATAAACACGAGGAGTTTTCAATTTAGACATATGAAAGCAGTCATTCAACAGACAGAATGGCAAATAGATATGGGACCTTTTCTAATTCACCACTCTCCACTAGTGACCATACCTTCCAGGTCAGACTCAACACATCTACTACTCCATCAATCCCTACCTCAAGGATTAATGGTTATGAAAAGGGAAAACTAGTATGTTTAGCCTCTCTTTTACCTCTATATCGTTGGATGAAAGAGGGGTTCAGTCTGCTCAAGTTGTTGCTGTTGCCATTGAAAGAACATACTGTACTGCCTCATGTTTCTTCTTCTATACCAATGTTCTTTAATCTTCTGTAAGGGCAAAGGCTGTGTAGTATTCAAGGTCAATACTCTATAGTGTATTGTGGTTATGCAAAGTATAGCATTTGTTTTTAAAAAAAAAACAAAAGAAAAAAAACAACAAAAGAACTAAATTTGTTTCACTCAATATTTTTTTTTGCCAAACCTCATTCTTTTTGATATTTTAGTCATACCTCCATTGATATTTGATTACCCATATTTAATTTGATTGCAATTGTTACTGATTAACATAAGTTGAAATTCAGAATAAAGACTGAGTAAGTGTCGATTGTAAATGATCTTTTAGTTATGCATTTCATCTTAAAGCAAAATGTAATGTCAATACCTTAAGCATATTCAATCTTGACAAGCTGTCATTTTTGGTGTCTCTCTCTTATTATAACTGATGGATTGATTCTGGTTTCTGATCCATTCCAGTTAATTCTATAATACTGACACTGGTTTCAGATAATATGTAATGCCAGCAGCCATTTGTTTTCTATCATTATCCAACATCTGATATATTTTTATAATCTCAACTGGGTTCAGAACCACAAGAAATTACGCCCATTCTCTTTTCTTGCTGTAAATAATGAATGCTATTGTTGTTGTAATACTTATAGATTTTAATGAGTTAGGCACATCATGACCAATCCTTTCAGTCCTAATCCCTCCCCAAACATATTACAACAATTGGAAATTTCTGTTAATCGCTTTTTCACAGCTGAGCTTCAGAAGTTGTTTGAAAATTGGATGATGGCAGGCAAGCACAGCTTTACAGCTACATGATATTTGTGGCACACTTCAAATCCCATATTGTGATATAGATGCATGGGACAGTGTGCCTCACACAGCTACATGATATATGTGGCACACTTCAAATCCCATATTGTGATATGGATGCATGGCACAGTGTGCCTTCAACAGCTACAAGATATATGTTACACACTTCAAATTTCCATATTGTGATATGGATGCATGGGACATTGTGCCTCACACAGTTACATGATATATGTGGCACACTTCAAATTTCCATATTGTGATATGGATGAATGGGACAGTGTACCTCACACAATTAAATTATATATGTGACACACGTCAAATCCCATATTGTGATATAAATGCAGAGGACAGTGTTCCTTCAACAGCTACATGATATATGTGACACACTTCAAATTTCCATATTGTGACATGGATGCATGGGACAGTGTGCCTCACAGTTACATGATATATGTGGCACACTTCAAATTTCCATATTGTGATATGGATGCATGGGACAGTGTGCCTCACACAGTTACATGATATATGTGGCACACTTCAAATTCCCATATTGTGATATAGATATATGGGACAGTGTGCCTCACACAGCTACATGATATATGTGGCACACTTCAAATTCCCATATTGTGATATGGATGCATGGGACAGTGTGCCTCACACAGCTACATGATATATGTGGCACACTTCAAATTCCCATATTGTGATATGGATGCATGGGACAGTGTGCCTCACACAGCTACATTATATATGTGACACACTTCAAATCCCATATTGTGATATGGATGCATGGGACAGTGTGCCTCACACAGCTACATGATATATGTGGCACACTTCAAATTCCCATATTGTGATATGGATGCATGGGACAGTGTGAAATTGAGGATAAAGACAAGGAAGATGATATGGAGAATGAGAACAGCCCAGAAATGGTCACCATCTTTCATTCCAATATGGTTGCCAAAGAATTTTGATGGATTCTCACATGCTGGTTATGATTAAGTAAACTCTTCTTCAACAATAATAAGAACATTAATGGTGCTTTCCATTATAACTGATAATACTAAAAAATATGCATCATTTTGTTTGTGTAAATCTAGAATAATATTTCATTGATATTTAAAAGAATCATAAACAATATTATATATATATATATATATATGTTTTTCTGTCTCTAATATTAATCTCCTTTACCTTTTCCTCTATCTTATCTTCCTCTGCTTTATATGACCAATATAATACTGGTAATTTATCTGGAGGTGTGTACCATTTTATACAAAAACTGAGAATACCTTAACTCCATGAAGAAGTAAACGTGAACAACAGAAACAAAATTTGAAACCAAGCTAAACATCCTGTAAAGTTATTAAAAAATGAAATCATGCATTGAATATTGCATTCATTTATACTAATTTAGCCTGACTTAAAAGTATATACAACATTCACACTTGTGGAGTTTGACTCTTTTAATTCTAAGCAGCAAAGTACATGGGAAAATGGGGGCAGGGGGGAGATAACATGTTAGCTTTGGTGACAACATATTTCCAATTAGCCTGGAATAGCATATAGTGATACCATTAATCTAGGTTAATAGTGAAATTAAATTGTGCAATGTGAGAGATTCCTTTTAGGTTTTCTCTTAAGGTTTTACATTTTTTCTTAAGTTCCAGCTACAAAGCAGTTAGAGATTATCTCCAATGTGAGCATACCAATTTATAAAAAATTGTATGAAGTATCAAATGAATTATAGAATACAATGATTGGATGTCTTTAATTTACATAATTCATGCTTTCTTGACAAATAGGCCATGTTAACAATAGACCCTGATTAATATTCAAGGAACTGGAAGTTACCAGCAAAACAGATGAAGCCAAGGTGTTGATCTGGCTTTGACTTGTACTCCACATCATCTTATATATATATATATATGACTTCTAAGGTCCCCATATATAGCTTACTTAAACGGACATGAAATTGTCCAATGTATCAAAAATAGTACTCTGCTTACTAGCAATAGTTTCATATGGAATGCCTGAAAGGAAATCACAACAAATTATAATTCTTTGTAAGATCAGGTCAACTAGACACCTAAAGAAGCCTCTTTTATTATTGCTTGTTTAAACTTTTTGTCCTATCCACTGTATCTACTGAAGAATGACAACCAGCAAAACTCGTCAAACCCACAATTAGACAACTATTTACTTTTTAATCATCTTCAGTCCAAAAAGAATTAAATTGTAGGTAATTCAGATTTTTAAAGAAATTTTAAGCAACCATTTACTGCAGTTTTACAATATAAGAGAAGTAACTCTTGCTAGAAGCTGGACATTTGTGCAACTGTCTTCTGCAATAGTTTTCATGGTTACTTGTCATCTTTAAGTCTGATATAAGTATATAAACATCTATAAACATCACAACTTCTATGCACAAATCAATGAGCCAGTATTTTCCCACTTTATTTTACAATGTATTTTTTTTGTTAATCACTTTCCTTATTTTCCTAACTGTCATGGAGAAACAGGTGTGTGTATCCATATATTTCTCTGCATGTCAATATGGAAATAAAAAAAAAGATTTCATTAGAAATTGCATAAAAATTTTGTGTTTGTTATAATCACAGATTTAAGGACACACAAGAAAAAAAAAACGTTTTCAGGGAAACAACAGGACCCCATCTCCAATCCTAAAATTTAAGTATAGAGAAAATGTCATTTTATTTAAACCTCAAAAACAGATATGTACAAAAATGAAAAAATTTACAGCAGACTGATATAAAAACAGATGAAAAGAAAATCATTCATAAATGATGAATCTCCAAACCTCCTCAACTAATAATTAACATAAATTTTCTTTTAACAAATTTGACAGCTTAAATTGGAGAGTTAAATTAAGCTGGCAGTTAACATTTCACAAACACTGGGTGAAAGATCGTGAAGATAGAGCAGTTTGAATAAGTACTTGTGTCAGATGATTGAGAAACCACACTGCTTTATAGCCAGTTAAGTTTAGCATTGTGCATGTTCAATACACATAGCCCTCCTTGGATATTGTTACATAATAAAACACAAATAACTCACTTTGGATATCATTACATAATAAAACACACATAGTTCATCATTAGAGTGTGCAGTAATGCATTGGAGTTTTGAATAAACAGTGAGTGAATGACATCTGGTGGCACACAAGTTTGGGTGTCTGATTTACTGTACAAAAATATAACATGTTTGTACATTCAAAATAACCTGAACAAGCAATGTCTGATACATAATGAAGTGCAGATGGGCAATTAACATTGCTCTGAAATGTTATAGTTTGTAAAAAGTCTTACAATAAACATTGACTTTGCTATGAAATGCTATAGTTTGTAAAAAAGTGTTACAATGACATTTAAATTGCTCTGAAATGTTATAGTTTGTAAAAAGTCTTACAATAAACATTGAATTTGCTCTGAAATGCTATAGTTTGTAAAAAAAAAGTGTTACAATGACATTCATATTGCTTTGAAATGTTCTAGTTTGCACCAAAATATTATGATGACACACAAATTGCTGTAGTTTGTATAGAAATGGTCCCACAATAAACCTTTGTTATAGTTGTCATGGTTACTAATTTTCCCAGATAGCTACAGAATTTACATTCAATAATGTATTTAAACTACTCTATATGATCAGATGCTGATAAAAATATGATCTAAATACATGTACAAAAAATGCATTCAACAGTCTGTTCATGGCTAATCATGAGAATGTGGCAAGTGACTGTGATGATGGTGACTATGTCCTGAACTACTGGTCTTTAAATCTGAGGGTCCTGAATGTGATGTCGATTGATAATCAGGATTCTGGAATGGAGAGGTTATTAAAAGTGGCTTGAAAGCTCCCACACCTCCTGTGGGGTTCTGAAGAGTGTCCTGCACAGGGGAGTGTCCCAAGGGAGGGGAAATGGCCCCTGTCCCTGGGGAGTAGTAACTTTGTGTGAATGCTGGGGAGTTCATCTTGCTGTAGCTGGAGGCTCTGGTCCAATCATCCTTGAAAATCTGAATGGTCAATATGGGAACAAGGTTGGATAGTCTGTTGTGGACATGGGCAAGAACAAGCTGCTCATCAGCATCTCGTCTCACTCGTACTTGAAGAGAACCAGCCTGTTATAAAGAAAAGCATTGAGTCAGTCTATAGTACATGAATGTGACACTTTCATTAGGCAGTCTTGGAGGATTAGCAAAAATATTCTGTGAGATGAAAGTCATATTTTGTAATATTTTTTAGCAGAAGTATCCTGTGTTTTACACATCTGGCCTGAAATTCAATGGCCTTTATGTAGAGACTAGTGGAATACTTGACTCTGAAGATTTTTTACCAAAGGGTCTCAGTGACTTTGACCTCTGACCTTTGGTCAAGTATAAGGTATTGACCTAAATTACTGTGAAGAAACCATTCTTTTCATATTAGACTTATCATGACCATAACCTCTCATCTTAAGATGTGTCACACCAGAATCAACACTTTTCTTTTATTTCCCAAAAGCCACTCACAAAGTTTGGTCAAATAACATAACCATGAAAAGCCAACACAGAGTTTGGTCAAATAACCTAACCAGAAAAGCCAACACAAAGTTTGGTCAAATAAACTAACCATGAAAAGCCAACACAAAGTTTGGTCAAGTATATTAACCATGAAAAGCCAACATAAAGTTTGGTCAAGTAACATATCCATGAAAAGCCAACACAAAGTTTGGTCAAGTAACTTAACCATAAAAAGCTAACACAAAATTTGGTCAAGTAACATAACCATGAAAAGCCAACACAACGTTTGGTCAAGTAACCTAACCTTGAAAAGCCAACACAAAGTTTGGTCAAGTAACTTAACCATGAAAAGCCAACACAAAGTTTGGTCAAATAACTTAACCATGAAAAGCCAACACAAAGTTTGGTCAAATAACTTAACCATGAAAAGACAACACAAAGTTTGGTCAAGTACCTTAACCATGAAAAGCCAACACAAAGTTTGGTCAAGTAACATAACCATGAAAAGCCAACACAAAGTTTGGTTAAGTAACTTAACAATGAAAAGCCAACACAAAGTTTGGTCAAATAACATAACCATGAAAAGCCAACACAAAGTTTGGTCAAATAAACTAACCATGAAAAGCCAACACAAAGTTTGGTCAAGTAACTTAAGCATGAAAAGACAACACAAAGTTTGGTCAAGTAACTTAACTATGAAAAGCTAACACAAAGTTTGGTCAAGTAACCTAACCATGAAAAGCCAACACAAAGTTTGGTTAAGTAACTTGACCATGAAGAGCCAACACAAAGTTTGGTCAAGTCACATAACCATGAAAAGCCAACACAAAATTGGTAAAATAACCTAACCATGAAAAGCCAACACAAAATAACCTAACCATGCAAAGCCAAAACAAATTTTGGTCAAGTAACATAACCATGAGAAGCCAACACGTTTGGTCAAGTAACTTAACCATGAAAAGAGCCAACACAAAGTTTGGTCAAGTAACTTAACCATAAAGTCAACAAAAAGTTTGGTTAAGTAACTTAACCATGAAAAGCCAACACAAAGTTTGGTCAAGTAACATAACCATGCAAAAGCCAACACAAAGTTTGGTCAGGTAACTTAACCATGAACAAACATTATTCTGCAAAACAATTTTTCTTTCAGCCTAATAACCTTGACCTCGGACCCCTAATTCAACAGGCTTTTTGTAAACTTTAAACAAACTTTTTTCCTTCACTCAGGTGCAAGCCATTCTTCGATGCTGATCTAGGTAAATATTATTGAACTAATTTTGTGCAGAAACCATTTTTATTCTTTCAATTACAGTGATCTTGACCTTCCACATTGTGACAGGCTTCTTCCTTACCCAAAGTACAAGCCATTTATGAAGTTTGGTAACTGATGATTATGGATAATTTGAGTTATAGTGCAAAACTGAAATTGGTAGCAGATGGATGGATGGATATCAGCACAATATACATCACCATATATGTGTATATATATATATATATATATATATATATATATATATATATATATATATATATATATATATATATATATATATGTGTGTGTGTGTGTGTGTGTGTGTGTGTGTGTGTGTGTGTGTGTGTGTGTGTGTGTGTGTGTGTGTGTGTGTACAGACCAACAATGACCATAAAATGGTTTTGGTTTACTTTTTGCAGAAGCAGAAATTGAGCACTGTTTGGACTGCTAAATGAAACTGATGGTGACAAAAAGGTTAATTGTAGGTGGATTTAAATCTGAAACCGAAAAGATTCAGGTGTATTGTCATTATCTTTGTTTACAAATATGTAAACTTGTTGGGACTGACAATTGACTGGGCAAAAAAGTTTTTTAAAAAAAAAAAATTCAAGATAAAACCATTACTTTCTTTTAACTGCTGAGAGACGAAACCATCATTGATATTATTCAGTGAAAATTACTGTTTTCAAATTAGCTGCTAGTTATACAGAATGTCTGATTGGCACCATTTTATATATGACATCATTAGAAGTCTTTTGATAAAAACCCCATGTCATAATGATTGCAAATTCAGAGGGAGCATTGACAACAAGATTTTCACTACAGCCAATATGGCAGCCATGTTACATGTATGACTACCAATATTTTCATTTAGAACCATCTAGGTATAATAGGTCTACTGGTGAAAAACCCAAGTTGATATAGTGTTGTGTATATTTATACTGTGTTCTTGACCTTTGTCTGTGGTTGAGGGTAGAATTCTGGCTAAAAATGACTATTGTCACCTTGTTTTTTTTAAAAATCACCTTGCTTGTTTAAAAGAGTTTATGCAAATCTGAGTTCAAGACCCAGCCTTGATTATGACAATAGAAGATTATGGAAGTTAATTTGTTTACAGTTTAGTGTAATTTTCCAGTAAGAGATTTTTTTCTTCAGAAAAGTTATTGTTATGTAAGTTCATTGGGGATATATGTAAGGAGATTTTTGTCAAGATAGTCTTCATTTACAATTGTGCTCAGATATAATTTGAGAGGAATAATTTAATTTCATATATTCATTGGAACTACAAGTGCTCATTGACATTTTTGGACAAAATCACTATTTTGGGGTTACTGAGGACTCATTCAAAGACATTTTTGATTATTTCACTGTGATGCATTAGGTCTGCTGGTACATGAACCTATTCATGACTATTGGTACATCATCCTATTCATGACTATTGGTACATCATCCTATTCATGATGATTGGTACATCAGCTTATTCATGACTACTGGTACATCATCCTATTCATGATGATTGGTACATCATCCTATTCATGACTATTGGTACATCAGCCTATTCATGACTATTGGTACATCAGCTTATTCATGACTATTGGTACATCAGCCTATTCATGACTATTGGTACATCATCCTATTCATGACTATTGGTACATCATCCTATTCATGACTATTGGTACATCAGCTTATTCATGACAATTGGTACATCATTATATTCATGACAATTGGTACATCAGCCTATTCATGACTATTGGTACATCATCCTATTCATGACAATTGGTACATCAGCCTATTCATGACTATTGGTACATCAGCCTATTCATGACTATTGGTACATCAGCATATTCAGTACTGAAATTCATTTGGAATACTTTATATGTTTGGACTTGTACTGCTTACAGGATTTTTTGGAACCTAGTTCTCAATAACGCAAGTTCATTTTAAATGTTCACCTTGTTGTCTAGGCAAATAAGTTATTTCTTGAGCTTTACAGAACTTGTTAGTTTTGGTTGCATCTGTAACATAGTTTAAGACCATAAAGGTGCAACAGTAGTCTTCAATATGGAGATAACAGATGATGCAAGAGACAAATTACAGCCAGTGTGGAAAGTGACCTATTAAAGAATATTACTCATGTTGTCAATTCAGTCATCACACCAACAGCTAAGTGATAACACCAATTATTGCTCAAACATATTTATTTCATCATCACAGTAAAAAATCATTCTTGCCTGTAACTCAGCCATAATAGTAATTAATATTCATGCCAACAACTAAATCATCACAGTAATTACCTTCACAAACAACTCAGTCTTGACAGTAATTATTACCCATGTCAACACCCCAAGTCATTACAGTACTTTGTTACTCATGCTAAGGAACCCAATCACAGTAATTACCTTCACAAACAACTCAGTCTTGACAGTATTTATTACCCATGTCAACACCCCAAGTCATTACAGTACTTTGTTACTTATGCTAAGGAACCTAATCACAGTAATTACCTTCACAAACAACTTAGTCCTGACAGTAATTTTTACCCATGTCAACACCCCAAGTCATTACAGTACTTTGTTACTCATGCTAAAGAACCCAATCACAGTAATTACCTTCACAAACAACTCAGTCCTGACAGTAATTATTACCCATGTCAACACCCCAAGTCATTACAGTACTTTGTTACTCATGCTAAGGAACCCAATCACAGTAATTACTTTCACTAACAAGATTGCTCAGGTGATTAGAGCATGTGCTTCAGTCTGAGTCTCAATTCAGTCTTATCAAAGACTTGTAAAAATGGTAATAGCAGCTGCCTTGCTTGGTGCTTAGCATTAAGAGGTTAGAGTCAGGACTGGTAGGAATGGTGTCAGGATAATGGGTCTGGGTGGTACATGATGCTAAATGTCTGTTGCATGATGCTCCAGTACAAGACATCACAATAAACTACCACAATGCAGACATTGTAGTGATATGACTAATTTTTTTTTAAAGCTATGTTAAAAATCTAAATCACACACACACAGACACACACACACAGTCATAACAGTAATTCATGTCAACAATTCAAGTTGTTAAATACTTTCTTACTAATCTTTAAAAACTCACCATCATAGAAATTACTGTCATGAACACTACTCAGTAATAACAGTAATTATTGCCCATGTCAACAACTCAAGTCATTACAGTAATTATTGCCCATGTCAACAACTCAAGTCATTACAGTAATTATTGCCCATGTCAACAACTCAAGTCATTACAGTAATTATTGCCCATGTCAACAACTCAAGTCATTACAGTAATTATTGCGCATGTCAACAACTCAAGTCATTACAGTAATTGTTGCCCATGTCAACAACTCAAGTCATTACAGTAATTATTGCCCATGTCAACAACTCAAGTTTTTACAGTAATTATTGCCCATGTCAACAACTCAAGTCATTACAGTAATTATTGCCCATGTCAACAACTCAAGTTTTTACAGTAATTATTGCCCATGTCAACAACTCAAGTCATTACAGTAATTATTGCCCATGTCAACAACTCAAGTCATTACAGTATTTATTGCTTATGTCAACAACTCAAGTCATTACAGTAATTACTGCCCATGTCAACAACTCAAGCCATTACAGTAATTATTGCCTATGTCAACAACTCAAGTTATTACAGTAATTATTGCCCATGTCAACAACTCAAGTCATTACAGAACTATGTTACTTATGCTAAAAAACTCAATCATCAAAGTAATTACTTTCACTAGCAATTCAATCAATCATAACAGTATTTATTGATCATGTCAACATCTCAAGTCAATATAGTAGTTTTTTACACAGTGTAAAAAATTCAGTCATCACAGTAATTGATCATGCCAATGAACTAGCAGCAAGAATAAATTGTCCAAACAACTCAGACATAAAAGTAATTCATTAATCAAACCAATAATCTTAACAGTAAGAAATTTTCACATCAACAACTCAAATACTTATGTTAACAACTCAGGCATCACAGGAGTTAATTCATCATGCCAAGAACTTGGCAATAAAAATAATAATTACTCATTGCCAAAATTTCTGCCATAACAGAATCTAAATTACTCAGGGCAGCAACTTATTTATCACAGTAATTACTCACACCAGTAAGTTAGACATAACCACAATAGTCAAAACAATTCAATTACTACAGTAATTATATACTCATGCCAAAACAGTCGTAATAGTAGCTAATCACATGTGCCAATTCAGCCATCACAGTAATTAATTTACTAATGTCATTGAGCTATACATTGCAACAATTAATTAATTTATGCCATCAATTCAGCCATTATGGTAATTAATTTATTCATGCCAAAAACTAAGTCAAAGCAGTAATTAATTATCACAACAACTCAACCATTACAGTGTGTGTGTGTGTGTGTGATTTTTAACATAGCTTTAAACAAATTTCAGTCATATCACTGCAATGTTTGCAGTGTGGCAGTTTATAGTCATGTATAGCAATGGGTCATCACGACGCAGACATATAGCATGATTTCCACCCAATCACATTGTTTTGCCACCAGGCTGACCAGTCCTAACACTAACCTCATAATTGCTGAGCACTAAATGAGGCAGCTGTCTGTACCATTTTTATCAGTCTTTAGCATGACTCGGCTGGGGTTCAAACCCATGACCACCTGCAACCAAAGGAGATGCTCTTACAGTAAAATGCTGTAAAACAAACACACATCACTACTAATTCATTTTTTGTGTATGTCAATATTTGTAGTTTAGTGAAAAATGACATTTTTATTTGCAATTGATTATGTGGACATTCCTCTCAATTCTCTTCTCTTAATATAAATTTACTAATTATTTAAATTTTAAGGGTTAAAGAAAACACAAAAATTTATATTCTACAAATAAATGCAAATCTGCAGTAACTAAAGTTTAAATTTAAGTTAAAATTTACTTACTAATACACCAAAGGAGAGAGTCCAGAAATTTTCATTTCTGAATTCAAGCACACCATCAAGTGTTGAAGCCTCCCTAAGGAGTTTGTCCAACTGTCCTAGTATGTGTGAGGGAGATGTCTGCAAAGGGAAATATACTGTAAATATGTTATTTTTCATAGGCTACCAGCTTTTGTGGATTTTGTAATTAAAAAAAAAATTAATTCAAAATTCCAAGAAACAAAGATCCTACTATGGAAACAATGGGAATGCTTCCCCAAACCATGAATTTAATCACTGATGAAAAAATGATTTGTTTCCAAACAATGAAGATGGATCAACTTTGTACATAAATGAATGCACAATGAGGATAAACAAATCATGAAAACACCAGTACTTTCTTATTATCAAGCCTATAACAGTTCCTATTATTAAGAGAGTATCCTCATGGATACAGTTCCTATTAGAAAGAGAGTATCCTCATGGATACAGTTCCTATTAGAGAGTATACTCATGGATACAGTTCCTATTAGAAAGAAAGTATCCTCATGGATACAGTTTCTATTAGAAAGAGTATCCTCATGGATACAGTTCCTATTAGAAAGAGAGTATACTCATGGACACAGTTCCTAATAGAAAGAGAGTATCCCCATGGATACAGTTCCTATTAGAAAGAGAATCCTCATGGATACAGTTCCTATTAGAAAGAGAGTATACTCATGGATACAGTTCCTATTATTAAGAGAGTATCCTCATGGATACAGTTCCTATTAGAAAGAGAGTATACTCATGGATACAGTTCCTATTAGAGAGTATACTCATGGATACAGTTATTAGAAAGAGAGTATACTCATGGATACAGTTCCTATTAGAGAGTATCCTCATGAATACAGTTCCTATTAGAAAGAGAGTATACTCATGGATACAGTTGCTATTAGAAAGAGAGTATACTCATGGATACAGTTGCTATTAGAAAGAGAGTATACTCATGGATACAGTTCCTATTAGAGAGTATACTCATGAATACAGTTCCTATTAGAAAGAGTATACTCATGGATACAGTTGCTATTAGAAAGAGAGTATACTCATGGATACAGTTGCTATTAGAAAGAGAGTATACTCATGGATACAGTTCCTATTGGAAAGAGAGTATCCTCATGGATACAGTTCCTATTAGAAAGAGAGTATGCTCATGGATACAGTTCCTATTAGAAAAAGAGAATCCTCATGAATACAGTTCCTATTAGAAAGAGAGTATACTCATGGATACAGTTCCTATTAGAAAGAGAGTATATTCATGGATACAGTTCCTATCAGAAGGTGAGTATACTCATGGATACTCAGGATAATATGATATCCTATGCAACAGGATATGCATTTGTAAATTTTGCCTGCCGTTCATCAATGCAGTGATGACACAGAACTTATATGAGGGACGAACCAATTAAGCTCTCCTTTTTCACCTTTGTTCAGCCAGGTAGTACCATAAGGACACAGACATGTAAAGGTTCAGTAAATCTGGGTAAGGATGAAACTGTTATTGGATTGTGTAATGCAGAGGGAATAGCATATACAAGGGCAAGGATCCAGTGAAAACAGGTGGAATGAAAAATGAACAGAAGATCACATCATGAACATTGGTAAATCTGTTGTAGCAAAGGCAGTCTTTGTTCCATCTGACAAATATATTTATTATAACTTCAATAATTATTTTCATTTCAATTACTATATTATGTTTTCAAAATGAAAAATAATTGAAATATTTAAATTCTTCGTGTAAGAATTCTGTCAAACATTTCCTATAAAAGAGATACCAATTATGCTGGTGAACATCGATTTCAAGGGAGGCAAGTAGAAAGGTTTGATACACAATGTGAAAAGTATTTACATTTTTTCATGTATTTTTTTCTTACCTTTTAATTTTTCATACACAAATAATAATTATTTAAATGTATCATATATATGCAAATATTCCTGCGGGAACCCCTGTGCTTAATGTTATTACAATATCTATTGGTGTTTATTATCAAATTGACAAAGGACTTCACAGACCATGCCTTTAAATATTATCATTAATCAGTTCTCCCTATCAAGTCCATCACTGTAACAAAATACCACATGCATTTTTAAACGAGCTAAGAAGCCCTTTGATGTTTTCTTATATCCAACAAAAGATTATATCTCAGTTCATGCTAAAGTGAAGACCACAGACCATTGGTAGTCTTATTGCTTCATTTTAGCCATACAAACATAAAATATAAAAACCTTTTCATTTTCCATTGTAAATTTTAAATTCACAAACTCAGTAAAATTGATTTGTCTTTATACATATACAATTTTTTAAGTGAGATTTTTTTGTGACTTGGATATAATTAACATTTTATTGCAAATATCTTGTACAATATATCACACTATTATCTTTGTTGGCAAGTTCAAATAACAAGTAATGTGTGTGATTGTTTATCTTTAAAACATCTTCTGTATGGACAATGGCTTCAATAGCACACTGACAGATTTTCATTTCCCTAAAAAGAGCCTCATTTCCCTACTGGCAGCCTCACTGATTTGATCTCAATCTGGTTTCAACTGGAATAACCAAAGTGCTAAGCATGTTTAATTACCATGTAAATAACACTGCATAGCCATGTAGCTGTAATGACAATATACATCATAATTCAAACATGAATGAATTCTTGATTTAGCGGTGTTTATTGGTAATGGAATATAGTAGGGTCATAACAAACTAGGATTATCACACTTGTCAGGTAAATGAAAATATTGTCTTTTTTTCTCTTTGCAAAAGCTACAAATAAAATCCATCCTGA
The DNA here is from genome assembly GCA_016746295.1 of Potamilus streckersoni. NCBI lineage: Eukaryota > Metazoa > Mollusca > Bivalvia > Unionida > Unionidae > Potamilus > Potamilus streckersoni. The sequence continues at coordinate 267,674 of JAEAOA010000161.1, forward strand.
ATAAATAGTCTTGTACACTGACAACATTTTGCTTCATCTCTCTCCCTCTCTCTCACACACGCACGCTCATGTGCATAAACTCAAACATGATTTCAAGTTCTTTATCTTTTATTGCAATTTGATGAGATTATTGTTGCTGTAAAAATACAATTAATATATTGACGATGTGGACTTGTATTGTTGCATACAATTTACCAATAAATAATACCCATCTTAATCATTTTGCCAACATTACAGCTACATATGATCTAAATGCAGCTGAGCATGCACACTGTGACATAATCCTCTCTCTCCCATTCTCTCTTTCTTGTTCACTAATAACAACAAAAATCTTTTGGAGTAATTTTATTTTTATTGTAATTAGATTCTTGAGTTGAGAGAAGAATGAGACAGGAAATATACATTTACTTTGTACCATTAGTTTGCTGAATTGCATGTGTACTGTATAACCGGTTCAGGTACGATTCCTTTATTTTTCATACACTGAAATTTATAATTATTTTTTCGTGTATGAAATATTACATGAAATATGGTATATAATGTTAGGGCTACATACATGTTACCAGGGGAAGGTACTTTGTATAAAAAATATGCCAGGGTACTCAGATTACAGAGTTTATATAAAACAATACAAAATTTTAAATGGGTAACAACTCCACATTAAAAGTGCCTTCCCTGGATCCCTATTATATTTTATTGGAACAAAGCTATGCAGTTTCTCAGAATAGTATTTTCGTTAAATTTTTTTTTAAAAAGAAGTCACCTTTCTTCTTAAACCTTGCTTGCCCACTTACCTGCAATAAAATTTTCCCAGTGTATACTGACATTGGAAACATTGTTCCACACATCATTACAGCTATGCTGATGGCTGCAAAGGTATCTGCTGAAAAGTTATTTCTGAAATCAAGTGAAAAGAAAATTAAAATATGTAATGTGATACACACTAGTATCCAAGTTTGCATCAAAAGTGATATTTCAATAATGCTATGTGGATAATGATCCTTCAGGTTAGGACTCTTTAGTACTTTATGGAGGAGTTGTCTCCTCCTTCAGGTTAAGAATCTTCATACTTTACGGAGGAGTTATCTCCTCCTTCAGGTTAGGACTCTTTAGTACCTTATCTAGGGGTTGTCTCCTCCTTCAGGTTAGGACTCTTTAGTACTTTATAGAGGAGTTGTCTCCTCCTTCAGGTTAGGACTCTTTAGTACTTTATCTAGGGGTTGTCTCCTACTTCAGGTTAGGACTCTTTAGTACTTTATAGAGGAGTTGTCTCCTCCTTCAGGTTAGGACTCTTTAGTACTTTATAGAGGAGTTGTCTCCTCCTTCAGGTTAGGACTCTTTAGTACTTTATCTAGGGGTTGTCTCCTTCAGATTAGGACTCTTTAGTACTTTATAGAGGAGTTGTCTCCTCCTTCAGGTTAGGACTATCATACTTTATGGAGGAGTTCTCTCTGTTGTCACTTGATGCTATTAATATGCCATTTATGAAAACCTATGACATATTTCTAACATCCACCTAATGGAATATCATGTCATGAAGTCATAAAATGTTCGATGATTAGTTGGTTTTTAACATAACTTTGTTATTGACTATGTCATGCTGAGGAAATGGTACTCAAGTCCATTTTTAAAGGATGCACCATGACCCGAGTTGACTTTGGTGGTTATTAAAACCCACAATTCTTGAATTAAGGGTCTGAAGCTCTGTCAACTGAGTGACCACACTCCTCATGAAAGGTATTATATTACAGTGTCATGAAATGTGAATGTGTAATGTTATAAGTAGCCAAACAAGAGATCACATGATCTCATGAAAGTTAAGTGTGTTATACTGTGAGGTCATGATATGTGTGTAATGTTACAAGTAGAAAACTGAGTGGCCATACTCCCCCATTAAATATATCTTATTGTACAAGGACCTATTGCATCATATGGTGAATCTTGTTTTTGTTGTTTTCAGCACAAGATAGACTATACATGGTGACGGATACAACCTATGGAATCGGAACCTGCAGAAACCCCAGGAAGAAGCACTGACCCATGAGAAGTTTTTGGCAAGCTTTCTCACATATCAACATTAGCTGAACATTTAGACTCAAACCCTGGTGAATCTTTAGTTTTTAGACTTTTGTTTGATGAGTACATTTTAGAGAAGAAATTCAGCACACAAAATTCTTTTATAGTTTAGAAAAATTCTCCAAATTTTCAATGCCATAATTTGTACTAATATTAGAACTGCATCACTTCTTAACACACATACTTGCTATAAGTTGGATCCAACTGCCAACTGTTACAAGTCTATGCTCTTAAAATAAGTTTGTTTGTTTGTTTGTTGTTGTGCTTAACGCCATTTTTCAGCACATGATAGGCTATTCATGGCGGCCAGTATTAATGGTGGAGGAAGAAACCGGGAAATCACCGGAAAGAACCACCGACCCACGAGAAGCTACTGGCAAGCTTTCTCACATATCCACATTCGCTGAATCCTAGACTCGAACCCACGCAGACAGAGGTGAGATGGCAGTGATCCGTAACGGACAGCGCTTTAGACCACTCGGGGCCCCTTAAAATAAGTAATAGAAAAGAGTCAAGACAAGAAGCTTTGTAAAATTGAACAAATAATTTATTTCCCAAGATTACAAAGTGAAAAATTAAGATAAAAGAACTTATGGTTTTACAAGTGAAGTCCAAAAAAATATTCAAGAATTAAAAAATATAAGTCCTAGTAATAAAAAGTCCTGAATGAAACTGAGTTCTAGTCCTGATGAAATCCAAAATTGAAGATGATGATGTCTGTTGTGGTTAAATATATGTAACAAAACTGCATTGACCCAGATCTGCCATTGAATAATGCACATGCAGGTTTGCATTTATGTAGTTTGTTAAGAAGAACAATAAACTCAATCAGCAACCATTTTGTTTGCAGTTGGATGCATCTTATATGTGAGTATGTGTCCTAGATTTATGTCTGTGATGCCGAAGATTGTTGAAACTGAGTATTTCCATTTTATACCAAACTTTGATTTAGTTGAATGTACAAAATAACAAGATACTGTTATTTCTATTGTAATATATAACAAAATACTGATATTTCTGTTGTAATATATAACAAAATACTACTTATTCTCAATTCCACTGAAATATATAATAAAATTCTTTCTTATTCTTATTTTTCTAAAATTTGTGGGTTACCATTTTTCATTGGATTTTGTAATTTCTACAAAACCATAAACATGAATACCTAACATAAATATTCTTGTTATAAATTCCACCCCGAAACCCCACCCAATATATATCTTTGCTATGAAATAAATATTTGAAAGAAAACTACACATGAATTTACATAGCAAAGAAAATATTAATTTATGCTGCTAAACCACAATATTTGCTGCCCACCAAAAAAAAGTTCCAAGTCTGAACGATCCTGATTGTTATTGCATTTTCTTTTCAAATTCTTATGAGATAATTAATATAAATGAGTTGCAAACATAGTCCAATGAGATCATCTTTGGAAGACAACTTACTTTGTGTCAATCAAAATATAAGTAACTGCCAAAGCCAGGCCCCCAGCAAAGGCAATCAGGGCAAATGGATTAATCCTGGGAAGCAGTAACTTGCTCAGTCCTGGAACCACATGGCAAATGCTGAAAAAAAGGAAACTTTTACTTCAGATACTGAAATAAATCTCATATAAACTGCCACCAGATAAGCTGAATTACTGCCCTTTAAAAGATAAGATATATTAACAAGAAAGAGCACAATTTACTATTACAACATTTATTAGGATGCGTGTGTGTGTGTATAACAACCAGTGTTATCAATAATTACATAGCTCACCTCTGTATATCTTTCAATATTCTGCAGAAGCCAGTGTAAACATAATTCATCATGAAAAAATGAAATCAAACTAAAGTGATGCTGACAGTGATATCTTAGCCAACTCAAGTCAAGTTTACTTTTGTATTCTCTACATTCGTATATGTGTGATTTTGATTTTTAACATAGCATTTTTCAGTCATATTGCTATGACATCTGCAGAGCAGCAGTTTACAGTGATGTCTAGCGCTGGGGCATGACACAGACAAGTCCACCCAGTCACATTATCCTGACACCAGGCCAATCAGTCATAACACTAACTTCTTAATCCTGAGTGCTTAGCGAGGCAAATGTTAGTACCATTTTTATAAGTCTTTGGTATGATCGAGCCATAGGTTCAAACTTGTGACATCCAGCAGCTGAGGCAGATGTTCCAACCACTTAGGCCACTGTAGTGTTCAATTCCAATTATCATCATATACAAAACTCCCATAGAACTTACTATATTCTTGCATTGCCTTTGATTGCAAAATATACTCGGCGCATCTTCTGATGTTGATTATTATACGTCATATACCAATGGTGATGTACATGTACTAACAAGGTTAAGTTTGGAATTTTATTGCACGGCAGCCAGTTTGGACCAAAATTTGAAAAGATTTACTTGTTATCATACATATTGTACGCAGACAGAAAAACAGGAACAGTTAAATATATATTTTTTTTAAATCAGTAATATTTCAATAATGATGAAAGTAAAAATAGATTTTTTTATGTTTCTTTGTCCACATTGCATTTAAAATGCCTATAAAGTTAAATAATATCTTTTTAAAATCTGTAATGTTGCTATTCATGGAGTTCAACTTGAATTACATTTGTGCATTTCTGTGCAAGCATGGGCATTAAATTTTAAAGGTAATTTGCAATTTATGTTTATTTTGTAAAATTTAACAAATAATTTTTTACCCTAAAATACAAAGTGAAAATGAGAAAAAAAAGAACTTAAGGTATTGCAAATTAAATCTCGAAAAAAATCAAGAATTATAGACAAAGTCCTGAATAAAACTCACTTCAAGTCATAAAGAAATCAAAATCTGAAGGAAAAGACACATCTGTTAAAGCCTACAGAGTACTGACGTGTCAACAGTCTCTTGTTGAATCACAGAAATATTATTCCAGATTTGAATTCAGTATAAATTCCTCTGAATGTCTTTATCCAAGAATTTTATCAGATGACTTTGGTTTTTCCAGAGAAAATAATTATGTGAATTTGATAATTTGAAGAAAATAAAATTCAGGCCAAACTGTTCACAACATAATACAACTTGAAAGCGCTAGGTCTTAAAGCACAACTGGTAAAATTTTCACAGTCACAAAATCATAGTTTTCTGCTTGACCTCAGGTCACAATTAACTTTTCCTAAAAACAACCATTAGCTAATGTAAAATAACCTTCTAGAATGATCTAATAAGCCTTGTTTATTTACAACACAATAACCTATAAAATTCACTTATGAATTTACAAAACCCGGACCCAAATCAACATACTCCTTTTTATTTATCTGAATAATAATCCTGACAATAAGCTCATACACAGAGAATAATTAAGCTATTATTGTTTTTTATAAATGAATTAAAAAAAGTCAATCAGATCAAGCAGAAATGAACTCAGTTTGGACAAGGTCAAGTCCAGTATATAATGTTACATCACAATATCATGTAATGAAGTAAAATTTGTTAAAACTAACAAAGAAACAAATTGAATATACATAAAAATACAGGAAAAGTCACTGAAACTTTACAAATTGTAAAAATGCAGCAATAGCAAAATGGTTTTAATATATCCTGATAATATAGCATTCCATGCTTATAATAATAATAATAATAATAATAATAATAATAATAATAATAATAATAATAATGATGATGATGATGATGATGATGATGATGATGATGATGATGATGATGATGATGATGATAATAACTACACTGTACACTGCTTGCTATTTGTGGTTTTTCCTTTCCTGTTTGCTATGAATGTACTTGACAACCATTCCTTCTACAATGACTACTGAATGAAAACTGGCAATATAAATTTTAAGAAAAATCTGAAAACAATCTGAATATCAGTGTGGAAAAGGGGAGGTAATGGGCAAAAGTTATTGCCCTTTTACAAGATACCACAAACAAATTAATTGAATTTTTTTTGTGTTAGAGAGGGCTGGATTTGAAATCTAGTAGAGTTTATTTTCTTAATGTTAATGTGATCAGGAAACATATTATAAGGAAAAGCGACCAGTTCCATGCAGCAAGTGGTGCAGTATTTAAAGGAAAAGCAACCAGTTCCATGCAGCAAGTGGTGCAGTATTTGAAGGAAAAGCGACCAGTTCCATGCAGCAAGTGGTGCAGTATTTGAAGGAAAAGCGACCAGTTCCAGATCCTTTATGTGGCTCTCAGGGAGGTTAAACTTAGCATTAGATGCCACTGTGCGAAACACTGACCTTTGACATTTTGTTCTGAAAACTCAGTTAGTACTAAACATTGATCTTTGACATCTTGGTTTAAAAACTCAATGTTAGTACCAAACACTGACCACTGACATCTTGTTTTGAAAACTCCATGTTAGTGCTAAAACACTTGAATACTTCATTTTAGCACCAAGGTTCATGACGTTACAGAATTGTGTAAGATTACAAATTCTTCAGATCTTGAAGTTTCCAATAAAATGGAATCAAAGATGCACTACCAAGAAACCCTACAGTTATATTCAGCAACCATTTCCTTCGCATTTTCATAACAAAGCAAGCCAAATTTTGTAATTGCACATCATATGTAGCTTTAATATTTTACAAATGCAATAAATGTGGAAGTATTAAGAAATGGTGGGAAAATGTGGCTATCTCTTTATTTTATGCTTCATTTTAATGCTGACCTTTCACTCATGTCAGTCATGTGTTCCTGTAGCCAGCTGGAACTCGATGCAGACACCACATGGGTCATGGCCTTGTTATCCATACTGTATGTCACCATCATATGCAGCAGAAATGCGAACACCATCCCAAGCAACAGACGACCACTGAAATGGGGAAAAATGACATGGGTTTAAGCAATGTTTTACTCATTTTAACTGGTCAATGACCTTTAATTTACAAGCTACTACAAAAGGAAATAGAATTGAGAAAAACAAATGTAATTAACATTTTTGATGAGTATACCTGTTTATGAACCCCAATTATAAAAATGTGGCCATTTACAATGATCTCTGCAAACTCATGGGGGTTGGTTGTTTTTTCTTCATCTGTGGAATCTACCTTTGCTGTTGACTCATAAACACTGTGCATGAAACATGCTTATAAATGTGAACAGGAAACCAGTTCAAATTTCCTGCCAAGATCACTATTTGAAATCATCTCATGGAACCCTTATGGACCTTTAGCAAACAACAACTGAAACAGTAAAATTGCTTTTGAAAATTTACCAGTCTGCCCTACAAAATTTTGTTTTTTATGTTGGCTACAGTTAAGTTTCCATTCACATCAGGAAGCCCATCTGCACTGGTTCCAACCAAGAATACTTGGAATTTCCTGGAGGTCATAAGGGTCAATCTTTCATGAAAGCTGGACATACTTGTATCTTTGTTTATGTGTGTGGATATATATATATATATATATATATATATATATATATATATATATATATATATATATATATATGAATCTGCAATGATTATGCCATATATGCCTGCATGACTTACATAAAAATGCAGGTATCATGTAACTTTATTCAGAAAACTATATACATGTTTTCTATTTCATTTGACAAAAAGAATATTTGACATGGAGTAGGCATATAAAATTATCATCAGTCATCATCATCATTTTGTCATTGTCACCAGACATTATCTTATCATTGTTATCAGACATCCTCATATGTCATTGTCAGCAAACATCATTATGCCATCATCACCAGACATCATCAATTCATAGCCACCATAGATATTCAAGTGCCATTGTCACCAGACATCATCATAATTCATTGTCTCCAGACATCATGTTTCATTCTCATCAAACATCATGTCATTGTACCCAGACATCATCATATGTCACTGTCATCAGACATCATGTCATTGTCACAAGACATGTCATTGTCATAAGACATCATGACATTGTCACCAGACATCATGTAATTGTTGCCAGACATCATGTGTCATTATCATCAGACATCATTAAGTTTTTTTGTAATCAGACATCATTATGTCATTGTCATCAAACACCAAACATCATCATATGTCATTGTCACCAGACATCATCTAAATTCATTGTCACCAGACATCATACGTAATTGTCACCAGACATCATGTCAATGTCATGAATTGTCATAATATCATATGATACCAAGGCATATGATCATGGTACAGATTTCAGACACACATTTAAAAAAATTTACAGTTAAATACTGCAAGTGAGGTAGAAGGTACCTGACTTTAGAAAATGGTGGCATTACTCTATATAACACTGTTGATGCTGCTGGCATGGCAAAAATAAAGCCAAAATACTGATATTGCTGGCATGGCAAAAATGAAGCCAAAATACTGATATTGCTGGCATGGCAAAAATGAAGCCAAAATACTGATATTGCTGGCATGGCAAAAATGAAGCCAAAATACTGATATTGCTGGCATGGCAAAAATGAAGCCAAAATACTGATATTGCTGGCATGGCAAAAATGAAGCCAAAATACTGATATTGCTGGCATGGCAAAAATGAAGCCAAAATACTGATATTGCTGGCATTGGAAAATTAAATGATAACATTGTTGATATTGCAGGCACTAGAATAATGACATTTATTTTCTGCCAATCACAAGCAAGACAAAAATTTGCTCATCTTTACACACACAACAGGCTGAGAGAAGTGGATAATTAGATTTTGAGCCCTGGTTGTTTCCATTGATAGAGTCAAATGCTAAATCTTGATCAGTACACAACTTCTTATCTCCAAATTTCATTTTTGTATTAAATGAAATTTAATTTACTTACGTATGGATCTCTGGTTGTTGTATAAGGCGTTCCACACTGAAATGTATGAAATAACAGTTTCAATGTTATAAATAATGTCATAAATAACAATTTCAATGTTATAAACAATGTTATAAAAAAAAACAGCTTCAATGTTATAAACAATGTTATAAATAACAGTTTCAATGTTAAAAACAATGTTATAAATAACAGTTTCAATGTTATAAACAATGTTATAAATAACAGTTTTAATGTTATAAACAATGTTATAAATGACAATGTTATAAACAATGTTATAAATAACAGTTTCAATATTATAAACAATGTTATAAATAACAGTTTCAATGTTTTAACTAAATGGGCCTGATATTGCTCATTATGAAAATAGCAATTGAATATTTCATTATTAGACCTAAGTAGTGTAAACGGTTTTCCAAATTTTATATCATGCCTGATACATTCCAAAGATGGAGCCATTAATAATGTACAGTCTCTTGCTCATGAACAAACTCAACCAACATCTTCATGTTGTAAACCTCTGTACCAAGTTTTTTGAAATTTCAGGAGAAATATTGTGTTTAGATCTAGACAAGAAAAAAGCACAGTCTGATCATCTCATCAAGAAGTGAAGATTCAACTTATGAAAGAACCCATCTAAGATGATCATGTTCTAAGCTTCTTTACCAAGTAGGAGCAAAACTGGATGGAGATTTAGTTTTTGAAGTGGTAGATAACCAATCATATACAAGATTTTCTTTATATGTCCAGATCTTGCTCTCACCTATACCAATCTGAGATCATGAGGATGCAAACATGTTTAAGTTGATCAGAATCATAAGAATAATCTCAAGATTGGAAAGTCAGCGCATATGTAAAGTCATTTTCTAAAGGTCTTGGTCATAATAACACTTATCCAACATGTTAAGGTTAGTAATCAATTTACCATGCCTGATTAATATTATTAGTCTACCAATCCAAATTAGTATTAGCCTATTTACAAAGTCTGATTAATATTATTAGTCTATTTACCAAGTATGATAATGCTATTAGTCTATTTACCAAGCCTGATTAATGCTATTAGTCTATTTACCAAGTTATATTATTAGTCTATTTACCAAGACTAATAAATGCTATTAGTCTATTTACCAAGCCTGATTAATGCTATTAGTCTATTTACCAAGCCTGATTAATGCTATTAGTCTATTTACCAATCCTGATTAATGCTAGTAGTCTATCTACCAAGCCTAATTAATGTTATTTGTCTATTTACCAAGCCTGATTAATATTATTAGTCTATTTACCAAGTCTGAATGATGTTATTGGTCTATTTACCAATTTATGTTATTAGTCTATTTACCAAATCTAATTAATGCTATTAGTCTATTTACCAAGCCTGATTAATATCACTAGCCTATTTACCAAGCCTAATTAACACTATTAGTTTATTTACCAAGCTTAATTAATATTATTATTCTATTTACTGAGCCTGATTAATGCTATTAGTCTATTTACCAAGACTAATTACTTCTATTTGTAAATTTACCAAGTCTGATTAATGTTATTAGACTATTTGCCAAGCCTGATTACTGCTGCTAGCCTATTTACAAAGCCTAATTAATGTTATTAGTCTATTGACCAAGTCTATTTAGAGCTATTTACCTATTTACTAAATCTGATTTAAAACTGGTTCAGAAATACTGTTTCATGTCAGCTCATAATAAAGTAAACCTTGATGAATACCAAGCCCAATAAAAATCATAAGGGAAAGAGTCTCTTGCATGCTGACATGACTAAGAATTTAGATGCAAACACACCTCATTAGTATTTAGTCTAGGAATTACAAACATCAAATCCATTTTAAAATGGAAATCAAGGAACAACAACCACTAAATCCAGTTAAAAATGGTAATCAATTAACAACAACCACTAAATCCAATTAAAAATGGCAATCAATTAACAACAAACACCAAATCTAATTAAAAATGTTACTCTAGGAAAACAAGTCCTCATTTTTATCAAGCCCACTTTTTATTTAGTTCAGTTGTAAAAACAATATTAACATTCAGTTTAATATGAAAATAATTATCTCTGAACATTGACCTTAGTCTAGGGTATGGATGGAAGTACAGATCTATGAAAATAGATTGAATCAGATAATGAATAGATGGTCAGGCATGCACATAGGCACTGATGTGTTTGTAATGTCCAATTTCATTGGTGGGTCTGACAAAAAAGAGTAGGTTGAGTAATCTGTATTTTTCCCTTTCCATCATCATCCAGTCTACTCTGTCAGCAGCACTAGATATGCTTAACCCTTAACCTCATACAAGTGCATTTTGGCACTCTACCACAGTCGAATACAGGCACTTTTTGGCACTTTACCCATTTCCCATACAAGCGCCTTTTGGCAACTCTGTAAACAGCAGTCATTTTGAGCAAGTTTTCGTAGCACAACCTTCAGGGAAAACCCATTAGATATTACATTCATTGGTGAGAATGAATATTACATCAGATCACGTGGTCACTGTTTATGTTCTGGTTGAAATCTGCTATTTAACATAAGTAGGTTGTAACTGTCGTATTCTCCATTCAACAAAATGGCGGTATCTAATATCGTTTAGTACTTGCTTGAGTAGAATCACAACTATGAAAGCTTCAATAACTTAGGTAAAGGCTCCGATACTGATATAGGAAGCCATTAGTTTTTATAAATTATCAAATTCAGCTGATTTAGTGATGTAGACGCAGACAAAGAACTTGTAAATTTCGAGTATGTGAAATTTCCACTACGGTTGATCTCGCAGCTTCACTGATTGGATAGTGAATGAGTTCTCTCAAGTTTCTAAAGCACATACAAAATTATTTTGTGAAAACTAATTATACAGATATAATGACCGTATTTTACTCTTAAATCTTTTCATACATAATATATGTGTACCAAAAACGTAAAATGGTTAAAATTGCTGTTAACATAGACTTCACTGCTTAACAGGCCTATGCAGAGTGGACTGCACTGTGTAACTTTGCTACATGCATACTGAAGGGCTAAAAAGCCATACATTCTATGAGGGAAAGGGTTAAGTCGACAGACAACATTATGATTGGTTAAAGGCAAATCACACATCATACATTCACACATTTTCTTCCCTTTTTTGAAATTCTTGGATAATTTTGAAGATTTTCTCCTTTTTTTCTCTTTCTACTTATTTATAAATGACTTGATAAAGTTTGAACACTTGTTGAATTAATTACCTATATACTGAGTTATAAGCCTAAGTAGAATTGTAAATTTGTTGGATATCTTCGACATACTGATAAACACATCTGGTTTATTAATAAATTATCAATTTGAATCCATTGAGCATATTTATCATCTTTGTAACTAAAATATTTTTACTGCCATAAGTTATGAAAGCAATAATAAAAAGAAAAGTGAAAAATTACCTTTCTTTAATCACAAAAAGTGCCCCCAGCTGAGCCAACATGGTGCTGGCAAAGACTGCAAGTACTTCAAATCTTTCATATCTAAAATATAAAAATGCCAATGTAAGTAAGAGTTACATGAAACTCACCAATCATAATACCTTAGGAATACTACTACTACTGCCATGCAAATCCAAATAAAATAGAGTTCAGATTGGTGATTAAAACTATTACCCTGCTCCACCTATGAATCAAAGTGTAGATGAAGGTTAAAACTGGAGAATGTGGGCTCAAATTTCCATTCCATGGCATGAATAATGTAGGTTAGAGAACAGTTTCAGCCTATGGTGATGCCTGTGGCAACTGCGTCAACCCCATAAGCCATAGTGTGTAACAAATTCATCTGTGAGTTATTTCTAGATATGCAGAGTGAATAATCCAGTGAGTCTGAGTTGTTGTACTGTCCAGACTCTGTGTGACAGGTAAAAAATAGGTGTGATCTCCCTAGATGCAATTTTTTTAACATATCAATTCATGGCTCATACTGTATCCTGTAGGTAGTATTCAGAGTAGACAAATATTTCAGTACCAATGTCTGGTTGCCTAAAGATGGAAACCTGTATTTGGCGATGAAAGATGTAAATGAAACTGGCTGTCTTGTTGGGACCACATTTAATTCAGTTCCCTGAGAGGGCACGTATTTCATTGATTCTGCCTGCCATCATCAACATGATAATAAAGCAGCTTTTGTATGAAAGGTGAGCCAAACATGCCTCTGACAAGAGATTCAAATGGTGTTTTGTTCAACCAGGTTAGTACCCATAAAGGCTCCATTTGGGTACAGGACCAAGTTTTTGGATGTATATAATGACAGCTGTAGTAACATTTGGGTACAAGGCCAATGTTTTTGGATGTATATAATGACAGCTGGAGTACCATTTAGAAACAGGGCCAAGGTTTTTGGATGTATATAATGACAGCTGGAGTACCATTGGGGTACAGGGCCAAGGCTTTTATTTTGTATGATCTCTTCTATGATGATGAAAGATGTCTGCGATTGTGTAGTAGTAAATTTTGATTGTGCTTGGTGCTCACGTTTTTTCATTGAAGAGGCAGAGGTGAAAGTTAGCTGTTTCAGGTATAGATGCCTGTAGTTGTAGAATCTCTTCTTGTGTACATAATTTTCATTTGCCTTCATAGGTTTTCAGAGTGAAGTTCCTTCTTGTTTGAGTGATTCTCTCCATGATTATACCATGTCACCATGATAGCTTATAGAATCTTTGTCCTTGGTCATTCATTTATACAATTTGCCTATTGTCTAATCTGTGGAGCTGAACAAATAAACCTGCACTAGCTCTGAACGTATTTATTGTTATTTGAACTGAAAATTGGTGCAAAGTTATGCTTTAAAGCATTACCTGGAAAATAGCAGACTAATTTGCCAAATTAATTTACCATACTATCTGTGAGAAGTTCATGGACAACCCATAGAAGGGAAATGCAATGAAGGATGGCATCCAAATACTAAAGTGTATTTAGAAAAGAAAACTCACCTATATGTAGCCAGTCCTTGTTGAAATGTACATATATTATATTATATTATATTATACATATATTAGTTTTCTAAATATCTCAGGGCCTTGCATGTTAACATAATAAAACTACAGCCCAAACTTAGTTTTGAAGTGGCATAGGTTACCTGTGCAAGCTATTAAGTGCAATTTTATGTGTAAAAATGATGTGTTGCTAAAATGTAAAGGGAAAACTCTTACAAGATAGAGAGAAAATTTGGAAATATGTATGGAGTATTCTGTCCTTGTTAAGTTAAGATATCCAACTTGTATTAATGTTGATTCTGGCTTTGTTTGATCTCTCCTGCAATTCTCAGTATGAGTAAAAGTAGTAACTGAAATATTCATGGGTTCTGATGACAGTCCCTATGTCAAGGGGAGATCACTCTGCCTACCCACCATCTAGATGTGCTGACAACTTTTAGTTCTTTAAAGCTAAATTTTTTATTTGAGATTGCAATTATCTTATCTACATAAGGCAATTCAAGTAATATGTCAGAGTATGCTGTGTATATTGCCAAATTCATCTACCATGAGAGGGATAAAGAGGTTATACCCTCTTTCAAAAGTTTGACTGGGAGAAAAAGACATCTTTGAACACTGAGCTCCAGAAACTGGCTCAGGCTGATTCAGATAAAGTCTGAGCACATATATAAGACAGGTTCTGTTTGAAAACCTCATAGGTTGTGTCATCGAAAGGAGAGAGGTTGTATGATAACCTTTTTATTGCACATTGATTGCAACTCATTCTTGTCGATAAAATCAGGTTGCACCATAAGCACTATAAAGCCATCTGTTCGACAGAGAGGGCATGTAAGCACTGCAAAGCCATCTGGTCGACAGAGAGGGCATGTTAGCACTGTAAAGCCATCTGGTCAACAGAGAGGGCATGTAATTCATGCTGAATCAAACATTATCAAGATTTTGTATGAAAGGAGCTTCATCATGATCCTAGCTAAAGACTCAAATGTTTGTTTGAATTCAGCAAAGTCAGAACCCAGGATAGATTCTCTTTGGAAAACAATATCAGTATTAAATTCAATCTAGGAAAACAATGTCAGCATTCTTTTTTTTAAATTTTTTAAACAGAAATGGTTGTCATCTAGAATTTAACTGTCCATATCACAGAGAATAATCCTTCCTTCATAACAATAGGATAAACTCATGCCATTCAATGGAAGCCAAAAGCTGTGCCTCTTGTCAATTTCATGCGTAAGTTTGTTTCTTAATTCTCTGAATAAAGTGAAAAGGTAAATTTCCTTTAAGTGTGGGTGACCTACTTTCCACTGATCATGATGAAAATGTTCTTGGATTACATTGTCTAAACTGAACTGGGAATCAAAATAAAATGTGACATTAGCAAAACCTGCAAAACAGATGTATATTGCATAGAAGGTAAACAACCTTTTCTAAACACACATCTACTAAATATACAAGATTCTTTTTGAAATCATTCTTGATACAGTCAGATATAAAATTGACAAAAAGATGATTGATTTTTCAGTGTCCAACTGTAAATCAACCTGATGGATCAATCCATCCATGGAAGGTCATCATGCACTGGTTATTGTATTTTAGTAATGTTGACCAGCCCTCTCCACTGTGGAGAAGCACAAGATTTAACTGCAGATTCACTGTTTTGATCTGTATGTGTTTATCCCTCCACTGCTAAGCACCTGTGGAAGGGATTACATGCCCCATTGTGATCCATGGAGAAACAAAAAATTACAAGAGCTGTACTATAAGTTTCTTATATAAAATTTTTACAAAGTAATAACATATACCATTAATGAAGCATAATAGATTTAAAAAGGTGCAAGTACCTAGTGTCTGTCAGGTTATTGTTATTTACATTAATTATTAGACTTCTTTAAAATGCTAGTAGAAATGTACCAATGTGGAAAATTTGGTGTCTGTCAGGTTATTGTTAGGTATATTAATTTTTAGACTTCTTTTAAATCGGAATGTACTAATATAGAACATCTGGTGCCTGTCAGGTTATTTTTATGAACATTAATTATTACTTTTTCAAAATGCTAGTGGGAATTTTGAACTGATGTGGAGAATCTGGTGTCTGTCAGGTTATTGTTATATATAATTGCTAGACATCTTCAAATTGCTAGTGGGAATTTGTACTGATATGGAAATTTCATTCATGCTACTAAAATGATCTGTTATTTCCCTACTGCAACCTTTGGAGGACTTTGATAAATGCACCAGTATCTTAGGTTAAAAAGCTCTGTAATATTCAGGAAATTTTCCCCTTTTTGCATCATGATATAGGCTCTTGCTTGAGTTATCCGTACATCGTTTTGCAACCAATAAAATAAAATAAAAAAAAATATTTTGTTATAAAATTCTCTATATTGTTGCATGTTCATACTGATATACTGAAATGACCTCAGCATTGTAGTTTCTCATCTAGAATTGAATTAATAAACATCCACCATGAGGACTGATGATCATATTTAGAACTTTTAATCTGATATTTACCTCAAGGTTTTGGATTGTTTTTTATTTAGCCAAATTAAAATGTGTGGGGTGGTTTCTATTTACCAAAATGCATATGCCTGAGATGGTTTCTCTTTACCAGGCAAATACTGGATGGTTTCTACTTACCCAAATGCATATACATGGCATGGTTTCTATTTACCCCAATGAATATATGATGGTTTCTATTTACCCAAATGAAAATGCTTGGGATATGTCGATTTACCCAGATGAGTATGTGTGGGATGGTTTCTATTTACTCAAATGAAAATGCTTGGGATGTGTTCTATTTACCCAAATGAATATGCTTGAGATGGTTTCTGATTTCGAACCCACACACTTAGCAAACAAGTCAGCAAGCTGGAAGAAAGAAGAACAAAATATGTTACTTAGTTAACTCTGTTCATGTATTTATGTATAAAACAATAAAATAATAAAATAAAATAGAGACAAACATCCATACATATAAATATATTGATACAAAGGATATACAATTTATCAATTGAAAAAAATTTATGCAATTTTAAATAGTGCATTGGTATTATAGCCATTAGGATACAAGTATCTAATTTATGAATCCAATAAGTTTCTTTTATGAGTCAGTTCAAGTCTCCATGCACAATATCTATTGGCATGAAAGTAAAGTTGAGTAGGGAGTGTTTATTGGTATTAAAATGTGTTGAAATGTTGAGGAAAACTGAGGAACTCTATATAATTTTTATATTAAAGTGATGCTTATTCATTCTCTTAGAAATATGTTGACGTGTTTGTCCAACATGTTGCAAATTACATTTTTTACTGGTTATCAAATAAATCACATCAGCTGATTTGCAGTTAATGTTATAACATAGAGAAAATATTTTTTTATTAGCACTACTAAAAGAAGTACTTTCTCTTATGTTTGTACAATGAGAGCACCATTTAGATGGCAAGAATTTTTTTTTTCTGTCTGTTTACTTCTAATTAGAAACTCTTGCAAATTCTTGGGCCTTCTATAAGCAAGAATTGGTTTATTATTGTAAAGTGATTTTATGTTGTTTTTTTTATAAATTTAGGAAACACCAATATTTATTATTTATAAGGCCTATATTAGGTAATGAAGGATTATATTGTATTGTGAAAGGAATTATATTATTTTCTATTGTACAATTTGCTGTGTTTAAAGCCTCATGTTGATTATGGGCTTTATTCAGCGCAGAATCAATTACATGTTTAGGATAATTTAAATCATTTACCAAATTGTGTAATTGACAGTCATCTGAAACAATGCATCGGTATCTTTTGGCCTGGCTATATGTATACTGTTTTTACATGACATGGGATTAAATAATGAATATTCCACATACTGGTGGATATTAGTTTCTTTGACATGAATATTTGTAGAGATAGTGTTCAGGGGTCATGCTACTAGGCAAAGTGGGCAATTAGGTCACCTAGAAAATGTAACCTTTGCCTTCTTCTGTTAGGAAAGCAAAAACGACTTCATCCTACGATTTTTTTTAGAGGTACATTGACAAATTAAACGTTTTAAGATGCCCCCCCCCTTGCCTTGACAGGTTTATTCTAGTATTCTGTTGTAGCGAAAGGTATTCTTCAAGCCATCAGTAGCTAGGCCTAATTTTGATATCAATTACACTGACAAACTACCTTTTGCACAATCACAGACATGTGTTTTGATAGCAGATTGGCCATTCCTAAGTTGGCAACAAAGACCCCAATCACTGCCCAATTCATGCAAGTTAACCTTCATTGACAAAAATATACAAACTTGTATTTTGAAACTTTAACAATAGTATGTATATAGCAATTTGTGTTTTAAGAACAAAATCGGTAATCTGATATTTTAAATACCTCTTGTACACTATTTCATCATAAAATTAGTTTGAAACTGTATGTGTACCAGAAACAGAAAAAATGGCAATATCTGGGAAGTACCAGTTTATTAGATTGTTTGTTTTGATAAATCTCTGAGCAAAAATGTACAGAAAAATATACAATTTATAGAAAACAAAGCCTAGGTATTATGTTATTTAAGATTTAACTTTAAAATGCAATTATATAGGTCAGAAACATATGAGACAATGCTATGTTGCGGAATCTGAGAAAAGCATTGTAAGGTCAAAGTTGTTTTATGATGTGACTCGTATTTGTGAAATATGTAAAAAAGCTGCGAAACAGATAATATTTAATCAATGCCTTAATTTATTACAAGTACATAGACAAATAATTAAACCATAAATTTACAATCCTATCATAAACTGTTGTTTTCTCCAACTGTATAAAGTGAGCAATGAAAACCAATCCACTCACATCTATGTTTATTCAGGGTTTAATTCATATAGACTATAAATGAGGATATCTGTAATTTTATACAGTTTAGTTTAATGTATGAATTGTTAATGATAATGTTTTATCCACAATAAAGAAATGAGGAAACTTGTGCATTTGCCCTCATGAACATGGTACAGGGGTTGTGTCAAATGCATTTAGAAAGTTTTGAAAATGTCATTATTGTGGACTTTTAAAAAGTATTTTAAAAAATAAATAAAAAAATATAAAAATTGATTAAGCGTAGTTGATGAGGCTTTTTTCACCAACTTTTAATTACAGTAATGTAACCTAGTTACTCAGCTAAATTTTGTTACAATGGAGTTTCTATTATATTCTAATTTTAGAGTTTTATGGCGAAAATAATTAAGAAAATTTTCTACTAGAAAAAAAGTATTGCTTAAATCCAGTGATAAATGCAAAAATTAAAAATATGAATTGAAATAATATAACACACATTATATATATATATATATATATATATATATATATATATATATATATATATATATATATATATATATATATATATATATATATATATTATATGTATGTATGCATGCAATAAACTGATGATGAACAGTGCAAAACTAGTATCTAACTAGCCTGAGCACTTTTGACTCTTAATGAGTCTTTTTCAATACAAAACAGACAAAACAAACAAATAAAACATAGAATATGTTGTATTTTTAAAGCTCTACATGGCTGTTTCTACATGAATTAAACCTATAGATGCATTGTCTCAACCAGCCTATATAGACTTGTTGTGGATACTGAGAAAGATTTGTATTCAACTAGAAATCTATGAGCCATAGCGACATCTATTACTTTGTGTATATTTACATAACGCAAATTATATCCTGGATATTTGATTCTATTCCAGATATTTTATTCTTATAGTAGTAACTAAAGGATACTAAGAAGATTTAGAAAAGTTTGAAAAGAAAATGGGCTGGATGCAAAGGATAATTCTACTATCATGGATGCTTTAAATGTTATTTAATGTGAAACTTTATTGCCAGAACTAATAGGTTTAGTGATGTTTGGGTTAAAAAATGAATTTCTTCCCAAACAACTCAATTTGGTGCAGATTACATTGTTTTTTAATGATACTGAGAATTCTTGATGTGTAAACATTGCACAAGAAATGAACAACCTCAGATCAGGAAACTGCTACGACTTGGGAAACACTGACAGGAATATGTAGAAATAATGATAGTATTATTGAATTGGAATATGTGGTTGCAATATGAGTGCAAAATACATCTTGTACAACTATTCTGGTGTTTCTAACAACACTTTGTAATAAAGCAATTATTTTTTGCCTACGAGGTTGACCCACTTTTTAGTTTAGTCTTACTCTCTTAGATTTTACAACAAAACTATGTACATTTTACTTTTATCACAACTTTAATACATGATCAAAAATATTTAGATCATAAGAAAATATGTTACAATTTTATTAAAAGTATTGGGACTAGCAAAACTAAAGGAGATGGTAAAAAAGAATCAGGATGAACAGATTAGTAGTGTAGTAAAGACTCCAAATATCAAGAAGACATGAAGTACTTTTTCATCAATTTCATCATTAATTAATGACACTGCTTCAGAATGTAATCCAATTTGTAATACAAATACCAAATGATGACTTGGAACTAAGTGCCAAAAGGTCTGCAGAAAATATCATCCTCAAATTATAGATAGGAATAACCAAACAAAAACAGGACAAACTTTATCCATCTTGCTATGCATTTACACATTTCAGCCAGTTTCTTGTTTAATGTCATTTAATTTTGCACATAGAGAGCATGTACTTCATTTAATAATACATCTGCATGATATGAAAGCTAGTCTTGTTATTCTTTTGTTGCCATAATGGTTATGCCTACTAGAGATCTACACACTTAATTCTCTGATGTTCCCTATGAGCATTAATATGTTGTTTCTGATTATGATCCTCATCCTCTGTGTTCAAATATTATTTTGTGTTGATTCAGCCATTTTGTTTCCTGTGAGCCCTTATTTGAAACATGCATTTGTAAAACTTCCATCATGAAAGCAAGGTTAAAACTCCCACAAATGCTTGTTCCAGATTCAATTTAATCAATCAATTTGCGGAATGTGTATTACTACTTTAAAAGTATGCAAATTTGTACAAATTAGGTGCACTCGTGTGTACTGGCATCATTTTCCGACCCAATGTTTTATTAACGTCTTCACGTTACACCACTAAAAATAGGGTTAGATGTGATTTTAAGTATATATTGTTTTTTTTTTAACAACCCCACCAGCAATTTCTTTTCTTTTAACCCAACCCACAACAGAAGTGATTTTCCTAATCAATCTTCCAATGTCAGAATCAAAATAGTCTGAAATACAACCTCCTACAGAAGTTTTTTTGAAGTGCCATCCCCAGGGGGATATATGTTTTACTAAAAAAGCCCTAACCATAATGGATGACTAAGAGATACTATTTTATTTTCATTTGCAACCCTCAAAATGGTTTAGAAATAGTGAGGTTTTCAAACAGCTGTTATAGTGGTCATATTGTATGTCAGATCAGCACCAATTTTATATGTAACCAATAAATATCATAATAAGTTTAGTGAAAACCTCATGTTGATATGACCATCCATTCAAGAGGAGTAGCGATACAAGGAATTTCAAGGATGGCCACTATTTGTATCTGGGACCAATTAGACCTTAAGATAAAAGTGCTTGTAAAATTTCAAGGCCATCATCCAATTACTTTTATTTGGAGTAGTGAGAATTCTAATGAATGGACAGCAGATGGGCATCTGAAGCTACTGCATATGCTCTTTCAGTCTGTTGTTGTTGTTGTTGTTGTTGTTGTTGTTGTGGGGCTTAATGCCATTTTTCAGCACATGATAGGCTATACATGGCGGCCAGTATTATTGGTGGAGGAAGAAACCGGGAAATCACCGGAAAGAACCACGACCAACGAGAAGCTACTGGCAAGCTTTCTCACATATCCACATTAGCCAAATCCTAGACTCGAACCCATGCAGACAGAGATGAGATGCAGTGATCAATAACAGACAGCTCTTTAGACTTCTTGGCCACTTGGGGCCCCTTCTTGTCTGTAACAAGTAGAGACATATAAACATCAGAGATAAACAGTGACACTAAATATGAACATTAGTGATAAACAGTAAAACTAAATAAGAATATTTGAAATAAACAGAAGAGCTAAATATGAACATGAAAGATAAACAACATTGGATGATACAGCACAATTAATTTAAAAGTTTAACCAGTAAATGTGCATTTTGAATCTTTTCTCTCTCTCTCATTTGTGAGGCTGAAAAAATAATTTTACTTTTCAAAAGATATCAGTTTTAATCACAAATTAAATGATAATATGTGTACAAACAATAAAATCAATGGAATCTAATTTTGATTCAAGATCTAATAAACATCAAAGCTTCAGTTAGAAACTAGTTACCTCATGATGTCAAATATAGTCAAGTAGGTGTAGGCAGTCAAGGCTGGAAAACAAAAGACACATTAAATCATTAATCCACCATACTTTGAAACAAATAAAATTAAAAGTCCATACATTTACCATCTCACCAATTATAATTTCACTGCAGCTCTTGCAACACTTTACTAAACAACCTCCATGATTTTGCACACAGACCTTATAAACTCTATAATCCTCTGCCAACAGGTGACAAATCTGATAACAATACTTGTATGGAAATAAAAGATAAGTACCTGTCATGCATTTTACACAGAAACACTGAGCAATAATTGACACAGTGACCCTGAAGTTTGATGCCTGGATCTAACATCCCTGAAGATAAGCTGTGTATAGTTCTAATTGTGGCTGAAAGTCTGATGTATATCTATACACTCTCCACAACCCCAAAAAACTGGCTACTGTTGAGTTTGATCTTTTCATGTCTACACAAGTAATATGTATATTATGTGGTAAACTTCCTACCTTGTCTGATGAGTTCAGAGTGGCTGAGTGGTCGAAAATGCTCACTATTTCAGATCACTGTTATCTCTACATGGGTTCAGGTTTCACGCTTAGCCAATGTTGGTACTTGAGAAAGCTTGCTAGTAGCTTCCTGTGGGTTGGTGGTTCTTTCTGGGGTTTTCCCAGTTTCTTCCTTCATCAGAATTTAGCAACCATGTATAGAATATCTTGTGATCAAAAATGGCATTAAACCCCATAACGACAATAACTATATATGACTGATGTCAATTTATTATTAACCCAAAGTAAACAAGCTACAATGATGTCAATTCATTCACATCCCAAGGTAAACATCCTACCATGTCTGATGTCAATTCATTTATATCCCAAGGTAAACATCCTACCATGTCTGATGTCAATTCATTTATATCCCAAGGTAAACATCCTACCATGTCTGATGTCAATTCATTTATATCCCAAGGTAAACATCCTACCATGTCTGATGTCAATTCATTTATATCCCAAGGTAAACATCCTACCATGTCTGATGTCAATTCATTTATATCCCAAGGTAAATATCCTACCATGTCTGATGTGAATTCATTCACATCCCAAGGTAAACATTGTACCATGTCTGATGTCAAATTCATTTATATCATAAGGTAAACATTCTACATTGATGTCAATTCATTTATATCCCAAGGTAAATATCCTACCATTTCTGATGTCAATTCATTTATATCCCAAGGTAAATATCCTACCATGTCTGATGTCAATTCATTTATATCCCAAGGTAAACATCCTACCATGTCTGATGTCAATTCATTTATATCCCAAGGTAAACATCCTACCATGTCTGATGTCAATTCATTTATATCCCAAGGTAAATATCCTACCATGTCTGATGTGAATTCATTCACATCCCAAGGTAAACATTGTACCATGTCTGATGTCAAATTCATTTATATCATAAGGTAAACATTCTACATTGATGTCAATTCATTTATATCCCAAGGTAAATATCCTACCATTTCTGATGTGAATTCATTTATATCCCAAGGTAAATATCCTACCATGTCTGATGTCAATTCATTCACATCCCAAGGTAAACAACGTACCATGTCTGATGTCAAATTCATTTATATCATAAAGTAAATATTCTACATTTGTGTCAATTGATTTATATCCCAAGGTAAATATCCTACCATTTCTGATGTCAATTCATTCACATCCCAAGGTAAACATCATACCATGTCTGATGTCAAATTCATTTATATCATAAGGTAAACATTCTACATTGATGTCAATTCATTTATATCCCAAGGTAAATATCCTACCATGTCTGATGTCAATTCATTTATATCCCAAGGTATACATCCTACCATGTCTGATGTCAATTCATTCACATCCCAAGGTAAACACCCTACCATGTCTGATGTCAATTCATTTATATCATAAGGTAAACATTCTACATTGATGTAAATTCATTTATATCCCAAGTTAAACATCCTACCATGTCTGATGTCAATTCATTTATATCCCAAGCTAAACATCCTACATGTCTGATGTCAATTCATTTATATCATAAGGTAAACATTCTACATTGATGTCAATTCATTTATATCCCAAGTTAAACATCCTACCATGTCTGATGTCAATTCATTTATATCCCAAGGTAAACATCCTACCATTTCTGATGTCAATTCATTTATATCCCAAGGTAAACATCCTACCATTTCTGATGTCAATTCATTTATATCCCAAGGTAAATATCCTACCATTTCTGATGTCAATTCATTTATATCCCAAGGTAAATATCCTACCATTTCTGATGTCAATTCATTTATATCCCAAGTTAAACATCTTACCATGTCTGATTTAAATTAATCCACAGCAACAAGGTAAACATTGTACCTGGTCTGATTTCAATTCATTCATAGCTACACACAACAGTATTGTCAGATCCAAAAGCTTTAAGCACTGACCACAAACCTATAAGTTAAACAGCAAAGTAGATCTCTTCCACCAGTAAAGTCTGTTGATACCCTCTTGACAAAAAACAGATGCTGCCGTTCAGATAAAATTTTATCCAAATGTTGATGTATTTTTATAAAATGCATTCAGCAGAGATTCTGGGTTATGTTTTACATCTTTAGCTGCATAGAAAAAAGAAATTTCCAAGAGGCTGAATACTTCAACATTCAAATTCAATTTCCTTAAAGATTCATCCAGACACTGAGTGATCAGTTTAAGTCAGATTTTAATTTTAGCCCATCAGATTGCTGGATTCTAGTCCTACCTTAAGTTCTCTTAGCAGGTAAAATTATGGCCAGTATTTCCATTTTCTTCTTAACCTCTATTTTTCTCCATTTGGACTTCAATTATTTTCATACTGGACCTTCATATTCTGAAGAAAATTGATCCTGTACTCTTATTTTAAACATTTTGTTGACTGTTGTATCTAAAATTCTAGCCTGCTAAACATACCCATACTGTTTGTGCTGTGACACCATAACAGAAGAGTGATAGTTCCACATACATTCAGTGCAAGGAACGTCAGAATCTTCTTTCCCTTAAATTACAAATACAAACTATTAGAAGAGAAAGGGCAAATGTATTCCACTATTAAGGGTAAATATATTCCACTATTAAGGGCAAACATATTCCACTATTAAGTGAATAAAGGCAAATGAATAAAGGGCAAATGTATTACACTATTAAGTCAATAATAGCAAGTTTACAAAAAGACTATTAGATGAACTAGAAGTTGCCACTAACACTGCCAGTGTTTCCTTACAACTATCATCTAAAGGCAGGAACATTCGATATCGGCTGTGGTACAAAGTCAATGATGGGCAACAACTCAGTCAAATATGGTCAAAATCTGCATTGGAACTGATCAATGAAGTTTAAAATGTTGATAATATAAAGCTAATATGATTGAAATAAAGAAATGTGAATTCTTGATTTCTTTTTCAAAACACATCATTCAAATTCAACCAACAGACAGAGTTTAGTAATAGAAGTTCAAACATTATCATCAAACTCATCTGTTATCTTGATTTCTGGAACTTTCCTTAAAATCAACAAAATATATGGATGCTAGACTCTTCCAAAGACTGGAATGCATGACTGAAAAAATAGTCAAGGGCCTTAACTTTGTAAAATATAGTCCAAGCTTTGTAAAATAGTCAAAATCTGGTCAAAGCTGAATTCATCTGAGGCCCTACCAAGGAGCACTGTATTAGCAAATCTGGTTAAAATCAAACAAAACAACCAAATTCCAGAAACTGATGTCTCCCATTTTTTAGTGGGTGTAGATGAGTGTAGGTACATTTATAAATGAAGCAGTACTTTTGATAAAAATAAATGGAACCACTGTAAAATGCCATTAACAGAAAACTACACAAAATCTGAGATCAACATTCAACCAATGTATCTCTACTAAGCAATGACACAAAAAGATGAAAATCAGCTTTTGTTTTCTTGAAATACAAAAATAATTATTTTTATGGAGAATTGTGTCAAAACAGAAGTGGTTGGGCCCACCAACAAAGGGCTAATTGATGATGCAGAACAACTCTAAACAAGTGAAAGTTGCATACCAAGGGCATTGTTAAGCTCAGGGAATACTATTCAGTCCAACAATATGAGGCCTAAATGAGTGTGACAATTTGAAGCCTTAATCAGGCAACACACAAACAAAATTACTAGTAGCTAAATGGTACAAATGGACATTTAAAAGAAATTGTCATTGGAACAGGGGTTTAGTTTTGACTTCTGAGAACCTGTAAACGAGAGAGGAGAAAGGTATCTAAATGATGCAGAATTCCCAATTTTAGAAGTTTACTCCTGAAATGTTCTTCCTATGGTCTGATTCTTTACCAAAATGATGGACCATGGCCGAATTCCTACTTCAACATAAATCAGGTTGAACATAAATATAAGCAATACTGACAATCAAAAGCATCTATGGTCTTGTGAATATCTAGATGCCTACTAAATTTGTTTAAAATCCAGAAACATAAGTGGGTGGGTCTAAGGATCAGGAGCTATACCTCTCCAAAAATAAAACAAAGCTAACAATAAAATGCCAGTGTAATATCAACCTCAAGAGATATATATTTTGGCTGACATCCACTCAGATAAATAAAAGCGAATCGATCAAAATCTAAGGGATATAACTCTATCAAACAATGAAATGCAAGATCCTATCAATATCAACTTTATTGAAATATATAGCTGCCAATAAATTTTCACTGAAATCCAATAATAATAAAGTTATTGTGTGACAATGAAAGTGGGTGGATCTATCAATGGTTATAACTGTGTCTATAATCAAACTCAGGAAAATGGTCTAGTGACAATTATGTTACATACTAAATCTGGATTAAGTCCAAATAATAAATGATCCCTCCTGATGTCCACAATAAAGTGGGATGGATAGACAGAAAGCTGGACAGACCCAATTTACTATTCACTGATGTCCACAATAAAGTGGGATGGATAGATAGAAAGCTGGACAGACCCAATTTACTATTCACTAATTTCCACAATAAAGTGGGATGGATAGATAGAAAGCTGTGGACAGACCCAATTTACTATTCACTAATTTCCACAATAAAGTGGGATGGATAGATAGAAAGTTGGACAGACCCAATTTACTATTCCCTGATGTCCACAAAAAAGTGGGATGGATAGATAGAAAGCTGGACAGACCCAATTTACTATTCACTAATTTCCACAATAAAGTGGGATGGATAGATAGAATGCTGGACAGACCCAATTTACTATTCACTAATTTCCACAATAAAGAGAGATGGATAGATAGAAAACTAGACAGACCCAATTTACTATTTACTGATGTCAACAATAAAGTGGGATGGATAGATAGAAAGCTGGACAGACCCAATTTACTATTTCCTGATATCCACAGAAAAAGTGGGATGGATAGACAGAAAGCAGGACAGGCCCAATTTACTATTCCCTGATGTCCAAAATAAAGTGGGATGGATAGATAGAAAGCTGGACAGGCCCAATTTACTATTCACTAATTTCAACAATAAAGTGGGATGGATAGATAGAATGCTGGACAGGCCCAATTTAACATCCCATGATAGCTAAAATAGTAAGTGGGGTTAAAATATGAATGCATTAGTGTTCACAAGCCAGTGTTGTGCATATTCTAAGCTGTTTGCATATTTAAATAAATATATTAAATAAATAGTTAAATAAATAGATAAATAGTTAAATAAATAATAATAAATAAGTAAATGAATAAATAAATAAATAAATAAATAAATAAATAAATAAATGTTTCCTCTGTAACAAAAAAACCTGAATTTGGTCAGAAACTCTGGAAATTTAATGTATTTAAGGCTTATTTATGCTTTGCTATAAAGAATACCAATGAACAATCATAAATTCAAGGTCATGCAAATTTTAAAAAGTGAGAAAAAAATATTACCGTTTTAATTCTTTGGATGAAGGTCAGCTCTTGGACAAGAGTTCCAAATGCAGATCGATTGGGTGAGAAGAAAGGGTGGATAATTCTTCCCTGAAATAAAGTGAAATCAAGACAACGTTCTTGTTAGTTTTTTTTTCAACATGGAGAGAAGATACCATTTACTAGTATGCACGAAATTGGTAATCAGATTTTGTTTGAAAAAAATCTTTTTCTCGATTGATGTTGACCTGTGTTTATCACCAAATCAGCTTCTGTACGGGTCAGAAACTCATTCATTTTCTTTTTCTAATGGATGGATTAAAACATAACTTTGTCAAGTAACTTTATAGTAACAGATAAACCATGACTCATAAGATTGGTTGATCAGCATTTGTATCAGTATAATTTGGACTTTATCAACTTTTTCCATCATTGCTGTTACAAAGTAGTGGCAATTGTACAAACCCCTATGGAATCTCTGATTGAAACCATCTTTGATACTCTTCAGCAATAACATAATTTTTAAATTAACAACTGGCGTGTCCATATTGGATACCAGCTTGGCACCATTTTCATTTCAGGACAATAAGGCATTGTAAGACGTGTTTTGGTGGACTGCCCCAAGCTGATATAGCTTTCCATTTTTAGGACAGTAACAAAATATTTCAAGCTGGATGACACGGTGGCGATATTCTAAAAACTGACATCTCTTTGTTACCAACTAGACATAGGATATCTTTTAGCAAAGGCACAGCTTTGATATGACCAACCATCTAGGAGAAGTAGTAAAAAGATTTTCAAGATGGCTGCTCTGGAGGCCATATTGGACCAATATAAAATGGTGAAAACGACATGGCAAAATTTCATTTCCTTCAGGAAAATTTGCAATAACAAGACTACTTTGGTAGCCATTCTGGATATCAGTCCTTTCATTTAGAATCATCTAGTCTTCATAAGAAGTCCTCTGGTAAAATTCTCATGCCAATATTGCTTTTCGTGCAGGAAGAATAGCAAGATTTTCAAAATGACCACTGGCAGGCATATTGACCACTGGCAGGCATATTGACCACTGGCAGGCATATTGGACATATGATCTGCACAATTTTCATTTAAGACCAACTAGACACAATCAGAAGCCTCTCAGTGAAAACCCAATGTTTATATGACCATCTATTCAAGTAGCCAAGATGGGCAATGTAGTAGTCATACTGACCATCAGATAAGTCCCATTTCAGTTAGGAATACTGTATCTGTATGTCATAAGAAATCTTCTGGTGAAAACCCCATGTCAAAATGAGTCTATTTAGGAGAAGCAATAATAAAAATGAGTTTTTGGAGATCAGATCAGTTCCATTTCGTTTAGGACCAACTTGATATAACAAGTCTTTTAGTAAACACCACATGTTAATATGGTACACCATCCATTCTGGAGAAGTAACAGTAGCAACATTTTCAAGAAGGTCACTATATTGGCCATACCAAGGAGTCTTAATGGCACCATTTTCATTTAGAACCAACCAGACATCAAGTTTTTTGGTGAAAATCCTCATGTCAATATGACTTTCTGTTGAGTAGTAATAAAAGATTTTTAAGATGGCCACCCTGGCAGACATACTGGACACCAGATTGAGCCCATTTGTATTTAGTATATGCTAGACATCATATGAAGTCTTTTCCATGAAAACCCCTTGCTGACATGATAATCAAATCAGATGTAGTAACAACAAGATTTTTTAAATGGCCACTACATGTAAACAAAAACTACACATAAATTGTAAACAAACTATCAGATGACTATCAGTGGTCACTAGTCAAAGTTAAACTGTTGCATAACACATACAGTACTGACATATAATTATATACAAAAATTTAACTGGAGAAGGTGAATAATAATAATAATAATAATAATAATAATAATAATAATAATAATAATAATAATAATAATAATAATAATAAATAGTAATAAAGATTTATTTTAAGAAGAAGCTATTGGTCAACTGACTAATCTTCCATGAGGCCAGCTGCAATGACATTTGTAAAAACATAATTTTTATAGATGAGTTGTCTTAAGACAGAAAATGCTATTAAAAACTAGGCAAATTTTCTACAGCTGGAACAAAATATGAATTGGCCTCAAGGATGAGTACATACAGGATTCGTAGAAATAGTTGCAGCGAACCCTAACCCTCAACAAGAATGGAATATTCATTGTCATCTTTCAAAATTATTTTGATTTATAATTCAAAATATATAATCCAATTTACATGGAATGTAGATGGCATGTAAATGAAGCCAATAAAAAAAGGTTTGGAATTTTGTGAAGAAATATGTATCCAAGCAGACTTGATATAATTCAGTCCTAAATCTTTACATTGTTTTGCTATAATAAAATTTCTGATTAAACTAAGAGCCCACCACCAACAGTTTTCCTGTCTTCATGGAAAGTTATATCATAATTATTTACTAACAAAAAGTTGTCTAAATAATTTTCCTTTATCAATATTTAAGAAATTTCAAAGACGAGCATTAAATTCTCATGATTTAATCACTTATTTGCTTTATCTTACCATTGTGTTTCTTTCTCCATGTCTCCCTAATTCAGTGTATCCACCAGAACCTGAAAGGGCAAATAAAACATTGATGATACAATTTCTCCAGGGTCAGAGGTCACATGGTTTAAAAAGAAGTTTAAATTTTATATGTGTCACAAACATTAAATATAGTATTTTTAGCTTTTGGAAATGACTAGTCAGCTCATTCCACATAAGGGAATAATCAAAAAGAACCAGAGAAAATAAACAGTTTTTAATGAAGACTGGTACACTAAAGTTCCTTTCAAAACATACATACCGCAGAGAAAAGACAGTCTTAATAAAGACTGGTACACTAAAGTGCTTGTAAAATCATCCACATAGCAAAAGGTAATTATTTTTTTCATGTTGCCAGAGATCATTAATTGTAATCTTCAATAGAGTACTGTGTTTGGCAATGGTAGCATTATGTATCTAAACAATAATAATTCTACAACATTACTATTTATGCTAAAAAGCACTATAGGGCTAAATAAGAACTTGATTAGGCATACATTTACAATTCAATAAACTCATTCTGTTTGACTGGTTCTACAAGTTTTTATAACAATTTGTTATGTCCCATGGGCTCAACTATTAATAAGTTTCTGTTCCTTGTTTTCCACCAAAGGGGTTCATCAATGGGGTTCACTAAAGGGGTTCATAATAATTATGATTTTGAGATTTTTATATCCAACTGAAGATTTCATAATGGGGTTGGGTTGAGCAGTATATCTTTTATCCTTGGAAAACCACTAAATTGTTTTAGAAAATGCATACATTGTATATTCAGTTGTTAGGTGTATATTTCTTTCTGCGAAACATTTTTATGCAATTTGATGTGTTTCTCAAAATGTTATGATACCATCAGCAACTTCCTGTACTGTATATCTTAACCCATCTTAAATGTTATGATACCATCAGCAACTTCCTGTACTGTATATCTTAACCCATCTTAAATGTTATGATACCATCAGCAACTTCCTGTACTGTATATCTTAACCCATCTTAAATGTTATGATACCATCAGCAACTTCCTGTACTGTATATCTTAACCCATCTTAAATGTTATGATACCATCAGCAACTTCCTGTACTGTATATCTTAACCCATCTTAAATGTTATGATACCATCAGCAACTTCCTGTACTGTATATCTTAACCCATCTTAAATGTTATGATACCATCAGCAACTTCCTGTACTGTATATCTTAACCCATCTTAAATGTTATGATACCATCAGCAACTTCCTGTACTGTATATCTTAACCCATCTTAAATGTTATGATACCATCCTGTACTGTATATCTTAACCCATGGCCATTTTAAAGTTAATAGAGACCCTGGTTCCTGAAATTCTAGCACAAGAACCCATGGTTCCTTTCTAGATTTTTTATCTCTTATGAACTATGAACTACATAGAATTAAAAATTTATATAATTCATACTTCAATTGCAAATAAATAATTTCTTCTACTTTCAAGTGTCTTATAGGTAAATGCTGTCCTGTACCACAGACAATAAATACTCAGCAAGAAATTCTAAAGAAAAATGCATTTGGCTTGTCATCCTGTATCACAGACAATAGACACACAGCAAGAAATTCCTAGGAATTATGTTTTGTTGCTGTCCTGTACAAAAGACAACATAAAGTCAGCAAGAAATTCTAAGGAATTATATGTGTTGCTTGCTGTCATTGTATCAAAGACAACATAGTCAGTAATAATTCCAAGGAATTACTGGTGTATGTAATGCTGTTGTCCTATACCAGATACAACAAACACTAAGCAAGAAATTCCAAGGAATTATATGTGTTACTTGCTGTCCTGTAACAAAGACAACAAACACTAAGCAAGAAATTCCAAGGAATTATATGTGTTACTTGCTGTCCTGTAACAATGACAACAAACACTAAGCAAGAAATTCCAAGGAATTATATGTGTTGCTTGCTGTCTTGCACCAAGTAAAACATATAGTCAGCAAGAAAATCCAAGGAATTATGTTTTACTTGCTGTCCTATACAACAGACAACATACACTCAGCAAAAACTTCCAAGGAATTATATGTGTTGCATGCTGTCCTGTACCACAGAAAATATAGTCAACAAGAAATTCCAATGCAACCGGGCTTGCTGTCCTGTACCAAAGATAAGATAACATACAGTTAGCAAGAAATTCCACGGAATCACTGGTTTATGTTATGCTTGCTGTCTTGTACCATAGACAACATAGTCATATGGGTGCCACATTTTCTCCATTTTGTCCTATTCTCCATGAATCTTTGGGACTTTATATAAAGCTCAAGCTTGTCCATTCTTTGAACTTATCTTCCCATTTCTTCATCAGCATGCCATGTTGTCTCTTTCCTTTCACTGTGCCTTGTACAATTGTCTTTGATAGGCCAGATGAGCATGAGACATGACCATACTATTTTAGATTGTGTCTCTCTACAGTGCTGAGCAAATCTAAAAGTTGTCCAATTTCACCTTGGATTCTAATGCGCACCTCCCCGTTAGAGATGTGGTCTAAGTATGATATTTTTAGGATCCCTCAATAGCATCCCATTTCTAAAGCATGGATTTTTCTCTAGTTCTGCTGTCATAGTCCATGTCTCACTGGCCTTCTGGAATTGGGACATGAACCTTGTGCACAAACTTGATCTTGGATCAAAGTGTAATACTGCTGTCCTTCCAAATAGACTTTAGCTTGTACAGTCATTGTCTGCGCAATTGAGGAAAGAACCTCAGGTTTTGAACTTTCATCAAATGTTATAGCACCTAGATACTTGAAGCTTTTAACTATGCCCAGCTTCTGTCCATTTACTCTTATTTTGTTTTGGATGCCACTTGGGTTGTTTGTCATTAGCTTGGTCTTTTCAGCATTGATCTCTATCCCATACCTTATTGATGCTTGCTTGAGATGGTTCACCAAGGTTTCCAGTTCATGTTAAGCCATCAGTGAAGTGCAAGCTGGTGATTATTCTTCCTCCAATCTGACACTTTCCTCATAGTCTTCCAAGGCATTCTGTCCAAGTAGATGAAAAAGAGAGTGGGCAAGGGAAGGCACCTTTATCTGACTCCAGCTGTGGTTCTGAACCAATCTCCTATGTTGCAAATGACAAGAACTGCACTAGTTGCTTTGTTATATGGGTTTTCTATGGTGCTTTTTGTTTTCTACACCAAAAAAATCTGGTGATTTAGGTCTGGCTAATGCCAGATGTTATTCTGACTAATAAGCATACTCATGGTCTAGCATTGACTATACTGCAAAACTACCGAAAGTGGAGACCCTAGTAACAAAAATTACATTCTCTTTAGTCACTATTTTTACACAGCCAAGTGATGTTATTGTAGTTGCTTTCAATCAATCTACATCATGCCAAGCAACATTTTCTTTGTATTTAGATATCAATATGTTCAAAAGCCAAATTACTCTTTAATTCTACATAAATACATTATAAGGATAAAACTTACACTGTGCTAATTTACTGTTGACTAATCATTTTATGTAGAAATGTGTTAGCTAATTTTAATGAGGACAACCACAAGATTTTGCTGTCAAGCAAATTTTACAGACATATGACTTTTTAAAATGGCTGCTCTTGTAGCCATATTGGATATCAAACTGAAACCATTTCTAGGACCAACTAGACATTATAAGAAGTCCTTTAGTGAAAACTCAAGCTTTTACAACCACCCATTCAGGAGGAGGAGATATAACACAATTTTCAACAGCTGCTGTGGCAGTCATTACAAACATCAGATAAGCATCAACTAGTCATCATAAGAAAACCATATCTTTCTGTTGAGGCATATCCATAACAGATTTTCAAGATGGCTGATGTGGCAATATTTGGTATCTGAGCTGTACCTTTTTGATTTTGGAGCAACTAGACTATGTGCACAATGTGATAAGTTTCATTGTTGTAACATTATACATGTGTAACTGACCAATCAGCACTCTCTGTATATGAGTCATAGTTCTACTGGTACTATCTACAGGCAACTGCCTCTCTGATAACTCTGGGTGTTAAGACTTCACAGTAGTCACTTGTATATATTAAAGTTATTGATAGTTAGAACATTATGTTTTAACACAATAACACAACAATTGCAATCCTACTAAAGTTTAGATGGATTAGCAAAAACAAACTAGTGCTGCACAGAATGATGGACATTGGACAACAGACCAGACTCATACACTAGTCTGGTCTATGACCAGTACAGTTAAAAAATGAATATTATAACATGTTTTAATATACTGATTCTGCTTAATTAGGGTAATATTTGGAGAACCCCAGTGTATCATCAATGACTTGCAGTATACACAAAAGAATAGGGTTAGGGTTAGGGTTAGCCCTACATTGCACTTTATTCGAGGGTTAAAATATATATTCAGTTTTGGAAGATTTTCTTGAAGCTGATTGCCAAATTTCAGATATGGTGTCTATTGAAATTTTGGGCCTCTCATTATTGTGGGAAAATTATACATATGTAAAAGACTAATACTAATGCTTATTTAAGTCCCAGAAAGAATAGATTACTCAAGAAAACCAAATATCTAAAAATATCCTGCATTCCTTGGTTTAGATGCACTTATTTTCAACTTTTCAAAATATACAACTTTTATAGCAATAGCTCTTATTACTTTAGAAACATCATTATAACTAATTATGAAAAAAATAATATATTCCCTTTTTTTGTTTTTTGCTTGTTTTCAACCATAAGCAAGTAGCAAGTTGATGCACAGCTAATAATAATATCACATACAAAAATTAAGTTTATAAGAAAAATTACAAAGAAATTTAACCTTGCATTTCTAGGCTTTTTTTCTCATTTATCAAAATTTTCATATTAAAACAGATATTGCTGCAAGAGGTGAAAGGATAAAATTGGGGGGGGGAATATTGATGGTATTATAATACAAATATTATATTCAGAGTATCACTTTTTCAAAACTTAATTGGCAATGTGAATATGCAGAAGACCAGTCCTTAAATGTAATGTCTTTTGAATTTTAAATTATTTTGCATCTTTCGTAACTTATTTCTTTAGTAGAGCTAATAATCAGAGAAGATATCATGTTACAAGAGGTTTTATTGTCATTTATTGTAATTTTTACCCTATCAAACAAATTTACAAAACAATAAATTCATCAAAATAAGTTAAACATAAACATTTTCTAACAGGCTGGTTGAAAATTTACTATAATTCTATTAAAGGAAAATTGCTTATTTATCAGATAGAAAATTCTAGAACCTTCATTAAAATAAGAAAAAATGTAAACAAAGCCAATTTTGTTATTAAAATCATTGTAAAAAAATCTTTTTTTTGGTTAAATCTGCACATACTAGAGTAACAAAAAACTAACTCTGAACATGATAACTGATCCACATATAGGTTTAATTAATAATTCAACATTATTCTAAACAGCTTACTGATGCAGTTATCATGCAGTTCTGAGTCACGTGGCTAACACATTTATTAGCAGACTGGATACATATTATGGTGGGAGGATGAGTTGCCCCATCGGATTAGTGACCAATGTTTTTTTTTTTTTTTGGGGGGGGGAAGGGGCTTCCTGACTGACAAAAATGAGAATTAGTGAATTGAAATTCTTTTTTCTTCATAGAAATGTATCTTTGTTTCATTTTACCTTTAGTAATGATAGGATTTTCAACAAATCTTTTAGTTTAAACAAAAAAGTTATGATAGTTATGTCACTGAGCGAAGCGTTCTCTTCCAGATATGCCTTTATGAAAATGGAACGAGATCTTTAGCAACAGTGACTAACCGTTTTGTAAACTTTAATTTACGGAGAGATGCTTAACTTTCTGACTTAAAAGTGTGCTAGTGACAATTCTTTATTAAATGTATCATTTGACTGACAAAAAATATTTAATCTACATCTCTAAAACATGTACACGACAGCAAAACGAAAATGGGTGATTCACGAAAATGGGTAAGAGAAGAAATGTCAAACATTTATTAAATGTGATCACAGCTAGTCTACCTTTGCCAAGATCAACAGATACACTGCTGCTTATTAAATCTGGTATTACATTAGCTGTCATTGTTAAATCACAAATTTGTGCAGCGTAATAAAATTTTTCCGTGAATGCAACTTGCCACCTGAACTACACTTCACAACATGTTCTATTTGTTAAGTTGTTGATGAATGGTCAATATTTTATTGTCGAGACCAATCAAACTCTTTGAAACATCAATTCAGACAGAATGGGGCAGTGCCGGGATCCCGTCACAAGCCATTGAAAATCGTTGAAACAAGTTTCTCCTTGATGTACATTTTGGCAAATTTTCACATATATATATATATAGATGTAAACAAGGTGAAGACCACAAACGATGGAGGTAAATAGTGAAATGAACCCATCTATGGAAAGTCCAACAAGTGTGCTTGTATTTTATGTTAATGGCAAGAAGGTAAGCATGCAAACAGAACAGAATGCATTTTGTTGTTTATTAAAACAAAAACATATTTTAAAAATAGAGATTATTATATTTATAGTTTACTACCAACTATTGACACACAGCAGTGCTCGTGTGCCAATAAAGTATTTTTCAAAACTGGGTTACATCGCAAATATTACATCGCACGTGTTGCCGCATATAGTGGAATGACAGGATGCAGATTGTTTTCCATCTTTTTTGTCTTCTTCTAATGATGACTTTTTATTGACTAATAATGTCAGAAATAAAAGTGACTATGATTTGCTGCTATGCAGACTCGATCGTTGAAACTTTAGATGAGACGGAATTTTAGGACAGTGACGGGGGATTCCGTCACCAGTAATTTAGAATTGTTGGTTAAGTAGGTCAATTTCGAAAAGTGGGATATGTAAAATATATTATGAACGCACACATACACGCACACACACACACACACACACACACACACACACACACACACACACACACACACACAGAGGTTCAATTTGATTAACTATGGAAAAGTTTGCAACATTGAGAGTGTATTGAAGATGAAAGATAGATCAACAGATTGTTATAGTCCTTTTCTTTTTAACTCTGACAATAAAAAAAAAGTTGTGAACAGCTTGTTGAATTAAGATTAGAGGCAAGTTATCATAGTGAATACAATATAAAAGCATTGAAAGCAAATTAAACCATTATTGTTTTTAGGTAAAATATAGCAGTTCTCCATCAGAGATCATATCAATATAGCTGAAATTAGATTAGGATATATGTAGTGTATGTGTCAATGTATGAGTGAGAGGGCATTTTCCCTGTTATGGTTGAGACTAAACAGAGCTGATTCTTCAGAGAATTACAACCCACAGATGCCTTTTTTGGATAAAAACAATCTGATTAAAGTCAGTTCAGGTTATTTCATGTGTAATTTTTCATGTGACGATTTTTGATCAGATAGTGATATCCTAAGTTTTGTGAAACTTTATCTTTCTAAATAATGTACTGGTGTGAAATATTATCAAATCCCTATATCTCTCTCATTCTCTGCCCTGTTATATGTAGCAAATTCTCACACTTTGGTCACTATTAGTGGACAGAGTTCAATTACATGCTCCCCTCTCACTAAAACTGTTCTATATGTGTAGATACAGATACACTAGTCTCAGGAGATATTCTTCTTAAGGTGTGAATCTGCATCTGCCTTGCCGAGGCAGTAATGTTAACTTGGCAGGTCATGACATGAGGATGAGTGGTTTACTTGCACCCTGCACATACATTCAGTGAACACTCTCTCACTTTATTCTTTATTTTGATACAGTCCTGTTATAAAGCAAGTCTAGTCATGGATTCCATTTTTCAATGTGGTAATACAACCATATCCATTGTGTATGTGTGTGTGTGTGTGTATATGAGTGTGTGTGTGTATATATAAACACTCAGCAATAATAGCCATACCCAGAAAAATTGTCCAGAATATGGTTTAGTATATGCATTCTTGTGTTTGTCACCTCTGAAGTCATTTTCTGAAAATTATGAGTACTTACCATGTGATTATATGTATACAGTATACAATTTTAATGAAATTCAGATGCCAGATATTAAGTCCTAAAAATTAGACATCTATTATTTTCCTTACCTTGAATATTATTCAAGTAGATTTCTGGGTTATTGTGTGTTTTAAAAAGTCTGATTTCCAGTCTTGTTAGACTGAGAAAATCAAGCACTCTCTATAAAGAATTTTCTGACTTTTACAATGTGGCTATGACTTATACTTTTCTGTGTCAGACATACTTTTTATAATATAACCAGGTCACCTGAAATTTAGATCGCAAAACACTAGCAATATCAATAGTGTAAAACTAATGAAGACTACAAATATGAAAGACACAATTAAAATCAGTATTTTCATAATGTCTATGAGACAATGCATGTTTAAGACTTGTTTTCAAATAGTATATTTTAACCTTAACCTTAACCATTAACAGGGTTTTTTGAAAGTGTTTGTAAAGAGGCTATGTTTTTTCTTCTTGTTAGCAGTTTTCTTTTTATAATACAAAGGGACAGAAAAGGCATTTTAAAGGTAGCAATATGGCACTGCGTGTCAGATAACTCAGGGTAAATAGACATAAAATAATAAGAAAAATGACCTATGACATCACCATGCTAAAAGTAGCTTGGAGAAACAAACATGAAAATATAATATCAAATGAAATTGATTGCTGGTCCACAACTGTACAGAAGAGTGTGACCTTGGTAATGGGCACATTCCAAATTTGCACAAGGCTTTGCCATGTCACTTTGTTAACCTTTGAATCCAGCACTGACTGCTAATACATAGGTATGTTTAGAATAAAATTGAAATTCAAAATACATCTTTTACATGGATATGTTCTATAATACATTAAATTATCTTTATGGAAAAGAATCCGACCAATAAAAATAAGAGTTCATTAATATCTTAAATAGGAAGGAAGTAGAAACACCTCATTCAAACTAAAAGGCTAAAGGAATCAACTGATTGACAGAAATCTGAAGTTTTCGTCAATGAATAAGTGTCAGGAGTAAGACGTTTCTATCATACATGTTGAAAAACCAAACATTGTTGCTATCCAGGAAGCTAACTCAGTCACTCCTTCCAAGCTATTTCCAGAAAAATGTAGTTATGTATATAGGAATGATAGAACTTTAGGAGATGGTTAGTACTGTTAAATGAATGTAATACTCACAGAGGAATGTAATTATTATGTATATAGTAATGATAGAGCTTTATATAGTGGTGTAATGATCATGATATTACAGCATCACCCCAAAAAGCAAAGTCTTTGAAAATTCTATTTATCAATAGAAATTTTGATGCAACAGGATGAGAGATCAGAAGCTGGTGCCTTTGCAAGATTGCAACAGCATTATGGTCTGGAAAATAAGAGAAGTTATCTGGAAAATTAAATCAACCTTTTATAAGCACTCTCCGAACTGAGCATATCATCTGTGTCAATGCCCTGGACTATAGATGACACTAGAAGGGTAGTTTGTACAGTGTCAATGCCCTGGAATAGAGATGACACTAGAAGGGTAGTTTGTTCAGTGTCAATGCCCTGGAATATAGATGACACTAGAAGGGTAGTTTGTACAGTGTCATTGCCCTGGAATATAGATGACACTAGAATGGTAGTTTGCACAGTGTCAATGCCCTGGAATATAGATGACACTAGAATGGTAGTTTGCACAAGAGACAGAACTTGTGCTAAAGCAAAATGTTTCTGCAAAAATGAGAACAAAATGGAAAGAAAATGTTAAAAATTCACTTCCACAGCTAGAAAAAGATTCCCTGTGCATTCCTCTTCTTAATACAAAGCTAAAACACAGAATACACATTTTTACAGAGTTTATAACTTCAGTGACATGACTATCAAATTATCAAAATTAGATGATATAGTAGTGAAATGTTTAGTTCAAAAGATGCTCTGTGGTATACAGCAATCAAAAGATTGTGGTCCTATCTATCAAGTGCTTACACACCTATTTGCATTCCCACTTATATAACTTTTCTTTCAGATCTGATAAGCAACAGCCTTCCTGAACTTACACAGCTGCTAAACACATTTTTGTTGTGTTATTGGGCTAAATATTTAGATGAAGATCATCATGCTGTATAGCTCTCCACTTTGTAAAAAAAAACTTTTTAAACTGTCCCTTCTCATTTATCAAGGAATAAACTATTTCATTTTGAATAATTTTACAGAAAAACTCTTTGTTGGATTGAGCCTTTTTTGATGTTTCAGAGAACAATGTTCAATATCTGTTTTCACCAAAGTAGCTTCTGGGGTACCTTAAGTTACCTCTGTCTGCATGATTTCGAGTCCAGACTTGGCTAATGTGGGTAAGTGAGAAAGCCAGCCGGAAGCTTCTTGCAGGTTGGTGGTTCTTTTCGGGATTTTCCAGGGTTGTTCCTCCACCATTAATACTGGCTGCCATGTATAGCCTATCTTGTGCTGAAAAATGGCATTAAACACTACAACACAACACATACCTTAAGTTACCTCCATAGATAGCTTCTGGAGTACCTCAAATTACCTCCATAGATAGCTTCTGGAGTGCCTCATTTTACCTCCATTGATAGCTTCTGGAGTGCCTCAAGTTACCTCCATAGATAGCTTCTGGAAGTACCTCAAATTACCTCCATAGATAGCTTCTGGAGTACCTCAAGTTACCTCCATAGATAGCTTCTGGAGTACCTTAAATTACCTTCATAGATAGCTTCTGGTGTACCTCAAGTTACCTCCATAGACATCATTGACATGAAATTGTCTGTGAAATTTGACTCTATTCAGATGATTGTGTATGCTATCAAAACCTAGTATGATACCATATTACAAAATGACCTTATTAAACTAGGACAGTGGGCATGATAATGGGGCATGCAGTTCCAATCTGAAACATGCAACATAATAGTGACCAGAAATGGACCATCACTTTGAAGGATAATGTACCAAAGGAGATTGTAAATCAGGGGTATTAGGCATGTAAACTTACCCACAAAATGCCAATAAATCAGATTTCAAGGGTTTAGATGGTCCTTTTTTTAGATGATTTTTTTATCATTATTCCCTTACCCAGGTTTTAGAAGATGGATTTGAAAAGGATCCACAAGCTAACAACCACTTCTATTTCATCCTTTTAGGACTCTGTTATAGAAAGTAAGGCTGCAATATTTTATAAGTTATGGTAACCATCTAAAAACAGATTAGAAAAAAATATTTTTCAACAAAGGTAAACAATCCAAAGCAAATATACCCTGCCACAGTATAATCAATGAAACAAACAGCAGAAATAAACTTATTTGATATCATGTGCATGAACTGAGAGTCACAATTGTTGTTTTTTCCCCAAAACAAGTGTTGACTGGAAGACCTTCCCACAGATATTAATCACAGCTAATCAAATTCTCAGAAAACCCAATCAAGAACTTTTCAAAATTAATATGGATACCTTTTTATGAAATAAGTTTTCCTACTTAATGCAATGCTGCCCAGTGCAAAATAAAATGTATTTTAGGTATTGCAACAAATAATAAAGACCAAGTCTTTTTTTAAAGGTTTTGCATTTCATGTATACAGTGGGTTTACAGGCCATTTGTACATTAAATGCATACAGATATTACTGGCCATTTTTGCATTTCATCCATACATACAGGTCATTTTTGCGTTTCATCCATACATACAGGTCATTTTTGCGTTTCATCCATACATACAGGTCATTTTTGCGTTTCATGCATAGTTACATACCATTTTTGTATTTCATGCATACATTGGATTTATTGGCCATTTTTTTTTATTTTGTGCATAAAAGTGTGTTTTTACAGGCCATTTTTGTATTTCAAGCATACATTTTTTTATTTCATGCATAGTTTGTTTACAGGCCATATTTGCATTTCATGGATACACTGGGTTTACAAGCTGTTTTTGCATTTCATGCATACAGTTACAGGAGATTTTTGCATTTTATATATATATTGGGTTTACAGGCCATTTATTTTCATGGATACATTGGATTTACAGGCCAATTTTGTATTTCATGCATATATTGGATTATACAGGCCATGCATAAAGTAGATTTACAAGCCATGTTTGCATTTCATGTGTACATTGGGTTTACAGGCCATTTTTGTATTTTTTGCATATATTGAATTTACAAGCCATTTTTGTATTTCATGCATACATTGAATTTACAAGCCATTTTTGTATTTCATGCATACAGTGGGTTTATAGGCCATTTTTGTTATTTCATGCATACATTGGGTTTACAGGCCATTTTTGTTTTTTCATGCATATATTGGATTTACAGGCCATTTTTGTATTTCATACATACATTGGGTTTACAGGCCATTTTTGTAGTTCATACATAAATTGGGTTTACAGGCCATTTTTGTATTTCATACAT
Organism: Potamilus streckersoni; assembly: GCA_016746295.1. NCBI lineage: Eukaryota > Metazoa > Mollusca > Bivalvia > Unionida > Unionidae > Potamilus > Potamilus streckersoni. Next base: position 310,665 of record JAEAOA010000161.1, read on the forward strand.
ACAGTGGGTTTACAGGCCATTTTTGTGTTTCATGCATACAATGGGTTTACAGGCCATTTTTGTAGTTCATACATATATTGGGTTTACAGGCCATTTTTGTATTTCATGCATACAGTGGGTTTACAGGCCATTTTTGTATTTCATGCATACAGTGGGTTTACAGGCCATTTTTGTATTTCATGCATACATTGGGTTTACAGGCCATTTTTGTATTTCATGCATACATTGGGTTTCCAGGCCATTTTTGTGTTTCATGCATACAGTGGGTTTACAGGCCATTTTTGTATTTCATGCATACATTGGGTTTACAGGCCATTTTTGTATTTCATGCATACATTGGGTTTCCAGGCCATTTTTGTATTTCATACATACATTGGGTTTACAGGCCATTTTTGTTATTTCATGCATACATTGGGTTTACAGGCCATTTTTGAGTTTCATGCATACATTGGATTTATAGGCCATTTTTGTATTTCATACATACAGTGGGTTTACAGGCCATTTTTGTATTTCATGCATACATTGGGTGTACAGGCCATTTTTGTGTTTCATGCATACATTGGATTTATAGGCCATTTTTGTATTTCATACATACATTGGGTTTACAGGCCATTTTTGTTATTTCATGCATACATTGGGTTTACAGGCTATTTTTGTTATTTCATGCATACCTTGGGTTTACAGGCCAATTTTGTTATTTCATGCATACATTGGGTTTACAGGCCAGTTTTGCATTTCATGCATACATTGGATTTATAGGCCATTTTTGTACTTCATGCATACAGTGCTGTTACTGGCCATTTTTGCATTTCATGCATGAAGTGGGTGTACAGGTCATTTTTGCATTTCATCCATTCATTTACAGGCCATTTTTGCATTTCATGCATAGTTACAAACCATTTTTAGATTTCATGCATGCAGTGTGCTTACAGGCCATTTTGGCATTTCATGCATGCAGTGTGCTTACAGGCCATTTTTGCATTTCATGCATAATTACAGGCCATTTTTAGATTTCATGCATGCAGTGTGCTTACAGGCCATTTTGGCATTTCATGCATGCAGTGTGCTTACAGGCCATTTTTGCATTTCATGCGTAATTACAGGCCATTTTTAGATTTCATGCATGCAGTGTGCTTACAGGCCATTTTGGCATTTCATGCATGCAGTGTGCTTACAGGCCATTTTGGCATTTCATGCATATATACAGGCCGTTTTTACATTTCATGCATGCAGTGTGCTTATAGGCCAGTCACCATATTTTTATAGATCCCTTACTAATACTTGTATGAAGACATAAAAAATATTATACATTTTCTTTGCTTTTCAAAGTTTTGGTTGCTTATGAAGAAAAACTACAAGATAACTTTCATTTGTTTAATACATAAGTGGTGTATATATTAGAATTACTCAATCTGTGCGGTCAAGACAAGGTAGATACAATCTGTGCAAGTCAGACAAGGCAGATACAATCTGTGCAGATCAAGACAGATTTCCAAGGCATATACAATATGTGCAGTCAAGACAAGCTAGACACAATCTGTGCAGGTCAAGACAAGGCAGATTCAATCTGTGCAGATCAAGACAGATTTCCAAGGCAGATACAATCTGTGCAGTTGAGACAAGTCAGATATACTCTGCATGTCAAGATAAGGCAGATACAATCTGTGCAGGTCAGACAAATCAGATACAATCTATGCAGGTCAAGACAAGGCATATACAATCTGTGCAGGTCAGACAAGTCAGATACAATATGTGCAGGTCAAGACCAGTCAGATACAATCTGTGCAGTCAAGACAAGGCAGATTCAATATGTGCAGGTCAAGACAAGGCATATGCAATCTGTGCAGATGAAGACAAGGCAGATAAATCTGGAGGTCAAGACAAGGCAGATACAATCTGTTCAGGTCAAGACAAGGCAGATACAATCTGTTCAGGTCAAGACAAGGCAGATTCAATCTGTTCAGGTCAAGACAAGGCATATACAATCTGTGCAGGTCAAGACAAGTTAGATACAATCTGTGCAGTCAAGACTAAATTCTGCTCATCTGAAGTATGCATAAGTTCCTCCATTTAAATGCATGTAAAAGGAGTCATCATGCAAAGTGTGGAGAATTAATGCCTTGGCACAGGTAACACATTGGCCTGTTTAAATTACTGGTAATTTATCTTCTGGCAGGAGAATCATACTTAAATTGTTTAACACATTTAAGATAATACCCACACTGTGTAATTGAAAACCACTACTTTTTGGGAAATTTCATCAGGCAAAACCTTTAAAAGTTCTAATGAACACACACTGATGCAGCCACCCACATATACAAGCTTCCTAGTCTGTATTGAGAGCTTTCTGTCTTGTAGGCATATTTTCTTATCTGGTATGGTTACACTGGTAAAATGTATGATTACATCCATATCTTCAACTTATGTAAGACCATACAATTAAATGGTATTAGCACACTATGCATTTATGGTGGTTAAATTTCAAGAAAACTATGTTTTAGGTGGTTTTTAATAGCTGTTTCCTTTTAATGCAGTATGCTGGAATAAAAGATGCCTGGCTTTATAAAGAAATGTTGTGATCAAATAGAGAGTGTGCCCTTACTAAGGAATGGGTGTAAATATGCTGACAGGCCCATTCACAACTTTGGTTAAAAATAAATAATGAGAATTTGTTAGTTTAAAGCCACTTTACAAACAAAAAGTGTAAAATGTATATATGTTGTGCTGCATTGTCCCATTCACTTGCTGGCAGTTGTTGCCCTGTATGCTATTCAACATTGCCACATTTACACACTTGTTTTTTTTTTTTTTCCTTGTGTGTTATTCAGCAATGCCATATGCCCATACTGGTTGGTTGTGTATTTTGCAGGAAAGCCTCTTTTACACACTGGTGGGTTTTCCCTTGAGTTTTTGTGTTGTGTAGCATTGCCACATTTACACACTTTTACTTTTTGCCTTGTGTGTTATACAGTACTGTCATATGTACATACCTGATTTTGTCTTGTGCATTATGCAAGACTTCCACTTTTAGACATTGTTGGTTTTGATTTATGTATTGTGAAATAATTCACTTGGATCTTGTATTTTAATTTTACTGCAACACTGCCAGTCTCACAATGGTGGTTTTTGACTGCAGCTGGACTGCAACTTGTACACACATGTGGTTTCACACTGTATTTTGTGCAGTACGGGTCTTTGTACACACTAGTGGTTTTTGCCTCTTGTTTTTTGCTGAATTACCACTTGTACACACTGGTGCAATTTTTGCCTTGTGTTGGGGATCATTGCCACACTCACATGCTGGTGATATTCCTATTGTATGTTGTACATTACTGCTGGTATTTCTTGCCATGTGTTGGGCAGCATTTACATATTGGTAGTGTTTGCTTTGTGTATTAGGCAGCATTGCCTGATATACTGGTAATTTGTGCCTTGTGCAACATTGCCAATTCATATACTGGTACTTTTTTCTGTGTGAAATGCAATGCACTGCCACCTTGAATACTGGCAGATTTTGCTTTGCTGTTGGGCAGCATTTCCACATTCACACTCTGGTGGCTTTTCATTTTGGGTTGAGCAGCATTGCCACATTCACATAGTGGCAGTTTTTAAATATGTCTTGGGCAGCTTTGCCACATTGACATTAAAAAAGTTTTTGCCTTGTTTATTGGGCATTCATATAATGTTACATGTGTGTTGGGCAGTATTGGTATTTTTTAACATACTGGTAGATTTTGCCTTGTGTGTTGAGCAGCATTGCCACATTCACATGATGGTAATATTTGCCCTGTGTATTTGCCATCATTGCCACATTAACATTTTTGCGAGTGCAGCACTGAAACATTTACTTAAGATATAATTTGTCTTGTATGTTTATAAATGTCAATATTATGTAGTACTATAGTATAGTTAGTAGTATATACAACTTGACATTATTTAAATGTTTGATTTAGAAGGTACATCTTGCCAATCAGATATTGTATGTTTTAGTTTGTACTTTATTAAAAGAATAACAATCCCAATTCCTATTCACATGCACATAAGCATACTCCATTATTTTATGAAAACTGCAAAGCAGATATCCAGGTCGTATCATTTACCCAATTTTGGAGTACAGGTAAACTTTTAATGTTTGATCAAAATATCAATTAAATACCAGTAGTTCAAGTGATAAGGCCAATAAAAGTCTGTTCTGGTTCCTGAACAAAAATCTTACCCTATATTTATTGAGGGGTTAGGGAAAAATTCAAATAACAGAAAGAATAAAAAATTTTGGAGACAAAATTAATAAAGGTATGTAACTATGAAGATAAATTTAAAGTGTGAGTGATTTGTTTTTAATTTTATGCTTCATTTTAGTCTGTTCAGACAAAAAATGCAAAGAAATGTTTGTATTGACCTACCAACCCTAATTTTTTCCAACCTAACCAGAACCACGTTTCTTTATTTGCCCTGAAGTAGCCATAGCAGTTTGTAACTGGTCTAGTAGTTAGAGGTCTGCCTCGGATGTGGGAGATCATGGGTTCAGTCCCTGGCTTGTTCATATCAAAAACTTTCAAAAATGGTACAAACAGCTGCCTTGCTTGGCACTCATCATTTTAAGGTTAGTGTTAGGACTGGTTGGCTTAGTGTCAGGGTAATGGGACAGGATGGTACATGACATGTCTGCTGCATGATGCCTCAGTGCTAGGCATTACTATAAACTGCCACACTGCAGACATTGTAGCAATATGACTGAAAAATTGTAAAAGCTATGTTAAAAATCCAAATCACACACACATGAAGCAGTTTTTGGATTTAAGTTACACATAAGAAGTGTGGCTAACAAATCCCTTTCAGTTTTTTGAAATATCCAAAAAGAGAATTTAAAAAATATCAATAAGTTGGCAGGTTGGTGTAATAGAGATTCATATATTAAATTTGTATAAAAATTTATCAACCCATTTTCAGTGCTTGAACTTTTCCAGTTTAGGAGCCATAAAAGTTGAGGTTTGAATATCAATATATCAGACATAAATTAATTGTAGCTGTAAATGTCAGTATGCATTGTATTTGTAAATGTCAGTTTACATTGTATTTGTAAATGTCAGTATACATTGTAGCTGAAAATGTCAGTATACATTGTATCTGTTAACATCAGTATACATTGTACTGTAGAATAATGACTCCTTCAAAAATCTGTCAGTTTCTCTATCTTGTCTCATGTCATAAGTAATTAGGAAAATGCAAACATACACAGCATTGTAACCCACCTAAGGTTGTGCTTGAAATGGTGTAGAAGAAAATGGGGCCTTATCAGTCCACACTTATCAAAATTCAGGAGCATGATTTCCTAGATCAAATAACTTGCATCAAATATCATTTGTTTGGTTAGTCTGTTTTCAAAAGTATACATGTTAAAAATTTACATTGTTCTGTTTTAAGCTATTGCCTAAAATCTGTTCTGCTTAAATAAATTGCAGTGCACAATTCAGAAACATAATAATAATAATAATAATAATAATAATAATAATAATAATAATAATAATAATAATAATAATAATAATAATAATGATGATGATAATAATAACAACAATAACAACAACAATAATAATAATAATGATAATAATAATAATAATAATAATGATGATGATGATGATAATAATAACAATAACAACAACAACAACAACAACAACAATAATAATAATAATAATGATGATAATAATGATAATAATACATGAAATAATAATAAAATATTCATCATAAAGAGGGTGATATAATTAGTTGCATGGAACTAATCCTCCTTGTGACTCTTTAATTTGCATATGTAGTACATAGCTCCACACACAATAAGGATTGGCACATACAAAATTTCTTTCTTGAAATAAAAAAATAACATACAGAACAAAAATGCCCTACCTTATAAATTTATATATAGAAATAAGGATATAATAGAAAATGTTTTATCAACATGCACCAGCTAGGTACATGCATTACAAAAAAAGTGAGGCAACAACATGGAAGGATTGGAAAAGTTGTTAGGAATCTATGGTCCTTTAAACTTAGAAACAGAAAAGAACAAAAAACAAATTTGTAAAATTCAACAAAAAATGTATTTTTAGTGAATACAGAGTGAAAATTTGAAAAGAATTTATTTTATTGTGATTTAAATTTGAAATAATCCTAAAAGTTATATGACTAGTCTAGAAGTAATGAGTATTCTGAATGAATTCCTGTGATGTTCCAGATGAATTCTAATTCTGAATGTGTTGATGAAAGAGTAGTATGGAATAGTGAGTGTTGATGTGTTAACAGTCTAACAGTATTACAATGATATATTCCAAACATGTCTCTAAATAAATTCACAAATATTCCAAAAAAATTGATTTAGTCCTAAAGCACTTTGTAATTCCAATCAATCCTTTTAATCAAAAAAACTTCTAAAATTAAATCTGAACACAAGCCAAAAGACTGAAACTTTGAATGTTAAGAAAGAAGTAATTCTAATATATACACCACTATTATAAACACCTAAGTCACAATAAGAGGACCAGGATGAGGGTCATCTTAATGGAAATTTCCATCAAATTGTAAACAAACTTTGTTCTTGGAATCTTCCAGGGTCAGAATCATTGATGTATCAAGAACTCAAAACCAAGTAAACACTCCAACCCTCAATGATAGACGAAGGTCACTTATACTGTACAAACGAAATTTACATAACACCTCCCTCATAAAGAAAAAAAATTTATACAATAAAATACTTTCTTGTACACATTAATTAAATATACATAATTATAATAATTTAAAATTACATGGTATGATGTATTATAAATGTAATGTGGAATACACAAAATAAAGAAATATAGGACTTCTATATACATGAAAGTTCATCTACAATTAGATTATCTTTTTCCTTGATGGGAATAGTGCTATGTTGTATTTCATCAAACTCTACCTTAACAGTTTATAATTTTTGTTTTTCATTTTGTTAATGAAAGTGGTTTTGATCACAATCTGAGATGGAGCTGAATTAATAGACACTTCATAGTGTCGCAAAGCTAATATCATATCAAAACCAGAGGTTCATTAACCCTGGTTGAATCATACCAAAGATTTATAAAACTGTTTAAAGTAAAAAAAAATGCACACATCTCTTAATTGTGCAAAAATTGTTTCCTTAATATTTTTGAAGAATAGCACACTGGATGATCTCCATCATTTTTGTCTCCCTGAATCAACACTCCACCAACTCCAACACCCTAGGCATCAAGAGACATTTTTTATTGATTGACTGAAATTTGTAGCTGAAAGAACTGGTGAAAACTAAAGTATGGCCTTTAATGCATCTAAAGCCCCATGACATTTTTCAGATTAATGAAACTTGGTTTTCTTGTGAAATTGTCAGGGGTTCAAGAGTTAAACTTCTATAGGTTGAACTTGCGTGAGTCTGACAATATGTTTAAAAATATAACAGAAGCATGGCAAAATTCAGTATCAATTGTCAAATTTATATGAGATGGTTTCCAAGTAATATTTCCTTGTGTTATAGATGATAAATGGACAGCCATTTCAATACAGTTTTTGCACAAATATTTACTAATGGTATATTTGACAAAAATGCTAATCCCAACTTTCTGAAATACCTTTATAAATACATGTATTGTGTATGGCACAAGCAACTGCCTATATCAGACCTTGATCTACCTGGTCACGTGATAGATGGTGACTACATTGGCCTAGTTTATTAAACCAATAACTAAACAGCTGACCTCAAACTACCTTGTCAAAAAACCCAACTGCCTATAGCTGACCTTGATATATGTGGTCCCTTGATAAATGGTGATTACATTGGCCTAGTTTATTCTACCAATAACTAAACAGCTGACCTCAATCTACATTGTCAATTAACAGACTGATTGCTAGGTTGGCCTGTTTTATAATGTTTATTCTACCCAAGACTTCATCCTCCCAGCTTGCAAATCCTGAGATGCTAAGTCATACAAACATGCTTGCAGGCAGCTAATGTGATTGACACTTCCAATATGTTTTGGTTTTGTCATTAGATTTAAACTCAAATATTCAGCATGGTACAGTTATTTTAAGAACAAGTTATTTACCCAGGAAATTAAAATCTGAATAACAAAAGAAATTATGTTGTTCTCTTTGAAGTATTTATTACCCAGTAAAATAACTGGCAGGCTTGTCATTGTTACTCTCACACACACACACACACACACACACACACACACACACACACACACACACACACACACACACACACACACACACACACACACACACACACACACACACACACACACACACACACACACACACACACACACACACACACACACACACACACACACACACACACACACACACACACACACACACACACACACACACACACACACACACACACACACACACACACACACACACACACACACACACACACACACACACACACACACACACACACACACACACACACACACACACACACACACACACACACACACACACACACACACACACACACACACACACACACACACACACACACACACACACACACACACACACACACACACACACACACACACACACACACACACACACACACACACACACACACACACACACACACACACACACACACACACACACACACACACACACACACACACACACACACACACACACAGTGGAGTATGATTAAAAGACGCAAACAATGTAATAGTGCCACCTGTGAATGTAAAAAAAGTAATCATAGAAGATATCACACTTTCTAATTTACTCACAAAATAGTCATTAATGTATTAATTTGAGGAATATTTGTAACAATTAAAAAAAAAAACATTAGAAAGTTATCTAAGAAAATAAAGAAAACCTTAACAAATAAACTGAATTGTTGCAAGAAAATTTCCCCAATACATTCTGGAAACTTGTTAAAAGATTGGTTGAAAATGATGAACTAAAACAGAACTTCATGAAGAAGGACTGCAAATAATCTAACATTCCTAAAGTAAAAAACTTTTCAGTCATGGACTTGTGCTGGGGGCTTTGAGATATTAAGGTTAGAGGCTTTTCTACTTACAGAAAATTCTAACTTCAGTTTAGCAAGTAGAGGTTAAGTACACAGGTTGGATATTGAAACAGGAACATAAAAGAAGACTTAAAGAAATCATAAATGCTGTAAATTTTGTAAATTAGAAATTGAGGATGAAGTTCATTTGCTTATATGATGTCCACAGTACAAGAAACAAAGACAGTTAATATACAAAAAAACCCCAACAAATATTTACCAAGAATTTCAATAGGTAAATGCATTGTAAAATTAATTGTTCACAATATAAATCCCTTTGTCAGTTTGGAGGAGAGTGTATACACAAGATGTTAAAGTGAAAAGGAAATACAGGAATGTAGAAAAAAGTAATGCCACCTTTACACTGTAATACATGTATTAATACTAATAATTACTCATAATACATGTTGTTACCTTCATTTAATAAAATAATCCTTAACAGTCTCATATATATATATATATATATATATATATATATATATATATATATATATATATATATATATATATATATATATGGCAATGGACTATAAATATTAAAATTCACACACCAAATGATTTTTGGTTTTACACACCTGTATTAATAAAATTCCAAAACTGAAGAATTCATAATACACCAGAACTCAAACATCCATGTATGTTGCATCAGCTTTAAATGTTGACTGTACTGAAGAATAGAAGAGAAGGCATGTGTAATCTTATTACTTAAAGATGATAGGGTTTAACCCAGGGTTATATGTTTGGTAATTGTGTGATTTCTACTTGTTAGGGTTTAACCCAGGGTTATATGTTTGGTAATTGTGTGATTTCTACTTGTTAGGGTTTAACTCAGGGTTATATGTTTGGTAATTGTGTGATTTCTACTTGTTAGGGTTTAACCTAGGGTTATATGTTTGGTAATTGTGAGATTTCTACTTGTTAGGGTTTAACCCAGGGTTATATGTTTGATAATTGTGTGATTTCTACTTGTTAGGGTTTAACCCAGGGTTATATGTTTGGTAATTGTGAGATTTCTACTTGTTAGGGTTTAACCCAGGGTTATATGTTTGGTAATTGTGAGATTTCTACTTGTTAGGGTTTAACCCAGGGTTATATGTTTGGTAATTGTGAGATTTCTACTTGTTAGGGTTTAACCCAGGGTTATATGTTTGGTAATTGTGAGATTTCTACTTGTTAGGGTTTAACCCAGGGTTATATGTTTGGTAATTGTAAGATTTCTACTTGTTAGGGTTTAACCCAAGGTTATATGTTTGGTAATTGTTAGATTTCTACTTGTTAGGGTTTCACCCAGGGTTATATGTTTGGTAATTGTTAGATTTCTACTTGTTAGGGTTTAACCCAGGGTTATATGTTTGGTAATTGTTAGATTTCTACTTGTTAGGGTTTAACCCAGGGTTATATGTTTGGTAATTGTGAGATTTCTACTTGTTAGGGTTTAACCCAGGGTTATATGTTTGGTAATTGTGTGATTTCTATTTGTTAGGGTTTAACCCAGGGTTATATGTTTGGTAATTGTGTGATTTCTACTTGTTAGGGTTTAACCCAGGGTTATATATTTGGTAATTGTGAGATTTCTACTTGTTAGGGTTTAACCCAGGGTTATATGTTTGGTAATTGTGAGATTTCTACTTGTTAGGGTTTAACCCAGGGTTATATGTTTGGTAATTGTGAGATTTCTACTTGTTAGGGTTTAACTCAGGGTTATATGTTTGGTAATTGTGAGATTTCTACTTGTTAGGGTTTAACCCAGGGTTATATGTTTGGTAATTGTGAGATTTCTACTTGTTAGGGTTTAACCCAGGGGTATATGTTTGGTAATTGTGAGATTTCTACTTGTTAGGGTTTAACCCAGGGTTATATGTTTGGTAATTGTGAGATTTCTACTTGTTAGGGTTTAACCCAGGGTTATATGTTTGGTAATTGTGAGATTTCTACTTGTTAGGGTTTAACCCAGGGTTATATGTTTGGTAATTGTGAGATTTCTACTTGTTAGGGTTTAACCCAGGGTTATATGTTTGGTAATTGTGTGATTTCTACTTGTTAGGGTTTAACCCAGGGTTATATGTTTGGTAATTATGAGATTTCTACTTGTTAGGGTTTAACCCAGGGTTATATGTTTGGTAATTGTGTGATTTCTACTTGTTAGGGTTTAACCCAGGGTTATATGTTTGGTAATTGTGAGATTTCTACTTGTTAGGGTTTAACCCAGGGTTATATGTTTGCTAATTGTGATTTCTAGGTGAGTTGATAAACTTGTGTCTTTCATTGTTGTGCCTACATTGAATAAATGGACACTGTTTATTTCTGTTTTTTAAAAAATATATTTGAATGGCCTCTATGGTAATTAATTTTAAGAACAGGAGACAGTTTTCCATGAGCATGACATGTGAAGCTAGGCAAATAAAAACAACAGACATATTACTTTAAGCCTCTTTCTGTTTTGTTTTGTTCTTCTTTGAGCCTGTGAACACAATGACTTGTACATATGCAATTGAATTTGGATCAAACTGTATTTTTAGTTGTATAGAAATGAAAAATTGGGTACCATTCATGGTCAGATGGCTCATCTCTGGTTTTTAGTTGTACTTGCAAGTATGTGTTGTAACACAAACAAATATGAATGGATTTGTATCATTCTATGGATACAAATATCAAATACATTGAATATAAAAAAAAATAAACATTCTGTTAAGAAAAAACAAAAAAACAAAGCTCATGTGTACATTGAGACAACTTGAATGATTTTCAATCAAAGACTGTGATAAGGAGTTTTGCATTGCATGCATAGGTAAAACCTTGTAAGAATTTTAACTTGGACCAGTAAAAAAAGTTTATGTTGTCAAATTACTAATATTATACAAATTTTTCAAAACTGAGAGAATGCTGAACATACACAGCCTAGACCTAGTTTGATGAGTATATAATTCAAGTCTCTAATAGAACTATTATTGAGATAATATATTTATTATAGCAGAATCGTGGGTTTTATGTAATATTAGATCTGTTGTTGGGAAATAATTTTTGAATTTCGAGTATATCTCTCATTGACTCTGCAGTTTGTTAGGAGTAATCAGCAGATCAAACAACATAGATTCTGATATTCTGGCACATTTTGTGATAGCAAAACAAACAATATAGATCCTGATATTCTGGCACATTTTGTGACAGCAGATTATTGCAACTCTTTGGTCTTAAGCTAAGTAACAGAAAAGAACAAAAAGCAACAAGTTTTGTTGTTGTGGTGGTGCTTAACACCATTTTTCGGCACACGATAGGCTATACATGACAGTTAGTATTAATGGTTCAGGAAGAAACTGGGAAATCTGCAGAAAGAACCACCAACACATGAGATGCTACTGGCAAACTTTCTCACATATCCACATTCAACAAAACTCATGCAGACAGAGGTGAGATGGCAGTGATCCTTAACAGAGAGTGCTTTAGACCACTTTGCTACTTGGGCCCTAAATAATTTTTGTAATGTTCAAGAAAAGATGTTTTTTCCCCTTCAATAAACTTTAAAAATTTAAGAAGAATTTAGTAAAGTGAACTAAATTCCAAAAAGAACTAAAAGATTTATCACAAGTCAAAATGTAATCTACCACTCAGGTGGCTTAGTGTTTAGAGCATCTGCCTCAGATGCAGAAGGTTGCGGGTTTGATTCCTGGCCAAGTCATACCATCATACCAAAGACTTTAAATTTTGTTACTAACAGTTCCTAGCTTGGCACTCAGCATTAAGAGGTTAGTGCTAGGACTGGTCGGCCTGGTGTCAGGATCATGTGAGTGGGTGGGATATCATGTCACATGTATGCAGCATGATGCCTCAGTGCTAGGCATCACTATAAACTGTCACACTGCAGACATCATAGTGATATATCTGAATTTTTTTTTTAAAGCTGTTAAAAATCTAAATTACACACATACACACACATACACACAAGTCCATATGTATAAAGTTATTAACTGAATTCCAGTGTTATTCCAAATCAGTTCCAGGATTGAATGTGTTGATGTGCCAGTAGTCTCAGACATAGTAATGTACAAGTGGCCTGAATTGTGATGATGTGCTAATGGTCTGTTGATGCATTAGAATAATATAATCCAAAATTTTTTTTCTGAAATCCCTATAATTCAAAATTGATATTCCAATCCAAGAATGTTATCCATGAGCACTATTCTGTTGTTTACAAATCAATGTCTCTAGTCAATTATATAGTGAACTTAATTTTGGACCAAGTTAGATACAAAGCACAATATGTAACATAATAATCATGCAGATAAAACCAAGAACTACAAATTAAATATATATAACAAGATCATGAGCAGTGTTTGTTTTCAGAGTTGAAATATAAGTTGTACATATGGTATACACAAGTAGATTCATACTATAACCATTGAATTAATTTTAATACTACTGTCTCCTTTACAAATAATCAGCTCTCTCACAGAATTTTTTTTTCTCTCCAGGTTGTAGAGAAAGATGCAGATCCTGAGACAACCCTTCTTCAGTACTTAAGGACAAAATGTATCCAGTATAACATTGTTTTATATGGTAAACTTACCACATTAGATATGGGAGGTAGTGGGTATGAACCCTGGCTGGGTCATACCAAAGGCTTATAAATAAAATGGTACTAACAGGTGCCTCGCTAGATGCTCAGCATTAAGAGGTTAGTGTTTGGACTGGTTGGCCTGGTGTCAGGAATATTTGACTGGGTGGGAGATCATGCTACATGTCTGTAGCATGATGCCCCAGTGCAAGACATCACTATAAACTTCCACACTGCAGACTGAAAAATTGATAAAAATCTAAATCACACACACACCACACATAGAGTGTGCCTTCCAGTAGAGTGTAACATGAAGAGAAAAAAACACTCATTCTGTCCATTGAAAAGATATATATACATTGAACATACCCAGGCCCCATTTTATACAATATTTCAGAGGTAAAACTTACCAGATGCAGTTTTGCCACAAATAATTTTTCAACAATACACCAAATATGTTATAGCTTTGAAAACTATTTAATAGGCCAAACAATTGAACAATTGTGAACTTTTCTTTCTTTCTTTCTTCCTTTGTCAGGTATAAATATACTTTTTATGAAGTACTAAAATTAAGTAATGAACTTTGATAAAAACGATAAAGAATAAGATGCTGTATTGTTTTAAAAGATTTTACTAAGGATTGTGATAGGAGTGACAGAGTTTTTTGATTTTACTATCTAATTGGCATTTTTCTTGTGGCAGTTCTTACCCCCCATGTGCCAACCCAAGTGGATCATACTTTAATGTCAAGGTCCAAATGGGGGAAATATGGTTACATGTATTTACGAAGTGTTGTAGATGGAGGGTTTTCTACATTTTCCTTGACTTGTGCATCAGTGCGTTTGACTGGGACGAAGCTCGGCTGTGGGGAGGGAGGATGCGGAGCCTGCACTGTGATGATGTCCAGATATGACTCATACACAAGGAAAATACAGTATCCTTTATTCATTTTTACTTAACATCATTGCTTTGTTATGTTTTGCATGTCATTCTTCTGCACTTAGCAATGTTATGCACCTTTTGTTTCCCTTTCTTATTCTTTTTCAACCAAATTTTGGTATATGCTGTAGACCTGGCTGAGTTAGACTGGCATCATTCACAATCATCATTGGCAACATTCAGAAACCTTATTGCCATCATTCAGAAACCATATTGCCATCATTCAGAAACCTTATTGCCATCATTCAGAATTTTCATTGACAACATTCAGAAATCTTATTGCCATCATTCAGAAACCTTATTGCCATCATTCAGAATTTTCATTGACATCATTCAGAAACCTTATTGCCATCAGTCAGAATCTCTTAATTGTTGACAAATGTTGAGATAATTTTAACTAACTCTGTTAATATTAAATCAGTGAAGGTTTCAATTGTCAGCTTTCAGTCTACTGTGTAATCATTTAATGAAGTCAATGGCTACTGAATGTTAAACGTACATTTAGTAAGCAACTTTGTATTATTGAGACCTGATCTAGATTCATTTGTCAGTGCTCTGTATCAACCATATTCTCATCTTTAACAATGTACCTTTACTCTTCTACTACATCACCATGTCTAGAAACTGACTTAGCACTTCTTGTAATTTACTGGTTTACCATTGTCCATTTGTCTAGAGACTGACTTAGCACTTCTTGTAATTTACTGGTTTACCATTGTCCATTTGTCTAGAGACTGACTTATCACTTCTTGTAATTTACTGGTTTACCATTGTCCATTCATCTAGAGACTGACTTATCACTTCTTGTAATTTACTGGTTTACCATTGTCCATTCATCTAGAAACTGACTTAGCACTTCTTGTAATTTACTGGTTTACCATTGTCCATTCATCTAGAAACTGACTTAGCACTTCTTGTAATTTACTGGTTTACCATTGTCCATTTGTCTAGAGACTGACTTATCACTTCTTGTAATTTACCTGTTTACCATTGTCCATTTGTCTAGAAACTGACTTAGCACTTCTTGTAATTTACTGGTTTACCATTGTCCATTCATCTAGAAACTGACTTATCACTTCTTGTAATTTACTGGTTTACCATTGTCCATTTGTTTAGAGACTGACTTATCACTTCTTGTAATTTACTGGTTTACCATTGTCCATTCATGTAGAAACTGACTTATCACTTCTTGTAATTTACTGGTTTACCATTGTCCATTCATCTATAAACTGACTTATCACTTGTAATTTACTGGTTTACCATTGTCCATACATCTATAAACTGACTTATCACTTCTTGTAATTTACTGGTTTACCATTGTCCATTCATCTATAAACTGACTTATCACTTGTAATTTACTGGTTTACCATTGTCCATTCATCTATAAACTGACTTATCAATTCTTGTAATTTACTGGTTTACCATTGTCCATTTGTCTAGAGACTGACTTAGCACTTCTTCTAATTTACTGGTTTACATTTGTCCATTTGTCTAGAAACTGACTTAACACTTCTTGTAATTTACTGGTTTACCATTGTCCATTCATCTATAAACTGACTTAGCACTTCTTGTAATTTACTGGTTTACCATTGTCCATTCATCTATAAACTGACTTAGCACTTCTTGTAATTTACTGGTTTACCATTGTCCATTTGTCTAGAGACTGACTTATCACTTCTTGTAATTTACTGGTTTACCATTGTCCATTTGTCTAGAAACTGACTTAGCACTTCTTGTAATTTACTGGTTTACCATTGTCCATTCATCTATAAACTGACTTAGCACTTCTTGTAATTTACTGGTTTACCATTGTCCATTCATGTAGAAACTGACTTATCACTTCTTGTAATTTACTGGTTTACCATTGTCCATTCATCTATAAACTGACTTATCACTTGTAATTTACTGGTTTACCATTGTCCATACATCTATAAACTGACTTATCGCTTGTAATTTACTGGTTTATCATTGTCCATTCATCTATAAACTGACTTATCACTTCTTGTAATTTACTGGTTTACCATTGTCCATTTGTCTAGAGACTGACTTAGCACTTCTTGTAATTTACTGGTTTACATTTGTCCATTTGTCTAGAGACTGACTTAGCACTTCTTGTAATTTACTGGTTTACCATTGTCCATTCATCTATAAACTGACTTAGCACTTCTTGTAATTTACTGGTTTATCATTGTCCATTTGTCTAGAGACTGACTTATCAATTCTTGTAATTTACTGGTTTACCATTGTCCATTTGTCTAGAGACTGACTTAGCACTTCTTCTAATTTACTGGTTTACATTTGTCCATTTGTCTAGAAACTGACTTAACACTTTTTGTAATTTACTGGTTTACCATTGTCCATTCATCTATAAACTGACTTAGCACTTCTTGTAATTTACTGGTTTACCATTGTCCATTCATCTAGAAACTGACTTAGCACTTCTTGTAATTTACTGGTTTACCATTGTCCATTCATCTATAAACTGACTTATCACTTGTAATTTACTGGTTTACCATTGTCCATTCATCTATAAACTGACTTAGCACTTCTTGTAATTTACTGGTTTACCATTGTCCATTTGTCTAGAGACTGACTTATCACTTCTTGTAATTTACTGGTTTACCATTGTCCATACATCTATAAACTGACTTAGCACTTCTTGTAATTTACTGGTTTACCATTGTCCATTCATCTAGAAACTGACTTATCACTTCTTGTAATTTACTTTTTTACCATTGTCCATTTGTCTAGAGACTGACTTATCACTTCTTGTAATTTACTGGTTTACCATTGTCCATTCATCTATAAACTGACTTAGCACTTCTTGTAATTTACTGGTTTACCATTGTCCATTCATCTATAAACTGACTTATCACTTCTTGTAATTTACTGGTTTACCATTGTCCATTCATCTATAAACTGACTTATCACTTGTAATTTACTGGTTTACCATTGTCCATACATCTATAAACTGACTTATCACTTGTAATTTACTGATTTACCATTGTCCATTCATCTATAAACTGACTTACCACTTATAATTTACTGGTTTACCATTGTCCATTCATCTATAAACTGACTTTTCATTTCTTGTAATTTACTGGTTTACCATTGTCCATTCATGTAGAAACTGACTTATCACTTGTAATTTACTGGTTTACCATTGTCCATACATCTATAAACTGACTTATCGCTTGTAATTTACTGGTTTATCATTGTCCATTCATCTGTAAACTGACTTATCACTTCTTGTAATTTACTGGTTTACCATTGTCGATTTGTCTAGAGACTGACTTAGCACTTCTTGTAATTTACTGGTTTACATTTGTCCATTTGTCTAGAGACTGACTTAGCACTTGTAATTTACTGGTTTACCATTGTCCATTCATCTATAAACTGACTTAGCACTTCTTGTAATTTACTGGTTTATCATTGTCCATTTGTCTAGAGACTGACTTATCAATTCTTGTAATTTACTGGTTTACCATTGTCCATTTGTCTAGAGACTGACTTAGCACTTCTTCTAATTTACTGGTTTACATTTGTCCATTTGTCTAGAAACTGACTTAACACTTCCTGTAATTTACTGGTTTACCATTATCCATTCATCTATAAACTGACTTAGCACTTCTTATAATTTACTGGTTTACCATTGTCCATTCATCTAGAAACTGACTTAGCACTTCTTGTAATTTACTGGTTTACCATTGTCCATTCATCTATAAACTGACTTATCACTTGTAATTTACTGGTTTACCATTGTCCATTCATCTATAAACTGACTTAGCACTTCTTGTAATTTACTGGTTTATCATTGTCCATTTGTCTAGAGACTGACTTATCACTTCTTGTAATTTACTGGTTTACCATTGTCCATACATCTATAAACTGACTTAGCACTTCTTGTAATTTACTGGTTTACCATTGTCCATTCATCTAGAAACTGACTTATCACTTCTTGTAATTTACTTTTTTACCATTGTCCATTTGTCTATAGACTGACTTATCACTTCTTGTAATTTACTGGTTTACCATTGTCCATTCATCTATAAACTGACTTATCACTTCTTGTAATTTACTGGTTTACCATTGTCCATTCATCTATAAACTGACTTATCACTTGTAATTTACTGGTTTACCATTGTCCATACATCTATAAACTGACTTATCACTTGTAATTTACTGATTTACCATTGTCCATTCATCTATAAACTGACTTACCACTTATAATTTACTGGTTTACCATTGTCCATTCATCTATAAACTGACTTTTCATTTCTTGTAATTTACTGGTTTACCATTGTCCATTCATGTAGAAACTGACTTATCACTTGTAATTTACTGGTTTACCATTGTCCATACATCTAGAAACTGACTTATCGCTTGTAATTTGCTTGTTTACCATTGTCCATTCATCTATAAACTGACTTATCACTTCTTGTAATTTACTGGTTTACCATTGTCCATTCATCTAAAAACTGACCTATCACTTCTTGTAATTTACTGGTTTACCATTGTCCATTCATCAATAAACTGACTTATCACTTGTAATTTACTGGTTTACCATTGTCTATTCATCTAGAAACTGACTTAGCACTTCTTGTACTGGTTTACCATTGTCTATTCATCTATAAACTGACTTATCACTTGTAATTTACTGGTTTACCATTGTCCATTCATCTATAAACTGACTTATTACTTGTAATTTACTGGTTTAAATTAGTCCCATATCAGAGTAGAAAAGTAATCTTCACAGTAATAGATATTATCTTATAACTTTGACATGAAGAAATTTTGATTTTTGATAAATTGTTTTAATTGTATTATTAATTGCTTTCATATATGTATTGTCAAAAAACACACACTCACACTCACACGTATGTATTGTCAAAAAACACACACTCACACTCGCACTTACATATTGTCAAGAAAAAACATGGCATATAGTTTCCTGGCAGTAATTATCGTGGTTCTATCCATAGAGATCTCAACACTATTTATGACATTTTTTTTTTAAGAATGCAATTATAGTGTAATAAGGAAGAAAATTGAGGTCACAAATTTTATTGACATTATTATTACCTTGTAATAGAAGGACAGTTAAAAAGCATGTACATTGTCAGTGAGATTATCTTTCAATTTGCATGATATGACATATAATTTAATTCATGAACTTTATCACAGTAATTTTGGATTTTTTAGTGTTGATGAGTACATTTATAGGTTTTAATGGAGCACAGGATATCAATATTACTTTAGGCATAGGTTTTAATGGAAAATGAATTACCAATATGATTTGAGTCTTGGGGGAGACATCATTTTAATGGAAAATGAAATACCAATATTTTTTGAGTCTTAGGGCAGACATCATTTTAATGGAAAATAAAACATCAATATTAATTAAGGCTTGGGGCAGACATCATTTTAATGGAAAATGAAATACCAATATTATTTGAGGCCTGGGGTAGAAATCATTTTAATGGAAAATGAATGGAAAATGAAATACCAATATTATTTGAGGCCTGGGGTAGAAATCATTTTAATGGAAAATGAATGGAAAATGAAATACCAATATTATTTGAGGCCTGGGCCAGAAATCATTTTAATGGAAAATGAAATAGCAATATTATTTGAGTCTTGGGGCAGACATCATTTTAATGGAAAATAAAACACCAATATTAATTAAAGCTTGGGACAGACATCATTTTAATGGAAAATGAAATACCAATATTATTTGAGGCCTGTGGCAGAAATCATTTTAATGGAAAATGAAGTACCAATATTATTTGAGGGTTGGGGCAGATCTCATTTTAATGGAAAATGAAATACCAATATTATTTGAGGCCTGGGGCAAAAATCATTTTAATGGAAAATGAAGTACCAATATTATTTGAGGCTTGGGGCAGACATCATTTTAATGGAAAATGAAGTACCAATATTATTTGAGGTTTGGGGCAGACATCATTTTAATGGAAAATGGAATACCAATATTATTTGAGGCTTGGGGCAGACATCATTTTAATGGAAAATGAAGTACCAATATTATTTGAGGTTTGGGGCAGACATCATTTTAATGGAAAATGGAATACCAATATTATTTGAGGCTTGGGGCAGACATCATTTTAATGGAAAATGAAGTACCAATATTATTTGAGGTTTGGGGCAGACATCATTTTAATGGAAAATGGAATACCAATATTATTTGAGGCTTGGGGCAGACATGTTAATGGAAAATGAAGTACTGTACCTATATTATTTGAGGCTTGGGACAGACATTTTAATGGAAAATGAAGTACCAATATTATGTGAGGCTTGGGGCAGACTTCATTTTAATGGAAAATGAAATATTATTTGAGGCTTGGGGCATATATCATTTTAATGGAAAATGAAATACCAATATTATTTGAGGCTTGGGGCAGAAATCATTTTAATGAAAAATGATATACCAATATTATTTTAGTCTTGGGGCAGAGATCAGTGTTTTGTACTCCATAATACCTTATATTGCTCTTACTATAGTGCCATTTACTTTGTCGCTTTCTTCAAATATTAATAAGTTGAAAAATTATGTACAACTTTTTATAGCATGTTGATTACACAAGAGAAGTTTTTGTGACCTTTTGTGCATATAGAGAGAGTGAGTGTGGGTACTCTATAGGTCAATAACTTTAATGGGATTAAAAGATTGGGATGTGGGTTCTGTATGTGTCAATAACATTAATGGGAATTAAAGAGTGTGTGGATATGGGTCCTGTATGTGTCAATAACATTAATGGGAATTAAAGAGTGTGTGGATGTGGGTACTGTATGTGTCAATAACATGAATGGGAATTAATAAAGAGTGTGTGGATGTGGGTACTGTATGTGTCAATAGCATTAATGAGAATTAAAGATTGTGTGAATAATCTTTAATACAATTTAGAGTTTGTGGGTAATGCATGTGTAAATAACATCAATGGGATTACAAGTGTGTCTGCACTGTGTCAATAACATTAATCAGGTTAAGAGTATGTGTCAGTAAACTTAGAAATAAGAGTGTGTGGGTAATGTATGTGTGAATAACATCAATAGGATTAAGAGTGTGTTTGTACTGTATCTGTCAATAACAATAATGGGTTTAAGAGTATCTGTCAGTAACTTCAATAGGATTTAGAGTGTATGGGTATTTTATGTGTGAACAACATTAATGGGATTACAAGTATATTTGTACTGTATTTGTCAATGACATTGAGGGGATTAAGAGTAGGCATCAGTAACTTTAATATAATTTGTGTGAGTACCATATGTGTTAATAATGTTAATGGGATTAAGAGTGTGTGGGTACTGTTTGTGTCCAAAACATTAATAGGATAAGAAAAAGTATTGTGATAGGAGAATTTTCAAAATTGATGAAAGATATTTCCAAAAAGTCTAGTGCCTTTCTGTGTTTTTTAGCTCATGTGTTTAATACTTATATTGACAGCTTTCATGTCAACTTAGTTATCTGTAATATGCATATTGACAGCTTTGTCAATCTAGTTACCTGTAATATGCATAGTTACATCTTTCGTGTCGACTTAGTTATTTGTAATATGCATATTCACAGATTTCATGTCAACTTAGTTTTCTGTAATATGCATATTTACATCTTTCATGTCGACTTAGTTTTCTGTAATATGCATATTGACAGCTTTCTTGTCAACTTTGTCATCTGTAAGTTGTATATTGACAGCTTTCATGTCAATTTAGTTATCTGTAATATGCATATTGACAGCTTTCTTGTCAACTTTGTCATCTGTAATTTGTATATTGACATCTTTCATGTCAATCTATTTACCTGTAATATGCATATTTACATCTTTCATGTCAACATAATTATTTGTAATATGCATATTCACAGGTTTCATGTCAACATAGTAAAATATTTAGTGACAGTTTTCATGTCAACATAGTAATATACTTAGTGACAGCTTTCATGTCAACATAATTTGTAATATACATATTAACAACTTTCATGTCAACTTAGTTATCTAAGATGCATATTGGTAGCTTTCATGTCAACATAGTTATTTATAATATTTTTGGCCACCTACATGTCACTTATTGACAGTTTTCATGTCAACTTAGTCATATACTATTATGTGATAAATTGTGTATGAAATAGGCACCTGTGTCATTTATTATGATTAGCTGGGTTCTTTTATGATGTTATTCTGTGATAAATTGAATACGAAATGTGTCAAATCTGTTAAACAAAATATGAAATGGGTGCTTTTTGTCATGTTACAGTGTGATAATTGAATATGAAATAAGTACTTTATGTCATGTTACAGTGTGATAATTGGATATTATTAGGTGCTTATATCATGTTACAGTGTGATAATTTAATATGAAATAAGTGCTTATGTAATATTCTTATGTGATCAGTTGTCCTGGCCATCAGCTTTTCAACATACTACTTTTTGTTATTGTTGCATTGACTTAGCCATGTACTTTTAATTTTAATCTAGCTAATTATAAATGTAATGAGAAAGTTGAATTTGTCTGGTTTTCTCTCAAAGACTGCATACAAAACAAAAAGAATGTAACTGTTAATCTTTAATGCCTTGTTATCAGTGATAATGCATATTTTAATGCCTTGTTATCAGTGATAATGCATATTTTAATGCCTTGTTATCAGTGATAATGCATATTTTAATGCCTTGTTATCAGTGATAATGCATATTTTAATGCCTTGTTATCAGTGATAATGCATATTTTAATGCCTTGTTATCAGTGATAATGCATATTTTAATGCCTTGTTATCAGTGATAATGCATATTTTAATGCCTTGTTATCAGTGATAATGCATATTTTAATGCCTTGTTATCAGTGATAATGCATATATGTCCCAATTTGCTATAAATATATCTATTGGATTAAAATATTTTCCATCATCTATATCTCAGACATTTTTCAGTGAATGCTTGCCTGTTACCTCTGTGTTCTGTTCATAGCATGGCAGTCACCACAGTTGAAGGAATTGGCAGTGTGAAAAATGGACTACACCCTGTACAGGTATACCAAAACTGTTGTGATTAATAGCAACAATTTTGAAAGAATATTGGAATTTATAATTTGGATTTAGTGATTTAGTTTGTGGAATTCACTTTCAGGTTGAATGTTGATTTGTATGATTCTTGAATTTTATTTGATATGGTTCACTGAATGATTGGATTTTAATTTATATGATACGCTTATTGCATGCATTGTAATTTATATGGTACACTGATTGCTTGAATTGTAATTGATATGGTACACTGATTGCCTGGATTTTGATGTATATGGTACACTGATTGCTTGAATTGTAATTTATATGGTACTCTCATTGCTTGGATTTTAGTATATAGGGTACACTGATTGCTTGGATTTTAATTTATATGGTACACTGATTGCTTGGATTTTAATTTATATTGTACACTGTTTTCTTGGATTTTAATTTATATGGTACACTGGTTCTTGTTTTTTAATTTATATGGTACACTGATTGCTTGGATTATAATTTGTATGTTTCAGTGATTGCTTTGGTTGTAATTTATATGGATCACTGATTGCTTGGATTTTAATTTATATGGTACACTGATTGCTTGGATTTTACTTTATATGATACACTGATTGTTTGGATTTTAATTTATATGGTACACTGGTTCTTGTTTTTTGATTTATATGGTACATTCATTGCTTGGATTTTAATTTATATGGTACACTGATTGCTTGGATTGTAATTTATATTGTACACTGATTGCTTGGATTTTACTTTATATGGTAAACTGATTGCATGGATTGTTATTTATATGATTCACTGATTGCTTGGATTTTAATTTATATGGTACACTATATGCATGAATTTTTATATGGTACACTAATTGCTTGGGTTTTAATTTATATGGTACACTGATTGCTTGGATTGTAATTTATATTGTACACTGATTGCTTGGATTTTACTTTATATGGTAAACTGATTGCATGGATTGTTTTTTATATGGTACACTGTTTGCTTGGATTTTAATTTATATGGTACACTATATGCATGAATTTTTATATTGTACACTAATTGCTTGGGTTTTAATTTATATGGTACACTGATTGCTTGGATTGTAATTTATATTGTACACTGATTGCTTGGATTTTACTTTATATGGTAAACTGATTGCATGGATTGTTATTTATATGGTACACTGTTTGCTTGGATTTTAATTTATATGGTACACTGTTTGCTTGGATTGTAATTTATATTGTACACTGATTGCTTGGATTTTACTTTATATGGTAAACTGATTGCATGGATTGTTTTTTATATGGTACACTGTTTGCTTGGATTTTAATTTATATAGTACACTATATGCATGAATTTTTATATTGTACACTAATTGCTTGGGTTTTAATTTATATGGTACACTGATTGCTTGGATTGTAATTTATATTGTACACTGATTGCTTGGATTTTACTTTATATGGTAAACTGATTGCATGGATTGTTATTTATATGGTACACTGTTTGCTTGGATTTTAATTTATATGGTACACTGTTTGCTTGGATTGTAATTTATATTGTACACTGATTGCTTGGATTTTACTTTATATGGTACACTGATTGCTTGGATTGTAATTAATATGATACACTATTTGCTTGGATTTTAATTTGTATGGTAGACTATATCTATGAATTTTTATATGGTACACTAATTGCTTGTGTTTCAATTTATATGGTACACTAATTACTTGGGTTTTAATTTATATAGTACACTGATTGCTTGGATAGTAATTTATATGGTACACTGATTGCTTGGATTGCAATTTATATGGTACACTGATTGCTTGGATTGTAATTAATATGGTACACTCATTGCTTGGATTGTGATTTTTATGGTAAACTGATTGCTTGTATTTTAATTTATATGGTACCATGATTGCTTGGATTTTAATTTGTATGGTACACTGATTGCTTGGATTTTAATTTATATGGTACACTGATTGTTTGGATTGTAATTAATGTGGTACACTCACTGCCTGGATTTTAATTTATATGGTACACTGATTGCTTGGATTTTAATTTATATGGTACACTTATTGCTTGGATTTTAATTAGTATGATATACTAATTGCTTGGATTTTAATTTATATGGTACACTGATTGTTTGGATTGTAATTTATATAGTTCACTAAATTGCTTGGATTGTAATTTATATGGTACACTGATTGCCTGGATTGTAATTTATATGGTACAGCAATAGCTTGGATTGTAATTTATATGGTACACTGCTTGGATTTTAATTTATATGGTACACTGATTGCTTGAATTTTAATTTATATGGTGAAATAATTGCTTGGATTTTAGTTTGTATGATACATTGATTGCTTGGATTGAAATTAATATGGTGCACTCATTGCTTGGATTGTATTTTATATGATACACTGATTGCTTGGATTTTAATTTATAGGGTACACTAATTGCTTGGATTGTAATTTTTATGGTACACTGATTTCTTGCATTTGAATGTATATGGTACACTAATTGCTTGAATTGTAATTTATATGTTACATTCATTGCTTGGATTTTAATTTATATGGTACACTGATTGCTTGGATTTTAATTTATATGGTACACTCATTGCTTGGAGGTTGAATTATATGGTACACTATATGCATGAATTTTTTATATATGGTACACTCAAAGCTTGGATTTTAATTTATATGGTAGATTGATTGCCTGGATTTTAAATTACATTGTACCCAGATTGCTTGCATTGTAATTTATATGGTACATTCTTTGTTAGGATTTTAATTTATATGGTACACTGATTGCTTGGATTTTAATTTGTATGATATATTGATTCTGCTTGAATTTTACTTGACATACACTCATTGCTTCAGTTGTAATTTATATGGTACACTGATTGCTTGGGTTATAATTTATATGGTACACTGATTGCTTAGATTGTAATATATGTGGTACACTGATTGTTTGGATTGTAATTTATATAATTTACTGATTGCTTGGATTGTAATTTATATGTACACCAATTGCTTGGTTTGTAATTAATATGGTACACTCATTGCTTGGATTGTAATTCATATGGTTAATTCTTTGTTAGGATTTTAATTTATATGGTACACTGATTGCTTGGATTTTAATGTATATAGTACACTGATTGCTTGGATTTTAATTTGTATGATATATTGGTTTAGCTTGAATTTTAATTGATATGATGCACTCATTGCTTCAATTGTAATTTATATGGTACACTGATTGCTTGGATTGTGATTTATATGGTACACTGATTGATTGGATTGTAGTTCATATGGTACACTGATTGCTCTTGTATGATACATTAAGCTTGAATTTTAATTGATATGATACACTCATTGCTTCAATTGTAATTTATATGGTACACTGATTGCTTGGATTGTAATTTATATGGTACACTGATTGCTTGGTTTGCTATTTATATGGTACACTTATTGCTCTTATTGTAATCTATATGGTACATTCTTTGTTAGGATTTTAATTTATATGGTACACTGATAGCTTGGATTGTATTTTATATGGTACACTGTTTGCTTGTATTTTAATTTGTATGATGCACTGATTGCTGTGATTTAAATTTATAGGGTACACCATATGCATGATTATTTTAAAATATGGTACACTGATAGCTTGGATTTTAATTTATATGGTATAACTGATTGCTTGGATTGTAATTTATATGGTACACTGATTGCTTGGATTATAATTTGTATGTTTCAGTGATTGCTTTGGTTGTAATTTATATGGATCACTGATTGCTTGGATTGTAATTTATATGGTACACTGATTGCTTGGATTTTAATTTATATGGTACACTGATTGCTTGGATTATAATTTATATGGTACACTGATTGCTTGGATTATAATTTATTTGGTACACTCATTGCTTGGATTATAATTTGTATGTTTCACTGATTGCTTGGATTGTAATTTATACAGAACACTGATTGCTTGGATTGTAATGTATATGGTACACTGATTGCTTGGATTTTAATTTGTTTGTTACA
Source organism: Potamilus streckersoni (assembly GCA_016746295.1). NCBI lineage: Eukaryota > Metazoa > Mollusca > Bivalvia > Unionida > Unionidae > Potamilus > Potamilus streckersoni. Next base: position 338,282 of record JAEAOA010000161.1, read on the forward strand.
CTGTGTCCTCTTTTTCACTGTTTGCTACATAGTGATCATAATTGAAAGTCAATATGTCATAAATTGCCATCATCTAAGATAAATAACTAAAGGATCCATTTAGATAGCTGTCATCTAATATAAGAACCTAAAGGATCCATTTAGATAGCTGTCATCTAATATAATAACCTAAAGGATCCATTTAGATAGCTGTCATCTAATATAAGAACCTAAAGGATCCATTTAGATAGCTGTCATCTAATATAATAACCTAAAGGATCCATTTAGATAACTGTCATCTAAGTACCAAAAGAATATATTTAGATAGCCATCATCTAAGATAAGTACCTAAAGGATCCATTTAAATAAGATAAGTACCTAAAGGATCCATTTAAATAGCCATCACCTATGATAAGTGCATTAAGGATCCATTTAAATAGCCATCACCTATGATAAGTACATTAAGGATCCATATAGATAGCCATCATATAAGATAAGTACCTAAAGCATCCATTTAGATTTCCGTCATTTAAGGTAAGTTCTTCAAGGATACATTTAGATAGCTATCATATAAGTTCATAACCTAAAAGAACCATTTAGATATCAAGCCATCATCTAAGATAAATGCCTAATGGATCCATTTAGCCATCACCTAAGATAAGAACCAAAATGATCCATTTAGATAGCCATAATCTAAGATAAGAACCAAAATGATCCATTTAAATAGCCATCATCTAAGATAAATAACCTAAAGGATCCATTTAGATAACCATCATGTAGGTTAAGAACCTAAAGTATCCATATAGATAGCAATCATCTAAGATAAGTACTTAATGGATCCATTTAGAAAGCCATCTAAGATAAGTACATAAAGGATCCATTTAGATAGCCACAATATAAGTACCTAAAGGATCCATATAGATAGCCATCATATAAGATAAGTACCTAAAGGATCCATATAGATAGCCATCATATAAGATAAGTACCTAAAGGTTCCATGTAGATAGCCATCATATAAGATAAGTACCTAAAGGTTCCATATAGATAGCCATCATATAAGATAAGTACCTAAAGGATCCCTATAGATAGCCATCATATAAGATAAGTACCTAAAGGATCCATATAGATAGCCATCATATAAGATAAATACCTAAAGGATCCATATAGATAGCCATCATATAAGATAAGTACCTAAAGGTTCCATATAGATAGCCATCATATAAGTACCTTAATGATTGATTTAGATTGTAAAGTCATGGAAAAGAGTGAAAATAGTAATAATTATTTTCATGCTTTTCCCATGATGTTTGCTCTTTTGCAGGAATTCTAAGGATATTATAAAAATTATCTAAGGTTTTAATATACTGACAGCTGCTGATTTCGAAATTGTATTGTTGAGTCGTCTTTGATAAAATATTCTTGTAAAAGCAATTTTGCACAGTAGTGAAATTGTGCTGAACTCTTCAAACACATTATTTTGGAGGACAGTTTAGTTTTACAAGTAAGTTAAATTGCTCACATTAGGCTGACCAAAGAGAGAATTGCAAAAATTATATAACAGGGAAGAAACATTGACTTGAAATGAAATGCAATAAGTTTAAGTTTTTAAAATGTTGCAGGTATAACTGTTCATTAAAATTGAGAATTAAGATGTCATTAATTAACTTATCACACAACAAAATAGCGATGCAAGATATTTGTCTACAATGATGGTAGAGCTCAGACTTGAAAAATGGCACAAAGTGGAATGTATTTGCAAAACCTCTTGAATGAGCATTCTGTCCAGACATAAGATGTGAATTGATGGACTATGATATTTAGCCATGCATTTGCTATTGAAAAATCATCCACTTTCTTATGACTTCTGTCTTGATAAACAGGCAAAATTGTAGCACATTTATTGATTAAAGAAAAGCACAGGCGATGGACTGGCACCATTCTTTTGCCAGTCCTAGCTCTGTCATTACCCATGCCCAGTAATGGCTATAGTGATTTCCTTTTCACTCCTACATGGTATCAGTCTTAGAGTTTCAAGATGCTTAAAGTGAGTGTGTGAAGGTTAACATTTCTAATCATGAATGGAGTCCTAACTGCTGTACAGTCTTTGCTGCCATTTCTGATAATGGATGGAATGCAAACCATTGTCCAGTCTTTGTTACCATTTCTGATTATAGATGAACTTACATCCTTGTTTACTGCCATCATCTACCTGATACCATACCATGTCCAGTCTTTGTTACCATTTCTGATCATAGATGAACTTACATCCTTGTTTACTGCCATCACCTACCTGATACCCTGTCCAGTCTTTGCTTCCATTTCTGATCATGGATGGACACCCAAAGCTGTTCACTGTCCCATCTACTTGATTTCACTCTAGTCTTTGCTTCCATTTCTGATAATGGATGAACACCCAAAGCTGTTTACTGTCCCATCTACTTGATTTCACTCTACAGTCTTTGCTTCCATTTCTGATCTTGGATGAACACCCAAAGCTGTTTACTGTCCCATCTACTTGATTTCACTCTACAGTCTTTGCTTCCATTTCTGATCTTGGATGGACTCCCGAAGCTGTTTATTGTCCCATCTACTTGATTTCACTCTACAGTCTTTGCTTCCATTTCTGATCTTGGATGGACTCCCAAAGCTGTTTACTGTCCCATCTACTTGATTTCACTCTACAGTCTTTGCTTCCATTTCTGATTATGTATGGACATCCAACTTTGTTTACTGCCTTCATCTACCTTATTCCACTGTCAAGAGTTTGCTTCCATCACATTAATTTTCCTTATCACTCCATTACTCTTATATCATAGAAGTATATTGAAGATTCTTAATTTCCATGATGACTAGAGATGACTGAGCCCGCTGCATTCAAGGGTTTGGTCCTTCTTCAGGTTATCTACACCTAAGTCCCTGGTGTTTACAGGTCTCATAATAGGGTCAATCTACTAGTCTGGTCCCCTGCTTAGTATGCTCCCTGTGTAAGTCAGGCCATATTGTCACGTGTTTACAACAAATGACCTGGTATGGAGAGATCCTGTTAATCTTACCCTGGCACATTTATTCCTTTAATATTATGTTTATTATGGACACAATGCAGTCGAAATATGCAGTATTTGACAAAATATCGTCATTATCGCCCCTTAGAAGAGGGTTCTTATATCAATCTAAATATTTGATAAAATTTAGGATGTCATGGAAAAAGATATATACGTATTTAAAATTGAACAAGGAATTTATTGCAACTGGACTATTTTAGATGACGTAGTGTAAAATAGGCAATATTTGCAAAACAATTGTTACCCCCACCCCTGGTAAAATAGGGAAGTTATTTTCGTCTTAATGTTGGGCAAAATTAAAGCTGTCGTGCACAACCTCAAATCAATTTTGACGTAAAATTTATCAAGAAATCGATTGGAAAAGGAATTTTTGAGATGACGTTGTGAAAAAAGTGCAAAATTTACAAAGTAATGTTGGGTTCATCTCTATACTTCGTCTTCGCTTAATTGTAGAAAAATTTGTAAAAATACATAAGTTGCCGATTTGTTGGTTAAACTTGAACATAAGATAACAACTGCTATAGTTCAAATAGAAAGTATAAGTAAAGTTCGCATTGTGTCCATAATAAACATAATATTAAAGGAATAAATGTGCCAGGGTAAGATTAATGGGATCTCTCCATACCAGGCCATATGTTGTGATCACGTGACAATATGGCATCGGCGTTTGCCTGACTTAGTATAGCGGAGTGCATCACAGGGAGCATACTAAGCAGGGGACCAGACTATCAATCTACTTGCTTTTAATCATATCAAGATTAGGTTAGTTTGAATGAAATTAGTGCTGCTCTCTCATTCAGTATGGCTGCCATAGCAGCCATCTTGTAACTCTTAGTCCTGAATGGATTTTTGTATCAACATTTGGGTCTCATTCTAGTTGCTTCTGTATGCAAATGGTGTTTATCTCTTGTTCTGTTGTCGATGGTGGCTGCTAATCTTCTAGAACAGAAAGTCATATTGGCATGGGGTATTTACCAGAAGATTTCTTTGGATGTCTACTTATTCCCAGCTGAAAGTCTTAATGACATGTGGTATTCACCAGAAGATTTCTTTGGATGTCTACTTATTCCTAGCTGAAAATGGTTCCACTCTCAGACAAAATATGGCCATCATGTATCCATCTTTAAAATCTTATTGGTTTTAGCTTTGATGTCATTTCTCAGCATGGTGGCTAGTATGAAGAAATTATGGAAAACCCTGGTAAAAACCACTGACCTGTGGGAAGCTATTGACAGTTTTACATACTCGATGATCCTGAGACTCAGACTCGTGCAAACAGAGGTGATTTGATTGGCAAAGGCTTTAGACCACACAGCTACCTGGAGCCCCTAAAAATCTTGTTATCCCAACTACAGCTGAATGGTTTGTTATGTCGATTGGTACTCACTGAAATGATGCCAATGTGATATCTAGTATTGCCACCATGGCAGCATTCTTGAAATTGTTGGTATTGCTACACATTCCTAAATGGCAAGTAATGTCAACATTAAGATTTCAGCAGAAGACTGATTATGATATCTAGTTGGTACTCAAATAAAAAATGGTGCCAATCTGACCTCAAATATGGCCACCATGGCAACAATCTTAAAAATATTGTCTCTTCTCCTTCAGAATAAGATGTTGTATCAACATAGGGTTTTCACCAGAAGACCTTTTTATGATATCTAGTTTGTCCTCAAAGAAAATGGTTGCAATCTGAAAGACAATAATGCAGCCATGGCAGCCATCTTAACATCTTATTATTGTTGCTCTAAGAATTGATGATTATATTGACATTAGGTTTTCGTCAGAATACCTTTAATGATATTTAGTTGGTCCTAATGAAAATGGTGCCACACAGATATTCAATATAGCTGACACAATGTATTGAAACTCTTGTAACTAATTCTCATGAATGGACCATCAAAAGTCTTCTGATTGGAAATGATCTTACATCCAGTATATCTGTCACAATGGTTGATTTGAAATTCTTAATCAGCAAGAATATTAGAGGAATTTTAAGTATTCACTATAGTTAAAAAGAAGAAATGATCTTGTCTTGAAATCCACCAGCAGAGCTTTAGCACCACTGAGGGATTTCTGTTTTCCTTCATGTTAGACTCAGATGTTTGTCTTTTTTCATGAATTGGCTGTCTTAAAAAAACTGCACTGACTGGTTTTGCAGTTGATACTTTCCCACACTTAATAAATCCTGAACTTGATTATTGTACTGGTTTCATTCTTTTCCAGGTGTATTTATTCTGTACAATATACTGATTTAAATTAGGCTTTTGTGTAGGTCATAGAATACATAGAAATATATGACATTGTAGATGAGGCCACCTGTTCATGATGAAAGAATGTAGTAATTGTAAACAACACAAACAAAAGGAGTGGAAGTCAGTAAAACCTTATTATAGTTGTAATTTATTAGCAGTTAATGAAACTCAAATTAAATAATGTTGGAATGTTAAAACTAAAGTTAACCAATGAGTGTGACTATAACAACATGTATATGGTAAAAAGGGGTCAAATTATTGTAACTAAAGATATCTAGATGAATGGAAGCATTACACTACTTAATACAAAATAGTTCCACATTATATTATTAAAAATGAAGTTAGATAGGATTATACCAATACCCACATTACAAAACTTTAACCAAATGAATGGGACCCTGACCATACATTACAAAATGGGCAACATCATGCAGATACAGCTAAATGTAACCCAATGAATGGGACCCTGACCATACATTACAAAATGGGCAACATCATGCAGATACAGCTAAATGTAACCAAATGAATGGGACCCTTACCATACATTACAGAAAGGGCAACATCATGCAGATACAGCTAAATTTAACCAAATGAATGGGACCCTTACCATACATTACAAAATGGGCAACATCATGCAGATACAGCTAAATGTAACCAAATGAATGGGACCCTTACCATACATTACAGAAAGGGCAACATCATGCAGATACAGCTAAATTTAACCAAATGAATGGGACCCTTACCATACATTACAAAATGGGCAACATCATGCAGATACAGCTAAATTTAACCAAATGAATGGGACCCTGACCATACATTACAAAATGGGCAACATCATGCAGATACAGCTAAATGTAACCAAATGAATGGGACCCTGACCATACATTACAAAATGGGCAACATCATGCAGATACAGCTAAATGGAACCAAATGAATGGGACCCTTACCATACATTACAAAAAGGGCAACATCATGCAGATACAGCTAAATGGAACCAAATGAATGGGACCCTGACCATACATTACAGAAAGGGCAACATCATGCAGATACAGCTAAATGGAACCAAATGAATGGGACCCTGACCATACATTACAAAATGGGCAACATCATGCAGATACAGCTAAATGGAACCAAATGAATGGGACCCTTACCATACATTACAGAAAGGGCAACATCATGCAGATACAGCTAAATGTAACCAAATGAATGGGACCCTGACCATACATTACAGAAAGGGCAACATCATGCAGATACAGCTAAATGGAACCAAATGAATGGGACCCTGACCATACATTACAAAATGGGCAACATCATGCAGATACAGCTAAATGGAACCAAATGAATGGGACCATGACCATACATTACAAAATGGGCAACATCATGCAGATACAGCTAAATGTAACCAAATGAATGGGACCCTGACCATACATTACAAAATGGGCAACATCATGCAGATACAGCTAAATGGAACCAAATGAATGGGACCCTTACCATACATTACAGAAAGGGCAACATCATGCAGATACAGCTAAATGGAACCAAATGAATGGGACCCTGACCATACATTACAAAATGGGCAACATCATGCAGATACAGCTAAATGGAACCAAATGAATGGGACCATGACCATACATTACAAAATGGGCAACATCATGCAGATACAGCTAAATGTAACCAAATGAATGGGACCCTGACCATACATTACAAAATGGGCAACATCATGCAGATACAGCTAAATGGAACCAAATGAATGGGACCCTTACCATACATTACAAAAAGGGCAACATCATGCAGATACAGCTAAATGTAACCAAATGAATGGGACCCTGACCATACATTACAGAAAGGGCAACATCATGCAGATACAGCTAAATTTAACCAAATGAATGGGACCCTGACCATACATTACAGAAAGGGCAACATCATGCAGATACAGCTAAATTTAACCAAATGAATGGGACCCTGACCATACATTATAAAAAGGGCAATATCATGCAGATACAGCTAAATTTAACCAAATGAATGGGATCATACTACCAAAGTTGGTATATTTTACTCATGGACTTTGTAATGAAATACCATTGTTATTATAAAATAGTGTACATGAATAATAACAAATGAACATTGTTATCATTAAATCTGCTACTTTGATTCAGACAAGAGGCTGACATCCAGGTTTTTTCCAGTCATTTGTACAGTAGTCATATTATGTAATTTTGTTTTTTCTTCATTTGATCTTTAGGAACGACTTGCAAAGTCACATGGGTCACAGTGTGGATTCTGCACTCCAGGTATAATCATGTCTATGTACACTCTACTCCGTAACAACCCCCAGCCAGGGATACGGGACATGGAGAAAACATTTGAAGGTCAGTATAAGGTCATGTGATCAGCAGTTATTTATCTTCGAGACATGCTGTGTATCTTTTATTATTTTTCTCCATATATTTAGTTTATAAACACTCTAACACCTAATGCTGACCCATACCATTCATAAAAATGATTATATTTTCTCTGCTCTCTCATTACACAAATGCCAACGTTTTATGTGGTCAAACACTTGTACAATATAGCTTGCTGAATTCTCTTCACATGAGTAACTGAATTTCTATGCTACATTTCAGCACTAATGTATGAAAAACTAAATTCAATACTGCACACAACTGACTATTATTCCTAACCATTATTCTCATTTGTATGATGACTTGTTGTTGTTCAACATTGTGAAAGTTACATTGTGTAACATATTTTTTAAGTTTGTCAGCAAGGGGTAGTTATTCAAAAATAACCTTTGCTTGTCTCCTAATTCCTGGATAATTTCTATTTTATGTTTTTATTATTCCATAAATAATAATAATTGTTTAAACTAAGTATGAAACTTTGCAGTTTGCTTCTGTCTAAAGTTATGTCTTTTGAAAGTAAATCAAAAGAAGCAAAACTATCCATGTCAGTAAAGGCACTTCCATTGGAACTAAAAATATATTTCTATCACTAATGGAACTAAAATTACAGACTATGATGTGTATTCTTATCACTAATGGAACTCCTATTATGTACTATGATATATATTCCTATCAGTAGGGGAACTCCCATTATGGACTGTAATATATATTCCTATTAGTAAATATAATCCCATTAATAACTGTTATATTATGGATTCAAGTCAGTAAAGTTACTCTATTCAGGACTTGTGTATTCCTGCTATTACAGTATCCCTATTGAGGAGCATATAATCCTTTCTTTAAAAGTACTCCTTTTCAGGGTTTTTATGAATTCCTGTCTTTAAAAGTCTTTTATGTGTTCCTGTCTTTCCTGTTTTTAAAAGTACTCCTATTCAGGACTGTTGTATGCCTGTCATTAAAAGTACTCCTCTTTAGGACTTGTGTTTTACAGTTTTACTATTCAGGACTCTTATATATCCATGTCATGGAAGGTACTGCTGTTCAGGCTGTATTGTGCATGTTAGGGATTTACAATTAAGTAAAATCAAGCTTACCTATCATTTTAACGCTATTGCTGTAATAGAATGATGATTGTAGATGGGGGAATGAATTGGGAAAGCAATTAAAAATTAAACTCCAATAGGCTCATTCATTGTTTTTAACAACTTGGCCACATTAAGTTCATTCATTGCTTTTAACATGTTGGCCCCATTGGGCTCATTCATTGTTTTTAACATGTAGGCCACATCTTGCTCATTCATTGTTTTTAACATGTTGGCCCCAATGGGCTCATTGATTTTTTTTTTTTAACATGTTGGGCACATTTGGCTCATTCCTTGTTTTTAACATGTTGGCCCGATTAGGCTCATTCATTGTTTTTAACATATTGGCCCCATTAGGCTCATTGATTGTTTTTAACATGTTGGCTCCATTGAGGTCATTCATTGTTTTTAACATGTTGACCCCATAGGGCTCATTCATTGTTTTTAACATATTGGCCCCATAGGGCTCATTCATTGTATTTAACATATTGACCCCATTGAGCTCATTCATTGTTTTTAATATGTTGGCTCATTGGGCTCATTCATTATTTTTAACATGTTGGCTCCATTGGGCTCATTCATTGTTTTTAACATGTTGGCTCCATTGGGCTCATTCATTATTTTTAACATGTTGGCCTCATTTGGCTCATTCATTGTTTTTAACATGTTGGCCTCATTTGGCTCATTCATTGTTTTTAACATGTTGGCCCCATTGTGCTCATTCATTTTTTTTAACATGTTATACTATGGAATTGGACTGTATGCATGTATTATGTCTGTTAAAGTGGTTGTCTGTCCATCTATTACAGGCAATCTGTGCAGGTGCACAGGCTATAGGCCAATCATAGATGGGCTGAGAACATTTACTAAGGTAAGTCCCCATGATGTGTAAATGACCATTGAGCCAGTACAGTCACACATATCTCCATAGACATTGTCAGTTTGACAGTTGTGGAAATCCCCAATGTAATTGCCTTTGTTATTGAAAACACTTGTCTAAAGCGGACAGAAGATGCAAGTTCTAGATGCATTTTTGTATATGGTGAACATTTGGATTGTGATCCACCTTAGTAGCTAAATGATTTACTTTTTCCTTTTGTGGGGAATTTTGTTTGAATTCTCTTAAATATTACATGTTATTATATTTTCATTGTAAGTCTTCCAGCAATTTATTGCAAATATAATGTACATTAAAAATTAAAAAATGCAATCATGTTGAAGATTCTTTCAATATAAATGACTTATATATTATGGACAAGATTGTCAATTCCCTTCACTTGTCCCTTTTAAACAAATTGTATTGACACTTTTAAAGAGATGTTCATTGATTGATAAATTGATAACAGAATAAGAGGAGTGACATAATTAAGGTAAGTCTGAATCTTCCCAAAGAAGGTTTTTTGCAATAATTACACCACTCAGGTTAGACAGACTGTGGACATTCATAGATATGATTGAGTATAGGTTCCTTAGCATCATGATCGAAGCTCATCCAGACTTCCATCGAAACAGAACAACAAAATTGTTATTATTTCTCATTCAGCTTGACAATCCTGAAATACTTCATTCCATCAGACATATTTCTTATGTGTCTTCAAACTCAGTATATATTCTTGGCTATGAAGTTTTTAACATTTAATCATGATTTTTTATTGCTGTAGGAATATTGCCAGATGGGGGACAAGTGTTGTCGCAGCCAAGTTAAGGGAGACTTTTCTGAAGAGTCAGGGGTAGGTTTTTTCAATGGATTGAATGCATACAGGAATATTTTACACAGTCAAACCTCTCACTAGTGACCACTCAAGGTAATAGGCAAATCTTACTGTTACACGCAGGTGACAAATACAAAGGTTAGCCTTTAAAAATTGGTTTCTGAACAAATAGCATGCATCAAATATTGTCATTATTATTATTATTAGCAGCAGTAGTAGTAGTATTGTTATTATGTCCATTGTACAACAAAATCATAATTATGAGAATATGTTGTCCTCTCCTAAATTTATATTCCACACAAGATCACTGTATCCTGCTCACTTTATACAATCTTATAATAGAAATCATCAACTCAACACAAAAATATATATTAATTTTAATTTGTTTAGGATGTAAAAACATTATTTGGATTAGTCATTTGCTCAGCTAACCAAAAAAACAAACTTTTTGTGAGAATTATGTGATGAACAGAAAGTCAAAAGAAGTTGTACATGACTATTCATTGTGAAAAGAAACATCAACTGACTTTACTGAAAAATTTGAATATTGAATGACACCCAGCTCAAATCTTTACTTAAAGTAGAACATTTCTCTTCAGAGAAAGCTTTAGTTCATAAGCAGATAGATGGAAATATATAACTGTACCTGTCACAGAATGCAACATCTACTTACGCTTGGATTAGGCAAATGCTTTTCTCACCATCCAAGCAACAAATTGTATCAACCCTGTACACTAATGATAAAAATTGCCTCGCTTTTGAATTAGACATATTGATACCTTTTTACACTGACTATGTGACTATACTTACAAATACAAACTAAATGAGAAATGTTTGCACATTGATTCACATGAAATTCCTTATCAAAGCAATCCCTTCCCCATGGAGCATGATTCAGTTTGAATAAACTGTCTATATATATTGTAGTGACAGCTTTTTGGTGGGTAGAAACCATTGTTTTGTTAGAAAACACTGGTTAATCATTGCAGAAGGCGGTGATCATTACATAAAATAACATTTATATTGGAGATTTGCTGGGGAAAATTAGAATGGCTTTTGTGAACAAGTGATTACAGAGTAAAGGTGACCATTAGGAAAGGGTTGACCATATCATCTACGATTTTCTTCATAGACACTTTGATTACTATGTATTTTGTTCTAATGTAAAATTTTATTTAGCATCAGATTCTAAGGAAAAGTTAAATCTTAAATTTCTGCATTGAATACATTCTCGAATGACACTAATATCACTAAAGTATGCATCCTTGAATCCTGTAAAGATAAAAGTTTAGTCTTTCCTGCCTATATACTATATAACAAAAGGAATAACTGTTACCTCCCCCTACCACATCTAGGTGGCTATCTATGAATTGTTAGTGACGTTTAACTTCCACTCTGGTATGATGAACATTATTTCATGTAGACTTTCTGAATCATACAAGATATTTTTCCACAAAGGACTGGTAATCATTCTTGTGATTTTCAGTGGTGAGTTTAAATATTTTACTAAGTTTGTGGAATTTATTGTTTAATCACAACCTATATCAGTCCATATCTATAGTTTGTATTTTTGTATTGCAAAATCTACTTGAATTTGTTTCTTTTTTATGGGTTAGTTGCTTTTGTTTATTTGAAATTTGTGTTGTCATTTCCTGTTTTTAGTCTTTTTATCATCTCTTCAGTAGCAATTGAAATGCTCAAAATACAATACGTTCAGAGTCAGTGAGGACAATTACAACATTTGCTGGACTTGTAATAAGTATACATCAACAGCACCTTGTATTTCTTGTTCATCATGACTTTAATTCTCATTCTTGACGTTCGCATCCCCATCCAAAGATTCCTTGGAGAGAACCATCTGTTCCTCTCATAGCTTGAGATGGACAATTAAGTATTTTGTTGTCCCAAGGCAATCAGTGTACAAGAGTAAAAAAGCAACAATTTTCAATTGAGATTATTCTATATGATCATTAAGTATTTTGTTGTCCCAAGGCAGTGTACAAGAGTAAAAAAGCAACAATATTCAATTGAGATTATGCTATATGTTCATTAAGTACTTTGTTGTCCTAAGGCAATGAGTGTACAAGAGTAAAAAAGCAACAATATTCAATTGAGATTATTCTATATGATCATTAAGTATTTTGTTGTCCCAAGGCAATGAGTGTACAAGAGTAAAAATGCAACAATATTCAATTGAGACTATTCTATATGTTCATTAAGTATTTTGTTGTCCCAAGGCAATCAGTGTACAAGAGTAAAAAAGCAACAATATTCAATTGAGATTATTCTATATGATCATTAAGTATTTTGTTGTCCCAAGGCAATCAGTGTACAAGAGTAAAAAAGCAACAATATTCAATTGAGATTATTCTATATGATCATTAAGTATTTTGTTGTCCCAAGGCAATGAGTGTACAAGAGTAAAAAAGCAACAATATTCAATTGAGATTATTCTATATGATCATTAAGAGTATAGAAGAGTAACTGGAAATTCAAATTTGAAATTCTGGGTTAATGTAAGCATAAAAAACATGATTGGAAATTCAGATTTGAAAAGAAGGAAAGTTATGATAACTCAGTTGTCAAAGTGTCTGACTCCTAATCCAAAGGTTTGGGTTCCATACCCAACTTGGCCAGCCAGATTTAGCTGCCTTGGTGTATCATAGGAAAGGCACTTTACTCTCATTAGCCAGCATGATTTAGCCAATAAAATCAAGTTTGAATAAAATAAACTTTTCTTCAAAGCATTTAACACCACATACACACACACACACACACACACAAACACATACACACACACACATACATGCACACAGAGGTTCTGTATTTAAAATCCATTGGACATTGGAATACAGTCCAAAATAGACACAGTCTTTGCTCTTCATATTAGTTTGGAAGGCTAGAGTAAGGGGCATATAAGGGTGATGCTTGTGTCATTGGAGTATATCTTTGCACTCATTAAAGATGTACTGTTGTTAAGACTTCCCTGAAGATCTTGATACATTGTTCTGAGCATAACAAATTGTCTTTCTGCAACTGCATTGCTGTGCAGGAGTGTAAAATTTGCAATTGTCATATTACTTCAAGTCAGAAGGTAAACATGTTTTTGTTTTTTCAGCTCTACATTTATTCATTATGCTGATGCTGGGTGGTGTTTTCTGTCATTGTATGTCATACATAACATAACGTGCTGGGTGTTGTTATTGTGTCAAAGTGTCAAACACAACATGAAATGCTGGGTGGTATTACTGTGTCAGTGTATGTTATACAATTTTATAGGGATTAATCTTTGAACGGTATTTGCAGTATTATGACTGATCTAGAGTACAAAAGTGAAAATTTAAGAAGAACTTAAAGTAATGCAAATTAAATCCCAAATAGTCTAAAAAGTTGTATTATCAGTCCCAATGAATAAATTCTAGTGGTATTCCAAGTAATATCAAATAATGAAGCTGTTGTTGTGCCGATACTCTTGAATGTCCTGATGTAACTTTGGTCTGAAGTATGATGATTTGCCAGCAAACAGTGTTGTGATGGATCACAATAATATAATCCAAAATATCCTTGTTTGAATTCACTATAATTCCAAGTTAATATTCCTGGCCAAGATATTGAGCACATGGCAAACATAATTTCCTGGACTAAGACCAAGATAATGATCCTAATATTTGACCTGCACTCCTATAAAAATATTAGCTGTGTATTATTTGTTTACCAAAATAAAAACAAGATCAGTTTCAGTGTTTTCAGTCAGAAACAGTCATTTTAATGTTGCACAAAGTACAAAATACAATTTTTCATAGCATATAATGAATGAAAAAAGCTGTCAAAAATACAAATTAGATATACATAAGAGAAGTATGTGCATAAAAAGCCTCCTCCTTACTACTGCACTTCACAAACCCCATCAACAAATGTTCTAAAATATAATGTTTTAGTCTTTGCTCAAATCACCAATGTCTAATTCTTCCCTGAATTACAGTTTCATTTTGATAATTTTCCTTAAAAATTGAATCACATTCCGACACTTCCAATTTTGGCAATAATATTTGGATGGACTCATCCAACTTCAGAGAAATCTCACTGCTAGTCACAAATTAGCCACTAATTGTCAATAAAGATGACTTAAGCATAACTTGTCAAGGTAGCAGTGAGTAAAAACATTTGTTTTTTCAGCATACATTTCTTGGATTTACCTGACTTCAAAATGAATTGGGTTGTTCCACTTCATGCACTTTACCTATGTAATTTAATGTAATGGGCTGTCCCACATCAATGATCAAGTAATACCACCCATGCTATAGTCAGTCAGTTATGTAATCTGGAATGGTCCTTCACTATCTAGGGTTAGTACAGCCAATTTTTCATAATTTAAAAACAAAATCCTTATAGCACAAAAGTTCTTTATAAATATCCACCTTAAGAAAATTCCACAAAATTTTTGTGTCTGTTCCTTTCCTGCCTCCAAGATCTGTTATAAGTCTTTAAATAATTTCATATTTGTTTACATTCAGTTGTCCACAGAACTGTTTGACAAATCAGAGTTTGCTCCTTTGGATCCGACACAGGACCCAATATTTCCACCTGAATTACAGGTGAGTAGAAATGTCATGATGCTGTACCTCTTCCTTCATAGGGTGCTAGTCATATGTTTATATGCAGTATATGTACGAATATTTGAATATTCTTCAATGATCCATGTAGATCAAGGACTATTATGCAAAAATCAATGTAAATCAATGTATTGAAATATTCTCCAATGATCAATGCATTTCAGGGATATTGGAATGTTCTTCAATGATCATTGTAAATAAAGGATATTTGAATATTCTTTAATGATCCGTGAAGATCAAGGATAGTAATGTAGCTTTAAAATTCTTTGGTAAAAAACATACACTTTTTGATGGGAAAAGATTACAAATCTTGATCACTTATTTGATGGATAACGATCACAAATCTTTATGACTCTTTTGACAATAGCGATTACCAATGTTTATCTTTTATTTGACAGATAACAATTATAAATGGAAGCACCTCGTGAAGGATTGATTATCATAAAACTTTTCAACATAATTTTATTATGTACCCATTATTCATATATTTGTTTAGTTTTTATATGGATACTCATCAAGAAACAGAATCATACCTACTGGTTGGTTTTAGTTTTGTATGGATACTCATCAAGAAATGGAATCATGCCTACTTGGTGGTTTTAGTTTTTGTATGGATACTCATCAAGAAAATCATGCCTACTGGGTGGTTTTAGTTTTTGTATGGATACTCATCAAGAAACAGAATCATGCCTACTGCGGATACTCATCAAGAAATGGTTTCATACCTACTGGTTGGTTTTAGTTTTTGTATGGATACTCATCAAGAAAATCATGCCTACTGGGTGGTTTTAGTTTTTGTATTGATACTCATCAAGAAACAGAATCATGCCTACTGGGTGGTTTTAGTTTTTATATGGATACTCATCAAGAAACGGAATCATACCTACTGGGTGGTTTTAGTTTTTGTATGGATACTCATCAAGAAATGGAATCATGCCTACTGGATGGTTTTAGTTTCTGTATGGATACTCATCAAGAAACAGAATCATACATACTGTGTGGCTTTAGTTTATGTATGGATACACATCAAGAAACAGAATCATGCCTACTGGGTGGTTTTAGTTTTTATATGGATACTCATCAAGAAACGGAATCATGCCTACTGGGTGGTTTTAGTTTTTGTATGGATACTCATCAAGAAACGGAATCATGCCTACTGGGTGGTTTTAGTTTTTGTATGGATACTCATCAAGAAACGGAATCATGCCTACTGGGTGGTTTTAGTTTTTATATGGATACTCATCAAGAAACAGAATCATGCCAACTGGGGGTACTCCACAAGAAACAGAATCATGCCTACTGGGTGGTTTTCATTTCTGTATGGATACTCATCAAGAAACAGAAGCATACAGACTGGGTGGTTTTAGTTTTTGTATGGATACTCATCAAGAAACAGAATCATGCCAACTGGGGGTACTCCACAAGAAACAGAATCATGCCTACTGGGTGGTTTTCATTTCTGTATGGATACTCATCAAGAAACAGAAGCATACAGACTGGGTGGTTTTAGTTTTTGTATGGATACTCATTAAGAAACAGAATCATGCCTACTGGCTGGTTTTAGTTTTTGTATGGATACTCATCAAGAAAATCATGCCTACTGGGTGGTTTTAGTTTTTGTATGGATACCCATCAAGAAACGGAATCATACCTAATGGGTGGTTTTAGTTTTTGTATGGATACTCATCAAGAAACGGAATCATGCCTACTGGGTGGTTTTAGTTTTTGTATGGATACTCATCAAGAAACGGAATCATACCTAATGGGTGGTTTAGTTTTTGTATGGATACTCATCAAGAAACGGAATCATGCCTACTGGGTGGTTTTAGTTTTTGTATGGATACTCATCAAGAAACGGAATCATACCTAATGGGTGGTTTTAGTTTTTGTATGGATACTCATCAAGAAACGGAATCATGCCTACTGGGTGGTTTTAGTTTTTGTATGGATACCCATCAAGAAACGGAATCATGCCTACTGGCTGGTTTTAGTTTTTGTATGGATACTCATCAAGAAACGGAATCATACCTAATGGGTGGTTTTAGTTTTTATATGGATACTCATCAAGAAACGGAATCATACCTAATGGGTGGTTTTAGTTTTTGTATGGATACTCATCAAGAAACGGAATCATACCTAATGGGTGGTTTTAGTTTTTGTATGGATACTCATCAAGAAACGGAATCATGCCTACTGGGTGGTTTTAGTTTTTATATGGATACTCATCAAGAAACGGAATCATGCCTACTGGGTGGTTTTAGTTTTTGTATGGATACTCATCAAGAAACGGAATCATGCCTACTGGGTGGTTTTAGTTTTTATATGGATACTCATCAAGAAACAGAATCATGCCAACTGGGGGTACTCCACAAGAAACAGAATCATGCCTACTGGGTGGTTTTCATTTCTGTATGGATACTCATCAAGAAACAGAAGCATACAGACTGGGTGGTTTTAGTTTTTGTATGGATACTCATCAAGAAACAGAATCATGCCAACTGGGGGTACTCCACAAGAAACAGAATCATGCCTACTGGGTGGTTTTCATTTCTGTATGGATACTCATCAAGAAACAGAAGCATACAGACTGGGTGGTTTTAGTTTTTGTATGGATACTCATCAAGAAACAGAATCATGCCTACTGGCTGGTTTTAGTTTTTGTATGGATACTCATCAAGAAAATCATGCCTACTGGGTGGTTTTAGTTTTTGTATGGATACCCATCAAGAAACGGAATCATGCCTACTGGGTGGTTTTAGTTTTTATATGGATACTCATCAAGAAACGGAATCATACCTAATGGGTGGTTTTAGTTTTTGTATGGATACTCATCAAGAAACGGAATCATGCCTACTGGGTGGTTTTAGTTTTTGTATGGATACTCATCAAGAAACGGAATCATACCTAATGGGTGGTTTTAGTTTTTGTATGGATACTCATCAAGAAACGGAATCATGCCTACTGGGTGGTTTTAGTTTTTGTATGGATACTCATCAAGAAACGGAATCATACCTAATGGGTGGTTTTAGTTTTTGTATGGATACTCATCAAGAAACGGAATCATGCCTACTGGGTGGTTTTAGTTTTTGTATGGATACCCATCAAGAAACGGAATCATGCCTACTGGCTGGTTTTAGTTTTTGTATGGATACTCATCAAGAAACGGAATCATACCTAATGGGTGGTTTTAGTTTTTATATGGATACTCATCAAGAAACAGAATCATGCCTACTGGGTGGTTTTAGTTTTTGTATGGATACTCATCAAGAAACAGAATCATACCTACTGGGTGGTTTTAGTTTCTGTATGGATACTCATCAAGAAACAGAATCATGCCTACTGGGTGGTTTTAGTTTCTGTATGGATACTCATCAAGAAACGGAATCATGCCTACTGGGTGGTTTTAGTTTTTGTATGGATACTCATCAAGAAACGGAATCATACCTAATGGGTGGTTTTAGTTTTTATATGGATACTCATCAAGAAACGGAATCATACATTAATGATTTCATCATTCCTATGAATTCTGTCCAAACTGTTCATCTACAGATAAGTTACAGATAAAAGATGGTGAATATAATAAATGCAAAACTACACTGTAGACTTGTGGTTTGTTTTTAGTTGGAGCAAGGAACTTGAAACATGACTGTCTGTAGTCTCATGGTTTGTTCTAAATCCAGGCAAAGAGATTTCACACATGATGTATTGGTAGTCTTATGGTTTTTTCAATGTTGTGGAAGAGAACATGAAACACATTGTATCTATAGCCTCATGATTTATTCAAAGTTTGGCAATAAACTTGGAGCATGACATTGTTTGTCTGATAGTTTTTTTCTAAGTTGGGGCTTAGAACATGGATACTGATGTATCTGTAGTCACATGGTTTGCTCTAATTTGGGGCAAAAGAACCTGGAACATGATATATTTATTGGTAGTCTCATGGTTTGTTCTAAGTTTAAGCAAAGAACTTGGAATACAACATATTTTTAGTTATGTCATTATATCATTCAGTGGCTGTTTGATAATCTTCATCCAGGTTTAACTTATTTTGCCTATCTCTAAGGAAAATCTGTGACTATTTACAATCCATCAGCATTGTGTTAAAAGTTAATTAGTGAAGATAATCATTAAAATAAATCCAGTTAATAAGGATTTCTTCAAATATTGCATTTTTGTGAAAGTTTATTGCCAGTAAGTTTTATGACTGATACTATTATTTTTTTATAAATCTGATCTGTTAAATTGTTTTCTTCATTACAGACAAATATGAGTTATGCTTCTGAGGAACTATACTTCTGTGGGGAAAGAGTAAAGTGGTACCGTCCCACAACCCTTAGTCAGCTTCTGAAACTAAAAAAAATGTATCCAAAGGCACGACTTGTCATTGGAAATACAGAAGTTGGTAGGTGTTGTCTTACATTACTTTTGTAAAACTGTCTAGAGGTGTTAGCAGAAATTCAAAACAAAGGATGTTGCCATGAAATAAATGTAGGAGTTTGGGATAAATTTTATCATTTTAATCTGATAATTAGATATCTCACCAGGTCAAGTCAGAAATTAATTCACATGGAAGGAAAATTAATTTTATAACTTTGTTCAAAGTCACAGAGATATATTTTTATTGTGGAAAGTTTTGTTCTGAAAGTTGTTGATATTGGCTTATTTTTGTTTGGAACCATGACACAGTGTTATGAAAATAAATTGATGCACTGTTTTGGCAATTAGCTGTCTAATACAGGAACATTACTGAGGTTTGATAATCATCTGTGCAACAAAGAAACATTACTGAGTGTTACGAATCTATGTTCTTAAAATAAGTAACGAATGGGAATGGAGTGACAGACAATAAGCTTTGTAAAATTTAACAAATAATTTATTTCCCAAGAATACAAACTAAAAATGAGAAAAAAAGAACTTATGGTAATGTAATTTAAATCCCAAAATAATCAAAGAATTACAGACACAAGTCTTAATAATTTAAGGTCCTGAATAAAACTGTCCCAAACAAATCCAAAACCTGTCGGTCATGATGTGCCTGTTACAGCTTATAGAGTGTTTATGTACCAACAGTCTTTTGTGGAATCATAGTAATATAATCCAGGTATGAATTCAATATAAATTCCAGTGAATGTCTCTATTCAAGAATTTTGGGCCCCAAGTGGTAGAGTGGTCTAAAGTGCTCATAGTTACAGTTCACTGCCATCTCACATCTGTCATGCATGGGGTCTCGGGTATAGCCAATGTGTGTTTGTGAAAAAGCTTGCCAGTAGCTTCTCATGGGTTGGTAGTTCTGGGGTTCTTCCTCCACTATTTCTACTGGCGGCCATGTATAGCTGAAAAATGGCATTAAACCCTACAACAACAATAACAACAACAATCCAAACATTTTATCAAAGCACTTTTGTATGTCCAGAGAAAAAACTCACTTAAATTCAGTAATTTGAAAGGGAATAAAATTCAGCCCAACTGGTCACAACACAATACATTTTGAATGTGCTAGATGTTAAAGCATGAATAACCAAGTCGTCACAATTGACCTCAGGTTAAAATTAGCATTTTCTAAAACAATGCCTGTTCTCTAATGGGAATCTAGAATGATCCTGATCCAACTAAACATATTTACTCCTTTTTTTAATAATGATCCAGATAATATGTCCAAAAACATAAATAATTGAGCTATGCATTGTTTACATAAAATGAAATGATGAAAAAAGTCAAGCAGATACAAACTCAGTTCTAGACAAGGTTAAGTCCAGCATACAATGTTACATTACAATATCATGCAATGAAATAAAATGTTTTGAAACTAACAAGCAATTAAATTAAATATACATAACACTGAGGATTGACATGTAGCTGCCTAATTCAGGAATATTATTAAGGTTTGAAAATTAGCTGCCTACTACAGGAGCATTACTGAGGTTTGACAATTAACTGTGTAATACAGAAACATTAATGAGGTTTGACAATTAGCTGTGTAACACAACAACATTACTTAGGTTTAATAATTAGCTGTCTAATACAGGAGCATTACTGAGGTTTGACAATTAACTGTGTAACACAGAAACATTAATGAGGCTTGACAATTAGCTGTGTAACACAACAACATTACTGATGTTTAATAATTAGCTGTGTAACACAACAACATTACTGAGGTTTGACAATTAGCTGTGTAACAAAACAACATTACTGAGGTTTAATAATTAGCTGTCTAATACAGGAACATTACTGGGGTTTGACAATTAGCGGTCTAATGTTACTGAGGTCTGACAATTTGTTGTCTAGCAAAAGAACATTACTGAGTAATGCAAATCACTGAATATTTTGTAATAAAGAAGTTTTTTCTTGTTTTCATTTGACATGAAGTTTATGAAACTTACTGAAATAATCCAATATCCATTTAATGCAAACAGCTTGTGTCATACAGTTTAATGTAACCCATTCCCTCATAGCACCTGCCAATCAGTTACATGGCTCAGCAATGTGCTATAAAAATAGTACAGTAAGGTACTAGCTGATAGTACCCAAGTATGACTTGTCACAAAACAAAATTACATTGATTTGTGCATAATTAAAGATACTAATATCAAAATTTAGTTCTTAATTATTTAAATGTCTTTTTTATTATATCCTGCAATCTGATTAGTCAGGATCTTCTGAGCATCTTTGGTTCACACCCGTTATAACTGAAATAAATTTTCATTTGGCTCCATCCACTACTGCTTTTCTGAAAAGTTGCAGAGCATTTTGGGTAGAATAAATTGCAAGCTAATATTTACTAATAGCAACTATGTGGATAGTGTATACAAAATTGCATTGTAAAAATAAAACAATACTGTAATGATAATACTGAAATAGTTGGTCAGAGTTCTGCACACTGCATGTATCTTTGCTCAAAGTTCTTCACACTGCATTATCTGCTCAAAATTCTGTACACTGCACGAATCTGTGCTCATTGATCTGCACACTGAATGAATCTGTGCTCAAAGTTCTTTAAGTCCTATTTAAAGTGGAAACTGATGACCATGGGATATGATAGATGCAGGTTCTTAAATTTGCCAGTTGTGTGTAGTGAAGGGATAGAGAAGGTTAATTAGTGCTTATGCCAAGTGATAGAGAGGGTTTATTAGTGCTTATGCCAAGTGATAGAGAGGGTTAATTAGTGCTTATGCCAAGTGATAGAGAGGGTTAATTAGTGCTTATGCCAAGTGATAGAGGGGATTAATTAGTGCTTATGCCACGAGATAGAGGGGGTTAATTAGTGCTTATGCCAAGTGATAGAGAGGGTTAATTAGTGCTTATGCCAAGTGATAGGGAGGGTGAATTAGTGCTTATGCCAAGTGATAGAGAGGGCTAATTAGTGCTTATGCCAAGTGATAGAGAGGGTTAAATAGTGCTTATGCCAAGTGATAGAGAGGATTAATTAGTGCTTATGCCAAGTGATAGAGAGGGTTAATTAGTGCTTATGCCAAGTGATAGAGGGGATTAATTAGTGCTTACACCAAGTGATAGAGAGGGTTAATTAGTGCTTATGCCAAGTTATAGAGAGGGTTATTTAATGCTTATGCCAAGTGATAGTGAGGGTTAATTAGTGCTTATGCCAAGTGATAGTGAGGGTTAATTAGTGCTTATGCCAAGTGATAGAGGGGATTAATTAGTGCTTACAGCAAGTGATAGAGAGGGTTAATTAGTGCTTATGCCAAGTTATAGAGAGGGTTATTTAATGCTTATGCCAAGTGATAGAGAGGGTTAATTAGTGCTTATGCCAAGTGATAGAGAGAGTTAATTAGTGCTTATGACAAGTGCTGCATCATTCTGCTCTGCTATAAATTTCTGGTTTTAAGTTCAGCTGAAAACCTCACTGTAGACCTTAACATTTTAAATTAATTTTGCTATGTGTTTTTTTTACCCATGAATTCAAATATCCATGGATGCTGGTAAGAGTAGTAGTTCTTATTTCTCTAGGAGTGGAAGTGAAGCTGAAGAATATGCACTACCCAGTTCTTATTGCTGCTACCCATATCCCAGAACTGAATGAGATTAGGGAGAGGGAGGAAGGGGTGAGGTTTGGAGCCTCTGTTACCCTCACTCAGGTGGAGGAGGTACTGAAAGAGTACCTTGAGAAATATTTGGGTAAATATAAAAAATTTGGAAATTGTTGTACCAGTAGTTTACTTAGAAAATTTCCCCGGACAAGATAATCATGGTTTATTATTAGCATAGATTATTTACGTTTAGAAGATAGTTACATAATTTGGCAGGTTTAGAGAGGAAA
The DNA here is from genome assembly GCA_016746295.1 of Potamilus streckersoni. NCBI lineage: Eukaryota > Metazoa > Mollusca > Bivalvia > Unionida > Unionidae > Potamilus > Potamilus streckersoni. The sequence continues at coordinate 361,665 of JAEAOA010000161.1, forward strand.
TGTCATGAAAATTAATGAAAAATATTGAAATTAATGCAAATTTGTGCACCCACACTGTAAATGTCTTACCATGCATGTCCAAGTCTTAGACATGTTCATCACTCTAGATGTCTATGAGCAATTCTCCTAGGTGTAAACAAAATTATCATTCTAGATATCTGACCATAGTTCACCAAGCATTTATGTCTGACCAGGCTTTTCCAAAGTTCAGATAAGACCCCGATTCTAGATGTCTAAAGAGGTTTCTCCAAGTCATTATGTGTAGTCATAGTTTAGAAGGTTTATATAAGATCATTCTAGATGTCTGACCATAATTCTTCTAGTCATTATGTGTAGTCATGGTTTCCAGGGTTTATATAAGATCATTCTAGATGTCTGACCATGATTCTTCAAGACATAATGTGTAGTCATGGTTTCCAGGGTTTATATAAGATCATTCTAGATGTCTGACCATGATTCTTCAAGTCATTGTGTGTAGTCATAGTTTCCAGGGTTTATAATAAGATCATTATAGATGTCTGACCATGATTCTTCTAGTCATTATGTGTAGTCATGGTTTCCAGGGTTTAGATATGATCATTCTAGATGTCTGACCATGATTCTTCAAGTCATTGTGTGTAGTCATGGTTTCCAGGGTTTATAATAAGATCATTATAGATGTCTGACCATGATTCTTATAGTCATTATGTGTAGTGATGATTTCCAGGGTTTAGATACGATCATTCTAGATGTCTGACCATGATTCTTCTAGTCTTGATGTTGAACTATTTTTCATATCTGACCATGCTTTTCCATGTCTGGATTCAGACCATGTTTATTCAAGTCTTGATATCTGACCATGCTTCTCTATGTCTTGATTCAGACTATGCTTTTATAAGTCTTGATATCTGACCATGCTTCTCTGTCTTGATTCAGACCATGCTTTTTTAAGTCTTGATAAATGACCATGCTTCTCGAAATCTTGGGGTCAAACCATGTTTCTCCAAGGTTCAGACAAGGTCATCTTCGTAGATGCAGTGGTTTGCGTAAATATTGTGGTATGATAGATTTGCATTGTTTTGAAAATTTGAAGATGCAAATTCACTGGCAACTGATAGCAGATGGGTTGTGCTTGCAAATTATGCAATTATACAGAATGTTGTGATTATAAACTTGTCAGCATGCTGCAGTTATCAGAGTATAGTCCTATGCTTAGTCCATACCCCATTTAGAAACTATTTTGTAAATTATTTACAAAGGGTATAATTGGCTAATAATTAAACCCATTACCTACTACCATTTCTCCTTTGAATATATTCCTGGTCAGAGTAATGACAGGAATATAAACCACTGTCTACACTACTGGTTATACTCCAACAGGATTTAATTTGGATAAGTCATCCATACTGATCCAACAAGTGTATTCTATAGATATGACTAGGACTTATTCGTGTCAATATTTCTGGGTACATGGATGTTGATTTTGACCTTGACCAGGATAACCCCCACAGTGAGTGTGGTTATAAACCTGATGATTGCTCACACTTTGGTCTCCCAGGGAAATGATTGAGTATAGTTTTAAAGCAGCTATAGAGGAAATATATCACTGTTGTTGAACTCACACTTTTTCTTCACCAGCACAAGGGGTCAAGTCCTCAATCAATATTTATGATGAAGTCAAACATTGGCTATTTGAAGAGAGAAAGTTGTGCCCATTTACCATTATGGGCCACCATTCTGTGATATGAGATACATTCCATCATCATGGCAGGGCAGTTACCATTATGGGCCACCATTCTTTGATATGAGATACATTCCATCATCATGGCAGGGCAGTTACCATTATGGGCCACCATTCTGTGATATGAGATACATTCCATCATCATGGCAGGGCAGTTACCATTATGGGCCACCATTCTGTGGTATGAGATACATTCCATCATCATGGCAGGGCAGTTACCATTATGGGCCACCGTTCTGTGGTATGAGATACAGTCCATCATCATGGCAGGGAGGGTCTTCATCATAACAAAGACCTGTCTGATTTATTGTCCAGTGTTGTTCAAAGACCTGTCTGATTTGTTGTCCAATGTTGGCTTAAATCATAAAAACGACCAGTCTGATTTGTTGTCCAGTGTTGGCTTACATCATACAAAGACCTGTCTGATTTGTTGTCCAGTATTGGCTTACATCATAACAAAGACCCATCTGATTTGTTGTGCAGTGTTGGCTTTCATCATAACAAAGACCTGTCTGATTTGTTGTCCAATGTTGGCTTACATCATAACAAAGACCTGTCTGATTTGTTGTCCAGTGTTGGCTTACATCATAACAAAGACCTGTCTGATTTGTTGTCCAGTGTTGGCTTACATCACAACAAAGACCTGTCTGATTTGTTGTCCAATGTTGGCTTACATCATCACAAAGACCTGTCTGATTTGTTGTCCAATGTTGGCTTACATCATAACGAAGACCTGTCTGATTTGTTGTCCAGTGTTGGCTTACATCATAACAGAGACCTGTCTGATTTGTTGTGCAGTGTTGGCTTACATCATAACAAAGACCTGTCTGATTTGTTGTGCAGTGTTGGCTTACATCGGCATAGGTCACATGCCCTAACTGGAATATATCCTGCATTCTGACCTGGCTGAATTCAAATTTGTTTGAGTCTTTATCCAGGACATTAATTAAGTTCATCTCATACCTGTTTCCTGATAGCATTAGCTTCAGCATACAGAGCCTTCTCAGTTCCTCCTGCTGCCCACATTCAGTTTCGTTCAGATGGCTTGGCAGTCCCTATGACACAAACCTGGTTTTGTTGCCAAGAATAGGTTACCATCCATGGGTAACAAAACATCTTGCGTTCTCTCTCTTGTATTGACATATAATCAAGAAGCTTTCAAATATGATCTGGTACATGTTCTCAGACATTATCTGAAGCATACTGAGCCCATTTGTGGAACTGTAAGAGACATCTTTTTCCCTGTCAGATCTTGGAATAACCCCTCAAGCCTTCTTATTGTGGTTGAAGTGGATAATATATACGACATTGTCTGACTTATCACATCATGAAGAACTCTGCTCACAAAATAAGAGCAATCTCTACAAGCCTTGACTTTGATTGTAATGTTTCTATCAAACATTTTGTTGAGTGTAATGTTCCTATCAAAGATTTTGTCGAGGCAATCGGTTGGCATGTGCAGTCAACCTTCTTGAGTATTTATCTTCACAACTTGGCCCACACAAGGACATAATCTTGATCTTCTAGACCCAGACTCAATTGCACAATTAGCTTCCATACCCTGTTGACATCACCACAACCTTTGGATGAACACCCTGCTGGATTTGACTGAAACTGTTTTTTATAAGAAGATCTAATTATTTCTTCTATCCAGATGTAATCCACTATGCTCTAGTTGTGCTGCTTGCAATTAGGAGAATAGGTTAACCTTCATCAGGGGGATCCAATATTCTTCTCTTAGAGGTTGCCTGGGTTGGATGCTCAACATTACCTCTGCCTAATTACATATTTTTGAGATGCTAAATGTGGTTGGAAAAACATATTTCAAGGAAAAAGCAAATTTTTTAGTAAATTATATTTCTCCTAGAATACTTACCAGTTCTCATCAGCTTAATACCCTCCAAACCTACCTGTAATGCAAGCATCCATTTACAGAATGTTCTGCTCAGCTTTAATCTAGTGCCACCTGTAGGCAGTAAAGAGGAGATAATGGGCAAGAGTTATTGCCCTTTATATATATATATATATATATATATATATATATATATATATATATATATATATATATATATATATATATATATATATATATATATATATATTTTACAGAGAAAGACAAAATGGTATCTTTGGGATGGCTGGATTTGGAAATAGTAGGGCTTATATTTCTGATGTTAATGGGACAAGGTTTGTTTTCTGGGAGAAACTTAATAAAACAGTTTGCTTACTTCATGTTCTGCTTGTAAGATGGTTTTCAATCTTGTCAAATTAAAAAATATGTAAAGTTCGTTACAGTCATGAATTTAAGTTTGTTCTTGGGTAGAGTGTGCATCTATATGGTCAAGTAGGTGCCTATTTATCTTTAATAAATATTATTGTTCTTGGGTAGAGTGTACATCTATATGGTCAAGTAGGTGCCTATTTATCTTTAATAAATATTATTGTTCTTGGGTAGAGTGTACATCTATATGGTCAAGTAGGTGCCTATTTATCTTTAATAAATATTATTGTTCTTGGGTAGAGTGTGCATCTATATGGTCAAGTAGGTGCCTTTATTTATCTATAATAAATATTAATTACCATTAATAAATGTAATAATAATGCAGCTCCACGATAGTTGGTTCTATTATTGTTGATTATTCTGTAGTTGTTGTCAATACAAAACTTTCAAATAAATTTTTTTGACTTCTTTGTAATTTTTCAATGATGCTACCCACTAAATAATGTCAAAAAGTGACTAATCACTGTTAGTGCAGTACATGACTCTTTCATTGTGAATTCATGGCTTATACTGGATCACACCTCAAGGCTAGCCTCATCTAAAAATACTTTAATACTGATTTTGTCAGATGTGTTTCCTGGGAGAATTATATAATGATCTTGCAGGGAATATTGGTTGACAAACAGTGAAGTAAACAAAGTAAATGCTGCAGTATGGAATGTTTTGAAATGCTAGAAAATCATAACTCTGGCTAAAATAGTCTGTACTGCATTCAAACAACCCGTGGGACTAGTTCTTTGGCTAGATCCAATTCTAAATTATCTGCCATAGATTATTTCCTTAATTGCCTCAAGTAATTGAATTATTTAGAAAATCATAAAGTTCAGTTAATGCTACTAAACTGTACAATGAATGATGGTACTTGACTGTACAATGAATGATGGTACTAGACTACAAAGAATGATGCAACTAGACTGTACAATGAATGATGGAACTAGACTATAAAATAAACAAAATTTCTAAATGTTATTTTTCTTACTTTTAAGAAGAAAAAAACTATTATTTCATGTATCAGAAAAATACATATAATGTTTCTGGAGCTATGCCATGATTGTCTTGTATTATTCATAAGTAATCTCTTCCCCAAAATGATAATAAATGTTTTGTACTTTTTTGTGTATGAAAAAAATACATGTATATGAAATTTTGGGAGCCACACCATGACTGTGTTATATCCAAATTCATGTTTTAATGGAGTATGCTAAAGCAGGGCCGTACTGTATATTCAGACCCTATGAAACCTCTTGACCACTGTCAAAAAATGCAATTTTATGGTCATGTCTCTAGATCATCTGGACTGGCAAAAACAATCTTGCAAGGCACATTGTGAGGATGCAGAAAAAGAGGCAGACAGAAAAATAGGTGGGAAGGCAACATTAAGGAGAGGAAAGGCATGTGATTTGGACATTCCAAAAGGGCAATAGAAAATAAGAGAAGATGGAGAGAATTGGTTGATAAGTCAACTCTGGTGCCCCAATGACGTCTTGGGTCTAGGGATGATGATGATGATGATGATGATGAGGATGAGGATGAGGATGAGGATGAGGATGATGAACTAAATTAACATGACCTCACTTAACCAATGAGAATCCACATATTTTTTCTTGAAACTTTTGTATCACATCAGTCATTGAGAAATTATGCCATAGGCACCATTTTAAGTCTTCGTTTTACAGATATTAGAACTTGTCAGCATATATGTAAACATCTATTTATAGATCCTACATAATTTGAGCTTTTAACAGAGCCAAATTATGCAAAAAATTTATAACAATAAATATTCTCTACAGTTTAGGACCATGAATATACATTAAGAAAATTAAATAAAATCATATACCCAAAGTTACAGAAGATATATATATATATATATATATATATATATATATATATATATATATATATATATATATATATATATATATATATATATATATAGCAACTGTAAATGTTCATAGATTGAGTTGGTTTGGTTTTTCCAACAGTCCTTTGTTTACTCATGTAATGTTTTAATCATTTGAACATAAATAATGGATATATACAGGTCTATAAACCTTACTAAGTTAGGATTTGTTTTGAAGAAACAAAGAGGTGGGCATTTATTAGAAGGGAGATTTCTGTTTGAATAATTATGGCAATTACAAATGAAATACATTACTGTGTTGTTTCTTCAAATACAGTTTCCCACCATAATGTGTTGGTAGTACATCCAATATTTCTCATATCCAGCATGCCTAAGCTAAGACAGTTGCTAACCCTGTCTATTTATGTCTTATCAGCATTCTTGTCCTTTAGGTGTTGCTTTTACCAAATTATCCAATTTTCTGTCTTAGATGTATTCAGTATTCACTGTAGATGAAAATTTACACTTCATTTGTCTGACTTCATCACATAAATTAATTTTAGCCATCTTCATTATCTTCTGACTACCTGACTATATTTGAATGAGATGTCAGGTGATGGAATCCATGTTATATCGTCACTTTTGTTACAGAGTTTGACAATTTTCCTTATTCCTTTCATAGTAAGTTCACCATTTTTTTGCTGTCTTTGTTTACAGCTGTTGAAAAATTGGGCAGAATTAAGTTCAAGGGATACAAGAATTTTCAAGTTGAGTGACTCCAGTTCTATGATTGCATGGTGTGTATTTAAGGCCATCCATGTGACACATGCTAATGCAGACTGGCCACTGTCCATCTTGCCCTGACAAATACTAAGAAGCTCACTCTTATTGATGCAGATGTAGTCAGTATTACCATCACCACTGTTGCCATCAATAAGTTCCATTTTATCAAATCCCCAATGCTTGCCAGTTCCAACAAAATTTTTGACAATCCTGGTCATGATGAGCTTTCTTCACATCACCAAACCCTGCTGTTACCCAAACCACCACAAATAAAATAGGCCTTTATGTTGCTATGTATTTGGTCAGTACCATCATAGTAAGATGACCCGTATCAAACAACACATACACATCCTGGTTCCAGCTATGGAGTTGTTTGCAGAGATATTCAATATCAGACTTTTTTAATCAGCCACCAAATGAGTACAGTGATCTGTTATCCTGGTATAACCCAGTCCCAGATTCATGATATTATCCTGGTATAACCCTGTCCCAGCTTCATGATATTATCCTGGTATAACCCTGTCCCAGCTTCATGATATTATCCTGGTATAACCCTGTCCCAGCTTCATGATATTATCCTGGTATAACCCTGTCCCAGCTTCATGATATTATCCTGGTATAACCCTGTCCCAGCATCATGATATTATGCTGGTATAACCCTGTCTCAGCTTCATGATATTATCCTGGTATAACCCTGTCCCAGCTTCATAATATTATCCTGGTATAACCCTGTCCCAGCTTCACGATGCAGGTAGCTCCTGGCCAGTGCTGATATGTTATAGCAGACCACCTAACCCATTCTTGGACATTACAACACCTTAGTACCTTGGTACCTGCTATGTTGATCTTTCTTTTGATAGCCAGTACTGAACTTGGACACTATAGGTCAGGCATCCAAGACATTTCCAGGTCTGACACAGCTTCAATCTATACCATCTATACTAGTGTTGGTGTGGTTTTCCAGCATATGCAGTCCACAGTGTCACAACTAGAGGATTACATCATGACACATATTACTTGACCAGTACCAACATGGTACTGCTATGACTTTTTGTGCTTAAATCAAGTATCAGAAAGAAGCAAAATACCATGTCTCCTCCAGCCTCAGTACAACCCTGTGCTATTTACCTCTGGAGTAGCAGATATAGCAGTCTATCTTCCTTATATTTTAAGTGCCCTTCCCAAAACATAGACACACAGCCCAACCATTTTTGGATTGGATATTGGCCTTTCTCCCATACTTTCCATTACCAGACCTATGGAATCTTTGTAGTCTGATCCTGATTCAGTAGCAACATGGTGCCAGCTACAGTGACTCCCGATTATTAGATCCCACCGTACATGCCTCAGACTTTTGGCAACATCCAAGTAATCACCTTGAGATCATTGTGTCTCAGGTTTATTCACTGTCCCCAACAGCCTACTTTGCCATTTTGTCATCATTACCTTTGCAGATCATTGTGTCTCAGAAATGGTGGACTCTCAGGTTTGTTCACTGTCCCCAACAGCCTACTTTGCCAGTTTTGTCATCATTACCTTTGCAGATCATTATGTTTCAGAAATGGTAGACTCTCAGGTTTGTTCACTGTCCCCAACAGCCTACTTTGCCAGTTTTGTCATCATTACCTTTGCAGATCATTGTGTCTCAGAAATGGTGGACTCTCAGGTTTGTTCACTGTCCCCAACAGCCTACTTTGCCAGTTTTGTCATCATTACCTTTGCAGATCATTGTGTCTCAGAAATGGTGGACTCTCAGGTTTGTTCACTGTCCCCAACAGCCTACTTTGCCAGTTTTGTCATCATTACCTTTGCAGATCATTGTGTCTCAGAAATGGTGGACTCTCAGGTTTGTTCACTGTCCCCAACAGCCTACTTTGCCAGTTTTGTCATCATTACCTTTGCAGATCATTGTGTCTCAGAAATGGTGGACTCTCAGGTTTGTTCACTGTCCCCAACAGCCTACTTTGCCAGTTTTGTCATCATTACCTTTGCAGATCATTGTGTCTCAGAAATGGTGGACTCTCAGGTTTGTTCACTGTCCCCAACAGCCTACTTTGCCAGTTTTGTCATCATTACCTTTGCAGATCATTGTGTCTCAGAAATGGTGGACTCTCAGGTTTGTTCACTGTCCCCAACAGCCTACTTTGCCAGTTTTGTCATCATTACCTTTGCAGATCATTGTGTCTCAGAAATGGTGGACTCTCAGGTTTGTTCACTGTCCCCAACAGCCTACTTTGCCAGTTTTGTCATCATTACCTTTGCAGATCATTGTGTCTCAGAAATGGTGGACTCTCAGGTTTGTTCACTGTCCCCAACAGCCTACTTTGCCAGTTTTGTCATCATTACCTTTGCAGATCATTGTGTCTCAGAAATGGTGGACTCTCAGGTTTGTTCACTGTCCCCAACAGCCTACTTTGCCAGTTTTGTCATCATTACCTTTGCAGATCATTGTGTCTCAGAAATGGTGAACTCCCAGGTTTGTTCACTGTCCCCAACAGCCTACTTTGCCAGTTTTGTCATCATTACCTTTGCAGATCATTGTGTCTCAGAAATGGTGGACTCTCAGGTTTGTTCACTGTCCCCAACAGCCTACTTTGCCAGTTTTGTCATCATTACCTTTGCAGATCATTGTGTCTCAGAAATGGTGGACTCTCAGGTTTGTTCACTGTCCCCAACAGCCTACTTTGCCAGTTTTGTCATCATTACCTTTGCAGATCATTGTGTCTCAGAAATGGTGGACTCTCAGGTTTGTTCACTGTCCCCAACAGCCTACTTTGCCAGTTTTGTCATCATTACCTTTGCAGATCATTGTGTCTCAGAAATGGTGGACTCTCAGGTTTGTTCACTGTCCCCAACAGCCTACTTTGCCAGTTTTGTCATCATTACCTTTGCAGATAATTGTGTCTCAGAAATGGTGGACTCTCAGGTTTGTTCACTGTCCCCAACAGCCTACTTTGCCAGTTTTGTCATCATTACCTTTGCAGATCATTGTGTCTCAGAAATGGTGGACTCTCAGGTTTGTTCACTGTCCCCAACAGCCTACTTTGCCAGTTTTGTCATCATTACCTTTGCAGATCATTGTGTCTCAGAAATGGTGGACTCTCAGGTTTGTTCACTGTCCCCAACAGCCTACTTTGCCAGTTTTGTCATCATTACCTTTGCAGATCATTGTGTCTCAGAAATGGTGGACTCTCAGGTTTGTTCACTGTCCCCAACAGCCTACTTTGCCAGTTTTGTCATCATTACCTTTGCAGATCATTGTGTCTCAGAAATGGTGGACTCTCAGGTTTGTTCACTGTCCCCAACAGCCTACTTTGCCAGTTTTGTCATCATTACCATTGCAGGAGGTTTCCTTGCAACCCCACTGCTAAGTCTTCCTTCCTCAATCAGATGTTCAGAGAAAACCCTACATTCAATGAATCAATTGAAAAAGTATTTTCCTCTTGTTTTGATCCTCATTGCTGGCAAGTCTTCAAATTTTCACCACAGAATGGGAGACATTAGAGGTCAAAAGAGAATAATACATGAAATGCATATTTTACTCTTGATTCTGCTTGGATTCCTTTGTCATGAAGGAAATCACATCTCATTCTGTCCCATCTTTTTATTCATCTGGTTGGGGGTTCAAAATCTATGTGTTTTGAATATACCTTCTTGTAAAATGCCTTGTGTGGATAACATCTGTTGTGTCCCTCCTCTGATTGGAGAGTTGTATATTTTGACTCCAGAATCTCTTATTTTCTTAGGTTTTTTTTAAAGTAGTCATGACACCACCTTATTCTGTGCTGCTGGATCATGAGACCTCAGATTATCCTGTTATCCTAGTAGTAGGGTAAACTTTGCCTACCTGGCCCAATAATCTAGGTTGGACTATCCCATCCATAGAAAAACTTCATCTAACTCATGGCAGACATCTTGCTGAATGATCAAATGCCATAAATTATGATCTGCACAATGGCCAGAAGTACTGGCCATAACAGTGACCCCACCTTCTGCAGTTTTGACTCCATAATCTTTAGATAAATAACAGACAATAGCAAAAACCAGTGAGTATTGTAAAATTCAATAGATAATTTATTTCTCTTGAATACAAAGTGGAAATGTAAAACTAACTATAGGTATTGCAAATTAAAACCCAAATAATCCCAGAATTTCAAAAACAAGTTCTAATGAATGAAGTTCTGAATGAACTTAGTGGTAAATATTTTCCAAAAATGAAGGTTTTGATATGCATGTAGTATCTAATGTATTAATGTACCAATCATTATGTCTTTCTCATGATGGCCCTGGTTTCATTGCTAAGAACAGACTCATTCTCATAGAAAATCTTAAGTGCAATATTCTCTGGAATCTTCTTCCCAAGATATCCACAGATTCCCATTAAGGCACTGTAGTAGTATCCACAGATTCCCATTAAGGCACAGTAATCGTATCCACAAATTCCCATTATGGCACAGTAGTAGTATCCATAGATTCCCATTAAGGCACAGTAGTGGTATCCACAGATTCCCATTAAGGCACAGTATTAGTAGTATCCACAGATTCCCATTAAGGCACAGTAGTGGTATCCACAGATTCCTATTAAGGCACAGTAGTAGTATCCACATATTCCAATTAAGGCACAGTAGTAGTGTCCACAGATTCCCATTAAGGCACAGTAGTAGTGTCCACAGATTTCCATTAAGGCACAGTAGTAGTATCCACAGATTCCCATTAAGGCACATTAGTAGTATCCACAGATTCCACTTAAGGCACAGTAATAGTATCTACAGATTCCCATTAAGACACATTAGTAGTATCCACAGATTTCCATTAGGACACATTAATAGTATCCACAGATTCCCATTAAGGCACATTGGTAGTATCCACAGATTCCCATTAGAACACAGTAGTAGTATCCACAGATTTCACTTAAGGCACAGTAGTAGTATCCACATATTCCACTTAAGGCACAGTAGTACTATCCACAGATTCCCGTTAAGGCACATTAGTGGTATCCACAGATTCCAACTAAGGCACAGTAGTGGTATCCACAGATTCCACTTAAGGCACAGTAGTAGTATCCACAGATTCCACTTAAGGCACAGTAGTAGTATCCACAGATTCCACTTAAGGCACAGTAGTATCCACAGATTCCCGTTAAGGCACATTAGTGGTATCCACAGATTCCACTTAAGGCACAGTAGTGGTATCCACAGATTCCACTTAAGGCACAGTAGTGGTATCCACAGATTCCACTTAAGGCACAGTAGTAGTATCCACATATTCCACTTAAGGCACAGTAGTACTATCCACAGATTCCCGTTAAGGCACATTAGTGGTATCCACAGATTCCAACTAAGGCACAGTAGTGGTATCCACAGATTCCACTTAAGGCACAGTAGTACTATCCACAGATTCCACTTAAGGCACAGTAGTAGTATCCACAGATTCCACTTAAGGCACAGTAGTAGTATCCACAGATTCCCGTTAAGGCACATTAGTGGTATCCACAGATTCCACTTAAGGCACAGTAGTGGTATCTACAGATTCCACTTAAGGCACAGTAGTGGTATCCACAGATTCCACTTAAGGCACAGTAGTAGTATCCACAGATTCCACTTAAGGCACAGTAGTAGTATCCACAGATTCCACTTAAGGCACAGTGGTAGTGTCCACAGATTCCACTTAAGACACAGTAGTAGTATCCACAGATTCCACTCAAGGCACAGTAGTAGTATCCTATCCACAGATTCCCGTTAAGGCACATTAGTGGTATCCACAGATTCCCATTAAGGCACAGTTGTAGTATCCACAGATTCCCATTAAGGCAAATTAGTAGTATCCACAGATTCCCATTTGGACACAGTAGTAGTATCCACAGATTCCCATTAGGACACAGTAGTATCCAGATTCCCATTAAGGCACATCAGTAGTATCCACAGATTCCCATTAGGACACAGCAGTAGTATCCAGATTCCACTTAAGGCACAGGAGTAGTATCCACAGATTCCACTTAAGGCACAGTAGTATCCACAGATTCCACTTAAAGCACAGTAGTAGTATCCACAGATTCCACTTATGGCACAGTAGTATCCACAGATTCCACTTAAGGCACAGTAGTAGCATCCACAGATTCCACTTAAGTCACAGTAATAGTATCCACAGATTCCCATTAAGGCATAGTAGTAGTATCCACAGATTCCACTTAAGGCACAGTAGTAGTATCCACATATTCCACTTAAGGCACAGTAGTAGTATCCACAGATTCCACTTAAGGCACAGTAGCAGTATCCACAGATTCCCATTAAGGCACAGTAGTAGTATCCACAGATTCCCATTAAGGCGCAGTAGCGGTATCCACAGATTCCCATTAAGGCGCAGTAGCAGTATCCACAGATTCCCATTAGGACACAGTAGCAGTATCCACAGATTCCCATTAAGGCTCAGTTGTAGTATCCACAGATTCCCATTAAGGCAAATTAGTAGTATCCACAGATTTCCATTTGGACACAGTAGTAGTAGCCACAAATTCCCATTAGGACACAGTAGTATCCAGATTCCCATTAAGGCACATCAGTAGTATCCACAGATTCCCATTAGGACACAGCAGTAGTATCCAGATTCCACTTAAGGCACAGTAGTAGTATCCACAGATTCCACTTAAGGCACAGTAGTATCCACAGATTCCACTTAAGGCACAGTAGTAGTATCCACAGATTCCACTTAAGGCACAGTAGTAGTATCCACAGATTCCACTTAAGGCACAGTAGTAGTATCCACAGATTCCACTTAAGGCACAGTAGTATTATTCACAGATTCCACTTAAGGCACAGTAGTAGTATCCACAGATTCCACTTAAGGCACAATAGTAGTATCCACAGATTCCACTTAAGGCACAGTAGTAGTATCCACAGATTCCCATTAAGGCACATTAATGGTATCCACAGATTCCCATTAAGGCACAGTAGTAGTATTCACAGATTCCACTTAAGGCATAGTAGTAGTATCCACAGATTCCACTTAAGGCACAGTAGTAGTATCCACAGATTCCCATTAAGGCACATTAGTGGTGTACACAGATTCCCATTAAGGCACAGTAGTAGTATCCACAGATTCCCATTAAGGCACAGTAGTAGTATCCACAGATTCCACTTAAGGCACAGTAGTAGTACCTGAAATGGACTGAACTGATCGAAAGAGGGAGTTTCTGTTTGGCTTTACCACTCGAATAAAGAAGGGATGATGTTTTGTACCTTTTAGATTATCTATTCAGCCATTAAGGAAATAACTTAAGACCAGATGAAATTCTTACATGTACAAGCAAATTAGGTTAGGATAATAGTGATAACCAGATGGATGAAGTTGGAGATGAATTTGCCTATGGCTTAGCTTTGAGATCATTCATCCAAATGGGAAAGGTTTTCATGTGGTGGAACCTGTGCTTGTTGTGTAACAGGTCTGTCCTAGGTCTTCAAACAGATTTGGACATTAATATATTTATGATGGATTTACTGAACAAACCTTTGTGTAAATTGAGACCACTCACTGACTATATCCTAACCATAGTGTGTGTCTTACATAAGACCAAAAAGGTGCTGTACACGTTTGGAGACTGGGGATATAACTCCCTATCGATCTCTTTTCCGCCTAATGGATTCTGATAAGAAAATATATGTTGGACAAAGTTTTGGAGTAAAGTATGGTTGTTTGCTATTTTACAATCCTGATTGCTCCCAAGCTAAGTGCACTTCAGTTTCATTCCTTGTAGAAGGTGCTTTAGTAGCAACTGACAAATGATGGAATTTGACACCATTTTCTCTGTCCAAAGAAAGATTTTTGAACATTGTTCTTATAATTGGAGAATAAATTCTTAAGGTAGTGAATTTCAAGCATTCTGGATAAATATGATTGATGAAATATATTTTACTCCAAACATTATCTTTTGTCAGTATATACGAAGAGTAATGTGACATATTTTTCAGAATTTTTAAGATAATATTAAAATGTAGGTGTAAACTTTTTTTGAATTTAGTTGTAATTGTTTCCTGGATTTTATAAAGAGATAAATATTTTGAATACAAATCAAGCAAGAGGGAGATAGTGAAGCATATTCAGTACATCTCTGTGTTGTATTTTACAGCTTCACTGTCCCTTTGTTTAACTTCTATTCCAGAATACAAGACAAGGATTTTCCAGGCCATTATTGAAATGCTGCGATGGTTTGCAGGCAGTCAAATCAGAAATGTTGCTGTGAGTATTGAAATTTAAATCCTTAAAATTTGCATTTACTACATGTGTTAGTAAAAAGTATAAATCTTTACAATTTGTATTTATAGGTATGAGTAAGGAATACAAATCCTAACAATCTGTATTTATAGGTGCTGTAAGGAATTTATACACATCAAATTATTACTGAATTGTAAAATAAATGATTAAATACATGCATTGTAAGAAATGACAGATACATGAGTATATGCATTCATCTCTCTCTCGCTCACTCTCTCCCGTTCTCTCCAACATGCCACTATTCATTATTGCTAATATTCTACAACATCAAACTCATAAATAAACTAACATCAATACTGAATATAAATATTTTTAAAAATATTTGGCTATCTCTCTCTGGGGGGCTATTTATGGGCTAGATCCTGAATGAAAAAGAATGATTCCCAATTAGTGTTAGGCTGATCCCAACATTACTGTGTATTCTGGGCTGATCCAGCTCAAGTGGAAATTGGTGCTTTACTGATATCAGCTCCACATAAAAGACTGATTCCCCATTAGTGCTGGGCTGATCCCAGCAATACTGTGTGTTCTGGGCTGATCCAAACTCAAGTAGAATTGGTGCTTGGCAGAATCCCAGCTCTTTGTAAAAGAGTGATTTCCAATTGGTGCTAGGCTGAACTTAGCATTATTGCGATGATCCCATATAAAGTAGAATTGGTGCTAGACTGATCCTAGCTCAAGTAAAATCTGTGCTAGGCTGATCCCAGCATTACAGTGTATTCTGGGCTAATCCAAGCTTAAATAGGCTATGTGCTGGGCTGATCCAATCATGCTGATGTATTCTGGGCTGATCCCATCTTAACTAAATCTATGCTAGGCTGATACCCGCATAAGAGTGTATTCTGGGTTGATCCCATATTCGTGGAATAGTGTTAGGCTGATCCCAGCATGAAGCAAATATCTTATATTTTTCCTATTAACTGTAAAAGAAATGTATTTAATGGGCATAACCTTTACGTTATTAGTATAGCTTATGAATATCCAATTGGGGAAAAATGCCAAATTGAATTTGATATTAAAAATATCAAATTAGAGCCCCAAAGGGGATGCCAGTCTGTAATGTGAAAATCCATTTGGAAGGACTGGTGTCCAAAGCACATGATATTGAATGTATGTACACAACTGTTGCTGAGGAGATAGGAGATGGTTAGGGTGAAATCTGATGTAGCATGCATAATATAATGGTACAATCATTCAAAAGTCCTGATTAGATGGTCCTCCACACCAACTGCAGGTGCTGTCGCAGAATTGTCACAGTGCACCAAATTCTTTTTCTTGGGGCACTGGTTTTTCCAATAACACCACCAGTCCAGAACATGTGTCAGAATGGCATACAATATCCAGAAATGTTTGTGTTCAGTGCTACAGAAAGAATGATGTTTTGTAAGATGGTCATCCTTTCAATGAATTCTATATGAAGTGCTCTCCAATAAACCTATATGAAGAGCATTGCCCTATGATATGAATATTTCACAATAGTCCAGTAAGGTAATATCAATTTAGACCAAATATAATATTGCCATGAACTTGGTAATTTGACCTTGATGACAAATTAAACTGGGGTTTGCTAGACCCAACAACAGTATCTCTTTCAATGTGTGACCATGACCTTTACCTCTTAGAAACAAGGGCATTTGGAACAGCTCTGTTATTATTCTGTTGCTTGTTTTTCACCTAATATCCATCAGAAATAACATGCCTTTTCCGCTTACACTAAGTGTACATGGGAAGAAATAAAGATTTCTGATCTGTCTTAAAAGAAATTTCATTCTTTAGAGTCATACCATTTTGAAGTTTGTAAGTACTTATTCTAGACTGAAATGGTTTCATAACAAAAACTGGCTAAGAGGATAATTTATTACAAATGGAAGCTTGTGAATCAAAGAACAATCAAAAGCAGTACTAGCTGCCTTCAAAGTTATTTATCACGAATGGAACCTTGTGTATCTAAGAACAATCAAAAGCAGTACTAGCTGCCTTCAAAGTTATTTATCACGAATGGAACCTTGTGTATCTAAGAACAATCAAAAGCAGTACTAGCTGCCTTCAAAGTTATTTATCACGAATGGAACCTTGTGTATTATAAGAACAATCAAAAGCAGTACTAGCTGCTTTCCAAGTTATTACAAATGGAAGCTTGTGAATCTAAGAACAATCAAAGCAGTACTAGCTGCCTTCAAAGTTTCTCATCAAGGTTAGCTCTAATGTCACTACAGACATGATTCTCCAGCTCTTTCAGTTTCTCAATGTAGTTTTATCAGTTCATCAACTTGAAGCAGAAGCTTTCTGGACTTAGCCTCCCATTTTGACTGACTCAAACCTTAAGACTCTTGATTAGATAAAGAAGTCTTCTTTTCATTATCCTGATCTTCTGATGCTTAATGTATTTAATTCAAATTCTTTCTTGAAATAAAAATTCTTGAGCCTTTCTTTTTCTCTAACTCTCACTTCCTCAGCCTGTCTCTTTGTCATGCTTTTCTCTGTGCATTTGCCTTTCTATCTTGCATTTGCATTAGTATTAGTCTGTCTTCTTTCTTAATTTTCATTTTTTCTTTTTGTTTTCTTTCTTCAGTTGCTTTTTTCCTTCTTAAGCTGAAACTTATTTAACCCAACTTCCATTTAGTTAATTTCTTTCCGTTCCTTTAATTTACTAACTGATTCAGATGAGAACTGTTTATTCAACCCAAAAGACCCACATCAAGAACACCCTTTTCTACCAAACAAAGCATCAAAATATTCCTATCTCTTGTTTCATTAAAGAAGTCTTCACTCAGAATGTTTACTAATCTCAAGTAGGTTGTCCATGTTATAGGACTCTGATTTCTCCTGGTTAGGATCTGCAATAAAATTTGCTACTTTGGATGTCATGGTGAAAGTTTTTTGGTTTCACTTTAATTTTAACTATGAAATCAAAATATTGGAGTCCAAAAATTTCAAACAGTTGACATTGTTTGCGACTACTTGGACACACACACACTTACCATTTAACGCACTGATTTCTAAACATGATACAGAAAGCAAGAGAATGGAGAGTTTACCTCTTATTGATTGCTCCATACAAGTTGGAAGAAAATCGTGAATGAATGACCTGATCAATATAGAAGTGAAAAATTCCCAGGAAACAGAGATGTTTCCTCATTTATTCAAGTGTCTATGGTGGCAGGTGTTCAATACAAATTCAGAATTGTTTAACCAGCATGTCTAGATCATATTAAAAAAGTCCTCAAGAAGAAATAGTTCTCTCATCATAGTGGAACAAATAAATTGCTAGCGAGAGAGAGAGAGAGAGAGAGAGAGAGAGAGAGAGAGAGAGAGAGAGAGAGAGAGAGAGAGAGGGGGGAGGGAGGCCTCCCAGTTTGAAAGTATATGAGAGAAATGGAGAAATTTTGGAAAGGTATGAGTGTGAACACTAAATTTCACTGTAGTGTGAGTGGGAAAACTAAATTGCACTGTGGTGTGAGTGGGAAAACTAAATTGCACTGTGGTGTGAGTGGGAAAACTAAATTGCACTGTGGTGTGAGTGGGAAAACTAAATTGCCTGAAGAAAGCTTAGCTTATTTCCTACTATGGCTCTTTGATAAGAAACAGTTTTAGTATTAAAATACTAAATTCCATCATCTATTAGAAACACATACATACTAATGATATTCTTCTTAAATACTCTAATATTTTCAGCAGATTTTGTGGAATCTTGTTCCACAGAACTGTACCAGAGTATTGGAAGTTCTTTTTAAATTGTTCTTGGTTTTAGTGCTAGATAGTTTCCATGTGATATTCATCTTTTCTGGTATTGTGTTGAAAAAGGCCTGAATAAGTCCTGGAGATACTCTCGTGCAGTTCCATGTAGAGATTTATATATTGTAAAACATTTGAGTTCTGTAACAATGCTTTTGAAGGATGATAAAAACAATGCATCTAAAATTATGTGTGCTGCTCATTTCTGAAGTTTATATATAAATCCTGTCAGGCTCAGATTTAGCACAGTTTTCCCATACATTTGAACAATCCATTGTTGGAAATACAGTGTGACCCTGCTATAACAAGTTAGTTGTGAGCCATAGAACCTGACCGTGTTATAGACTGAGCCATGTTAGCAGCAACCAAGTCAGTTAGCTGAAATATGCTGCATGTACCTGAAACAATGTGGGGGTGGGTGGTAAATAATAAAGGTGGGCAGAAAAAAAATATGCTTCAAAGTTATCTTAAATCCATGCATATTAAATGAGAAATATGCCTGTCATTAAAACAGAGAAAGCATATATAATAATTTACTTTATTCAGAGAACCACACATTGGTACATATGCATGTATACTGTTTATATATACATGTATAGCAATGAATAAAGTATCCACATCAATTACTCACTCACGAATCATATCACATATACTGAACCCACAATACAAGTAATTCCATTGAAAATATGCACACATAGATTTAAAATATTCAATAATTTTGTCACATATAGGTCTAAATTGAGTCAGAAAAAAAAAATAGCACAATCTCCTGATGAATGTTGAAGCACATTTACTTTTCATTATATCCAAAGTCGGTATAAATTTGCATTTTAAGCTCCATTGGTAGAGTTTGTAAGCATAATCTTTTTTCCTGTAAAAAGGAAACTTTCACCACACAGTAAAAGCATTCCATTGAAAAATGATTCCATTACTTTTATTCATGTTTGGTGCTGACTTCCTTTGAAGACAGGTTCTTTGTTTTTTTTGAAGATTGTAGTCAGCTTTCTTTGATGAAGGGTGCATGCATTATTGAAGTCACCAATAAAGGACCCCTTTGTAGAACAAAAGAATTGCCTTTTTCTTATTGTGGTGGCAATATAAAAAATAGTATTGCAGGATTGAGACTAATTTTTTCTCATTTACTTGATATGTTTTAATAACAATTGGTGCTTCAAAGGTATGATTTGTTTGAAATTTCAGCAGACTATTTTATCTGGGTACATTTTTTAAGAAAACCAATTGGTTGTTGTATGGTCAATCATAGCTACCGTTAATCCATGCCTATTGAATAGACAAGTGAGAGCTTGTTTTTTTTGTTGTTGTTTTTTATGATTGTGGTAGTGGAGTGATGCTGCCTTCCATGCATGAGTCAGAAATTTAAAGAAAGGGTCAGTCAATGATAGAGATTCAGGTGTTCTGGTCTGATGACAGGGTTTACTATGATTACTATAGAAAATGTGAATGTTCTGAAGGATTTCATTCTGAGTGAAAAGAAGAGAAATTTTACTTACCATCCATATACAAATGTCAGTGTAAATATATTCTGACAAAGATAGATTATGAGATAATGCCTTGTCCAGTTAATCTACTCAATGAGAAATGTAGATTTGAAAAAAAGTAGATATCTCAAAATATATGATGCTCATTCTAGATGTTAACATAAGCGAATTATGATTTAACAATGCAATGACAATATGATTTGTCAATATTATGTAATAATAGATAAATTTCAGTGCATTTTATATCAACTCCTTTTGAAGGGCCTCTGAATTTCTCCACTCCAAACCAATGGCAGTATATACAAGTTTAAGCAGCCAACAATGTCGTAAATAAAAAAAAATCACTAGATTGTATATTTTGCCACCAATAAGAAAAAATTCACAATTTGAAACATTGATGAAGCCCTGCACGATTCCTGAATAAACGTTTAACATGTTATTTTTTGTACTATTAAGATGAAAACACTATTTTTTGATGTATGAGAAAAACGAATATAAAATTTCAGGAGCCATGCCACGATAGTCTTGTATTATTCATATGTGATCTCTTCCCTAAAATGAAAGAAAGAATTTTTTTGTGTAGAAGAAAAATACATGTTCTGGGTTTCCTGACTTGTGTAGCTTTTGTGATGTCCCCAAAATTATACATTTTGTTTTACCTTCATTAAATACCATCCTATTCTGTTGTGCCCAGGTTTCGAATATGATAAAGTCTGAGTTTAATCTCATTTGGATAATGTCAGCATCAGAACTAGACGCATGCAAGGTGGTATCATCTGCAAACAAATCTCTATTCATGGATTCCTTGTTTAATGGTAGATCATTGATATGGATAAGGAAGAAGATTGGGCATCAATCTTTAACTGTTATGGGAGTTATGTCATGATAAAAAGTGTAACTGTTATGGGAGTTTTGTCATGCTAAGAAGTGTAGCTGTTATGGGAGTTATGTCATGATAAGAAGTGTAACTGTTATGAAGGTTATGTCATGATAAGAAGTGTAGCTGTTATGGGAGTTTTGTCATGATAAGAAGTATAGCTGTTATGGGAGTTATGTCATGATAAGAAGTGTAGCTGTTATGGGAGTTTTGTCATGATAAGAAGTATAACTGTTATGGGAGTTATGTTATGATAAGAAGTGTAGCTGTTATGGGAGTTTTGTCATGATAAGAAGTATAACTGTTATGGGAGTTATGTTATGATAAGAAGTGTAGCTGTTATGGGAGTTTTGTCATGATAAGAAGTATAACTGTTATGGGAGTTATGTTATGATAAGAAGTGTAGCTGTTATGGGAGTTTTGTCATGATAAGAAGTATAACTGTTATGGGAGTTATGTTATGATACAAAGTGTAGCTGTTATGGGAGTTTTGTCATGCTAAGAAGTGTAACTGTTATGGGAGTTATGTCATGATAAGAAGTATAACTGTTATGGGAGTTATGTCATGATAAGAAGTATAACTGTTATGGGAGTTATGTTATGATACAAAGTGTAGCTGTTATGGGAGTTTTGTCATGAAAAGAAGTATTACTGTTATGGGAGTTATGTCATGATAAGAAGTATAACTGTTATGGGAGTTATGCCATGATAAGAAGTATAACATTTATCTAACTGCTTTGAGTCATGATAAGGAGTATAACTGGTGTGGTAGTTTTATTATGGTATGAAGTAGTATACCTGTTACAGGAGTATTGTCATGACAACTATAACTTATGGGAGTTTTGTCATAATAACTGCAGCTGTTATGGGAGTTTTGTCATGATAAGAAGTGTAACTGTTATGGGAGTTATGTCATGCTAAGAAGTGTAACTGTTATGGGAGTTATGTCATTCTAAGAAGTGTAACTGTTATGGGAGTTATGTCATGATAAGAAGTGTAACTATTATGGGAATTTTGTCATGATAAGAAGTGTAACTGTTATGGGAGTTATGTCATGATAAGAAGTTTAACTATTGGGAGTTTTGTCATGATAAGTGTAACTGTTATGGGAGTTATGTCATGATAAAAAGTGTAGCTGTTGGGAATTATGTCATGCTAAGAAGTGTAACTGTTATGAGACTTATGTCATGCTAAGAAGTGTAACTTATTGCACTTTTGTCATAATTGTCATGTCTAGACTTATACGAAATTAACAAGAAAAGAGTGAAGCCAACAAGCTTTGTAAAATTTTACAAATAATTTTTTTTCCTAGAAAAACAATGTAATAATAAGAGAATGGACTTAGAGTTTGTTAATCAAATCCAAGAATTAAAAAATCTTAAGTCTTCTCAAATAAAATTCATAAATGAATATCAGTTTGAATCCTGATGAAGTCCATGATGGAAGGCAATGATGTATGCCATAACCTTCACAGTGTTTTCATGTTAACAGTTCCTTGTTGAATCACAAAGAAATAATATTCCACTTTAGAATTCCTGAATAAATTGTGACAGATTCATTTGTCCAAGAGTTCTGATGAGGAGCATTTATATGTATGTTTTCCAGAGAAATGAATTACTAATTCTGAAAAAAGAAAAATTTAATTCAATGGTGACAACAAAACACCGTTTAGCTTCAAAGGCTAAAAACACAACTGGCCAGATTCTTGTCTTAGCATGAGAATTAAGTCTAAAATGCAAAACAGATTCTTGGATGGGGGTCAAAATGTCATCTCACTAGGAAAACAAAACTTCTGTAAACAAATGTCATTTGTCACAGACTCAAGGTCTGACCTTGATTTCAACTAAATGAATCTTACTCTTAGAATGAATTTTAAAACTTTGTTTACTGAAAGCATTACTGATTTCTAATTATATACAATGTTTCAGATTGCTGACTGTTTATCAGGTCAAAACAGAACTGAACTGAATTTCTGGAAAATTTTCAAATCCAATAATTAAAACATTACAAAACTAAAAAAATAAAAAATATAATTTAATTACATATAAATAACAATGATAAGAAGCATAACTTATGGGAATTTCAGCATGATAAGTATGAATGTTATGGGAGTTGTCATCATAAAGCTGTAATAGGAGTTTGGTCATGATAATAACTGGTTATGGAGTTAAGATAACAGGT
Source organism: Potamilus streckersoni (assembly GCA_016746295.1). Taxonomy (NCBI): domain Eukaryota; kingdom Metazoa; phylum Mollusca; class Bivalvia; order Unionida; family Unionidae; genus Potamilus; species Potamilus streckersoni. The sequence continues at coordinate 384,849 of JAEAOA010000161.1, forward strand.
AGAGCTGGCATCACTGTTATGGGTGTTTGTCACAATTGGAAATATTTTACCCAGAGAATATCATGTTGTTTCTCATTGAACAGAACCTACTGGGAAACACGATCCTTCTTGTCCAATGAGGTATTTGGTGTTAGTATCTGGCTTAAATATTTAGTTAAAGAAATGTTTGAATATTATTGATTCAGTTTAATTAGGCAAAAGAGAAAACATGTATCATGTTGCACTGGTTTTAAAATTAGGGTAGATATGTACTTGTTTTTTTACATTATATATATAATAATATATAATATATACACAAACACACACACATACACTCACATATATATATATATATATGTATATATATATATATGTGCATATATATATGTATATATATATATATATATATATATATATATATATATATATATATATATATGTATGTATGTATGTATGTATGTATGTATGTATGTATGTTGTTGTTGTTCTGGGGCTCAAGGCCATTTTTCAGCAAATGATAGGCTATACATGGCGGCCAGTATAAATGGTGGAAGAAACTGGGAAATCCACGGAAAGAGCCACCCAAGAGAAGCTTAACTGGCAAGCTTTCTCACATATCTGCATTCGCCGAATCTTAGACTCGAACCCACACAGACAGAGGTGAGATGGCAGTGATCAATAATGGAGAGCGTTTTAGACCACTTGGATACTTGGGCCTCTATATATATATATATATATATATATATATATATATATATATATATATATATATATATATATATATATATATATATATATATATTATGTTTTATATAAAGTACAAGATGTAAAATAATTTTAATATTTATAAATTGTACTAGACCTCCTGGTGGTCTAGTGGTTAGACCATCTGCTTCACATGCAAGAAGTCATGGGTTTGAACCCTGCCCAAGTCATAACAAAGATTTATACAATGGTACTTACGAGCTGCATTGCTTGGCACTCAGCATTAAGAGGTTAGTGTTAGGACTGGGTGGTCTAGTGTTAGGATAATGTGACTGGGCCTCTCATACACTGACCTTGTAACCAATGAAGTCCACAAAGCCATCTAACCCATACTGAATACCTCTTGACATGACTGTAAAAAAGTGCAAAATGAAGTGGTATGGTCATGTCTCAATATCATCTGGACTGGTAAAGACAATCTTGCAAGGCACAGTGCTAGGGTGCAGAAGAAGAGGCAGAGAGAAAAAGAGGTGGGAAGACAACATTAAGGAGTGGACAGGCATGGGATTTGGAGTAGAGAAAAGGGAATGATGGAGAGAATTGGTTGTATAAAGTCAATTGTTGTGCCCCAACCACCTCTTGAGTTAAGGGATTGATGATGATGATGATATGTTTTGGAGAAAAGACTACTTGTCAGGAGGTTACACTGTGGATAAGATAAGTTGTATTCTACACATTTCTTGGAAAGAAAGTCACACTGATATTAATAAATAAGATGGGACAATTCATAAAAAAAAATGTTTTCAAAGTTTAGCCTTAATATCTACCTTGCTAAACTCTATGGGTATATCAGTTGAAGTGCATGTTATTACCAGCTTGGTCACTATATTGGTACCTAGTGACTTGTAGATTTTACTTTGTAGCTTACATTGTGTTGGTTGTATTTTGTCAGTTTGCAAATAAAGTTTAATGTGACTGACTCTCAAAATAGAAAGGAATAACAAGTATTCAAATACTCAAAATAACATGCAATTCTTATGGAATTCTTTACAAGGTAATGATGTAAATTGCAGCTGTATTGGTGTTTATGGTAATGACCTGAGAAATGTTTACAATACAGGTGGCTGTTTTTCACCTGATATCAGTTAAATGTACATAAAAACATTAAATGTTTGCAATGATTTTCACTTGATAGCTCAGTTACATGTACATAGAACCATACAACACTTGTGCAGTTAAATATTTGCAATACATGTGGCTGATTTTTATTTGATAGCTGTTACATGTACATAAAAACATTAAATGTTTGCAATGATTTTTACTTGATAGCTGTTACATGTACATAACACCACAAAGCACTAGTGTAAAAAAAGTTTGCAATACCTGTGAATGATTTTCACTTGATAGCTGTTACATGTATATAAAGCCAATTGCCTTTTGTATGTCAAGGTGTTTCATACTGTACTTCATTTGCAATTTCTATAAAGTACAACAAAAGCATAACAGAAAATTTAACTCAGAGTACCAGACTTAATACAGCAGAGTTTGTCATGTGTATCATGTATTATGGCTTCAGGGTCAACTTTCAACAAAACCTCATGTAGCATATGTAGGAACAATTCAGAGATCCTAAAATCTTGAGCTCTTTTCACAATGTCTGTTTCAAATGTCTAGAAGACCTTGTTAAGAGGAAAAAGGTACAGGATAGTTTAGAATGTCTGCTATGCAGGGCATGTATATCCATCCCAGCCAATGGAGTTGCTGGATTCCAGTGTAACTTTTACATTCAAATAGCTGTCATATATAGATGCACTATGTGACAAGTCATCTACTGCTCATTCCCTTACACTGCCGGAGCCAGGAAAGACTGGCAGAGTTTCAGATACTTTCTGTCCCAATTATTTTCCTACACCATGTAATGTAATCCATCTGTATACAGTACCAGAAACTGTTCTTAGCCCAGCATGTAAAAAAAACTCACATGACTAGCCATAGAGTTAACTAGGTCTCCACCTGCATTGAATGAAGGACAACCAAAACCAATCAGTTGGAAATTCCAGGACAGACAAATCAGGAGGTATACAAAGGAAGAGACACTTTCTGCATAGTAAAAGATCTCAGCACCTCTTTAAAGTTCATTGCCCATAATACAGCAGGAAAATGTCGTTGGTCAGAAAGTTTGGTGTTCATTCCCAATCTATCCCCACCTAAATAACACACACACTCACACACACACACACACACACACACACACACACACACACACACACACAACACACACACACACACATATTCTTGACACTGACATGGAAAGAACCAGCCAGCCACTATTTGGTCATGTATTACTGCCATTGAGTTGGAATTAGATAACTGCAAAAGATCCATAAGAGTACAAGTGAAGACAAGGAATTGCAGTCACAAACCCTTGTCCTGGGAAGTTCTACAGTTTTAGAATCCAATCTGACAGCAATGTAGGACATCGTTCATTCAGTGAGCAGGTGTCATGTGCTATAAATCCAGATAAGTCAGATAAAGTTGTCCATATTCAGGCAAAGTCAATGGCAAACTTTGTTGATCTGAAGTGGAAAGCATCGGATAGCAATGGGCATGAAATTACAAGCTATAAGATCACTTTGAATGGTGAACAAGTGATCCAGACTTCCTCTGCCTTGACAAAGTAGGAAACCTAACACCTGAAACAGAGCACACTGTGAGCATTGCTGCTGTGAATTCATTGGGAAAATCCGATCCAGGAAATATTGTCAAGTTCAGGACTGTATTTGAATGCTTCTAGGCTATCTTTGAAAGCCACAAAGGATAATTCCCTGACACTGTAGTGAGAGGGGGGTTAGGGACCTTTCTATACCGTCATGATGATGGATCCATATGCTGCAGATAGAAACTATTCAATACGGTATAAAGGTGAGAGAATTAAATGCACTGTGAAGAAACTGAAGCCTGACACTATCTATACATTCAAAGTCTTTACAGTTCTTATAGTTTCAGTGGGGACTTTCCAAACTTCAAAAGTTAGGAACCCTGAGAATTTTTTAAAACAATCATTTCAGAATACACAGGATGCTTGATGGTGCTGTGGAAATGAAAGACAACAAATAAAGGGCATTTTAGGTTCTCTGTGCCAATTAAAGGATCAGCTACTCTGTCATAATATTGACTATGGTTGTCTGGTTCTCTGCTTTGTATGCTCAGTATGGAAGAGTGCAACACAGGGATCGTACAAAACAGGAAACCAGAATATGCCTATTATCGAAGTATACACGATGCCATTCCTAATCCAAAGAATTGGATATTAAATAAATTATAATTGTATTTTGCAAATCCTTTGCATCAAAATAAACTCTCGGCAAGAAATTGTGTGCATCAATTTTCTTCAGTGTGCGTCCCTGATGCACAACTGTGCAGTGCAGTAAAGGGAAACACTGATTAATCCCAAAATAGTGTTTTAGTTCAAAATGTCAGTGAGCACTTACTTCCAATACCTAGTTCAAATAAACAATTCCTTTCAGATTATTAGTAAATGTGATTCCAGAGGCTAATATTGAAAAAAACTGTAAGAATGAATACAAAGCACCTTACATACAATCACCTGACTTTTCATGCAATGAATTTCCATGGATGTAGGTAATTTCTAATGATAAGGCCCACTATTTCATAAACAAGGTCATGCATTGAACTTAAATATTAGAAAACATCTTGTTGACCTCTTAATATAATGACAGAAGTACTGTCAACAAAACATAACATTAGTCATGAAGGTCAAAACTTCAATCATGGACAAAAGTCATGCATATAAATTAATATACATGTACATAGCAATAGAGGCAATGAGAAAATACTGTATAGTTATTTTGCACAACTGCTAAGCTTTCGATAGCTTTGAATCATGAGGACTTTTGTCTCATGGACAAGTGCTTGCAAAACCAAATCAGCAAAGTTTGTTTTCTATGTGGTAAGGACATTTGTTACTGTAGTCCATAATACCTTGTTTAGATTTTGTTTTAGGTCATTTCAGGCCCTGTAATTGGGAATCAATGTTCCATGTTTCTGATTTTGTATGTCTTATTGAAGGCAGATTGTGAAAATGATTTAATAAAAATGTAATGTTGTTTTGTACTTTCTCATGATATTATGGAATACTCCATAAAAGGAGATTTTTTGTATTCAGTGCAACTAAGGGAGTCCTGATTTTTATCATGCATTTTTGGTAGATGATAGTAACATGATATCCAGAGCCCTTTTGTTTTGTCCCTCAACTATGAGAATAATCAGAGATAAAAACCCCAAGTGAAATAAGTTACAATATATGTCTGTCAGAGTGTACAAGTGTCCAATCTATGCTTTTTATCACTCTTGAGAACCAGTTTTGATATTCCTGCATTTGGTTTTCTTTGGACACATGATCTTCACAGGTTTAGAAAGGGATCTTGCATTGGTCATGTACCCTCTTTTTCCAGCTACTTAATGGCTGCCTGTTAATTTTAGTTAAGATGTTTACTGTCATTAAAAAGGAAGGACTTCCATGGGTAACTATTAACCAAGTGACCTGGTAGTTGACATTCTGTTGAGATGGAACTTCATAGAAATTGGCAGCAGTTGTCCTTATGAAACATTATCATTTGCCATTTGTTTACATTACAAGCAAAAAAAAAAATCATCCAATTATTTAAATTAAATACAAACATTTCATTATTTAATAAGAAAGAAGTCACACCCACAGAATTTGTATCCTCTCTCTCTCTCCCAGAATTCACAGCTCTGTGATACATTTTGGTAAAAGGTGATATACTGATATCATGATTGGAGGAAATAATAAAAAAATGAAAGAACATATAAGTTGCTTTGAGTTTTCTATGACTTTCTCCACATACAATTGTATAGCAAGCCATCATTGCTCAGTTTACATTTTATGTCATTTAAGCCATCCCCACCCCCATTTGTTATGATGTGGCATGTAAACCTTATTGAGAGCAGACTACTCTGGTGAATTGGTAAAAGATTGCAAATAGGATGACAAAATCTAAAAGTTTTTAATGAAGACAAATATTAGACATTAATGAAGACAAATAATGAAGACAAAGACACTAATGATTATTTCATTACATATGCTTGTGAATTTGGCAGTAGTAGTGTTGATTATAGCCCATCACTGAATAGACAGGATATGCAGTCAGTACTGGTATATATATATATATATATATATATATATATATATATATATATATATATATATATATATATATATATATATATATATATATATATATATATATATATATATATAGCCATCACTGAATAAACAGGATATGCAGGCAGTACTGATATATAGTGGTATATCCCATCACTGAATAAACAGGATATGCAGTCAGTACTGGTATATAGTGTTTACTTTGTCATGTGTCCATAAGTCTGTGTCCAAGTTGGAAGTGTATAGTGTTTACTTTGACTTTTTGTCCATAAGTCTGTGTCCAAGTTGGCAGAATATGTTTTTTTTTACCATTGTATTAACAAGTCCATGTTCAAATTGGCAATATATAGCATTTACTTTGTCCTTGTGTTCATAAGTCTGTGTTTAAGCTGGCAGAATATAGTGTTTACTTTCTCTTTGTTTCCATAAATCTGTGTCCAAGTTTGCAGTACATAGTGTGTACTTTGTCTTTGTGTCCATAAATCTATGTACAAGTTGGTAGTATATAGTGTTTACTTTGTCTTTGTGTCCATAAGTCTCTAAGCTGGTAGTATGTAGTGTTTACTTTGTCTTGTGTTGATAGGTCAGTGTCCAAGTTGGTAGTATATAGTGTTTACTTTGTCCTTGTTTTCATAAATCTGTGTCCATGCTGGCAGTATATAGTGTTTATTTTGCCCTTGCATCCATAATGTTTTGTCCAAGCTGGCAGTATTTATGTATATTGTTTACTTTTTCTTTGTGTTCATAACTTTGTGTCCAAGCTGGCAGTATATATTATTTACTTTGTCCTTGTGTCCATAAGTCTCTAAGCTGGCAATATATAGCTATTTCTTTTTACTTTCCTTGTATACATAACTGTGTCCAACCTGTAACTCACACTTTAACAGTCATTGTGACCTAGTTAGTATTCTATGTGCACATTCATCATGTTATTAAAGTGTATAAACCATTGTGATCTGCTGGGTTTTGTCAACATTGCTTTGAAATCATGGTTACAGGCTGTAATTCCAGTCACAGGCTGTAATTCCAATACCTTTCAACCTGTTAATAAGACCACCAAAGCCAAAGCAATGAACTTTAAGATTTTTTTTTCTTCTGTTCTTTCATAAATATAAAAATAATTTGCTTTAGCATCACTTTGTCTTGGCCAATAAAATATTTTCTTGAAGGTAAATAGATGCAGTAGAAAATATTTAAAGCTTCTAATTCATTTATATCATGCATATAACATCTCATTTTATTAAATCATCTTCATTATCAACATTAAAAAAAGAAACCTTGAGATTTTCAACAAAAAGTAAAAACTAATGGCAAGAAAATAAAAAAGCCACAGATACCTAGTACGAAGATTACATACATGTAATGTGTATTAAAATTATGACCTGAAACATTCTTATTTGGTCTGTGGAGATAATTTTCTTCTCTGAGTGCAACTCTTTGCATGATCATAATGTGACTTATATTCTCATCTCTTTGGACCTGTTCTACCTCTTCCTCATAGATTGCAAATAATTGTCTGAAGTGATCCATGCATATTGATCTCGTCCTATTTTGACACTTATGATGTATTTTCATGATGTGTGATTCATTCTCAAGACACTGGACTATTTTATACACACACAAGCTTTGTTTGTACCTACAAAATGTAAAGAAAGACTTCCATTTCACTCTCTTTACTGCTATAACTCCATCTGCAATACATGGTTGAAAGCCTGTTTCGGGTCCAGCATAGAATGGTAATATTCTCATGTAGCAAATATAATTGTCTTCCTCAGTGCCTGGATGTCCGGGTGATTGATAGTTTGTATCTTGCCAACAATGTCTGCTGTCAACAGTTGGTGCTGGCATTATGGGAACTTGATGATGGGCCTGGCTCAATAAATCATTCTCAATCATAGCTGCTTCATGGCGGCATCTGGAAGTTTTCATGTCTCTGTATTTACCAGTATACTTGATCTGAGTTGCAAATCTGTATGCCTCAGGTTCAAGATCTGTTTCAGCTTCTAAACTTTGCCAGTTATTCACCGCAGGTTTTGTCATTGTGTGAACGCTGGAAACACTGGTACATTTATCTTGTAAAGCTGTTCTTTCTGTGGTTCTTTCATTCTTAGTTGCTTGCCTGTTTCGTACCATACTATCAGTATCAAGAATTTCACTGGTGATAAACTCATTTGTTTCACTGGTCAATGTTTTATCACCGCAAAAGATGCTGGTTTTGAAAGTTTTTACTGAAGTTGTGAGAATTGTGGTAGCTTTAAATGTGTAGCTTGTATTTGGTTTCAGTCTCTTCACAGTGCATTTTGTCCCCATCCCTTTATATCGTATTGAATAGTTGCCATCTCTCTCGAAAGGATCAATCATTTCAAGAGTATAGGGAGGTCCTTCTCCTCCTCCCCACTCTAATGTCAGTGAATTGTGCTTGGTTTCTTTGCATTTTAGAGAAAGTGGGGGAAGTGCAGAGAGTGTCGTAAACTTCAACACTGTTCCTTGGTCAGATGTCCCCAATGAATTTTGAGCTGTAATACTCACAGTGTACTTTGTTTTTGGTATTAGGTTTTCAACTCTGTACTCTGTCAAGCCAGAAGAAGTTTGGAACATTTGTTCATCATTCAGAGTGATGATATAGTTTGTGATCTCCCGTCCATTATTGCTTGGTGCTTTCCACTTTAGATCAACAAAGGTTTGCGTTGGCTTTGTTTCAATGTAGACGACTTTGTCGGGCCTGTCTGGGAGCGTAATACATGAGACATGCTGACTGAATGGACCAGGTCCTGCTTTGCTATCAGCTTGAACTCTTATGTTGTAAAACTGTCCTGGATGCAAGTTGGTGATTGTGTTCTTGATGGCATTTGCTTGAAATCTAATGGACTTCATGTGGTCATCCGACGCCATCTCCACAATATAACCAGTTATATCTGACCAATGTGTGGCTGGTTCTTTCCATGTGAGAGTAATACTTGCCTTTCCAATGTCTGAAATATTTAGAGAAGACGGTTCATCTGGTGGAGATGAGTTTGGAGTGAACTCCAACTTGTCTGACCAAGGACCATCTCCAGCTGGATTGCGGGCCTGAATTCTGAAGAAGTGCTTCTTTCCAAGAATTATATCATTCACAGTGCAGGAGGTTTCTTTTCCTTTGTGTACTTGTTGACTTTTGTGTCCTGGGATTTCCAAGAGGACAGTGAAGCTGGGCTCTGGTTGTCTTTCATATCTTGTTGGTGGAGACCAAGACAATTCAATAGATGGTCCTGGGAGTTTTTTACTTATTCTTGGCTTGGGACACTTGTCTGGTGCTGTGTAGAAAAGTAAAGCAATGCATGGTATAGGATGTGCCCCATTAGGGCAACAAGTCACTGATATCCGGCATATCTTACTAACCTCAGGTAACTTAGTGGGATGAACACCTGATGATCCCTTGCAAAGTGCTTCAAAATTTGACCCAATAGTCGGGACATAAAAATTGGACTGGAATCCAGCCACTCCATTGGCTGGGATGGAAATACATGCTCTACACAGTGGGCATTCAAAACTGCCCTTTATCTCATTTCTCTGAACAATGTCTTCCAGGCATATGTAGCAGAAAGTATGAAAGCAGGACAGGAATTTAGGATCCTTGAATTGTTCTAAGCATATGCTACAGGAAATATTGTCAAAACTGGAGTTGGCAGCCATAAGAGAATATCTAAATTTAGCACTGGTTTTTCTTTATAATAGTAACAAACATATATCACTAGCTGTGAAAATTTGCCTATTTAGTGTAACTGCACTCACATTGGTTAGTTTTATCAAAAGTCAAAGTCCATTGTTATTGTCATTACAATGTTTAAACATTTATATCATATAACCGGTTTTGGACGTCTTCACCTGATTCCACATACAAGCATGTTTATCACTGTGCACCGTCCGCATTGAAGCTTGTTTTGAGCTTGTTTACTTAGCGTCACCTTCGAAGTAAATTACCTTGGTATCACATTACCTGGTTGCTATCTAAGATATTATCGTAATCCGCTGTTTTAAGTAACTGGGTCGGATTCTCAACTCCCTGGAATGGAGACCGCGGATTTCGTTCAGCACTTTCTTGAGTTGATTTGAAAAATGACAATGAAGAAAAACAAACAAACAAAGCAAAATAAAAAAAAAAATAAATAAATAAAAATTAAATAAAAAGGAAAATACGGCTTACTTAGTTATTGATGACCTAGACAACGAACCAGTAAATGCAGAGGTTGAGAAAGCAGCGGTTGGTCACACAGTTTTACTGAGTTGATGGTGAATGAATTCTCATTTTTTTTTAAAGCTTGTAAAATTTATTCCGTGAAAAATAAGTACACATCTATTATGATCAGTTTTTACTTCTATACCTACCTATAGGTAACGAATATGTACAGAAAGCTAAAATGGTTAAAAATTTGTGTTAAACGTAATATAAAATAAGGCATTAGATTGACTAAGGGCCCATTTCTGCTGCCCCTCCAATAATCTTGCTGTCATGACAAGCATGAGGTGTTTGATTTAATTTCTGACAGGTTTTGTGTTAACGTGCTGATTGCAGTAGACAGTGTGTGTATCATCATCAATGAAGAGTTCTAACTTTTCCATTCTTTCGACATATATAAAACAGAGAGAGAGAGAGAGAGAGAGAGAGAGAGAGAGAGAGAGAGAGAGAGAGAGAGAGAGAGAGAGAGAGAGAGAGAGAGTGGGGGTGGGGCGTGGTGTTTTTCTTGTGTGTGCTATGGATGTTTGTCGCTTTTCCAAACCTTTGTTTGGCGCCTTTCAGAATGGTTGGCACATTATTCGGCGGTGGCGACAGTGTGCGTCGCGTACTTCGCACAAGCAACCAGCCGCGCGCGTGTGTGTGTGTGTATATATATATATATATATATATATATATATATATATATATATATATATATATATATATATATATATATATATATATATATCTTACTGATACTTTCTGTCCATAAACTATCCAACTTTCCACTACATTAACTGAGATGTAATATTATGATTTTTCTGGTGTAGAATTTGCATACAGTTTTTAGAAATGACCACAAATACCCCACCCGTAACCAATGATGAATATATCTGATAAAATCAAACACTGTGTTTAATATTATTTGCAGATATGATTGGTCGTGAGGTCTTTCCAGTTGCTTCTGTGCTCAGTTATTATTCATTCTTGCGTGTTCTTTTTATAAACTATTTTAAGTGACGTGTGTTTATTTCATCTTTATTATTCAAAACGTTTCTGTACACTTGTCTAGTTTCAAAGAGTTTATATTTGAGATACTTATTGATAGCTTTCTTAAGTCGCGTCTGATTGTTGACGAAGGAATGACATCTTGTACAAGAGTTACGTGTGCACCGCAGATATTGTTTGCTGTTATAAAGGTGCTCGCACAAGGAGATAAGAAAAGAATTAAAAGCTACGTTTACCTTAGGTATTTTTGTAATTTGAATACATACGGTCACGAAATGTATAACGTTGTAAACGTGCCGGATTTAGGACAAATGAGTCTCTGTGCTAGTTAAGTTATGAGGCCCCTTACATCATCGTAATTTATTGTTTGTCAAGAAGATGAGTTCCTTGGCCAAAAGGGGTCCTAAGCACAGTGGTAAATCTGGTACTGGTTGTAAACTGCACGCATCGGCCCATGCTGGGATGTTTGGGACCTTATGCAGATCCCTATGCAAAATTTACCGATAGGCTCCCTGCTTAATCTATAAAGTTAAAAGAAATAAAAATAATACATGGACTCGTATGCTTCGCATACTCTTGCTGTGTGATAGCTAAGCTCCTGATTGTACGTCAAACAGCATAATTGTGGAACAGTCAAACAAGTTTAATATATTAATCGTTTGAACTTAAAGAGAAAATTCGCACGTCAAACTTTTTAGCGTGATTTATCAAATAGTTTGTTTAACAACACAATGTAATTCAGTGTTGTAGCTCTTTGAGCTGCTAAAAGGTGATTGTAAGTATTGTATACTTAAATTACTCGCACCATATTTTTGAAATGTTTTAAGCAAAAGCATAAACTCAAATTCAAAAATCGGAAAACTACTATGATTAAAATTAACTTTCAGGTTCTTCTGATACTCGATACCTTTACTAGATTGCTAAATTTATGTTTGGGTGATTTATTCAACTTGTAACATAATTTTCTTGCTCATGAAATTTTGAAATATACAGGAACTGGTCTTATTTGTTTTTTTTTTGTTATTTCTTTTTGTTTTTAATCTCTATCTTATCACAAAAACATGCCATTCTGATTGAAGTTTAATCTAGACCTTTGCGCTAAGCAGCAGGGAGGGTGAACCCTACAAAATTTTTGCTCGTGTCGTTAACCTAAAATAAGGGTTCCTACAGAGGCTGAAAAAAGGTCAATAACCCTAAACCAAAATCTCTAACTTTTATATTACCGTATGGTTAATAAACCGCATGAGGTTAGCTCAGTTTTGCTATACTATTATTGACTTTTTTCCCCTGACTTTATCGAACTATTTTTTTTCGTTAAAAACTCGAGCAAAATTTTGTAGAGGTTCACCCTCCCTGCTGCTCATCGTGTTATTCACATTAATATCGGGATTTTTAACAATAGATTTTGGGTTTTTAAACAGACAAACAGACATATACACTTTATTATGTTAGGTTTACGGCAATATCACGCAGTGTGTAATGCGTACAGTTCATTAACATAAATGCTATTGATAGTCAAGGGGAACTAACCAAATATTTTATCCAGACCAATCTAGGATTATATATATAAATTAATATATAGAGTTTCGTTTCTTAAGTCAATTATATTTCCATCCTGATTTGTGAGTTTGAAATTCATTCTTGACAATAATGGATTGTGTACACGCAGGTAGACTTGATTTATTGGCTCAGATACAATAAGCCACCCTGGGGGTGTTTGAATACTAGATGAGTATAATATATATCCCTGCTGGGCTTGGTTAGACTTAGAGAGGTCAAAATGGTAGCTGTTATCAATTATATCGCACATTAAATTCAATGCGATGGTGGATGTTATATTAACAATATTAGGTGAAATATGACGACCTGCACCAAATTGGTTATTATTATATTTCAGAATTACTGGTGGCAGGATTAATTTTTTCCATGAATCGCACATTCCTTTAAAGTGTTCATCAATAAGATCATTGATTTTATTAGCCCCTCAGATTCGAAACCGGGGATGATGAATGTTGATAGCTGTTGTGCGTTTATTTTATAATGTTTCATAAACAATCTCGGTGCTGAATAATTATTGACAAAGTTCATAATAGTTTTATTGATAAGATTAAGGTCTGCTGCAACAGCGTTGGAATGATGTATTGTTTCGATTATTTGCATTTTCACACCCTCAGAACAATGCTGAGATATAGAAGAAAATAAATTTTTTAAATTATTATAAATATTTGCAAATTCAGTTTTTACATCATCTGAGTATGTCTTAAAGAAATTTTCATTAACAGGGTAATCTTTACCTGTAAAATATGCATGATATTCCATATCAGGTATTGTAATATATTTTATTCTGAGACCATAATCATAATTTTGTTCGGTCTTTTGATATTCTGGTTGTTTTAAAAATATTCGGTTATCCTTTTTAAACTCTTCGATTTTGGGCTCTGGTGGAACTTGATAATCTGGCGCGACTTCAGGCCATCCTAATACTGATCTAATCGAACTCTGATAAATATCTACAGCATAGTCAGGAGAATTTATTTCAGTCACTGACGATAATGTTGGTTCGTAAACAGTAATTGCTATTTTAGACTCTTTTCCGGTTAAAGACTTAATTCTGCGCTGGAATTCTTCATTAATCTGTTCTAACTGATAACTACCAGTTGGAATACTAACAACTTGCCAATCGGGAGTTCCATCAGATTTATTTTTATTTGCGAATACTAATGAATTATTTGGTTGTTGTCCACCAAATGGTTTTGATCTAATATTAGGCCAGCTATAATAAACACGTAACTGAGCTAATGCTATCTCTTTTACTGAAATTGCAGTTGGAAAGTTAACGCTAAATTCAGGATTGGTCGAACTTATTGATATCATAGTAGTTTTTGAAGGAGTTGTATTAGCGACGATCTGCTGTAAAAACTCTCTTGACTCAATATCCAAGCGATGTTCAGTTGCTGACATTATTATTATTATTATTATTATTATTATTGTTTAATTCTCCATTTATTTTGTCAGCAGAGTCACTAACAATTTTGAATGCTTCATCGTAGGTTTTAATTCACGTCACGAACTCCTCGTCAGATATTTTACCATCACTGAGATAAGTGGAAATATATCCAGATAGTTTAGAATATGTTGCTGTTGCTGTGTGCAATTTTATCATATACTTACGCAATTTATCATTCACACATGTAGCTATCTTTTTAGCAATATTATTAAAAATACCTGCTATAGTGGTAGAAGTTAAAACAATAATTGTTATAATTGCTGTAGCTGTTATCGTTAATGTTGATAATATTAATCCGGATCCAGCAACAACAGCAGAAACTGAATACACAATTATATCAATAACGACCATACGTCTACGATATTGTTTTACTTTTATTGTATAATGGTCGATGGTATTTTTTAGTTTGGCCAGATATTCACACGCTTGATTATATCTATGACGTTGAACGTCGATAGATGACGTAGTTATTTGATCCATTATACTATGACGTTAAGTAATTAATTGAGCTACAAATTCCAAACACCACCAGTAAGCTTGAGGTAAATATTTACTCGATGATTCCGAGTGGCCGAGTGGTCTAAAGCGCTGTCCGTTACGGATCACTGCCATCTCACCTCTATCTGCGTGGGTTCGAGTCTAAGATTCGGCGAATGTGGATATGTGAGAGAGCTTGCCAGTAGCTTCTCGTGGATCGGTGGTTCTTTCCGGTGATTTCCCGGTTTCTTCCTCCACCATTAATACTGGCCGCCATGTATAGCCTTTCCTGTGCTGAAAAATGGCGTTAAACCCCAGAACAACAACAACAACAACAACCAGCGTAAACGTTCCTTCAGAATCTTTATCTAATAACACAGATACAGTTTTAGAAAAATCAGTTGATGGAGATTTAGTGGATATTTTAAAATCTGCAACACTAAAATCTGCAACACTACGGACATCCTATATATACCAGTAATCTCTGCAGTATATTTAATGGTATTTTTTTCTGGTGTCCACGATCCAAACCCAGATGCAACTGTATACACAATATTTCTTATCTGATTGTGAGGAATTTTAATCAGGTTTGTTTTTTGAATAATATCATTAAGTTTTGTGTTAATATCAGTAAGTTCTATATCAACATTTGGTGGCCTTCCAAAAAATTTGTTATTAATTCTGTTTATGTTTTCGCGAAAACTCAAAAACATTCACGTGACCGGTAAATTCAGTTTCGATTTTGGTTATTCCATTAATGATTGGAGTCTGTTTATCATTGACGTATTTTTTTGTTGTAGCATCACTATCTGTAATTGGATATCCAAGATCTGTAATTTTATTTTTGTTCATAATAACGTCTCCATTAAATACACCGCCAGTTTTCCTGACATAATCGTTAACTGATTTACCGGAATATTGTATTTTACCCTGATCAATAAAAGTAACGATATTATCATCAACTGCAGTATGAATTCGTGTAAGTACGTCTGGTAGTCGTATATTGCTTGTCCTTTTTCGTCCTTGTTTGTCTTGAAAAATAACTACTTCATTTTGATCCACGTTTGTGATATTTAATAAATCATCAATCTCATTTCTAAGTTGATCAAGGGTTGCATATTTAGATAAATCACCTTGCTGCTGAGCTTTACCACGAGTAGATTTTTTATAAATATCTACCATTATATTTTACTGATGTCTGTTTAAATGTGACAATGTGGTATATTCATGCACGACTTTATGAGGTGGTTTTCCTTGCGGTGCCATGGATATAGCATCAAGTACATTAAGTACTTCTCGACCACATATTGGTGGATCAGTTAATGTTTGTGTTGGTAACGTTAAATACCAGATTGGGGCAGTATTATTACTGATATAATGAAGAAATTCTTTTGGTGGCGCTAATCCATACGAATCAAAATAGATAATTCCACGTGGATCAATTGCATACGCTAACCAATGGGTACCTGGTCCAGAGTTCTTATCGAGATTTATAATACCTGTTTCGGTAGTGTTCGGTTGTTTTGGTAATTGATCGCGCATAAAAACACCTCTAAAGTTTTTTATTTTTAATTTTTTAACAGCATTGAGTAAATCAAAATTAGACATAGGCGATATCAGTAAACCGTCCCTGGAAGTCTTAGAACTTTTCCGTACCACGAAGGCGGGGTTCCTGGTAATCTGAGACCTTTCCCTCTTTTTAGATGTTCGTTTTATTCCCTTTCCGGTTGCTTTCTTTAATGCCATTCCAGCGGCTGTTCCAACAGCGCCTAATGCAGCTGCTTTTGCAACAGCTGGGGCTGCAGTGGCTATCAATGCTGGTATAGTTGCGAGAAGGGGAAATATACCACCCGTTTTAAAAGTATCCTTAATAGCACCTGCAGAAAGATCAAGTTTGGCACCTTCATTTGATTTATTTTCTTCATTAAAGTTTATGAATTGACAATCGGTCAACGATAATTTATTTGAACCACTCATGTGTTCCTTTTTTAATGATATTGTTATACCACAGTTAATATTTGATGCTGATTGCAGTCTTTTGATCTGACCAGGAGTCAGGGTAACATCAGCGTGATTATATGGCATTTATAATACTGATAAACAATCATATTTTCTACTGGAGCATCAACGACTTTCATTCGTCCACTAGCACCTATGAGCATTGATTTATCGCTAAGTATAACAGCAATTGCTCTGTAATTATCAATAGCTCCTCTATTAACACTAGCTCGAAAATGTACATCGACTACTGATTGTCTGGTCAAATCTAAATGTTCGAGCGAAAAGTAATAAATAGGATATAAGCTTGTAAAATCTATTTGTGATTTTTGTAATCCAGTATCCACATTTTGATCACGCCCCATGAATGACATAAGACGATGATATGCACGTGCTACATGATTTTGATCAAAATTAAGTAATATATCCTCGGATAGTTCTTGATGTCCATTTATCCTTAACGAAATCTCAGAAACATCGAGTTTATCAAATATCATAATACTACGCGTTTGATCATTTACTTGTGCAGCATTTTGTAATGCAATAAATATATGCTTTGGTGCAGAAACACCTTGCTGAGAGGCTATTTGCCAGGTAAATAAACCGTTAATATTACTCTGGATAGCATCTGTGGTCATTGTCAGCCATGGTAGCATAGATTTACCGCCTTGATTCATAAAAGATAATAATTGTTGTTCTTCAGGTATCACCATCGGGTCTCCATATTGCATCATCATCTGCAGCCTTTCTTACTAGTACAACTGTATGTTTGGCTCCGAAAATGACTTTTCTGACATTTCTACAGAATCCAAAGATATGTGATAGTGGAATTGCACATGAAAATATTCTTCTGTTTCCTTTTAACATCGCTCGACGTGATCTAAATCCTAAATTGAAATCTGGATCTACATTAATAATCATACTTTGTACATCCGCATTGGCGTTTCTAGCAAAATTTCTTGGTTGTCCTATTTCATATTGTTGATATTCTGGAGAATCAGAAGTATCTTTTACAAGCAACATTGATGGACCAGCTGATCTTAAATAATCATCACTATGTCTTGCAAGACTAAGTATAGTTGTAGCTACGTCAACATCTTTTTGAATTGATTCAATATTTTTTTCCGTCAATCATGTACGTAGCGCTATCAAACAACGCCATAATACCATTATTAACAAAACCAACACTTACATTAGCATCATATTCAGTGTTATCTGCTTTTAATATCTCACCTTCGACTTCAATAAAAGCTTCGGATGGCAGGAAATGTCTACTTGTATCATGAACCTGAAGTTCAATTCTTCTTTGTTGATTTGGAATTCGTGCTTCATAAGAATAATACCGATAATCGTGTATAGACTCATCTTTGAGAACTGGTTCGTCCATGTCAAACGCGGGGTCACTCATACGCTTTAACATATTTATTATAATTATTGTCTAAAACGAAGACCACTTAGGGAAATAAGACCACTTCGGGAAGTGAGACCACTTCCTGCTATCAGACTAGTAGTTATGTCTTTCTCTTTTTCTGATAAAGGTATATCAGACAACTCTGCTTGTTTTTGATTAGCGGCTTGATTTATTGTTTTACTTACACTTGCGGCATCACTATAGTGCTAGGTAAATTTACTGGCTGAGGTCTGGCTTGAGGTCTGCCTATTAATTGCGCTAGTCTATATTTAATCGCCGAAAATACTTTGTTAGTAACATTACCAGCAACACCTATACCTTTTTCACGAACAACATCAATAACTTTCATACCCAGCTGCTTTGCAGTTGGTATTGCTTTCGAGGCTATCCTTCTAAACAAACCCTGAACAATATCACCTAACCCATCTCCATTGGTTGCCCTGTAAATCGGTATTCGAGAATTAATTGCCCTGACCATGGTTGGTCCACGTTGAGTACTGTGTATTATCATTTATTAAATAGAATGACTATTTAATTACAGTTACTTAGTCACTATAATAATCATCAGCGATTTCATTAATGAGAGACTGATACACATTAATATCCATAATACCGCCACTAAATAATTGTTTACAAATATCAGCGGCTTCATTAATGATTTCTGGGGAATTATTACCAGCTCGTTTTCCTCCAATCAGAATTTCTAGTCGTTCAACATCAGCAAGGACGTTGTTAGGACACTGAGTAATAAGACCACTTCCTAAACCACTTCCGAAAGAGGTATCCGATGGCCCTTCTTCACTTTTTATTTGGGCTGGTTGTGATTTTCGAGATTGTGACAATAATTTTTGTTTTTGTGTATAATGTAATATTTGTTGTATTGATGGCGGTGATGATTGTCGTTGTTGTTCTAGTTGTTTTTGTATAAAGTTATTATAATTATTTATTGCACGAATATACTGTATATAATTAGGATCACTATTTCTGGCCTGATTAACGTTATAGCGTATACGAAATATCTATTTGTACCAATTATCACGACTTACAAATTTATCAGCATATTCAGGTTTTAAAAACTTTTTTTTATCACTGAAACTTTTCACAGCAATCGCAGCTAAATCATCTACATTTTAGCGCTTTTAATATCAGCAATAGCATCTACTCCAAATTTACAACTTATGTTAGATTGTTCAGATAGACGTTCCCCTATATCACTTATTTCAGCACGAGCTTGGTCTGCATCTTTAGGTATTGCTGGGACTGGCATCGCATCAGCTATTTCGGCTGGAAGTTTTTCGAGAATCTTTTTTATTATCTTAGTTCTTTGATCTATTTTTTGAATTGTTTTAGCTGTTTGATCTAACACAGGTTGAATATCTTTAGTGGTATCTGCTATCGGTTTAAATAATTGTTTTGTATCCTCTGCAAATACAACTTGAGTTTCCTGACGCTGTTGTATTTGTTGTTTGACAGCATCACGGACAGGTAAATATTTTTTAATTGCCTCTAATCGCTCTCGAGCTATTTTTGGTTAGTGAGATTCACCAATATTCATTATTTATATATATATATATATATATATATATATATATATATATATATATATATATATATATATATATATATATATATATATATATATATATATATATTTTTGTCAAAAATAATCAGTAGCGATCATTGGAACCCCTGAGAGCCCGTGTGTCTTTTATGAAGTCCTAACATGTTCGTTTCTCTTATGATTTATTATGCGGCACTTCATAATACTGTTTCTTTTGGCTAGCATTCCTTTCTGGAATGTGTTATTTTGGGGGGTTCTTCCATGGGGCAGAGAGCTCAAGGCATGCTACTAATTATTTTAGGGGCGAGGATTGTCTACGCATTGCGGTTTCGATAAATAGCTCTATGGAAACCCTGCGGGTACAAAAGTGTACCTCACGTGGCTGACACAGTGAGATATTTATCGAAACCTCAGGCGCGCCCCGCCCCCAATTATATATATATTATATATATATATATATATATATATATATATATATATATAAGGCAACTTCGGGACCAAATCCATTTCGGCGAAATCTGGCATCGAACCACAGATGTCTAGATTTAGAGTCCAACGATCTACCCCTACACCATGCTGCGTTCGATGAATATCAGTTTTAATTATTACTATATGCTTTTCTTATTATGCAATGGCATTAATCTCTGGTTTTACAAATATAATTTTATTAAGATAGTTAGCCATTTATGTGTGTGAATCTTACTAAAATATATAAATACATAAATATATAACGATTTAAAATTACAAGCATAAAAATGGGAAATAACCCACTAGGCATTAATACCGGAAATCGATTAACGCATTCGTCCTTGATTGAAAACCCATATGTGTATATAATGAGAGAGTATTTGCTTCTTAGGACCATTAAATTGGAGTATTGTGCAGTCTGCAGCTAAAATACATCAACCGTTTATATGAATTGTATTGAAAATAACGCAGGAATTGAATAATCTGCTTTTGTCACAGATCGATAAACACAGGTAAGTCTTGACTCGTGAAGTCAGTTTATTTGTAAAGGTAACTGTTATACTGTAGTAAAACCTTATATTACGATATATGTCTTAAGTTTACAGTGGAATACCACACTACACTATAAAAAAGGATTCAATTACGTCTGTATACACAGGTAATCAATAATTGCTCTTACGTCATCCAGGGTCAGTATATATAAACAACCGTTTACATTTATCGGCTGGGAACTAACGGTAGGTTTGGTTTCTAAACAGACAGACAGATAAACAGACAGACCGATAAACAGATATATATATATATATATATATATATATATATATATATATATATATATATATATATATATATATATATATATATATATATATACTTCATTAAGATTAAAATACATTATGTTTTGCGGATATGACACAAACACACAAAGTTCACTGACCTTATCATATGAAGGGAAGTAATCTACATTGGATAAGATTATTTTCGACAGGAGTTATGTCGCTTTATTATCTTTATTTAAGTCAATTTCAAAATATGTAAACATTTTTATTTTATATATATATATATATATATATATATATATATATATATATATATATATATATATATATATATATATATATATATATATAATGAGCAATGAAAACATTAATGATATTATTTCTGATATTAAAAAATTAAAACACGAAGGAATTCTGATATCTGGTAATCTCGACTCTGAAAAAATCATATGAGTTTGAATTGTTGCAGCAAAAAAAATTTCAAAATAAATTCACATTACCATCTGATTATAGGTTTATCAAATCCATTTATAATTCTATGTTAGAATCTTTAGCTGTCGTGATGAAAAACACAAAGCTATTCATACCTCTTGCGCGCTCAATCGAAAAGATCAAAAATGCACTGTGTCATGAATACGAAATTTAAAAACCGCACAGATACTAGAATAATGCAACTAAGAAAGCTTATGCTTTTTGATTCTGCGACAAATGACACTAAAACTGAAGACGGTAATAGTCAGTAAATATAATTGTAGCTAAGCAGGACTCTTGGCAAGATTGGTAGTCAAACTTTATATAAAAAAATGATATTGTTCTGAGTAAAGGTACACAATTATACGTATTCAAACATAATCCTTTGGTCATACTTTATTGAATATGAAGACTTGTATTTGTATTTGCGACAAATTGTACCGATCGTGGACGAATGCTAAAATATATAGCAGCTGCATTCATAGATTTAAAAACTATTTCTTTGTCTGTTTCTATATTTATGGATTTAATGGCCCTCTTTCCAAATATCTTACATTTTTCTGTATTTCTAAACTTACAATTCTGACTGCGTAATTGATTCTAAGTTATATAAATGGTTATTTTGGGGATTTCCATCAAGGTGATAAACAACAAATCCATCTTTAGCAATCCCATGAAAACATTCGAATACTAATTTATGACAAAAATAATTTATATTCCCATTCATATTAAATTTAAAATAAACAGTTTTATTAAGACTACCGAGTGGTTTCTTTAGTCTACAGTTTCTAATCACACCATCTTGAGACGCATGTTTCACAAATTCTTTTTGCTCCATTTATATAATATGTATTTGTCTAAATCATTATTTTTAAATCTAGTCAAATAATCCGTTTCTGTTTTTATATTGGGTTTACCTGTCGATGTATCTTTTCTTTGTCATAATATCTCTTAAGCTCCATGTATTTCTTTCCTCCGCAATTTGAGCATAATTGTGTGCTGCCTCTAACTCCTATTTTACACTGAATACATGATTTTGTCCGGTACTTCCATATCTAATACTCTGCATATGGTAACTACAGTATTTGTTTTTATTTACGCATTTTTATCACAATAAGAAATATGTCCAATTTTCAACCAAATACACTTATTTTCTGTTTGAATCATTATATATATATATATATATATATATATATATATATATATATATATATATATATATATATATATTAAATTTCAATTTGAATATTTCTCTTTATTATAATGATGGAGGAATTATCAGCAATTGAACCATCTGCTACTATATTTGACCTTGACAGATTAATAAAACATAAATTTAGTGTTTCGATGCAAGATCTAACTTTAACGAATGCAGATATAACCAAACGTATCCGTGAGGCCAAAAGGGAATTTCGAAAAGATGGTGCTGTTCACGTGTGGTCAACTTTTAGAGTGGGAAAAGTTATTAATGTGATGAAAGACAAACGAGCAGAAGTAAATATTAACTACCTTAATAGTCAAAAATATCTTATTTTAATAAAATTTATTGTGGAGACAGACGCTGCTATATGGATAATTCGTGACAAGAGAAATCCCATTTATATACAGTCTGGAAATAATAAAATGATATTATTAAGTAACAAATCCAAACCTGGAATACTGACTAGTATTGATAGACCGTATTTTGAGCGAGGGTATCGAGTTACTGCTGTAGTGTACGGATTATTTTTACTGAATGGTAAACCTAATATTGAGGATCTCAAACCGATGAGACTGTCAGAATTAGAAATAAATTGCGTGACTGAGCGCATTACTGAACATTTTACAAATGCGATGCGTGGTAATGGCTTAACAGACTTAAGACGCAAAAAAAATATGTGAATGGGGAGAGACCGTTAAAAATTCTGGTGCATCTATTAAGGATGTTGCTAGGCGAGAAAAGTTAAGATTTCCAATAGCAGTAAAACACTAACAGGAGAGATATTATAAAAACCAAAATATATAAGAAATGGAAGCCCTATAACAATCATTGATCATAATGCACATGCATGGACTGATGCAGTAACAGTATTTCCACGAGACAGAATGATTAAATTTTATAATGGTCATATATTTGATTTTATTAAATATATCAGTAAAAATGACCCTGTATCTCTTTGGTTATTTCAGAGTTCGGAACACGATTGTCACGATCAATTTGTACGACCTAATGGTGATATTTATCGTACAGAATCTGTTTATGAAGAAATGAGAAATCTTGCACTAAAATATACTTCTGACGATGACAAAATCAGACAATTACTGAATAATTGTTTTACCGTACCAGCGGTCGCAGCCCATTTCGCTCAGGAAAAAAATTAATGGAAACCAACAAGATCTGAATTTATTGAGGATATACAAAAAAGTTGCATAGTATATGGACACTGTGGATTATGGAATACTAAATTCGATTATAATGATGTTATCTCAGTCGATATGGCTGCATGTTACTCTGGGAGTTTTCTTGGATATGGTGAGTGTTCTAAATACTTTGATAGATTCGGACACCCCCACACATATGACCAGAGTTTCAATAAATGGACCCTTACCAGATTTTGACCTAACAGGATATGTAGAATCATTCGAGTTCGCAAAAGATCTCCACCCTATTACTTATGCTTGGTTTGGTAAACACCTTTCAGAAAAATGTTGGGCTCCAATAGTATTATTAAGATATATGCTTGATGTTGGAATATTAATATCGTTAAAGGTAAATGAAGCAATTATATCTTATAGTCCACAAAAACGAGTTTGGTTACCAGAACCTGATAGATTTAGTATAGAAGATGCCATAAAGGATCTTCCTGATCTTACGGAAGATGATTTTTTAAAAAAAAATTACTAATAATATACGTAAATGTAGAGATGAACAGGATGAGAAGCGTGCAAAAGATCTTGGTAGAAAGATAATTGGTAAATTTACTCAAGGTAGTTGATAGTCATAAACGACACTGTACAAGATTGATTATGGACGATACTGAGTTAGATTTTATAATCAATGATATAACGGAGAAAAACATTTATAAGCCGAAGTAATGCTTATTTATCGGATGGGACCAAACTAGGTACCATTGTTAGCTATATTGAGGGCGATTCTCCGCAGTTTACTCATTTAAGATCTTCAATGCTAGCCTATGTTTATATAAATCTACTGTCAATGATAAATAGATTTCCTCGTCACGCTGTTAGAGTCGCTACGGATTCATTTTATATAAACAAAAAATATAAGGATTTTTTAAATCCGCTACTTGGTAATGGTGAGTGGGGGAAATGGAGAATAAAGCAAAAAAATATACTTAGTTATTATGAATTTTCTGACGTTGAAATTAAGGAAATATATTACATAAATAATAATCAAATATTAGAATCATTTGCACCATATGTGTATGATCCTGTGGTTAGATATAAGACCGTTTATCTTAATGGGTGTGGAGGGTCAGGTAAAACAACTCGTGTGATTAAATTATTTATGAACAACAATTCAGATATGATCGTTTTGACACCTACACATAAACTAGAGAGAGAGATAAAAGAACGAGGGGTAAAAACTGGCACTTATCATAGTTCCTTTAGATGGTGCGGCGATAGGTGGTCTTCTGAGCGAATGGGTGAAAAATATATACCTAAGTATATTATATGGGACGAGATATCTACGGTGTCGTTAGAAACACTAAAAACATTCCTTGAATGGTTATTAACAAAAAACACTGCTGTGATTATGTGTGGCGATCATGGTCAACCACCACCCTTTGTTGGACAGTCTCCACATGAATGGCTAAAGAATAATGTGGATTATTATGAAGAAATACATGATGATCATAGAGCTATTGATGAACCGCTGAAAGAACTTAAAAGGTTAATCAGACTACAACCAGATAAAATACAATGTGAAATAATGCGTGAAGTAATTCCAGAGAAAACTTTGAATGATTTTGGGGATTTATGGAAAGCCACTGATTTGATAGTCGCAAGTAGAAAGATAGTTCGTGATGAATTGCAGAAGAAATTATTTACGTTACATAAAGAAAAGTTTTCACATCTACCTGTACCATTATGTTATCGCCCAGCAGATACTCGACGACAGAATATTGATGTTGAAATTCCTGGTGGAGACACTGAATGTATCCGAGTACAAAATCTGGTATTGAATGATATTATTTTGATAGACATCATTTCGGTTGCGAGTGCATTGAGTATGGATAAATCACCGTGGACGTTAGGATACGCTATAACGATTCATTCGTCACAGGGATTAACTATCTCTGATACAGATATCTGGATTGTAGATGACCAGATCGAGTGGACAAATTTAGTATATCTTGCCGTATCTCGCGTCAGACGAATAACTCAACTACATGGGGTTATTATAGATTATGTGATAACTGAAGAAATTACTAATGACGATGTTTTAATAAAGAAAAATTTATCGTCTTATAAACAATGTGACAAAAAAACCGCGACTTTGATATTGATACTGAATTTATTATAAAACTAAAACAATTACAGAATAATCACTGTGCAAGTTGTAAGACAATAATGTTATGGCAATATTCGAATAATAATCCAAGACAATTTACCATAGACAGAATAAATAGTGATCTTGGTCACACATGTGAAAATGTAATGTTGACCTGTCTTGAATGTAATCGACGAAGAGGTGCTAATTTACATAAGTGAACGCGGTGGTAATTGTGTATCTGCAGGAATTACTTGCAATTGTTCACGCACAAATCGACGTTGAGGGGCAGTAGAATCTAGTCTGTATATGGGTGGTCTTCCAGAAGATCTAACCACGCTAGAAATTATATGTGTGGTCACACTCCAAATAGGGTCAGTAGCTCGTCTTTTGCCACCCTCCAACTCCCCTGGTTCATATAAATACCTCACAATCACATTACCTAATACTGGTTGTTGACCTCGTCCGTATTCATCGCTACGTGGTATATATTTTTTTTGTTAGTGCATTAGAATGTTTCATGGAAGTTGCACGAGTAATTTCATTATTTAATGCAGATATCACACTTGGTAACCTTGCGACCCATTCACGAGATCTCTCATCGGACTTAAAGTCAGCAGATATTTCCTTCGCATATTGATATCCAAATAACCGCTCAGCAAGTGTTCAGTTAAATCGTTCAACGATTGCTTGATCACGATGAATTTACGTTATGTTTTTTCATCAAAGATAATACTGCGCCAAGAAATTCTTTGCCAGGATCAACTTGTAATTGTGGCCATTGTAGACCACCACATTGATAAATTCGCTCAAACGCAGTTGCAACTTCAAATGATGTTTTGTTAATAATGGTTCAGCTTTTTTATATCTACTTGCAATATCAACAACAGTCATTGCGTATTTATACGTGCGTGACTTTCGTCCACGTGTTTTAATAGTATCTTGTGGTAAAAACAAAATATCTGCTTGATGAACTTCGTTAGGAACACTGACATCAAAATGTGCATATTGAATTTTTTTGGTGGTGGTAGATAAATTAACCATATTGCCTGTAGTGCTAACCAATTTGCAGCAACATAATGTGAAACTTTTGCTGCTTTAGCAAGTTTAGTGATCGCTGCTTTACCCCTCCAATACCCTCTTGGACTATAATAAATGGATTCCATTATAATAATTATGTAATTAATTACCAGCCCCTAACATTATTTTACTTTTCATAGCGGATTTTATTAGGAAACTAGCGAGTTTCTCTCTAACAGATTTATTAGGTATAGAATTTAATGCAAGAATCAATTTTACATCTGCAAGATGCCGTTGTTGCAAATCTTTACTTTTATAAGCAACGTCATGAATGTGGCATGCTTGATCAATTTTATTTACTGGATACTCTCCTGGTCTTGGTTGATATTGATCATCAAGTCGGATATCAAGTCGAGTTCCAGGACCACAATAATTATATCCAGGGAGGTGTTTCTCACCAACATATTTATCCCATGGTAACCCGGGTAATTTTCCTAATGATGCGGCTATATCCCCACCTATCTTTGTCCCTGAATCAGACATGGAGATAAATTTATATTTTTTTCGTGCCGCATTTTTTACATTTACCCGTTAATGCATGTCGTTTATTTTTTGTTGTTATTGTTGTCAATCCATTGGTGGGTGTAAATGATCTACATCGAAAACAATTTAGATTCATGTTATTAATAATATGGATACAATAATTGATTTTTCGGCGACACGAAAACAAGAACCAGTAGAGCACCATCCAGCATTGCCAAATTCAATAAGAATGATTATAATTGGTCCATCTGGATCAGGTAAAACATAATTATTATTAAATTTAATAATGAGATGAATGAGATGGAACAAACTATATTTAATAGCCCCATCTGTGGATGATCAGCATTGTTACGAGGTACCTAAAGATTTTAACGAAAAAGCAAAATCAGTTAATAAAGACGGTGAAGATATTATTGATTTTATCACAGATATAGATGAAGCCCCATCTGCAGATGACTTGGATGGATTCATTAATAATCTCGTAGTATATGATGATGTGATGTTGGACAAACAATCTAATCCAGCTAGAATATTTTCTCGAGGTCGTCACAAAAACTCAGACGTATTTTATGTTACTCAAAGATATACACAAATACCTAAAGTGATTAGAGATAACTGTAATATTTTGGTTGTGTTTAATGGAGTAGATAATTATACCCTGCAGAATATTTATTATACTTGGTGTTCAGGGCATATGGGTATGATTAAATTTAAAAATTTCTTTTCTAAAGCACAATCTGTTCCATTTGGATTTATAACAATAAATCTACATGACCCAAGATCCGGATATCGTATAGGTCTGGATAAAATATTTGGTTAGTTCCCCTTGACTATCAATAGTATTTATGTTAATGAACTGTACGCATTACACACTGCGTGATATTTGCCGTAAACCTAACATAATAAAGTGTATCTGTCTGTTTGTCTGTCTGTTTAAAAGCCCAAAATCTATTGTTAATAGTCCCGATATTAATGTGAATAACACGATGAGCAGCAGGGAGGGTGAACCTCTACAAAATTTTGCTCGAGTTTTTAACGAAAAAAAAAGTTCGATAAAGTCAGGGGAAAAAAAGTCAATAATAGTATAACAAAACTGAGCTAACCTCATGCGGTTTATTAACCATACGGTAATATAAAAGTTAGAGATTTTGGTTTAGGTTATTGACCCTTTTTCAGCCCCGGTAGGAACCCTTATTTTAGGTTAACGACAGGAGCAAAAATTTTGTAGGGTTCACCCTCCCTGCTGCTGGCTAAGTTCCATCAGTAAAATCAAACGAACCAAGTACTAGGTCTGATATCCCTAACCAAGTACTAGGCCTTCTATATCTAACCAAGCACTAGGCCTGGTACCCCTAACCAAGTACTATGGATGGCATCCATAACCATGTACTAGGCCTTGTATCTCTGATCAAGCACTAGGCCTGATATCCCTAACCAAATTCTAGGCCTTGTGTCTCTGACCAAGTACTAGGCCTTGTATCCATAACTAAGTACTTGGCATGTTATCCCTAACGAAGTACTAGTCCTGATATCTCTAAGTACTAGGCCTTGTATCCCTAACCAAGTACTAGTCCTGGTATCCCTAACCAAGTTCTAGGCCTGTTATATCTAAGTACTAGGCCTTGTATCCATAACTAAGTATTAAGCTTTGCATCCATAACCAATTACTAGGCCTTGTATCCATAACCAAGTACTATGCCGTATATCCCTAACCAAGTACTAGGCCGTGTATTCCTAACCAAGTACCAGGCCATGTATCCCTAACCAAGTACTAGACCTTGTATCCCTAGCCAAGTACTAGGCCTTGTATCCCTAACCAAGTATTAAACCTTGTATCCATGACCAAGTACTAGGCCTTGTATCCATAACCAAGTACTAGGCCGTATATCACTAACCAAGTACTAGGCCGTGTATCCCTAACCAAGTATCAGGCCATGTATCCCTAACCAAGTACTAGGCCTTGTATCCATAACTAAGTACTTGGCATGTTATTCCTAACCAAGTACTAGTCCTGGTATCTCTAAGTACTAGGCCTTGTATCCCTAACCAAGTACTAGTCCTGGTATCCCTAACCAAATACTAGGCCTGTTATCTCTAAGTACTGGGCCTTGTATCCATAACCAAGTACTCATCCGTGTATCACTAACCAAGTTTAAGACCTTGTATCTCTAAGTACTAGACCTTGTATCCCTAACCATATACTGGGCCTTGCATCCCTAAGTAAGTACTAGGCCTTGTATCCCTAACCAAGTATTAGGCTTTGTATCCATAACCATGTCCTAGGCCGCTAACCAAGTACTAGGCTTTGTATCCATAACAATGTACTAGGCCGTATATCACTAACCAAGTAATAGGCCGTGTATCCCTAACCAGGTACTAGGCCTTGTATCCATAACCAAGTACTAGGCCGTATATCACAAACCAGGTAATAGGCCGTGTATCCCTAACCAAGTATCAGGCCATGTATCCCTAACCAAGTACTAGGCCTTGTATCCATAACCAAGTACTAGGCCTGGTATACAATACAGTTGTATCCACACACAGTTGTGCTATTTACAATGTGACAAAGTAATGAGATGGTTCAATATATGTAAATCTGTTGCATGAGAAAAATTCCTTACAATAAGGACCAGTTTATAATCTTTCTTGTGCATGTAGTGCTGGGTTCCAGAGAAAGGGTTCACTTGAGGTCTAATCTTGACTAAACAGGTCTAAACGTCTAGTCTGATATTCAGAGTGCAAAACGTACGTTATGTACATGCAAAAAAAACAACAAAAAAGAACAAAACCAAAACAAACAACCGTTTCATGGTCTTGACGATACTAAAAAGAATCTTTATTTTATGGACAAAGTTCATGTGTGTGTGAGTGTGTGTGTGTGTGTGTCAGAGAGATTTGGATTTTTAACGTTGCTTTAACAAATTGTCAGTTATACCGCCTCGATGTCTGCAGTGTGGCAGTTATAGTGATGTCAAGTACTGTGGCATCATTCCGCAGACATTTAGCCCTATGTCCCACCCAGTCACATTATCCTGACACTAGGTCAACCAGTCATAACACTAACCTCTTACTGCTGCGTGTCAAGTGAGGTAGCTTCTAATAACATTTTTGTAAGTCTCTGGTATGACTCAGCCTTGGTTTGAAACTTGCAACCTCGTACATCCGAGGAGGACGCTCTAATTAGTTAGGCCACCGGAGCGATGACACAGCTTTAAAACTTGTCCGTTAAAAAGAAATAATCTTAGTCTTGATTTTAGACAGTAAGTTTACACCTTTAAACATAAAACTCTTACCAAATGAGGCGGTATATATAAAAAAGTTGTTTTTTTAAAGAATTGTGCTAAACTGATTAGAGGGACATTAGGATCATTTATGATTCTGTACAGTAGTTTGTTCAGGACTGGTGGAAACCTAAAATACTGATGTTTGTTTAACCTATTTTGTCCAATTACATTTTATTCATGCAGTAGTATATGAGATTTTGCGGCCAAAGAAGGTTTTAGGTCAAAAACCCCACCCTCTAAAATAAATATTTTCTGACATTTTTTCATCACCTCAGAGACACCCTCTCCCTCAAAAACCACAATGTTATCTCAGAAAATGAAAATCATTTTAAAACGAAACATAAGATTCTAGCCCAATTTTTTTCATATTTGACAAATGAAATATTATATATAGAATGTATCATTATAATCCAATCCGACAAGTTGGATTTGATCAGACAAATTTAATTCGTTTAGAGCAGCATCAAGCTATACTGGCATAACAACTAAAATAATAAGCAATTGTATCAAAAATATTGGCTATCATATATCACCAAAATATGGATGAGTATGGCTTTTCGCGACTGAAAATGACGAACCAATAAGAGGTTGGGCAGATGATCTAATGACATTTATTGACAATATAGTTGATAACGATGCTACTAAAGCTTTACAGAATTAAACATCTATTACTATTGTAACCCATATATTATTATATTTTTCATATCTGCTGACTATCATTGGCAAAATATCTGTTAACATACTGTCAATAATACGGAACTCGCTTATGAAATCGTCCATATCATATTTTATACACAGCAAATAAGATCGTATCTGATCAAGTAATTTTTTATCATTTATATTTGCTCTTTTACAAGCATTTTGTTTTAGTCGCGAGTCGAGGCTCAATTTTTTACACGCTGTTTTTTGATGCCCCACTTGAAATTATGCCAGTCATTAGCAGTGGTAAATATATCATTCGAAGTTTTCTCTTTACAGTACTTGTAACATTTTTTTTCACGCAACAAAGGTTTTTTTGTGATAATACCTATAATATTGTATTATAGCGTCCATATCATGCTTAGAAATTTTATCTGAAATATTAAAATCAGCTATACTTTTTCATTATATAATATTTGTTTACTGATTTTATACAATAGTGCCTGTCCCTAAGGTTTGATTCATTATACAATGACGTTGTCATCTAAGTAATTAACTGTGTAGTTTCAGCTACAAATTATAGACACCACAATTAAGACGCTGCGATTAATTTTTTATCAGATGCATCTAACTAAAATGTTTCTTTGTCGTCTTTATTTAACACTCCAGACACAGTTCCAGAAAAAAAATATCAGTTGAATGACGCCTTGGATATGTGGTAAATATACTAAATTTTGCACCGCTAAATACGGACAGCCTATATACACCAGTGACTTCTACGGGATGCTTGTTAGTGTTATTTTGCGGTGTCCATGTTGCTGATTTTAATGCTACTGTGTGTACGATATTGTTAGCAGGTCCGTGAGGAATTTTAACAGGATTAGTTTTTTGAACGATATTAGGAATTCCACTGACAATATCGTTTCTTTTTATGTTAATACCAGAGAGTATAATATCTACAACCGCTGGAATTCCTATAAAATGCATTATTCGATCTGTTTGTATATATATATATATATATATATATATATATATATATATATATATATATATATATATATATATATATACGAAAATTTGGGAACGTTTGTATGTGATTATTATAATCAGTTCTGAATGCGGTAATTTCATTGTTGATCGTTGCTATTGCTGTCACTGTTGGAATGTTGCTATCGTCGGCATATTTTTTAGTTGCAGCGTATAAATCTGATTCTGGCGTTCTGAGATTATTAATGCCATTATTATTCATGTTGAGAAATGCACGCATATTACCACCTCTCACTAATACATACTTAGATTCTTGATCATCGACTTAATTTTTTGTTGCTTAGTCTCATTCTACGGCTGGGTCTCCAGGTATGTAGTTTTATTTTATTCATGATAATGTTACCAATAAATCGCCAGATTTTTTTATATAACCGTTCACTGACTTTCCGGAAACTAGTATTTTACCTTGATCAGCAAAGTAACGATATTATTATTATTATTATTATTATTATTATTATTATTATTATTATTATTATTATTATTATTATTATTATTATTATTAAATTCGGTGGGAATTCGTACAAGTCAATCTGACAATTGTACATTACTTGTCTTTAATCGTTCATTTTTATCCTGAAAAATATCAACTTCATTTTGATCCACAGTTGTGAAATTTAAAAAATCATTAATTTAATTTTTGAGCTCATCAAGAGTTGCGTGTTTAGATTAGGCACCTTGCTGAGTTTGTGATGTTAAATCTCCTACTAATGTTCCAAATTTTGAATAATAGGTCATTATTTTTTATTGTTTGATAATTGTAATGTACCATACAATATATAACAATAATGACAAAAATCGTCTCTATTAAACTTTGATACAGTGCGGTTGGTGAAAAGTAAACATGAAAACGAACTTCCAGATTGTCATAATCTTATTGTTGGAAGAACTGGATTTGGAAAATGAATCTTGCTTACCAATTTACTTATCGAAGATAATTTTAACTACGATCGCGTTTATATTGACACAATTAATCCACAACAGGATAAGTAGGCTCTACTTAACAATTATAATGACAAACTTTGTGATGATCTTGAGGTTGGTTAATTTTTTTTTTAAATATCAAGCAACTTTTCCCACTTAATCAAATGTATTCTTCCGATTACAAGATAGTTGTTTTTGACGATATTCCGATAAACAATGAGGAAACGAATAAAATATAATTTTTTTTCATAATAACGTAATAAAAATATAATGTTGACATATTTATTCGGCGGAATACTGGTTGTTTTATATTATTTCCAGAACTTGACAATGTTGACGTTAGAAATATCGTGAATAAACAATGTGATCTAACAAAAGATAAATTTATTGAATTATATAATAAAGCAACATCAAATAAATACGACTTTTTATTTGATAAAGTGACAATTGATACGAGTAAAATATTTTGCTGTTGTATTGGAAAATGTTTACAGTAATATTTATACAAAATAGTACATAATTAATTGAAAGACAAGTAAATTATAAAAAAACATGGAAAATTTCAAAAAAACAAACTTATTAAATCTAAAGCTGAACTTAGACAGATGATCCAACAAGCACGACGTGGCCTGATTGTTACAGCAGAAAAAAAACAGCCACCGCTCGCTCTTAAACCAGTTACTGAAGCTTTACTTGGAAAACAATCTGGAAATAACAATTATCAGAAGAACATAAAAATGCAAGAAAAAGGTTTACTAGGATTTATCAGAGAATAACAAGAAGCGGCTG
Organism: Potamilus streckersoni; assembly: GCA_016746295.1. NCBI lineage: Eukaryota > Metazoa > Mollusca > Bivalvia > Unionida > Unionidae > Potamilus > Potamilus streckersoni. The sequence continues at coordinate 418,852 of JAEAOA010000161.1, forward strand.
CCGGAAAAATTATTGAAAGATCTGAAGAAGAAAAAAGATTATCAGTGGCACTTGCAGCAAATATAGCTAATCATGTTTCAAGTCAAACTGAATTAAATCGGCTGATAAATAATCCACTAGAATTTGAACAAAGACTAGCAGGTTTAACCACACAAGAAATTAAAAATCATTAAAAAAATTATCAGGGCAGTTATAAGAAATTGAAAAGGAGCAAAAAAGAGTTTGCGAGATGACGGCAGTTTACGGAAGTTGAAGATAAAAGACAACTTTTTTTTAGAGAAAAGCAAATGGTAAGATATATGAAAAGGAATAAGATGAATTTATAACGAGAAATGTTATAAAAGATCTTGATAATAAAAGGAAATGGAATGATGCTGAATTTAACAATCTTATCACTGACAGAAAAAGTAATGAGAGACAATAATAATGCTGCCAATGAATTAAATACCACCACAAAAATCCAAGTTATTCTTCCACTTATTGATATAATTGAGAATGGTATTATTGATAGAATAATCAGAATAACATCACAAGACAGTAGAATAAAAAAGGGTTTGGTAAGGAATGTACTTATAAAAGGAAATTCTTTCGTATTTGATAACAGTCTTGAGGACAAATATAGAGAAGAACAAACAGGAACATGAGTTAGAATGTTTGCATTAGTTACAGAAATGATATGCAGATTAATGTTATTGATAGTATCGAAAGAAGCTGGAAATGTTGGTGCTGATATTGTCAATGAAAGTATTGACATACTTGATAATTTGAGATCGGAAAATTTGCTGACATCTGACGGACGCGAAATTTTACATTATGATTGAATTTTATTAAAATATGATATATGTCAGCAAAATTATTACTAGACTTTGGCCAATCTGATAAAAACAGCGCAAATTATTTTGGTTTAAGTTTATTCTGCAAATAGAACTAGATTGCGAAAAACAATATGAAATTGGATTAATTTCTTGTACGTGTTTGAATTATATGGCTAATGCAAAACCTGGACTAAATTATGAACTTGTTTTCTGTTAATGATCTACGTTCTCCACTATTTTCAAAATGGATACCAATTAAATTTCCACAATGAGCTTATAATATTCACGATCTATATAAAATAATAAAATGACTTCGAACAAAAAGTAGGGTATAGCTGATGATATTGAGCTGAAATCAAATTATACCAAATTATATTACGTTCTGGATATAACTCAGCTAATGGCAGTAAAGGACAAACGATATACAGATTTTTTCCAAACATTCCACCAGTTTCTCTTATGCAAATTAATCCATGTCATATTATTTACTATCCGTTAAATGTTGAAACTGAAATGGCACGAATAAATATGCAGTTAACTGATCAATCCGGACGACAACTGGATCTGAACAACGAGATTGTTTCTTATCATTTACACTTGCGCAAACGATAATAAGCATATTTTCTAAAAGAATTGACAATAAAATTATACAACCTCAGATATAATGAAACAGAAAAAAAGTTAATAGAAGAAATATAGGATGATTTTTCGGAAACATATTTGCTAATATTATTGAAAATGTTCCAGGAACAGCTCATAGAGTTGCGTCACTGGCACTTGTCGCATCAAAAGCTTTTTCAACTGGAGCTGCTTCTGCAGCTGGAACTGCTGTTGGACAAAAATAGCAGATAAAAGGCGGTGTACCTACAATAAAACAAACTATTTCAGAAATCACGCCAACAAAAAAAACTCAACGCTCAATGATAACAAAAAAAGGTTTTACTACTGTGAGGAGAACAAATTGTATATAAAAATAATATCTAAAGCAACAACGCCACAATAATTTTGTATGACCTAATAAATAAAAAAATGTCTGACAAAAATTATCTCGATTTTGCGGAAACTTATGGCGAAGACGATGATGTAACAAAATTTGAATGTGTTGATTATCCCGATGAAAAAATTCTAACGAACCAAAAGAGGCTGGCGACAGAAAGTTTAATACTCGAGACGATGGCGTATTTCTACTGTCTCACAAAGCGATGTTGGAAGTTCGTGGCCACATTATGACAAAAATATGCTAGAATAAATTCAAAGCTATGTTCAAAGGGGGCAATATAATGCAATTTTGTAGATGACACTAAAAAATATTAATCGACCTTACATGTACCTGTTCGATGCAATGTAGAAATATCAAGATGTTGGAGATGGATCTCAGATATAAGTAGAGGCATTTTGTATCCGATATTTTATTTTGATGTTAGTAAACAAAATGAATAGAGGTAATTTCAACTGCTAATATTGAAATTTCCTGGAAATTAGGAACTGTTCCAGCGGCATAGCTGTAGGTATACGCGTTAGTGATCAACGACAGAACTATTACGATTGATTTGATTGGAGGTTAAATGTTGGTACAAGATTAATCTCAAACGTTAGTATTAAAGATGACAAAATATATTATAAAAGAAATATATTTAACTGATGGCCAAGTTTAAAAATTAGAAACATATGTTGCAAAAAAGAGGCAGGTGTCATTGATGGTCAACCCAAATGCCCAAGCAGTTACCTCAACATCATCATCGTCATAGTTACGCAAAATATAATTTTCAGTATAACCAGCAAATCTGTCAATAGCAGTATTTTCTAATGTAAAATTTGAAACTGAAACATATCATTCTAAATATAATGCAGCCAGTCTCTCAATTAAGTCATTATTTTAATAAACTTTTATCTAATTAATAAATAATAAGAATGGTCGGAGAAATAAAATATCATTAAGGATTTAATATACTAAACCATAAAGAATTAGCTGATGCAATTCAAAATTGTTGGGACATATTTATTTTGTTGATGTTATGATAACATTAAGCGAATCTGACAGATTTGTATTAACAGCAGCAGAAAAAACATGATGCAAATAAAATAACATTACTATTCCATCTAGACGATGTTATGGAATTTAGTCACAATTGTCTTACTAGAAATTGTTTAGAAAATATTAGTTATCGTATTTAAAACTAAATCTGTCGAATATTAACACTGACGTTACTGAATTTCTTTTACCATCAGCTATTTCCTTTACTCTAGCTGGATTAATTTTAAAGTGCTTTGCTGAAGAATAAATTGATTTAAATCTCATTTCTTCTTCTGTTTTTATATATTGTGAAATCTTGATCTTGTAGAATTTTTAAAATTAAAACAATCAGAGCCATGTTCTCTTTTGGCCTTTTCTTTTGACGTCACTATATCCAATTTTTTTCAATGTGATTATCTGTTTTCATTGCATTAATGTGATCAATAACTAAACCTGCTGAAATAGCATCATTAAAAGTTTCAGGCACACAACGATGGGATTATAATAGACAAAATTAATCTTTGTTCCACGTACCATCACACCAAAATATCCATTGTTCTGCAAAGTTTCAATTTTTTGGGGGGTCTTATATGTCTAATCATTCCCTTATCATTTGTCTCATATCAATCAAATACCAGATGCAATTGAAATTAAACTTGTTATGCTCAATTTTCAATATTATCATCAGCAACTGTGCTATTTGCTCGATAAATTCGTCTTTTTGGAATATCGTCGCAAAGGAAAGTATAAATAAAATCTTTTCTAAACATTTTAGTTCTGTCTGTATCATTGCCTTTACTAAAATTGTTATCCCAGCTAATGTTGATGTGCTAACAGATCTTTCAGATATTATATTAATAACAAAATCGAACATTTTTGCTGTATATACATTTTATTTCGTGTATTTTGTGTATACGTGATACAATTCTAGATGTTCCGTTGTCAATCTCAGATGTCTCATAATTTCTGTTATTAAACTACAAGGTTTTCAAAAATCTGTAATAAAATTCAATTTCACACACACACACACATACATATATATATATATATATATATATATATATATATATATATATATATATATATATATATATATATAATTGCGAGATATTGCTATATAGAACATATCCAAATCTGAACAACTTTACAGCATTTTCAGGCTCTTACAATAGTTACAAACTTGATCAAAATAGTTTAGCAGATTTTAATTCTACAAGGTTATTTAATCTTTTGCAACCAGTTATAGCTCAAGAACTTGATGCTCAGAAAAGCATCAAACTTATAGTCCAATATCATACGAATGTATTTAAATTTGCACGCAGTTGTTGATGTACTTGATGTAATTTTTGAAAGAAAAAGTTTTGACAGTTAAACTTCAGAACCGTATTTATTGACTAAATCAAGACACATATTAATTGGAATAAACATTGCCATGGTTGCCGATGAAATACATCAAGAAATAAAAAAACGTATGTGAGCTTACTGCATTATTATTTGGCTAGAAATTTGGAATGATAAAAGAGAAGTTTAATTTCACGCAGCAAAATATAACGTACTTCATGGTAGTTTTTACCTCGATCTCCCTCAAGAACTTTAAAACAAAAGATGCTGTATAACTGTTAAAAACAATGATGACAAATGTTTTCAATGTTCTATCCTTTCTGCGATATCTCCAGAAGAAAAACGTGTTTATCTTGTTAACGAAAATACATAAAGACGAATTAAATTTTAATGAGGAAAATCTTATGCCAAATTGTGGAAATTAAAACAGTATCCCAGTAAATGTTTTCGGACTAGATGAGAAAGGAAACGTTTACGCGAAAATGCTACACAAAATTCAGTAAATTAATTTTTTTTTATCAGACACATTATTTTTGGATAAAAAAACCTTTAACAGCTTAGTTGGTAGACAATATAGTTAAAATGAAAATCAATATATCTGTTATAAATATTTGCATGGTTTTTCTGGCGATGGAATATTACAAGATCATCTCAATTACAGTGAACGTTCAAAAACTAACTGCCTGCGAAAAAGAAAAAAAAAATAATTACATTTAAACTTTATAACCTTAAACTAAATTATCATTTTGTTATTTAGGATGATTTTGATTGTCGATTCGCTTTCTGTGGCTGGAGCATAAAATAATCCGAATAAATCAAGTACTAGAAACAGACAACATGTTCTTCATGGAGTAGCTTATGTGGTTGCTAAAAAAAATAATACTTGAAGTTAATAAAATTTCTAACGGATTACTTAAATAGCAATGATGAAAATAAAATTAAAACAGCTCTGATGAGAATACCGTATAAACAACACAATATTGATGAGTCAGTTTATTGTCAGATTGTCAGATTTGTAAACAGTTGCTGGTAGACTCTAATGTAATTAGGTGTGAGATCATTGTCATTTTACCAGCCAATATCATTGAGAAGCTTATAACAGTTGCAATTGAAAATTTCATGCTCCAGATTTTTTCCCCGTAGATTTACATAACTTTCGTAGCTATGACAGTCATATCATTGTGCAAGCTTGTGTTGATGAAAATGTTAAAGCTAAGGTAAAATTAGATAATACAATAAAATGTCTTCCAAACAATTTTGAAACGTATATGACAGTGACGCTGGCAGCATAATTAGATGAGCTTGTAAATGGTTGTAACAATTTCGCTAACTTAAACGTTGCTTTGGTGAAAATTATCTAACAAAAGAGTATTTTTCTGTATAAATATCTCTACAATTGGAGCAGATTTAATGACTCGACTCTTCCTGATAAGTATACATTTTATTCGAAACTCAAAAATGAATATATAACATATGACTTATATAAATATGCTCAAGATATTTGGAATAACTTTGTATTTGTAAAACATTTTGTAATTATCACGATTCATATCTAAAAAGAGATGCATTATTACTATCAAATGTTTTCGTCAAGTTCGCCATGCAAATTATGGATTAGATCCTTGTTATTATTTTGCCCCCGGGCTTTCGTGGGACACTATTAAACAAAGCATAGTAGAACATGATATCTAGATGTCAATGTTTAACTAGGTTGAAAAAGGTATCAGAGGCGGAATTAGCATTATAAGAAAAAGAATGCAGCTGCTAATAAATATCTGAAAAATATGATAAAAATCTCCCATCCAATCATATTTTTTTATCTAAATCAAAATAATATGGTTATGCAATTAATACCGTATAAAGGATTTCATTGGATAACTCGAGTTCAGATTTTTAGAGAAATTGAAAAATATTTTACTTAAAAAAGTCAATAATTTTCTGATATTTCATATTTTGTTGAAGTTGAACTATATCATATTTCGTTACACGATCTACATAGCAATTATCCATTTTGTGCAGAATCAATAATGATTGATTATAGTTTATTATCGTCTAAACATTGAGCATCGACAACAGCAAAAAATTTGGTTGTTTGTTTTTCAAATTTGTTAAATAAAGAAATTACGTTATTCTTTACACAAATTTAAAAAAAGCAGGAGATCCTGGACTAATTCTGAGAAAAGTACATCGTGTGCTAAAGTTTAATCAATTTAGGTGGATGGCAAATTACATTGAGTTAAATACAAAACATCATGATGTGGATGAACCAGAAATTGAGAAAAAACGTTTTAAAGTTAATGAACAACTCGATGTTCGGGAAAACGATGGAAAATATTCGAAAAAGAGTTTCAGTTAAAATTGTTAGTGACATAAGTCGCAGATATAAATTAGTTAACGATGGTTTTGTTTGTGTGAAAATATTTAAGGAAAATCTTGCTGCAATACAACGATGAAAGACAAATTTAAAGTTAAATAAACCAATTTATGTTTGTGAAGCTGTGCTTTATATATCAAAGTAGCTGATAAATGATTTTCACTACAATTTTACCAATAATGAATGACCACATTCGGAGATGCTATTTACTGATACATACTGGATAGTTTATAATATAAAAGGTGAAAATATCTATCAGGATATTTATAATGATAAAAAGTTGTTCGAATTATCAGAAGATGCACTCGATAGTTTATTTCAAGATTATTCAAATAAAAAAAAGTTATTGCAAAAATGAAAGATGAAATATGTTTATGCCAGTTAAGAAAGTTGTCGGATTAAAGAGCAAAATGTTAGATGACTTTGTTTTGTTGTTTTCATTTTAGTTAGTAGTGTTTGTATACCTGAGACTTTTATATAATGGTGATTTGAAGACCTATAAATTCTGGCAGCTGTTCTGTATTTACCAAAATGACTAGGAATTCCTCTTTCATAAATGTTAGTATATAGCATTATATAAACAAAGTTACTCTAGATTCTCGCTTACTGCAAACTGTGCTGACCTAAATATGCTCTAATTATTGCATCAGAAGATCTTGTTCTATGCAGTGTTACTAATCAGTAAAAGAAACAGGATAAACTCTAATATGCAGGTGCATAATGATATAGCAGATCTTTATCTTTTTATCCTCAGTTAGCCTTGACTTGTAAACGAGTGCATATGGCATATCATTTACATGAAAACCCATTCATAAGGATATTATTTCTCTGCAGTCATGTAAATATATATATATATCTTATATATATATATGTATGTATGTATGTATGTATGTATGTATGTATGTATGTATGTATGTATGTATGTATGTATGTATGTATGTATGTATGTATATACACAGTGCCATGTAGCCATTCAACCAGCTAATAAATATGTATTTAATGGCAGTGGGCAATCATGTAACTGTATCAGTTAAAATTAGGATTTTGTTTTTCTGGAAAATATAATCATAATCATGTTTTACTCAATTTATTTATAATAACGTTTTCAGAATCAAACTATGACAGATCTTTTTCTTTTTGTCTGCATTTTAGCCTCTACCTGTAAGCAAGTGAAATTTAAGTAAGAAAAAAACTGTCTTGCTTGATGCTGATGTTTTTTTTCTGTTCAACAATGCCTTTCTTAAACTGACCATTGTAAAATGAAATACCATATACACGTTTCCTATTTGGCTGGTATGGTATATATTTTATACTATATAGAAAATTAACTTTTCTTGTGCAATTCATGGAATTTCAGTACAGTACAGGTTAATTTGTTTTTGAAGATGTTGTGGTTGGTTTAATACCATTTTTTAGTATATTATAGGCTATATATGACAGGTAGTATATCTGATGGAAGAAAATTGTGGAAATGTTTAAGGAAGAACCACCAACTCACAGGAGGCTACCAGCAAGCTTTCTCACACACCCAAGCTAATACTATTACAATGAACTGAAAGATCGACGTAATTAAATGTCCTTTAATTCATTTTTATCTATATATAATTATAATCTGTTCCTTTAGATGCTTGTGTATGTGGGAAGAAATGCACTGCAGTAGAATCAGCCATATGTTATTTTATTTCCCCAAAATAAAAAATAATTGGTTCTTTCCAAACATTGCTGACTGTTGGGGTTTTTAGTGGATTTACATGATAGGTTGCCTTTACGTGGCAGCTAGGTTTATAGTATGGAGGATGTACCATAAATAATTGCAAGCAGTCATACATAAGTTGGTCGAATCCGAGACTCGTTGGGTAAGGGTGTGTAATGTTAGTACATTACTGGATATGAAAAGTTCAAATATAGTTCACATTGTTAGTTTTCTCATACATTATGTGATATACTGGCAATGTTCAGACATACTAAACTGCATATTATAGATGTCTCTCAAGAGGCAACTGATCATGTGTTTGGTTACATGTGGAATTGTGGCATTACCACTATATAAACACAGTAGTCATCAGAAAGTACGGATTTTATAAATGCATGGACAGTCTTTTAAGAAAGGATCATTAATGGCAGAATATAATAAATACATTTCAAACCCAAAAATAATAATAAATACATTCAAATCCAAAAATGATAATAAATACATTAAAACCCCAAAATAAAAATAAATACATTCAAACCCAAAAAATAATAATAAATGCATTCAAACCTAAAAATAATAATAAATACATTCAAACCACAGAAAAATAATTAATGCATTCAAACCCAAAAATAATGAATACATTCAAACCCAACACTGTTCATAATAAGATTGATTTAACATTGGTCTGATTTAAAACAATTCAACATAAGTTCTAGTGAACATTTTACCAACATAACATAAAGCTATTGAGTCATTACAACAAACATGATTTCCAGGGCATAACAACATAGCATAATACATAAATACATTTGAAAACAACAAACATTGCATAACTTACAACACAAGGAAGCAAAACATTTTAAAACACAGTAATTAAAAGTGCATTTAGTATCTCTGTAAATTAAAAAGACAATTTCGAAAGAAATTAAATAAAATAAAAAAAATAAAAATTTGGTTAAAATTGACATTTAAATTCAAACACCAAATTTGGTCTAAAAGCACGCTGCTTACGTCTTACTTAAAAAGAAAGGAGCTAACACTCTTAGACCTTATAGCACATTAAACAGGAACAGATAAATAAAAAATGCTAACACAAACATTATCTGTCCTCATGGCGGAGGGGGATTTTTTTTTAACAGATATTGTAGTTAGATCTTTTCCATTCCAGGATAGAATTAAATGAAATTAAAGTAAACGGGGGTAGGTGGGGTGGTGTGGGGGAGAATTCTTTTTGTATACTCCATTAAATATGAAACGAGTACTATTGAAAATATATGAATGCAAGTAAACTGACAGATACAGCTTATTCTGATATACACTGCGTATAAGCCCCCAAATTATAACGTTAAGTTGGCTGAAATATTTGAATATCAATTACGAACTTTAAACAAAGTACTGTTGGTATAAATGCCACTATATTAAGCAATGATTTTAGTGTAGACTCCTCAGAAGTGACTTTACGCTTTCCAAACTGGTAATTTCACTAATTTCAAATCAGGGATGTGACCTCACTAGTGAGGGATATCAAAATCTAAACCAATGTATCAAATAATTCAGTCTTGCATTTTAGTCTGACTAAATGTCTTTTTGTTGTAGGAGCTATGTTGTCTCATTGGTTAAGGAATGTGGACTTGATGCTAGAAGGGTGCAGGTTTCAGTGCCACCTCTGCATCAGCAAGAATTGACAATTTTAACGTGTTAAATTTCATGATCAAAGTACTTTTATTCTGCTTGCCTTAAGTTGATATAACATTCACTGTGTTGCTGTGCTGCATAAAAGAAGCACCAGACAAAATTTAACTTTTGTGTATTTACAATTTAGTGTTCCATAAAACAGCACATTTGACATGCTAGACTAAGGCTTATATGGTTCTTTCAAAACTGAATCTCATTGTGCTTGATTTTTCACTAGGCTACGTCTCTAAAATATCTTAAAGAATTGCTTGAATTTTAGACACTTGTTTGGCTTGCATGAATTAGGATATTCGACTAATATCAGTTAAGATAATTAAATTTAGAAAGTTGTCATAATTGATATTATCATGTCATGTTTCTAAGTACATGCTATAATTAAACCCATAATAACTGTGTACTGTGTACTATAACAATTTTTTTAAAGGAAATAGTTGATTTGGATTCTGTTCATTGCTTTAGTACTAATATCAGTATGTGTGATTTGAAAAACACGTCTTAAAACTATCAATACTCTGGCATACATTCCAAAAAAGTCACCTATATTTAGAACAAGTTTTTTAAATTTTAGTTGCCTCAAAGCGCATACCAAAATAATTTTCTATGAAGGATGTTCAGTTTGCAGAACACATTAATTTGCACCAAATTTATTTTTGACACAGGTTTTTGCTGGGTATTAAATGTGTATCAGCATTGATAAGTGCTCTTTACTGCATATGTTTGCTAATCACACAATTATAAAAACTGCATTTTTAATGACAAATTAGTAAAAATTGTGAAAAATATGCTCATGCTTAACCCTTTACAATGGCTGAGTGGTTTAAAGCACTCACCATTAAAGATCATTGCCATCTTGCCTTTGTCTGCATGGGTTTGAGTCTTGGGTTTGGCAAATGTGGGTATGTGAGAAAGCTTGCCAGTAGTTTTTCGTTGGTCAATGGTTCTTTCTGAGATTTTTCTAGGTTCTTCCTCTACCATTTTTACTGGTTCCATGTATAGCCAATCTTGTGCTGAAGAAAGTGTTAAACCCTACGATATGAACAAGAACAACAACAACTATAACAACTTGCTTAACATTGTTTTCTTGAAATATCAAACAACCTTTATGAAAAGAAAAATAGGGATGGGGTTTGGGGCAAAAATGCCTTCAAATGTAGACTGACACAATCTCATCATTAGATTTTCATTCTTATATCATCAGCAATATATAAAAATTGTCTATAGTAATAAAAATGAACATATAATATATGGCCTTAGGTCAAGTGAGGATATGATGGTCTTTCATCAGTTGTCTGCCCTTTATAAACACTACATTTTATATCTTCTCAGAAACTGGTAACACTTTGAAACTTAGTTTTTGGGACATGCAGTATGATGATGATACTTGTGATGTGGTATGGCTTCCAGATTCTGTGGCAACATCTAACACCTATTTTCAAATTATTTGCCTTAAAACAGAACGAATCGCAGAACTACTTTTTTTTATGAAGCTTGTTAAAAATGTTTTATTTATTGGCCTATCAAAACTCTGATCATGTAGCTTTCTTAGCAACAAAAAATTTTCCAAAGCAAGCCTCATTTTATTTTAATGAAAAATGTATACATCTTGAGTTATTTCATTGATGCAGCATACATACTATATATATATATATATATATAAAAATATATATATATATATATATATATATATATATATATATATATATATATATATATATATATATATGTATATATGTATATATATATATATATATATATATATATATATATATATATATATATATATATATATATATATATATACACACACACACACATGTATATATGTATGTATATATATACACACACAATGTACATAGTTGGATTGGAGCATGTTCATTTAATTACTTTTATTAGTGCTTTAGTGTGTGTGTTTGTGTATGTGTGTGTAACTATGTACATGTACTTCGAATGTAAATATGCACATTTATATTGGACCACAAGGAGGATTAGTTCTATGCAACAAATTGTGTCACTTTCTTGAAACAAAGTCATTATTATTAATGTTATTATTATTTTCCATTCCGTAATCTATCACTAAATGTATATTTTTTTAATTTTTGGAGCATAATTCTCAAACTGTTGATGGTGTTTTAACAAACTTGGATTATATCAAGCAAATAATAGAGGCACCTTGTCAAGCTTAGAATTATCTGGGTATAAAATGTTTCTGTTGCTATGGAAACAAAGCATGACATTAGTATATAAATTGAGTGTACAAGGCAACAGCTATCATTTTCATTCCTGGAAGTTTATTTTAAAACCTTTCAAAATGTTTTGACATGCCAAGAGAATTGCATAGAGATGTGTTTTTATGTTTTGATCAAACTTAGTACACATACCAAGAGATTTGCATAGAGGTGTGTGTATTTTTATGTTTTGAATTTTATATACTTAGAATTTTCATATTACCATTTAAACAGTGTATAATAAGTTGTCCATCCATCAGTGTATAATAAGTTGTCCATCCATCAGTGTATAATAAGTTGTCCTTCCATCAGTGTATAATAAGTTGTCCATCCATCATTGTATAATAAGTTGTCCTTCCATCAGTGTATAATAAGTTGTCCTTCCATCAGTGTATAATAAGTTGTCCATCCATCAATGTATAATAAGTTGTCCATCCACCATCAGTGTATAATAATAGTTTTCTATCCATCAGTGTATAATAAGTTGTCCATCCACCATCAGTGTATAAGTTGTCCATCCATCAGTGTATAATAAGTTGTCCATCCATCAGTGTTTAATAAGTTGTCCTTCCATCAGTGTATAATAAGTTGTCCTTCCATCAGTGAATAATAAGTTGTTCATCCATCAGTGTATAATAAGTTGTCCATCTATCACACTGTATTTTTCTGGAGCGTAGCTGATTCAATGTTCAAGATATCTTGAATAAACTTGGTATAGACTAGTGGTCCAGATGTGAATTGTGCTATTCATGCAAAACTTGGTATAGACTAGTGGTCCAGATGTGAATTGTGCTATTCATGTAAAACTTTGTATAGACTAGTGGTCCAGATGTGAATTGTGCTATTTATGTAAACCTTTGTATAGACTAGTGGTCCAGATGTGAATTGTGCTATTCATGTAAAACTTGATATAGACTAGTGGTCCAAATGTGAATTGTGCTATTCATGCAAAACTTGGTATAGACTACTGGTCTAGATGGGAATTGTGCTATTCATAAAAAACTTGGTATAGACTAGTGGTCCAGATGTGAATTGTGCTATTCATGTAAAACTTTGTATAGACTAGTGGTCCAAATGTGAATTGTGCTATTCATGTAAAACTTGGCATAGACTAGTGGTCCAGATGTGAATTGTGCTATTCTTTTTATTCATTTTCATTGTTGCTTATATTTTGGTCTTTTTATTTATTATGATCCATTCACTATCCACACTTTAGCTTTTACATGCAATAGACAAGTGGTGTATCTGTCCAATTGTTTTTTGTATGACATTTTGTGTAATGATTTCATCTGTCTGTCCATAATCAGTCATGGTCACTTTTATTTTCAGGGCAAAAGTAATAAATCATTTAAAATTTTTCATTGAAATTTGTACTCATATGGTGCTAGCACAAGTAGTATAATAATTTAGAATGCGGGACCATAGGGTACTTTCACTTTTCCTCCAGGAAAAATTTGGCTCGAATGACAAAGTGTTAAATTCTAATTAGATTTTATCTACAGAATTACTTAGTTAATTGAGATTAAATTTGTTTGGAATATTTGCAGCTTGAGATCATTTTTGTACCAAGTTCACTCCCATTTTCATTTCTAGAGACAAAACCCCACCTATTGCATAAAATATATTCAAGTTTTTATAAACAGGATTGTCATGACATTTCTAATTTAAAAAGGCATAAATTTGAAACAATTTCTCAAGAGCTGCAGCAAAATATTAATTAATATTGATTAATGACAAATGTTTATATACATAATGCAATCTGTTCATTGATGACAAATGTTTGAATACATGATGCCAACCTGTTTATTGATGACAAATGTTTGAATACATGATACCAATCTGTTGATTGATGACAGATGTTTGAATACATTATATCAATCTGTTGATTGCTGACAAATGTTTGAATACATGATGCCAATCTGTTGATTGATGACAAATGTTTGAATACATGATGCCAACCTGTTTATTGATGACAAATGTTTGAATACATGATACCAATCTGTTGATTGATGACAGATGTTTGAATACATAATATCAATCTGTTGATTGATGACAAATGTTTGAATACATGATGCCAATCTGTTGATTGATGACAAATGTTTGAATACATGATGCCAATCTGTTGAATGATGACAAATGTTTGAATATATGATGCCAATCTGTTGATTGATGACAAATGTTTGAATACATCATGCCAATCTGATGATTGATGACAGATGTTTGAATACATTATATCAATCTGTTGATTGCTGACAAATGTTTGAATACATGATGCCAATCTGTTGATTGATGACAAATGTTTGAATACATGATACCAATCTGTTGATTGATGACAGATGTTTGAATACATAATATCAATCTGTTGATTGATGACAAATGTTTGAATACATGATGCCAATCTGTTGATTGATGACAAATGTTTGAATACATGATGCCAATCTGATGATTGATGACAAATGTTTGAATACATAATGCAATCTGTTGATTGATGACAAATGTTTGAATACATGATGCCAATCTGATGATTGATGACAAATGTTTAAATAGATGACGCCAATCTCTTGATGACAAATGTTTGAATACATGATGCCAATCTGTTGATGGACGACAAATGTTTGAATACATAATGCCAATCTGATGATTGATGACAAATGTTTGAATAAATGATGCCAATCTGTTGATTGATAACACATGTTTGAATATATGATGCCAATCTGTGGATTGATGACAAATGTTTGAATACATGATGCCAATCTGTGGATTGATGACAAATGTTTGAACACATGCCAATCTGATGATTTATCAAAAATGTTTGAATACATAATGCAATCTGTTGATTGATGACAAATGTTTGAATGCGTGATGCCAATCTGTTGATTGATTACAAATGTTTGCATACATGATGTTAATCTGTTGATTGATGACAAATGTTTGAATACATTATACCATCTGTTGATTGATGACAATTGTTTGAATACATGATGCCAATCTGTTGATTGATGACAATTGTTTGAATACATGATGCCAATCTGTTGATTAATGACAATTGTTTGAATATATGATGCCAATCTGTTGATTGATGACAATGGTTGAATATATGATGCCAATCTGTGGATTGATGACAAATGTTTGAATACATGATGCCAATCTGTTGATTGATGATAAATGTTTGAATATATGATGCCAATCCATTGATTGATGAGAAATGTTTGAATACATGATACCAATCTGTTGATTGATGACAAATGTTTGAATACATGATACCAATCTGTTGATTGATGACAATTGTTTGAATACAAGATGCCAATCTGTTGATTGATGACAATTGTTTGAATACATGATGCCAGTCTGTTGATTATGGACAAGTTGTTGAATACATGATGCCAATCTGTTGGTCATAATGGTCAGGATTGCATAAGTTCAAATCAGATAATTTCTTTTCAAAATGTACTCGAGCTGAATTAGATCAGATATATAAATCTAGAGACTGGATTTTAAGCAGATCTCCAACATGTTATTGTTTTTGTTACTTAGTGTACTAATGTTTATGTTTTTTATAAACACAGTTTATATCTTTTCCTTTTCAAAGGCAATTGGTGGGAATATTATCACAGCCAGTCCTATATCTGACCTGAACCCTCTTTTCCTGGCAGCAGGTGCCAAACTGGAGGTTGTTTCGACTGGTAAGTTCTCCAAAAACAAGTCGACTGCATCAGAATATTGAAGTAATTTGGCTTACAAACAAATAGACTTAATTTTAAGTCAACCACAGCCCCTTGATTCATCATTTTTAGAAGATAGTTTTAATGCAGACCAGGTGGAATAAAGAATTAACCAAAAACTTGCTTGGTATAGTACATACTTTTTTTCTCCAAAATATCAGTGATACTGGTTTCAGTACGTACTAATTAGATAGTTGTGTCAAGCAATCTTATGCCAAATTTTTAAGATGTGAAAATGTTAAGAGATTCATTTTCATAAAAATTTATAATTATATTTAGATCTATGAAATCCAGAATTACTTAGAAATGTCTATAAACTAACCTATTATGAGGATTAGAAGAAACAAAATGTGAATATGGAGGCAATTAATCTGAAATTTTAATAAAATGAAATGAATTATTGAAGAAAAGATCTGCAAGAACAAACCATTTCTGTTACACAATCCATACAAATATATAAAAAGTTAAATATTAGAATTAATTTATTAAATAATACAATTATTATAACTTGCAAATAATATAGCATACACTAGCACCTTTGGCATAGCACAGACACTAAGCCTTTGTGTAATATTACATCTAGGGAGGGGGACTTCCTTAGATGGTCTGGAAAGATCAGATGGGGGAGAATCTCATTCCTTAGTAAGGATCATGACTTAGAAGTATGGATAAAGTACCCTGTTATTGTGTTTGTTCTGAGTTTCTAAACATCTTTTGTTTTTGTACACCCTTAATTTTAATTATTTAGCTGAAAATTTTAATCCTTTTATTTTTCTTTTGGAACAAATTAAATAAGATCAGTGAGAGGTTTCGTTAAGAAACAAAAAAGTAATTTAATACAGGACCCAATATTTTTTAAAACAAAAAAATGTTGTTATGCCTCCAAAAATGCATTAAAAGTTGCCATTTTCAAATTATTAACTACAATTGTAAATGAGTATCTTGTGGAAAAATTTGTGACAATCAAGGTTTGTTCAGTTTTAAAATTATATTTTCTGTATTTTCAAATTGATCTGGATATATATATATATATATATATATATATATATATATATATATATATATATATATATATATATATATATATATATATATATATATATACATACACACACACACACACACACACACACATTGAGATGATCATGTTGGCAGTTCTGATTATTTGACATTATGTTGTCCAACTGCTGTTTCCATGTTAGTATTTTCTAGTTTGGATGCAACAGCATTTATAATAAACATCATTTATTATGTTTTTGATTCAAATGTTTTCTCTGTCAGAAGGCTGAATTTTAATTATTTTTTAAAAAAAATATTTTTAACTAGATAATAGCATCTTTGATTTGTGCTGTTTATCATAGAGATATACACAGTCTGACCCTGCTATAACAGGATAGTTGTGAGCCATAGAACTTAACCATGTTATAGATCGAACCATGTTATAAGCAACCAGGTCAGTTAGCTGAAGAAAATAATGCATGTACCCGAAGAAATGTAGGGGGGGATGGTAGGTAATAAATGTGGGCGCAAAAATATGTGCTTCTTTGGCACAGTTATCATCTTAAATCAATGCGTATTAAATAAAAAATATACCTGAAATGAAAGCACTGAAGGCATATATAATATTTTGCTTTTTTCAGAGAACCAACCATTGTTACATATACATATATACTGTTTATATATACATGTCTAATGTAAAGCAATTAATAAAGTATCAACACAATGTACTCACCCGCGAATCATGTCACATATATTGAATCCACAATACAAGTAATGCCATAGAAAATATGCACACACAAAGAGGTATAAAATATTCAATAATTTTGTCACAGGTCATATAGGTCTGAATTCATTGGACAGAAATAGAACAGTCATGTAGCTAATGGTGAAGCACATTTACATTTCAGTATGTCCCAAATCAGTAAAAGTTTACGATAGAGTTTGTAAGCATAAACTTTTTTCCTGTAAAAAGTAAACTTTCATGGTACAGTAAAAGTGTTCCAGTCACATTGGAAAGTGAAACAATCCATCAGGTTCTGTTGCTTTTATTTAAGTTTGGTGCTGTCTTCCTTTGAAGAAAGGTTCTTTATTTTTACTGAAGATTGTAGTCGGCTTTCTTGATGAAGGGTGCATGTGTTATTCAAGGACAGCTTAGAGAACCAAACAAGTTCGCATTTCTTATTGTGGCAGCAACATCAAAAAATTGTATTGCATACTATAGACTGATTTATTTCCCATTTGCTGAGTATGTTTTATAACAATCGGTGCTTCAAAGGTAAGGTTTTCTTTGAAATTTCAGCTGCTATTTTATCTTGTTACATTGTTTTAAAATGAATTAGCTGTTGTATGGTCAGTTGTAGTTACTGTTCCTGGCAGCCTAATGAATAGACAAGAGAGAGCTTTTTTTCTCTTTTTTTCTTAATATTTGTAGTAGTGGACTGATGCATACCTTCCATGCATGCATCAAATTTAAAGAAAAGGTCAATTGAAGATAGAGACACAAGTGTTCTGGTTTGATGACAGGGATTTCTACAGAAAATTTGACTGTACTGAAGAATTTAATTCTGAGTGAAAACAAGATGAATTTTACTTTTACATGTCAGTATATGTAAATATATTAATTACTAGTGAGCGGTCAAAATTCCAATGAAAGATAGATTATGAGATAATGCCATGTCCTGTTGAAAGCCGCTACTAGAAACATGAATTTGACACAAAAGCAGATATCTCAAAACATACAGTACTCATTCTAGATGTCAACATAAGCAGATTATGATATACTGATGCACTGTTATGATGCTTTTGTCAATATGAACAAAGAATTTCTTTATGTAACAATAAATAAATTTCAGTGCATTCTATATCAACTTTGTGGCCTTCTTTTATGTGGCCTTTGAATTATTCCACTCCAAAGAAATGGTTGCATATACATGTTTAAACAGCCCACAATGTCGTCAATAAAATAATAATCGTCAGATGGTATATTTTGCTGCCAATAAGGCAATATATAAATTGCAATTTGCAACATTGGTGAAGCCCTGAGTGATTCCAGAAAAAATTTTTGCACATTGTTTTCTTATCTTCAAGAAGTATACACTATTTTTTCCTTATGAGAAAAATGCATATAAAATTTCAGAAGCAATGCCACAAATTTTTTTTGTCATGTATGAGAAAGATACATGTATATGAAATTTCAGGAACCACACCATGACCATGTTATATCCGAATTCATGTTATAATGGAGTTCACTATAGCAGGTTCACACACACACACAATATATATATATATATATATATATATATATATATATATATATATATATATATATATATATATATATATATATATATATATTACTTTTTGTTTTATCCACCTGAACTCTAAGCAGAAGTGAGAATCAGGTGTATTGATTTTCATATATCATTCTGTTACCATATATTTCTGTAAGAAATGCATGCCTTTTTAAAAACTGTTTAGGCCCTAAGATGTCACTAGCAGACCTGAATTAATGTGAACATTATTGGAAACAGTTCAGGCCCAGATACTACTCCAGTGGCCTAGTATTTATAACGTCCACCAAGGATATGGGTTGTTGCAGTTTGAACCCCGGCTAAGACATACCAAAGCCTTATAAAAATGAAACTGGCAGATGCCTTGCTTGGCATTCAGCACTAAGAGGTTAGTATTTGGACTAGTTGGCCTGATATCAGGATGGTTGAACTGGGGGGAGGGGGGAGGACATGATGCTACATGCCTGCAGCATTATGTCCCAGTGCTAGAAACAACTGTAAACTGCCACTGCAGACATCATGGCAATAAGACTGAACAATTGTTAAAGCTGCATGAAACACACAAACACACACACACACACAGACACTTTAGGCCGACATTAGCAGATCTGAAATTATGTAATTCGTAGAAAATGAATGGATAAGTATATGCAGTGTCAACCTTGATCTTTTGGGACATTGTGTGCTGAAAGGTTCAAGTCTATGTTGTGTGCAGTTGGTAAGTGTCGTACACAGATGTATATGGTTGGGAAATATTTGGGAAGTGTTTAGTCTGGCTTTTAGCAGAGAAGTCTATATCTTATTGTTAGTGTATACCAGTGTATTGTATTTAGTCAGGCATTAAGCAGAGAGGTCTATATCTTATTGTTAGTGTATACCAGTGTATTGTATTTAGTCAGGCATTAAGCAGAGAGGTCTATATCTTACTTTTAGTGTATATCAGTGTATTGTACTTTTCAGATGGAGGAAAACGTAAGATAACAATGGATGATAAATTTTTCACTGGATATCGAAAAACTGCATTGAACGATGATGAAATTCTTTTGTCTATCATGCTTCCATTCACAAGAAAGGTAAATACTAATGTACATTTATGTCATAAATACAAATAAACTTGTACCTTCTTAATTTGACATACAATTCAACTTGTAACTTCTTAATTTGACCTGCAAATAAACTTGTATCTTCTTAATTTGACCCGCAAATAAACTGGATAGCCAGAAGTAAATTGTGTTTTTTTTTTATACTACACGGCTTTTCACTGATTCTCCAGCACATTTGTATTAACCATCTTTAAGCATATAAAATAAGAACATCAGTTAATTTACTGGAAAAGCTTCTGCCAAAGACTGGTTATATTGATAATTAAACCATTGCTATTATTTAATTGCATATTGACAGCCACAAGTGCTTATAAGTAATTTCCCTTTGCAAAACTACTGTTAATAAAAAAGAAAAAACAAAGGCAATATTTTTTCAATCAGATCAGAGTTTTTTCTTTATGTTTTTTTCCTAAGAGAGTATTTTTTGCTATCAAAAGAGGGGAGAAAAGGGAGATCTGGACTTTTCTCTAGCAATGGTATTTTTGTACTTACTTTTTATAATGTATAAGATATTCACCAAAAATATAACCACTTGCACATTCAAAAAGTGCCAGCTATCAGCAACTAGATGCACATATTTTCAATTTTGTGATGTATGTAATCTATTGTCTCTAAATGTTTGTAGTATATACATTTTCTGTTGTCTTAATGTGCGATCAGATTTAACTTACTATTAATAAACTTTGTCATTGTATCAAACATGATATTATTATTGTACTTTGTTGTTATGATGGTGTTAAGTTGATGATATTGTTAATTATAAAAATGAACACATCTCAAGGAGACCAAGTAAAGATTTTGTTCCATGGCAGGTGATTCTCATCCAATAGCTGTATGCAAAGAATGTCAGAAGTAAAAATTATTAATATCACAATATGTACTTTTTTTGCAGCATGAATACATCTTTGGATACAAGCAGGCCTACCGCAGAGAAGATGATATAGCCACTGTTAATGCTGGAATGAGAGTTCTGTTTGAGGAAAACACTAATGTTGTCAAAGAGATGGCCTTGGCTTATGGAGGAATGGCACCCACAACTGTCATGGCGAAACAGACAGTGAACAATGTTATTGGAAGGTCAGTATGCTATGCTTAGAATTTTTAAAACTTTTGGATCTTAAAGAAACTGAACTTAGATATGAAATGTAATTTTTAAAAATGTTAGGGAGATTAATTAGTGTAATAACAATGTTAAATCTGTCATCTTGATAGTCAGTAATATGTATATCAAGCTGTCAAGAAATAATTACTTTTCTTTTTCAGATATGTTACCCATTTATAATGCCTTAGGAGAACTATGACAGCCTCATAGATCCAGCACTCCTAGGCTAAAACGTTTTAACTTATTAGTCCAACGTAGTCTGTTATCTAGGTGACAGTTAAAGTGATCTTCCCTTGATACAGGGATGGGTGTTAAATCCCATGAATAATTTAGTTCTGCTCATGCTTGATGCTGTCTACAGATAGAGAGAGGGCCCTGTGGTCAAGTGGTCTACAGATAGAGAGAGGGCCCGGTGGTCATGTGGTCTACAGATAGAGAGAGGGCCCTGTGGTCAAGTGGTCTAAAACACTCTCTGTTAGGGATAACTGCCATCTCACCTCTGTCTGCAAGGGTTCAAGTTTCAGGCTCTTCCACTGTGGTTACGTGAGAAAGCTTGCCAGTAGCTTCTCATGCGTTGGTGGTTCAATCTGGGATTTTCCTGAGTTCCTCCACCATTTATACTGGCTGCCATGTATAGCATATGTTGTGCTGAAAAATGGCGTTAATTTCTACAACAACAGACAGTGAGGTCTTGCAATCCACATACATGTATTTTGGAAATTTTCTTCATAAAGCATGTTGCAGGCATGACATCTTTGAAGGGTAATAAACTCCATTTATAAATTTCCAACTTTTCTGTTCTTTCATTCTTCAATGAAAATGTTTGAAGACTTTTAATTGTCATCACTTTGCCCTCTTTACACACCCTTGGTACATACCTGCTCAGGTTGTGTCCCCTGACATTGCTTTCATTATGCATAATTAAGTA
Organism: Potamilus streckersoni; assembly: GCA_016746295.1. Classification (NCBI taxonomy): domain Eukaryota; kingdom Metazoa; phylum Mollusca; class Bivalvia; order Unionida; family Unionidae; genus Potamilus; species Potamilus streckersoni. The sequence goes on from JAEAOA010000161.1 coordinate 441,154, forward strand.
CATGTCTGGTGTGTAAAATAGAAATAATGCTGCTGTATAATTTCTGCTACAGTTGGAGACAGGTAAGTTTTCTATATTTATCTAGTCAGCATCCACATTGTATTACTATATGTGATGCTCTACTGATTTTACCTGTAGAGGTCATCATTTTATGCAGGTACCACTGACATATAATTTATATTATAGCATCTGCTTTGTAAGTACAGTCAAACCCACTTATCTCAACCTTGGTTATCTGGAAAACCTGTTTATGTCAAGCATTTCAGTCTGGTTCTGAAAAAAATCCTTTGTTTTGCTAATTTTTCCTTATTTATCTGGGCCCTTGTTAAGTTAATATCCCCATTTCGGTCCGAAGTAACATGTGGACCTGCTTATTTCAACAGAAGGACTCATACATTTTTTTAAAAAATAAGAACATTCAGCTATTTCACTCTAACTTCATGATCCACATGTACATAATTAGAAAATTCTTCCTGAACAATGCCAATGGAGTCTGCAATCTCAATCTCATCATGCATTGAGACAATACATGTCAAGGTTAATTGTTTACATGCATTCGTCGACAATGGACTATATAATACATAAAATGAGACTACTATTTCACAAAAAGAGTATCATGAATTTATTCAGTGTCCAAAAATCATGGAATTGAATTTTTTAAAAATCTTAATAATAAATATAAATTATTTAGACCACACATTTACATCTCAAAAATCATTTGAATGAAAGAAAAAATGCCTGATTATTTCTTTTAGCCATTTGTATTAGGTGATTTCCAATGATTATTAGCATTTTTTGTTATCTTATAATACTATATCCAATCATAATACACATACACCTGCCCAGCCACCCTGCTGATACATCCACATAGCATGCCTTCTGCATTAATAGTAACTGACAGGACTTGTTACTCCATTATTTAGGGCATATTACTCAAACTGCCACCTATGTGTGCAAGTAACTTTTAGCTTTTTATTAAAAACTTTTTAGCCTGTGAGAGCTGGGTTTGTGAGGTAGTAGTTGTTCTTTTATGGTATTATGATAAGTAAGTATTATTGAAGAAACATATTTTAACAGACGAATTGGTTTCTTCCTTAACTTTTCCAGAATATCTTTGTCTGAAAATATATCTGTTGTAATGCTTGTGTGTTGTTGTGTGGGGTCAGTTGAGATCTGGTTGGAATTGAGCAAGATAAATTATGTTGCATTGTAATTTTCATTTATGGATAAAGAATTCTGGTTTCATTTCTCGTGTTTAGTTCAAATTTTGTTTGTAAAACTTATAGAATGTTAGTAATTTTCATATAAATGTACTGCATTTGGTGATAAATGTGTACAGTACCCAGAATGCATTTGGTGATAAATGTGTACAGTTCCCAGAATGCATTTGGTGATAAATGTGTATAGTACACAGAATGTAAATGTACTTCATTTGGTAATAAATGTGTATACAGTACTCAGAATGTAAATTTACTGCATTTGGTGATAAATGTGTACAGTATCCAGATTTCTAAAGTGACCAGCTTTAAATTATATAGTTACTTTAATTTCTGCTCAAATAATATATAACTTCAATAAAAAAAATGCCTGCAGACTTGGTGTTACAACAGGAAATAAGAATGACTTCAAAATAGGAATGAATCTGATTGCTCAGTTCTGTCCTTATGTACACCTTTTATTGTGACTGTATTTCACCCCCAAGTGATAGATGTACTACTCAATAAATATTTTGAAATATTTATTTATGTGACCTAGCTCATCCAAGGGAAATTACATAGTTCTTTTACAACCTCCCAAAATCCCACCAGCCAATTAAAAAAATTAACCCAGATCTAATAAGTTTTATTATTAAGATTATCATTAGCAATTGTCAACAAAGACATAAGCTTTTATTAATAGATCCTATGTAATTTTGTACTCCTAATGTTCCTAAAACATAACCTAGTCATGTAGGCTTTTTAACTGAAATCCAGCAATGAATAAAGATAAAACAATTACGTAAAATCATGTACAGGAGTTAGGAAAAATATAGATATACATAACAATTGTGAATCATGTCAGCATTTTGTAGCTCAAGATAATACTCTTATTTATTCCACAGAATGGTATTCATAGTGCTGTCAATGTTGATGGTCATCAATCATCTGCTTTGGAGAAGTGCTAAAACATTCCTTACTTAACATTCCATCTGAATTATTCATCATCTTTAATAAAGCTCCTGATCTCTGAAAATTTCATGTTCAAATGAAAATTATTTCAGAGCATGGTTTGTGAAAAATGTATTGCTCAGGATATATATATATATATATATATATATATATATATATATATATATATATATATATATATATATATATATATATTTATGATGGTATTTGATTTTATAATTAAAAATAATATGATGTGATATGCATTGCTATTAGCTCACTTGGACAGAGGGCAGTGAAGTTTATGTGATGGTCCAGCACATAGTATCCATTGTCCAGCACATATCCATTGTCCAGCACATAGTATCCATTGTCCAGCACATAGTATTCATTGTCCAGCACATATTATCCATTGTCCAGCACATAGTATCCATTGTCCAGCACATAGTAATCATTGTCCAGCACATAGTATCCATTGTCCAGCACATAGTATCCATTGTCCAGCACATAGTATCCATTGTCCATTTGCTTGCTATTGCTACTCCTGCAAACTGGGGGGAATAAATTAATGAATTTAGTCAGCTGCATCCTGAGGTCTTGTTTGTCCTGACTGAAAATTTTGCCACTCAATCTTCCAATATGGGCAAGAAATAGTCCTGAAAGGAAGTCATGCCCCAAGCTTCAATATTGCCAGTAGAGTGGCCATTTTGAAAATATAGATACTCTAACATTTTGTGATGGATAGGTTGCAACTAAAAAGCCACTTTTTTACATAGTATCCAAAATCTAATGTCCAGTATGGTTACTTTCTCTCAAATGGATTATTGTTACCAATATACTTCTAATGTTATTTAGATGGGCTAATATGAAAATGGATTTGTGATCTCCAGTATGGCACTAAGGCAGTCATATATTAGAAATCCTTTTGAGGACTCTTTCTCTACACAAATTTTCATCTCTACATGCAGTTTTCATGAAGACTTCTTTTGAAATTTGATTGTTACTAAATGAAAATGCTGCTGATATGACCTCCAACATGACCTTCATTAGGCCATTATGAAATTCTTTTTTTGTTTTTGCCACTTAGGATTTGATTGTTGTATCAGAATGGTGTTGTTACTGAAAGAAGTAAAAATTTGTATTTTCTTAGACACATCTGTCCTGGAAGTATTTCATACAACCTTCATGTCATTATATATGCCTACATATATTGAATGTATTAGGATGACCTCTGTCCATAATTCAGTCCACAGAGTATTTGGCATTACCAGAATTATTTTTTTTAATTTAGATGTGAAGCAGTCTCTTGCCTACAGAAAACTTATAAGTATTAAAGCTTGTCCATTAATTTAGGAGAATAACATAACATGGAAGTACTGGTAAAAAAAGAGAAAGATACTTGCATTTTTTAAAGTTATTTTATTATTTTATCTTGGTGTTCCAGTTTCTTTCTTTCTTGAAACATCCTCCTACTGCATCTGCAAGCCCCACTTTATTGTGATGCATTTTATTGTCCCTTAATATTTTTTTCCAGACTTATATATATATATATATATATATATATATATATATATATATATATATATATATATATTATATATATATACCTGCAGGTCATGGGAAGATGATTTGGTGCAGGATGCATGTCACTGGCTTGCAGATGACCTCCCCCTAGCACCTGGTGCCCCAGGAGGTATGGTGGAGTATCGCCGGACACTCACTAGCAGTTTCTTCTTTAAATTTTATCTCACAGTCCAGTTACAGCTCCAGACAATGGTAAGGAACACTGATAATTCACACTTTATAAATATTCAGTTTGTAAACGGATATTTGGGGTAGGATTTACTTTTGTGTTTTGCTTTCAGCTTCTTAAACAGGGTTTGAATTATCGAGGTTTTTTTTAATTAGTAGCTACAATTCAAGTCTTTTCTTTAAAAACTGTCTTGTGAAAATTTGTTTAAAATAATCAGAGCTTTAATAATGAAAATTGAAATGTAAAAATTATGAAATGGTAGAGTGACACAATTTTGTCACTTTTAGATTTGATTAAGTTATTAGGAATTTTTAAAACAATTTTCTGCATTTTTCAAGTGTTCATTTCCATCTATTCAGTATGTGTCAAATACTATTCTGCTTTGTATTATTTACTTCAGCACACCAAGTCCAAGAGTCGTGTACCTTCATCCTATAAGAGTGCCACATCAGTATTTTATCGTGACCCACCCAAGAGTTCCCAGGTTTACGATGCAGTGGCATCAGGACAACCCCCACAGGACCCAGTTGGTCGAGCCATACCTCATGTATCAGCCACTAAACAGGTCACAGGGGAGGCCATTTATGTCGATGATATGCCCAGATTTGAGAGTAAGGAATTGTTTTATAGACAGCCTGGTCTATATAATCTGAGTTCCATTTATCCGGTAATTTTAATGCCTTGAATTTGAAAACTTTTCTGCAAGTCATTTAAAATGAGACTTTGATATCTGGCAATTAGTTGCAAGTCATTTAGAATGAGACTTTGATATCTGGCAATTAGTTGCAAGTCATTTAAAATGAGACTTTGATATCTGGCAATTAGTTGCAAGTCATTTAAAATGAGACTTTGATATCTGTCAATTAGTTGCATCATACAATTTAAATATCAGCAGTTTATTTTTGATTAGAAGCTTGACTGTATATCCAGCATTTGTATGCTCTAAATCAATTTTCTTGATTTGCCATGAAAAGATGACATTTTGATTAGAACTTGAATTGATGTGTTGGGCAATTGGTCTTTCAGTTTCTAATCTCAGGCTTGGTCAACATTTTTTCTGGAGATTTTTTTTCAGACTCATATAAAGTCTGTACAAGTTTTGAAAATGTTAGTACTAGTTTTATTCTTGGCAAATTTTATTTACTTTTCGAGGGGGACTTTTTTTGGTCCCTGCTACAGTCTAGTACAATTTCAGATTTTTAATTTTTCTTTTAGTCTAGAGCATTTTTTTCCAACATATTTTCCTGGACTCTTTTCAGTCTCTTCTCAAAGCCAGTATAATTTCAGAATTTCAGTGCTACTTGTAGTCACTGTCATCTGAATACAATGTTCTGGATATTTCTCAATCTTTGCTAGAGTCTGGGATATTTTCATAATTTTAGTACTCCTTTTAGTGTAAACCAATTTAATATCGTGTTCAACGGATTTTTCTAGTCTCCATTATTTACTGATAGTTTAGATAGTTTAGTAATTTTAGCATTACAGTACTTTTAGTCACATCTATATTAGTTTTATTTTTATTTGGTTTCCTTGATTATAGTTACTTATAAAATCAGTATAATACATGCAAATTTATTATTGTTACCAACATGATATGCAGCATTGGTAATGCTTGATATATATATAAATCTTGGATCCACATATATAGCTGTTAAACAGTAGGTACCTACACATGGTGCATTGGATAGTGTGTGTGTGTGTGACTTGAGGTCAGCCACTTCTAACAATGTAATAATATAGCTCCATTTGAGGTCAACGACTTCTAACAATGTTACAAAATACCAACAATATTAAATTCTTGTTATGGCCCCATAGTGTCATCTTCATTGTAAATTCCCATTAGACTCCATAAATTGTGATCAACCACTTGTGTCAGTGTAACCATTTATCACCATTGTTAAATTAAACCCATGGGTCATTGTTTGAGGCTTCCACATATAAACCATTTTGGTGCCTACATAATTATCATTTGAGACCCAAGAGGATATAGTATGCTACCAAGACGCTACCAACCATTTCCAAAAATAGAATTTCCCATTTCAGGCAATGGAGCCTTCCATGTGTTACCCTAACAATTGGCTTATTCCTAATTCCTGTTTATGACTATAGACATTTGTACAACTACTAATTGGTTCATCAGTTACCAAGATTAATTAAATTTCATTTGGTTGAAAATTTGTGGAGTTTAGCAGTCATTTGAAATATACAAAAATTGGTATCCTCAAAATTATGGTGAATTGCCTCTTTGTAAAATTGGTAATTTTCATATAGCTTGCATTCTATCTTGTCTTGGTCTCTTATTTCCATCCAAAAAGTACTCCACTAGAAAAATATAAATATGTCTAGACATTCTGTCTTGTTATGCAGTGGTCTCTCAGTTGATCTCATTTCCATCCAAAAAGTACTCCACTAGAAAATATAAATATGTCTAGACATTAAAGGTTGAACTTTGCAGTGATAGATTGTTTCAAACATTCATGCTATTTTGATGTCCCACCCATTCACATTATCCTGATACAAGGCCAACCAGTCCTAATACTAACCTCTTAATGCTGAGCGTCAAGTGAGGCAACTGTTATTACCATTTTTTGTAAGTGTTTGGTATAACTCGACCAGAGATTAAACTCCTCTATCCTAGGCAGACACTGTAACCACTAGGCCACCGGAGCAGTCATGCATTTTTGAAGAGAAATAGGAATCATACATTTTATGTATTTGTATAGTTTGAAAATGCTAATGGTGATTGATGATGTGCAAATATTCATATTAGCATTTCACTGATGGATTCAATGTGTTGATTAATTTTACAAGTACAAGGGTTTGCCACAAAAGTAGGAGGTAGGTCTGAAGGACCTTCCCCTGCAGGGGTTGCATGGCTCCAGGGAAAAAAGCCCCCTCCTGGCTATATTTAATTTTTAAAGAATTGATGGGGGCAAAATCCATATATCCTGAAAGCAAATAATCATTTGTGGAACATGAATATTGGGTACAAAATGGCCTTTTTAAGATTTAAAACTAAATAATTTCAAGGTAACACAATTTTTAATGATTATGATTGCTTTTCAATTTTCAAACAACAAAACACATTGACTAGAGTCATAACTAGGGTCATGCATTTAGAAAAAGCAACCATCTTTGTCATCATCTTCTTCAAGCTCATCTCTAGATAGTAGGTTAAAAACTGTTGAGTAGGCATGAATTTCATGTGAAACAAGTTCTGCTAGTTCATCTCTTGGTACTTGATCTTTCTACATCTGTTTGAGCAGGTGCAATACTTGTTACAGCTTTTGGACTTGAGAATTATGGGATTTAGTGACATTTCTCTGAGGTGTTAAAATTTCCTTAAGATATTCATGAGCCAGCATAAGAAAACTTTTTCAGAACATTAAAATAATTGAGGAGCAGGTTGGTTAGACACAGAAATGCTCCTAGGACTCAATGCAAGCTCAGCTGCTGATGTTTATGTACATAATGTTTGAGAAAGACACAATTCAATTTCATCTGACATGGATCATCTTTAAATTTATATTTTGGAGTCATATTTGTTTTGCTGTTCTCAATTTTGACATCAGCTGTTTTTATTTAACTTCAGGATTTAATTAAATCATGCAAGTTCATGGTGCTAAATTAACTGCTCAGCTGCAAGCATTTTCTTACATAGATTTGATTAACTCTGACTTAAATGTAATCTTTATGACATCATAATAACAAGAGAGAATTGACATGGAAAAAGCTTCAAAAAGCAGAATAGTTTTATATTATTTATAAAAATAAACAAGCTCAATTTAGAAATATATTCACAATATGAATTTAATTGTATTTGCTTACTTACAAATTTTTTATTGATTTACTTGTAGGTAGGTTGTTGTGACAAAGTTGCTGGGGAAAAATCTCTTGACCCCAGCACATGACACCATTGTAGATTGCTTACAAACATTAACCATCATTATAACCCTTAAAGTGACACAAATAAGTTATTTTTCTGTTGTTGTTGTTGTGGGGCTTAACGCCATTTTTCAGCACATGATAGACTATTCATGGCGGCCAGTATTAATGGTGGAGGAAGAAACCGGGAAATCACCGGAAAGAACCACCGACCCTCGATAAGCTACTGGCAAGCTTTCTCACATATCCACAAATTCCCAAATCCTAGACTCCAACGAACTCATGCAGACAAAGGTTAGATGGCAGTGATCCATAACAGACAGTGCTTTAGACCACTCTGCCACTAGGGGCCCCTTTATTTTTCTGTATTTTTGCTCCTTATTCTATACTTGATTTAACTCAATTACATTTTTTCTGTTATTGAGTATTATATTGACTCTTTGTGATTTGAGATTAACTTGTTACCCACAAATTGATTACAGAAGTGATATACCTATTTAAATAGAGTATTTATCAATAAAGCTTTCTTAATACATCGGCAGGTGGTCTAGAATTGTATACATCCATCACAGTGTGAATTGCATTATGGCTCTAGAGAAGTCTTTGTTTGGCCCAGTCTGTTGTCTCTTATGCATCATGCATCATTTAACTGCAGAATTAAATTTGAACTGAAAAAAACAACACTGATCCAGATTTGACCAGTTTGGCAGAGAGCATCCTGACATGATGGCTTTAACATTTGACTAGTTTGGCAGAGAGCATCCTGACATGATGGCTTTAACATTTGACTAGTTTGGCAGAGAGCATCCTGACATGATGGCTTTAACATTTGACTAGTTTGGCAGAGAGCATCCGAATATGATGTTCTTTTTATACCAAGCCACTGTCAAATACATCTACCATTATAAAAAATATAAAGATTCTTCAATAACTTTTCAAAAAACTCTCAGCTGAATTTATTTTGACAGAGAGTACCTGATATAATGGTCTTTAACAATTGATATACACAAACAACCAGCCATAATGTGGTATAAATCTATTTATCATCTGTTTTTTATTTTAAATTCATTACAACTTTATGATCTTTAAATAAGTTATAGAAAAGAGTGAAAACCAATACATTTTGTAAAATTCAACAGATAATTTATTTCCCTATATTACAAAGTCAAAAATGTAAAAGGAACCTTCAGTATTACAAATTAAATCCCAAATAATCATAAAATTTGTAACTCAAGTCCTGATTAAAGTTCTGAATAAGCTTTAATGCTATTCCAAAAAAAAATAATCCATGGCTAGAAGTGTTGATTTGCCTGTGGTGGTCTTTCTCATAGTGACATGCAAACTGTCTTTTGTTGAATCATAATAATACAATTCAAGACTATATCCTTATTTGAATTTTAATTATAAGTCCAAGTCTCTATTTCCATGAATTTCTGAGCACTTTGTACTTCTGGTAAAGAATAACTTAAATCATTTGAATAAATAAATTCCAACCCAAATGAAATATGGGACACAACAATAATACAAATGTTTCTGCTCAGATTTTGAAGCACAAATAAATAATTTTTCCATTAACAAGATTATATGGTCCTCTAGCTGATCTCGGGTCATAATTAGTATTTGTTTTAAAACAATTACCTAATGAAAACTTTGATTCAGTATGTTCCAGATGTTTACAAGATAAAATCTTAGTTATTATTAGGTGTGTTCCTAATTATAATGAAGAACATGGCGAACACAATGTCTTTGATTCAAACCTAGATAAATATATTTACTTCTATTAATAATAATCTTAATATTAAACCCATACTCATAGAGAAAATATTAGCTATATATTGTGTACAGAGTGAACAAAAATCAATGTTTCTGGTCAGGTAGAAAATGAATTTAATTTTGGACAAGGTCTGACATACCATTATCAGTAGCTTACAGTGAATTTAAAAAAATCTAAGAAAAACAATGCAAATTAAATATATATAAAATTAGTCATATGTACAAGAAATTAATCCTTATGGATCAGGAAATAACATTTAGTTTTTGAAACATTTACAAAAGTTAGTTGTTTGCATTTCACTAAGTTCTATATCTGGTTTTGTCATGGACAGTATTTTAAGTCAGTGTTCACACTCTGAAACTTGATATAGCAGGTATGTATGCACATTAAAATGTATACACAGAAAAACCTCTTTAATAGACACCATTGGACATGAGAACTTTTCAATGTAACTAGTATGTATACACAGTAAAACCTCTTTAACAGACACCATTGGGCATGACAACTTTTCAATGTAACAAGTATGTATACACAGTAAAACCTCTTTAATAGACACAATTGGGCATGAAAACTTTTCAATGTAATAAGTATGTATACACAGAAAAACCTCTTTAATAGACACCATTGGGCATGAGAACTTTTCAATGTAAAACCTCTTTTATAAACAACATTGGGCATGAGAACTTTTCAATGTAAAACCTCTTTTATAAACAACATTGGAAATGAGAACTTTTCAATGTAACAAGTATGTATACACAGTAGATCCTCTTTAATAGACACCATTGGGCATGAGAACTTTTCAATGTAAAACCTCTTTTATTGACAACATTGGGAATAAAAAGTTTTCCTTATGGAACCACATATTAATGACCATTTCTATTTTTTTCCTTCTAATAAAAACCTGTTGCAAGAAGTTCAACAATTTCTCCATTCAGATCACCTCTTCCCATTATTTTAATCATAGGGTCATTAACTTAATTGTTGTATTTTATTCATGGTGTTATAATTCATCTTGTAATTTGAATTTTTATAGATGGCTTATACCTGGCATTGTAGGTTGTACTGTATTTAGATCTTTTATAGATGGCTTATACCTGGCATTAATATTTGTAGGTTGTACTGTATTTTTATCTTTTATAGATGAGCTCTACCTGGCATTTGTTTTGAGCACCAAGTCTCATGCTGACATAGTTTCCGTGGACACAACAGAGGCATTTAAAGTGCCAGGTGTTGTGGATTACATAACTGAGAAGGATGTCCCTGGGTCAAAGATGTATGGAGTCATAATACATGAAGATGACTATGTGTTTGCTATCAACAAGGTATGAAAGGACAGGTCAAAGTTAGCATGCATTTCTCTCTCTGAAACTCATACATAGTTTCATGTCAGCTGATTCACAAGCTGACTGGAATTGTACCTATTAAAGGTTGCTCACTAAAATAGTACCTATTAAAGATTGCTAATTTAAGTAGTACTTATTAAAGGATGAAGTCTTGCTGAACCTATTGCTGTCTGGGAAGTCCAGACCTTGTTATGGTATCCTAGTATCAAACAAGTGAGACTTCTGAAAATGAGGTGCCACTCCATTGCAGGTTAATTTTCAAGTCAAAGAAAATGCAATGGAATTGATGCATGTAAAGTTGTAGCTGTTCCATAATTAAAGTGGTTGGGGGTAGGAAGGCACTTAATTAAAAATGAACTGTGTTTAAAATCCAGTCCATTCGAATGAATGGGTGGTGGGGGTCTTTAAAACTGCTTTCTAAACACATACCACACCACACCACACCATTCTAATGATGGCACAGCCAATAGATCTGTGGCTTAAATAAGAAACAGCATTGACAGTTGGACAACTCAAGCTCAAACTTTGCAATAATGAGTCAAATATGTTAAAATTCTTCTGTACCACTTCTTTAGTCTGTACTATAAATAACATAAGGTGATATGTTAGAAGCAAAAACACAAGAATCATAGAGTCAGTACAATACCATGCATTATTTTATCACCAGATTGTTCTTTAAAATCAGTAAAGAATTAAATAATTATTTATCTTGTACTGTATCACGTCATAAACTTACTTTAATTACAACATGCCAAGTAGTGTTGAACATTATAGCATCATTCAAGTGGATCCTGGCACAATATGATTGCATCTGAACTTATAAATAAAGACTGACAATCAGAAACAGAAGCTGGGCATAAAATAGTTGTTATTAGTACCTGTGGATTATTAACTGGCTGATAAATTAGCACACTGTATAAGTAAGATAGTACAATTAGTTACAGTGTATTTTCTATGTTATATTCATATTTAGTTACAGTGTATTTTACAGTGTCTGCCTTACACTTCTTTTCAGTAAGTTTTCAGTATATCTCTCTAAAAAAATTGTTTTCTAATTTTTATTAGTATCCCATTAATCACACAAAACTGTATTCTAGTAAAGAGGGCTTCTATATAACTACAACACAAGAGTACACTTGTCCATTGACTTGCATGCACTTTTCTAACAGTATTTATGTTCTATTTATAGCAGCTGTCCTATTTCCAAGATATGTTTTGGTTTCTACTTTCAAAACGTTGACCTCAGATTCTATTTATAGCAGCTGCATGGCTTAGTCAAAAGAAAACAGACTGGCATTCATATTTTTTAATCTTTGGTCCCAGATTCTTTGTTTTAATTCATATTTGATACAAAAACAGTCTGTAGGTATTGGGTGCTAAATGTAAAGTCATATTTGTTCTAACTGATGCATGTATTAGAGCAAAATGATTTTTAAATAATTTTAAAGATGGATTAGAAAAAGACAAAAACACCAATTCAAAGATGAATACATTAATAACATAGTACAGTGTTTCATTCTAGGGCAGCTTCACACCCATCGCATGGAAAGGATTTTAATATTGGTCATGGTAGTAACTTTGATGTGGAAAAACACTTGAAAACTAAGAAACCTTGAATTAGCTTGTGTTACTAACTCCAATACTGAGGTAACTTCATTTTTACAGCAGAATTCAATTACGGGCATGAATGTTGCAAATGCAGGAGTTACTTACCATGTTCTTAACAGAACACAGCCTGCCCCTAGTGGTAGAAAACTGTGTAGGTCTTTTGTTCATCTGGATGTTTCCTAAATCCAAATTTGCAGAAAATATGTATTTGCATAAGCAAAATCATCTGATATTGTTTGGTGTTTAGCTTACAATTGCAAAAGCCATGAAAATTGGGCCACTTGTTATTGCCACAGATCAGATGAGAGTAGTGATTATGATGATGAAACGTTGTACACAGTCTGTGTTAGATACATTGACAACAAAAAGACAGTGTTCTTCTTTCATTACCAGAAGTAACATGATGTGACTCTCGACTATGATCGACTATGCCTAAATATTTCCTAAAAGTAACTGACCATTTAAAACAAGCTAATACATCATTTCATGTACACATGCATGAAGGTCAGGTGTGATAAATAGAAAAAATCAGATCTTAACACAAATAATTTGACTACAGTGTCAATACAATAGATTTTCTGTTTACCCAGTGTATCCAGTCTTGGATTCAAGATGTGAAAGGTGTCTGTCATTCAGTCACATGAATTGTAGTCTTCAGTGATTTCCCATTCCTGGGCACCTCAATACAATACTCATTGGAGACTTTTTATGCCATTGAAAGCGAATGTCTGCAGATCACTGTGTAGTAGCTTATTTATGGCTAAGATAGTTTGCTCAACACATCTAATGTCTGTGACACAATCCTCATCATACCTGATGATGTCCATGGATGACTCAACCTTCGGTGCATACAGTCACCATCTTGTCTGCTGGATATGAAGATGTCCTTGGAAAACTCAGCTTTATGCACATCTGTTCAAGAAGCCTTTTCACTAGTGCCTTCAAGTTCTGTCTTGATGTCATCTTACTGAGTTCCCACATTCATCTACTTTTTAAGCAAATCAGTTCAAGACCCAAGCATGAAAAAGCCTTTTCAGAAAAACTACACACATCTATTTTTAGTTATGAATTTTACAAAGTCCTAACCATTAACATGAGTTATGTGGTTCTTGTGCATGGCTTGGTTACTCCACATGGCAGCTCACCTCTTAGTGTCCATTTTCATAGGTGCTTTCATTAAACTCCAATTTACAGAGAGAAACACTTTTCAATCCACAACAGCACTGTGCAAAAACAGACTTGATTTTCCAAAAGGGACTAGAGCAGTAGAGAGGACACCTGTAAGGCACATTAGATGGGAAAAACCTCCTACAAACCTTATTCCTTGGTAAGGGCCCAGTTTCAAACAAGGACACAAATGGTGAGAGCATAGCCAGTATCAGGCCACTTTCTCTTTGCAGTAACCATTCTCAAGAGAATTTCATCATGCAGTCCTTGTCTGATATCCCAATTTGTTTCAAGTGTGGGTGGGTGGGTGGAGTCTTAAGAACTGTAGCACTGTGTCAGTGATCAGTAGGTCTTTCACATTGTGTTAGAGGGGCTGTCAGTCACATTCCTCCATTCTCCTCTGTCATGAATGTTTCTCTTTGCTATCAACTTACACAGAGACCCATACCTGCAAAATGACACTATCAATTCAACTCTCTTCATGAAGGTGGTGGTAGATAGTCAAAAATGTTTCCCTATGCCAATGACAAGTTATGATTTTTTCATAGCCTTAGGCTGTCACAACTATACATTTAGGCACATTTGTTCAGAATGGAGAAGACAGAATGGATCCTAATTTTCGTTCAAATTGGAAATGTTTTCTATCAGCCAAATTCTACAAGATGAGCAACTTCATTTTCCCATGCAATAAATATTGACTGAATATTTTACTTTTGTTACTGTTATTGTTTATTTTATATACCTTTAACACAATTTTAAGATACTGATTCTATTTTAATAATTTTCTCCAGCATTTATTTTGCTTCCTGGCATCCAATTCGATGCAAGCTTAGCAATGCACTTCACTTATTTCACCTGAATAAGCCATGCTTTGTTGTAACAATTGACAGAAATAAAAAATTGTGTTTTGTAGGTAGTTTAAGCTGGAGAAAGGCAATCACTCCATATGTATTATATATATGAAGATCTAATGGGACCATGCCTGTGCTATATATATATATATATATATATATATATATATATATATATATATATATATATATATATATATATATATATATTTGTACAGGTCTGAAGAGATAAGGATCACCATTTAAGCAAAATGGCTAACCCAGGCTAGCCTTGCCTCCAAATGCTGAAACAATGCTACACACAAGTTATTCATCCCAACATAGAACTGCCGAACCTGCATGCCTGGCTGATATAAAACAATCCCTAAAAATATGCAGTTCTGTGGACAGAACTGTTTTGGCATAAAGGCTTTAAAGCTTCTCTAAAGGAAATGAGTCTTGTTCAGCCTATAAAGAACTAAAATCAAATAAATTTCTTGTGCTTAACAGCAAATGCGATTTTGCCAATTTTCATCAACATAACATTGAAACATATCATTGAAGCTGTGGTATGGAGGCTGGATTTGTTTGGCCCAATAGGCTCAGTTCCCATCAACATAACATGGAAACAAACTGCTACATACCGATATCATTCAAGCAGTGGTATGGAGGCTGGAGATGTTTGGCCCAATAGGCGCAGTTTCCATCAAAATAACATTGAAACAAACTGCTACATACCAATATCATTCAAACTGTGGTATGGAGGCTGGATTTGTTTGGCCCAATAAGATCAGTTTCCATCAACATAACATTGAAACAAACTGCTACTTACCAATATCATTCAAGTTGTGGTATGAAGGCTGGAGATGTTTGGCTCAATAGGCTCAGTTCCCATCAACATAGCATTGAAACAAACTGCTACATACTGATATCATTTAAGCTGTGGTATGGAGGTTGGAGTTGTTTAGCACAACAGGCTCAGTTTCCATCAAAATAACATTGAAACAAACTGCTATATACCAATATCATTCAAATTGTGGTATGGAGGCTGGAGAAGTTTTGCCCAATAGGCTCAGTTTCCATAAACATAACATGGAAACAAACTGCTACATACTGGTATCATCCAAACTGTGGTATGGAAGCTGGAGATGTTTGGCCTAATAGGCTCAGTTTCCATCAACATAACATGGAAACAAATTGCTACATACCAATATCATTCAAGCAGTGGTACGGAGGCTGGAGATGTTTGGCCCAATAGGCTGTTTCCATCAACATAACATGGAAACAAATGATTCAAGCTGTGGTACAGAGGCTGGAGATGTTTGGCCCAACAGGCTGTTTCCATCAACATAACACTGTGTTATGGAGGTTGGAGATGTTTGGCCCAATAGGCTGTTTCCATCAACATAACACTGTCGTATGGAGGCTGGAGATGTTTGGCCCAATAGGCTGTTTCCATCAACATAACACTGGGTTATGGAGGCTGGAGATGTTTGGCCCAATAGGCTGTTTCCATCAACATAACACTGGGTTATGGAGGCTGGAAATGTTTGGCCCAATAGGCTGTTTCCATCAACATAACACTGGGTTATGGAGGCTGGAGATGTTTGGCCCAATAGGCTGTTTCCATCAACATAACACTGTGGTATGGAGGCTGGAGATGTTTGGCCCAATAGGCTCAGTTTCCATCAACATAACACTGTGGTATGGAGGCTGGAGATGTTTGGCCCAATAGGCTCAGTTTCCATCAACATAACACTGTGGTATGGAGGCTGGAGATGCTTGGCCCAATAGGCTCAGTTTCCATCAACATAACACTGTGGTATGGAGGCTGGAGATGTTTGGCCCAATAGGCTCAGTTTCCATCAACATAACATTGAAACAAACTGCTATATACCAATATCATTCAAACTGCGGTATGAAGGTTGGAGTTGTTTAGCACAACAGGCTCAGTTTCCATCAACATAACATGGAAACAAACTGCTACATACCAATATCATTCAAGCTGTGGTACGGAGGCTGGAGTTGTTTGGCCCAATAGGCTGTTTCCATCAACATAACATGGAAACAAATGATTCAAGCTGTGGTATGGAGGCTGGAGATGTTTGGCTTAATAGGCTCAGTTTCCATCAACATAACACTAGTATGGAGGCTGGAGATGCTTGACCTAATAGGCTCAGTTTGACCTGGTGGAACCTAAATCTGCAACACATTATGCTACTTTCCATTGTCATTCTGAAGCTTTGTAACAGTGAAGATTAATCTGTTTCTGCTGGATTTTGGAATGAACATTTATTCTCAAGATTACATCCATTTGCTAACATGTTAACTCTAACATACTCTTTACACACAACTAGAAGCTGCTTCACATGTTAAGAGACCAGAGTCAGGGCCAATGTCAGATTAAGGGGATTTAACTCTTGTGTCTTTGAATTATTTTTCTAAAGTTTTATCATCTTGGTATGTATTTGATGAAGAAACATTTTTGGAGTAAAGGACATTTTTTCAATAAAAAATTACTTACCCAATTATAATATAGGTACAGCTTCCAAATCCATCCTTGCACTTTTGCATCCCTGGAAGAGTGTGTAATTGTGATGAAAGGACTCTCAACTTGCTTCTATCTTGGCAAGCAAATGTAAAGTGAGGACTTATCAGCACTTTGTATTATTAAAACAAGCCAAAAGACACTGATAGGTCTAGGAAGGAACATTTAATATACTATAAATTTCTATATGGGGTTGGTGCCAATGTTAATGGGTTTTCTGTTTTGTGGGTACTAGTGTTAATAAATTCTCATATTTGGGGGAACCGATGTTTATACATATTCTGTTTTGGGGGTACTAGTGTTAATGAATTTTCATAAATACTATTTTGGGAGTACCAGTGTTATTAAAATTTAAAGTTCCAAAAAGTTTGGAATTTAAAGACCAGATAAATCCATGATTCATCTGTGAAAATGGAATAACCCATTCCAAAATCTGATAATTAAAGGACAAATGAAAAATGTCACTTGTCACAAAATCATGAAACTGTATACCCATTGAATGAATTTTACAGTTAAATGATCTTCATAAAGTAATAGTAAAGTCATGAAGCTTATTTTGGATAAATTTTGGTTTATACTCAAATAGTAATTACATTATTCATTGTTTGCTTTACTTTGCACCAGTTAGATTAATACCTGATACAGGTGTGCATTTTAATTACAGGTAACCACTCAAGGCCAGGTGATTGGAGCTGTTATAGCTGATACACAGGCACATGCTCAGTTGGCAGCCAAGCTCATTAAGGTTGAATATCGGGAACATCCTGCTGTAATCACCATCAAGGTGAATAGCTTCCTGATTTTGACTCACTGGACTTAATGATCAGCTTAGAGGTGTATTAGAGTCAGACGAGTTTTGATTGACCTTCCATGATGACTGAATCTCCATAAGGAAACAAATGTTACCCAATTTTCTATTAAGGTCCCCTCATGACCTTGTATAAAAGAAAAAGAGGAATCTAATGAAAATAATGTCACGCATGTATGCATTTGATTAAAACAAAAGCATTTTAATTGACATTTTGAAGGTAAATCTGTTTCTCAGGAAAAATGTGTAAATCAATTTGTTTTATATAAATTAACATCGAGTTTAAAATCAATGAATTTTATATAAATAAAAAATCAAATTTAAAATCTGTTTGTTTTATATAAATTAACATCATGTTTAAAATCGATTTGTTTTATATAAATTAACATATTTAAATTAATTTTTTTTTATAAATTAACATCCTGTTTAAAATCAATTCAATATAAGTTAACATCATGTTTAAAATAAATTTATTTTATATACATTAACATCTTGATTTTTGTCTTCCACTTGACCTTAAGTAACAGCATATTTCTAAAACAAAATGCATTACCTAATGGAAAATAACCTTCTAGAAAGTTCTTAATGTTTGCCAACAAATGTTAGTTATAAGTAGCAGTTTTGTTACTAAAATTATAATAAATTTGCTGGACAATGTCAGGTACACCAGGTAAATTGTAGAGGAATCCCAGTAACCTAGACCCAAATAAATATATTTACTGCTATTGATAATGATGATAATAAATCCATGCACAAAAAATATTTTACCTATGTGTTAGTTGTTTACAGAATAACAATAAATCCAGAACAATGTTGGTTATGTAGAAAATAAAGAAAAAATAATAAAAAACCAAGAAACAATGCAAATAAAATATACATAACTGCTTGCTGAGATTGCTACTCCACCCTATTTCCTCCAAAGTCATCATTCATATCCAGTTATACTGGTTTTCCTTCTTGCTGCTTTATATATGTCTTCACTCGATACCACTTTGATACAGTTGACATTATTCTTTCAGATGGCTATTATGTGTATTTAATTTGTACAGTATGGCTCATTCATATCAACATCACTTATGGATACATGTCAAAGCACAAGCAAAATCCATCATCTATTGTTACTACCAAATTTATCATGCTTACATTGATATGGACATAAAAGTAAATGTCTATGTTGACATGTTTTTGTTTTATAATCATTTATGTTGAAAGGCTGCCTGTTCTGACCTGTAATTTGTTCTACAATTGTTTAATGCTGCCACTGCAAAAAGAAATATACATTTGTTAGTCTTCCAAAGTTGACCTTTCACACCAACTTCAGTAACATAAGCACCCTTCATAATTAAAGCTGGATACAATCTTTAATTTAAAACAATGCACCTGCCTTCAAAGAAAGCCAGCACTAAACTTAAATAAAAGCAGATTAAACTGATAAATAGTTGCATTTTCTAAAGTAATTTGAACATATTAATTGTACTTTGAAAGTTTCCTTTTTGCTGGAAAAAAGTTTATGCTTATGATTGCTACCAATAGCAGTGTAAAACACAAATTAAATTTCAGTCTTTTGAAACTATAGATGTCTCGCTATATGACTGGAAAATTGTTAAGGCTACGTTAAAAGTCCAGATCACACACACACCCGTACTCACACAGATATCTAGCCATCAAATAAATTGAAGGTGGGACATTATGCAAGGATGTTTGTACATTTTTTTTATTTTATTCACATTTTTGTATTTCTTTATAAATAGCCTCATGCTACTTGGTAGCCTCAGTGAAATGATACTTGTAGACCGAACTCCAATTGAAGTACAAATAGCATGTAAACAACTGTATCATGCTACTTGGTAGCCTCAGTGAAATGATACTTGTAGACCAAACTCCAATTGAAGTGCAAATAGCATGTAAACAACTACCTCATGCTACTTGGTAGCCTCAGTGAAATGATACTTGTAGTCCAAACTCCAATTGAAGTACAAATAGCATGTAAACAACTGCCTCATACTATTTGGTAGCCTCAGTGAAATGATACTTGTAGACCAAACTCCAATTGAAGTGCAAATAGCATGTAAACAACTGCCTCATGCTACTTGGTAGCCTCAGTGAAATGATACTTGTAGACCAAACTCCAATTGAAGTACAAATAGCATGTAAACAACTGCCTCATGCTACTTGGTAGCCTCAGTGAAATGATACTTGTAGACCAAACTCCAATTGAAGTGCAAATAGCATGTAAACAACTGCCTCATGCTACTTGGTAGCCTCAGTGAAATGATACTTGTAGATCAAACTCCAATTGAAGTACAAATAGCATGTAAACAACTGCCTCATGCTACTTGGTAGCCTCAGTGAAATGATACTTGTAGACCAAACTCCAATTGAAGTGCAAATAGCATGTAAACAACTGCCTCATGCTACTTGGTAGCCTCAGTGAAATGATGCTTGTTGATCAAATTCCAATTGAAATACAAATAGCATGTAAATAACTGCCTCATGCTACTTGGTAGCCTCAGTGAAATGATACTTGTAGACCAAACTCCAATTGAAGTACAAATAGCATGTAAATAACAACCTCATGCTACTTGGTAGCCTCATTGAAATGATACTTGTTGACCAAACTCCAATTGAAGTACAAATAGCATGTAAATAACAACCTCATGCTACTTGCGACAATGACTATTGTAGAGAATTCTTTAGTGACACCTGTTTGTTGATTGTGGGATGTCGATCAAATGAGCACTATCATTTTTTTATATATGTGTGTTTTCTAATGAGATGTGACCTATATATAAATTTTCTAACAGGTACACAAATTCATGGATTTGTAATATTCTTGTACTGTGTACTTAATGCATTATGGATTGTACTAAAGGAATGTAAGTTCTTAATATACAGGTGTATTGCAGTCTAGTTTGTCTTCATTCAATAAAGCTCAGAATTCTTTATTTTCTTGCAGTGTAAATCCTACCATCTATATATATATATGTATATATATATATATATATATATATATATATATATATATATATATATATATATATATATATATATATATATATATATATATATATATATCTTATAAATTTCATTTGTTGGCAAAATTTGACTTTTTTCTTCATTCCTCCCCCACATATCTCAACCTGTGTTTGTGTCAAGAGAATGTTGAGATAAATAGGTATTACTGTAATGTGGACCTGATTGTGTCAAGAGAAATGTTGAGATAAATGGGTATAACTGTAGTGTGGACCTGATTGTGTCAAGAGAATTTTGAGATAAATTGGTAATACTGTAGTGTGGACCTGATTGTGTCAAGAGAATGTTGAGATAAATAGGTATTACTATAGTGTGGACCTGATTGTGTCAATAGAAATGTTGAGATAAATGGGTATAACTTTAGTGTGGACCTGATTGTGTCAAGAGAAGTTTGAGATAAATAGGTAGTACTGTAGTGTGGACCTGATTGTGTCAAGAGAAGTTTGAGATAAATGAGTAGTACTGTAGTGTGGACCTGATTGTGTCAAGAGAATGTTGAGATAAATAGCTAGTACTGTAGTGTGGACCTGATTGTGTCAAGAGAATATTGAGATAAATAGTTAGTACTGTAGTGTGGACCTGATTGTGTCAAGAGAATGTTGATATAAATAGTTAATACTGTAGTGTTGACCTGACTCTTGTCATGAAATGTCTACCAGATTTTTGTCATGATTATAAGAATTATACAAGATGTTTACTTGATTGTAAGTTCAGGACATGACCTTGTTTATGACCTTTTCCATTATGAAATGATTAGTTTTTAGAACATTCTGTTGCATATTAGATCGTGTGACAGTTTTATATAAAGATATGTTTTGTAAGCAAAGTCTTAATTCCAGTTTTCTTGTAAGTCATTGGGAGTTTATGACAAGATTTTACATTTGTGTTAGATATAATTAGAGACGAATTATTTATTTAAATTATTCATTGGACTTAAAAAATGCAAGCTGACATTTAAGGACTAAAATATTAATTTGGGATTATTGAAGACTCATTCAGAGGCATTCTGTATATTTGCATATGTGATGGAAGATTTGATTATTTAGGATTTAATTCACAATGTTTAAAGTGTTTGTTAAATTTTTCATGTTGTAACTTAGAGGACTAAATTCATTGTTGATTTTACTAAGCTTGTTGGTTTCACTTCTTTCTGTTACATACCTTAAGAGCTTCTGTCATAACACTAATTTGAAACTGAGAAAAACTATCTCTCTCTCATATATATATATATATATATATATATATATATATATATATATATATATATATATATATATATATATATTAATGATGAAATAGTGCAAAGGTTGGCATGCATGTTACTCTTCTACAACCTAGAAGCTTAACATTGTATTTCATGTTGCATTGTAAAATGTTTTCCTTAACTTCTCTTCACAGGATGCTATTGAAGCCAACTCGTACTACCTGACACCCAGGACTATTCACACAGGCAATGTTGATCAGGCATTTTCCCAGTGTGACCACATTCTTGAGGGAGAAACTCATGTCGGGGGACAGGAGCACTTTTATCTTGAGACACAAACCACGCTAGCTGTACCAAAAAATGAAGATGGAGAAATGGAGCTGTTTATCTCAACTCAGAATCCATCTGAGGCACAGGTGAGATGCGTTCGGACACCTTGAAAGTATTGACTGCTTCTCTGTCAAAAGTAGTGGTAGCCTGCTACCTTAATGCTTGTAGTTTTCATATTCAGTTGGCTACTAAGTCATCATTGTTTTACATTATCATACATAATAGTTGAAAATCTGAATGATTGGACAATGTCCAAGTTCTCACAGATTTAATCAATTCAGTTGCCCCCTTCCCTCCAGAGGATTTTACGAAGAATATTCAAATGAGGCAATATAAATATTACAGGGTTTGTGAGATTTATAAACAAACATTTTGTCAAAGACCATTATTTCTAGATTCTTATGGCCTTCCCTACACCAATTTAGATATTTTTGACATTGGTGTTGGACTATGAAGTCAGACTTGTTTTCTGGCCTATCAAAATTAAATGACTTTACATTGAACCATACCCACATTAATTAATAGCAAGATGACTTATCTTCTCATGATTTTCAAGTATAACATTTGTTGTCTTAAATTCATTCACAGATGAGACAAAACTACTGTACTGTTGAAATCTGAATAGGTTATATCCATTTTGCATGAAATTGCAGTTAGCAATTTCAGTTGCCTTTTTGTTTAGGTTGCAGTGAATAATTTAAATTGCCCTTGTGTTTAGGTTGCAGTAACTTCAATTGCCCTTGTGTTTAGGTTGCAGCAACTTCAATTGCCCTTGTGTTTAGGTTGCAGTAACTTCAATTGCCCTTGTGTTTAGGTTGCAGCAACTTCAATTGCCCTTGTGTTTAGGTTGCAGTAACTTCATTTGCCCTTGTGTTTAGGTTGCAGCAACTTCAATGGCCCTTGTGTTTAGGTTGCAGCAACTTCAATTGCCCTTGTGTTTAGGTTGCAGCAACTTCAATTGCCCTTGTGTTTAGGTTTCAGCAACTTCAGTTGCCCTTGTGTTTATGTTGCAGCAACTTCAATTGCCCTTGTGTTTAGGTTGCAGCAACTTCAGTTGCCCTTGTGTTTAGTTGCAGCAACTTCAGTTGTCCTTGTGTTTAGGTTGCAGCAACTTCAGTTGCCCTTGTGTTTAGGTTGCAGCAACTTCAGTTGCCCTTGTGTTTAGGTTGCAGCAACTTCAATTGCCCTTGTGTTTAGGTTGCAGCAACTTCAATTGCCCTTGTGTTTAGGTTGCAGTAACTTCAATTGCCCTTGTTTTTAGGTTGCAGCAACTTCAATTGCCCTTGTGTTTAGGTTGCAGTAACTTCAATTGCACTTGTGTTTAGGTTGCAGCAACTTCAATTGCCCTTGTGTTTAGGTTGCAGTAACTTCAATTGCCCTTGTGTTTAGGTTGCAGCAACTTCAGTTGCACATGTGTTAAGATTGTGGTGAGTAATTTCAACTGCTCTATTGTTTAGCTTGCAGTGAGTAGTTTCAGCTGCCCTTGGTTTTATGTTCAATGTGTAATTTCATTTGCCAATGTGTTTAGGTTCAGCAAATAATGTTCATCTTTGGCTATGTTATGTTACCTGTGTGCAAAGCCTCATGGCATATACCTAACTTGGTCATTTCTTCATATATCTCAAAATAAAGGCTGCAATTGTACACAGTAACAAAATGTATCAATGCTTCTAGAATCTGGTCATAAATGATATGTGATCTCTGAGAATGGTTGACTTTGAAATCAGTTTTTAATATACTTTCTTATGATCACATTGGCTTTCTCTGAAAAGTCTTGGTCTGATCAGATGTGTCAAAAATCACAAACAGTCATTAGAGCTGTACGATTTTCTGTTTCATTCAGAAAAATAATACTTCGTTTGATGTAAAAATCGAATGTAAGGACATGCCTCTTTAAGAATGTTTAGATATGTGGGAAAAAGGAGATGAGAATTAAATAGATTCAATCTTCTCATGCCAGCATAACATGAATCAAGACATATGAACATGTAGTTGTTCAATAGCTTTTAATGAATAAACCAATATCCATTACTATTGCTGTGAATTACGTTTAATGAATAAACCACAATCCATTACTATTGCTGTGAATTACTTTTAGTGAATAAACCACAATCCAATACTATTGGTGTGAATTACTTTTAATGAATAAACTACAATCCATTACTATTGCTGTGAATTACTTTTAAATGAATAAACCACAATCCATTACTATTGCTGTGAATTACTTTTAATGAATAAGCCACAATCCATTACTATTGCTGTGAATTACTTTTAGTGAATAAACCACAATCCATTACTATTGCAGTGAATTACTTTTAGTGAATAAGCCACAATCCATTACTATTGCTGTGAATTACTTTTAATGAATAAACTACAATCCATTACTATTGCTGTGAATTAGTTTTAATGAATAAACCACAATCCATTACTATTGCTGTGAATTTTTATGAATAAACTACAATCCATTAGTATTGCTGTGACTGACTTTTAATAAATAAACCACAATCCATTAATATCACAGTGAATTCATTTTAATGAATAAACCACAAATCATTACTATTGCTGTGAATGACTTGTAATAAATAAACCACAATCCATTACTATTGCAGTGAATTACTTTTAGTGAATAAACCACAATCCATTACTATTGCAGTGAATTACTTTTAATGAATAAACCACAATCCATTACTATTGCTGTGAATTACTTTTAATGAATAAACCACAATCCATTACTATTGCTGTGAATTACTTTTTAAATGAATAAACTACAATCCATTAGTATTGCTGTGAATTACTTTTAATGAATAAACCACAATCCATTACTATTGCTGTGAATTACTCTTAATGAATAAACCACAATCCATTACTATTGCTGTGAATTACTTTTAATGAATAAACCACAATCCATTACTATTGCTGTGAATTACTTTTAAATGAATAAACCACAATCCATTACTATTGCTGTGAATTACTTTTAATGAATAAACCACAATCCATTACTATTGCTGTGAATTACTTTTAATGAATAAACCACAATCCATTACTATTGCAGTAAATTACTTTTAGTGAATAAACCACAATCCATTACTATTGCAGTGAATTACTTTTAGTGAATAAGCCACAATCCATTACTATTGCTGTGAATTACTTTTAGTGAATAAACCACAATCCATTACTATTGCTGTGAATTACTTTTAATGAATAAACTACAATCCATTACTATTGCTGTGAATTAGTTTTAATGAATAAACCACAATCCATTACTATTGCTGTGAATTTTTATGAATAAACTACAATCCATTAGTATTGCTATGACTGACTTTTAATAAATAAACCACAATCCATTAATATCACAGTGAATTCATTTTAATGAATAAACCACAAATCATTACTATTGCTGTGAATGACTTGTAATAAATAAACCACAATCCATTACTATTGCAGTGAATTACTTTTAGTGAATAAACCACAATCCATTACTATTGCAGTGAATTACTTTTAATGAATAAACCACAATCCATTACTATTGCTGTGAATTACTTTTAATGAATAAACCACAATCCATTACTATTGCTGTGAATTACTTTTAAATGAATAAACTACAATCCATTAGTATTGCTGTGAATTACTTTTAATGAATAAACCACAATCCATTACTATTGCTGTGAATTACTCTTAATGAATAAACCACAATCC
Organism: Potamilus streckersoni; assembly: GCA_016746295.1. NCBI lineage: Eukaryota > Metazoa > Mollusca > Bivalvia > Unionida > Unionidae > Potamilus > Potamilus streckersoni. Next base: position 467,280 of record JAEAOA010000161.1, read on the forward strand.
ATTACTATTGCTGTGAATTACTTTTAATGAATAAACCACAATCCATTACTATTGCTGTGAATTACTTTTAAATGAATAAACCACAATCCATTACTATTGCTGTGAATTACTCTTAATGAATAAACCACAATCCATTACTATTGCTATGAATTACTTTTAATGAATAAACCACAATCCAATACTATTGCTGTGAATTACTTTTAATGAATAAACCACAATCCATTACTATTGCTGTGAATTACTTTTAAATGAATAAACTACAATCCATTAGTATTGCTGTGAATTACTTTTAATGAATAAACCACAATCCATTACTATTGCTGTGAATTACTCTTAATGAATAAACCACAATCCATTACTATTGCTGTGAATTACTTTTAATGAATAAACCACAATCCGTTACTATTGCTGTGAATTACTTTTAAATGAATAAACCACAATCCATTACTATTGCTGTGAATTACTCTTAATGAATAAACCACAATCCATTACTATTGCTGTGAATTACTTTTAATGAATAAACCACAATCCAATACTATTGCTGTGAATTACTTTTAATGAATAAACCACAATCCAATACTATTTCTGTGAATTACTTTTAATGAATAAACCACAATCCATTACTATTGCTGTGAATTACTTTTAATGAATAAACTACAATCCATTACTATTGCTGTGAATTACTTTTAATGAATAAACCACAATCCATTACTATTGCTGTGAATGACTTTTAATAAATAAACTACAATCCATTACTATTGCTGTGAATTACTTTTAAATGAATAAACCACAATCCATTACTATTGCTGTGAATTACTTTTAATGAATAAACCACAATCCATTACCATTGCTGTGAATTACTTTTAAATGAATAAACTACAATCCATTACTATTGCTGTGAATTACTTTTAATGAATAAACCACAATCCATTACTATTGCAGTGAATTACTTTTAGTGAATAAACCACAATCAATTACAATTGCATTGAATTACTTTTATGAGATGACCTAGCAATGAGGCCAGTTGATGATTCTGTGTATTTCCCTGTCATCCCTCTGTCCATCAACTTGTTGACAGTCTTCATGCCACGGATCTGATAAATTTAGACTGTATCATAAGGATCTCCAACAAATTCATTTCAGTAATGACTTACACTCACTTGTATATGATGATCTCTTGTGTTTGATTGCCTGAGATTGTAACCACTGTCTGTGGTCCACTTTTGATCAAATTTGTTAAATGGAATTGTTTTATCAGAATGTCTGATGAGCTTGATCATAAATAAAATGTTCATGATGATTTATGATGAAACCTTGTATCTAATTGGCTGAACTTGCCAGCCTGGAAACAGAATTCAGACTGGAGTTTGCTCCAACATGAAAGTTGGGATATAATTTTCACAGGGTTATGCTTTTGCAGTGCAAAATATACCAGCATATTAAAATGGTCAACTGCAAAATGAATGATGTCAGGCCCACTTTAGTTTCTTTTTAATCATTTCAGTTTTTAGTGGCAGAAGTCCTTGGAGTTCCAGCCAACAGAATTCTTGTTAGAGTAAAAAGGTTAGGTAAGTATGAAGAAACTGTATCAGGAAAGGCATTTTTTTTGTTTTCCACTTTAATAACCATAACAATTCTCTATGTGACATGCTTACTTGACCCTTTCAACTAAGAGTGAAGACAGCTCACTCAATGACATGCTTGTTTGCCCCTTTAAACTTAGATTGAAAACAGCTCACTCTGTGACATGCTTGCTTGCCCTTTCTATCTTAGATTGAAGTCTCAACCAATGACATGCTTGCTTTCTCTTTCTACCTAAGATTGAAGACTCGCTCAATGACATGCTTGCTTTCTCTTTCTACCTTAGATTGAAGACTTACTCAATGACATGGTTGCTTTCCCTTTCTATCTGAGATTGAAGACTCACTCAATGACATGCTTGCTTGCCCTTTCTACCTTAGATTGAAGACTTACTTAATGACATGGTTGCTTTCTCTTTCTACCTTAGATTGAAGACTTACTCAATGACATGCTTGCTTTCTCTTTCTATCTGAGATTGAAGACTCACTCAATGACATGCTTGCTTTCTCTTTCTATCTGAGATTGAAGACTTACTCAATGACATGCTTGCTTTCTCTTTCTATCTGAGATTGAAGACTCACTCAATGACATGTTTGCTTTCTCTTTCTATCTGAGATTGAAGACTCACTCAATGACATGTTTGCTTTCTCTTTCTATCTGAGATTGAAGACTCACTCAATGACATGCTTGCTTGCCCCTTTCAACTTAGATTGAAGATTTACTCAGTGACATGCTTGCTTTCTCTTTCCACCTTAGATTGAAAACTCACTCAAAGACATGCTTGCTTTCCCTTTCTGCCTTAGATTGAAGACTCAACCAATGACATGCTTGCTTTCTATTTCTACCTAAGATTGAAGACTCACTCAGTGACATGCTTGCTTTCTCTTTCTACCTTAGATTGAAGACTCACTCAAATATATGCTTGCTTTCTCTTTCTACCTAAGATTGAAGACTCACTCAGTGACATGCTTGCTTTCCCTTTCTACCTTAGATTGAAGACTCACTCAATGACATGCTTGCTTTCTCTTTCTACCTTAGATTGAAGACTCAACCAATGACATGCTTGCTTCCCATTTTCAACTTAGATTAAAGATTCACTCTATGACATGTTTGCTTGCTATTTCTACCTTAGATTGAAAACTCACTCAGTGACATATCCACTTGCCCCTTTTTACCTTAGATTGAAAACAGCTCACTCAATGACATGCTTGCTTGCTTTTTCTGTCTTACATTGAAGTCTTTCTAGTATGACATTCCCTGTATATGTTAGGTCCCAGGCAAAAATATGTTCCAAAGCTTTGGTTGAAGTTTGTTTCCTAATATTTTGTAACGAAGGTCTTTATCGATTCATGGATGAATTATTATGAAGTTTGAATAATTCAGGTAAGACATTTCATTTAATGATATACTTAATCACCTCACTAATAGGAAAAAATGCAATAAGGTTTTGGTTATAGTGTTGTCATTTGATTCCTTAACCCCAGATGAATTTTCTTCTTCCTACTTGGGATGAACTAGTATGAAGCTAAGACCAAGTGTTCACTACCATGCATGATTTACCTTTTCACTTTGGATTCAAGGTCATGGTCATATTACATTTTTATTAATGTTTGGGTAAAAGTGTGTCATTTTTGTTCATATTTTCTAAACTCCAGGATGTATTTTTTCATACTTTGGATTAATAATTATGAAGTTAGGACAAATCATTCAGAAACCTACACACTTCCTCCTTTGACCTTGTGGTGAATGTAACAATAACATTATCATTCTCCTCCATGCTGGCTTGCCCCATTAACAACATGGTTAAGTATTGTCAGGGTTTCAAAATCAAAGGTTCTTAGTATTAGTAAGTGTAATTGTTTTCTCTATTTCCATATTTTTCTTTTTGTATGATGTATGTTTTTGTTATAAATATATTATACCTCCTTCTTTTCATGGCATTTTACATGAGCATGTTTAAATTATTTCCCGAAACAAAATTCACAGAACCCTTTGAAAATATTTTAGTCTTCACATGTATATTTTTGCCTTCAGCCTGTGAAGACCACATTTTAAACTTTATATCTCTAAATAATGCAACCTTGCATAATAGCTACCTACTTTAACAGCATCCTCTCAAATCCAGCTCTTCAGAGAATTTTCCCCATAATTATTTATCTGTTGTCTCAGTTCAAGGGCCAGTATCCTGGTAAAGTGTGTTGGCACCATATTTTTAATATGCTAGGCTTACAAGAAATGGTGAAAGACAATATGATCCAAAATATGGCACTTTGAAGCTAACATCACTGAGAATTGTGTTTGCATCCAAAACATTTCTGGTAAATAGTGTTGCCAATCTATTGTTGTGGTATGCTTGAATTAGTTTACTTTTGCTTTGCTATGGTAAATCTATTGTATGTTTGTAGTTTTTTGTGTTACATGTTAACCATAATGATCAGTATGATATTTATACTACATGTAATATCACCTGATTTCAAGTTTTATTTATACTACATGTAATATCACCTGATTTCAAGTTTTATTGATACTACATGTAATATCACCTGATTTCAAGTTTTATTTATACTACATGTAATATCACCTGATTTCAAGTTTTATTTATACTACATGTAATATCACCTGATTTCAAGTTTTATTTATACTACATGTAATATCACCTGATTTCAAGTTTTAGATACCATAGCAATGCTTCAATATAAAAACATTAAATTTTCTTTTGTAAAATTTAGAATTTTTTATTTTTGATATAAATTTTGCTTGCATGTCACTGCTTTATTAACATCCCTGACAATGTACAACTTAATACAGTTAAATAGACAATAGCAATGTACAAATTAATACACAGTTAAAAAGACAATAGCAAAAGGGTCAGGGTTCGTGTGCTGAAAAATTGCGTTAAGTCCAACAACAACAACAACAACAACAAAATTTTCCATGTCAGATAGCTGAAATTAGAACATAAAGCTGAAATTAGGATATGATTATTTTAAAAAAGAAATGATTTGGAGAGAAATTATATTGCTAATACTTTAAAAAATGTAACTTCTGTAACATCCATAGCCAGACAGTGAGTAATGTGTGCTGTGTTCCCATTCAAATTTTGTTTACCTTTGATAGACATTTTTCATATTTAAAGGCTGAATAGGTCTATTTATCAGAAAACTTCAAATAGTGTCCATTATTCTAAAATTTAAAACTGAATTATTTATTTGGAAAACTTAAACCATGTTTCTTCTGTTTGGGTGATTTACAAAATTGATACTGTACAAATCTTAAACTCTTTTAAATGTATAGTTTAGAATAATGATGTTATGTCAGTGTATTGTACACTTTGTTTGTAAATTGCTACTTTGAGTCAGTTAATATTAATTACGTCAAAGGTGACATCTAGTATTAGCTCTAAGACAGTGTTACAGTTGTGTATCTAAATGAACATTTAGTAATTCATTGCTGATTAAACAGAAAATTTAATTAAATGTCATCTTTATTGTAAAAATTTTCATATTTGAGATAATCTAGGTAATATGAATATGTGCATTTCATCATGGCTGTTTGGATTTAGAGTTAGGGTTAGGGTTTAGATAGGGTTAAGGGTTAAGTTAGGGTTAGGGTTGAGGGAATATAAATCAGAAAAAGAATATTACACAATCATAAATGTATACACTGCAAGAATTTAAGCAAGATTTATTCTTCTGACAGGAAATTTCTGAGTAATATTTACCATTATACACTTCTGTAATTTTCCTGTTGCAAAAGAAATTTCTTAAGTGAAAGAGGATTGAGTATTCACAGTTGAACACCACAGGTGATAAATATATAATCATTCTTGTTCATGATTTTGAAGATTCTTAAAACACAACTGTGACATAATTCTTAATGATTAAAGTCCAACATCAGAATTTAAGGAGAACAAAGAAGATGCAGCAGAAGAAAAACCTTCTGCAATTAAACATATACAGTAATATGATGATGGCAGTTCATAATTAACAGGGGCATGGCCACATAATTAATAGGGACTTGTTTATGTAATAAACAAGGACATGACTATAAATAATAGGGACATGACCATATAATAAACAAGGACATGGCTGTATAATTATCAGGGACATGACCACATAATTAACAGGGACATGTCCATATAATAAATAAGGACATGGCTGTATAATTATCAGGGACATGACCACATAATTAACAGGGACATGTCCATAGAATAAACAAGGACATGGCTGTATAATTATCAGGGACATGACCACATAATTAATAGGGACATGTTTATATAATAAGCAAGGACATGGTTGTATAATTATCAGGGACATGTCCATATCATAAACAGGGATATGACTATATAATTAACAAGGACATGACCACATAATTAATAGGGACATGTCCATATAATAAACAAGGAAATGACTATAATTAACAGAAACATGACCACATAATTAATAGGGACATGTCCATATAATAAACAAGGACATGGCTGTATAATTATCAGGGACATGACCACATAATTAATAGGGACATGTTTATATAATAAGCAAGGACATGGTTGTATAATTATCAGGGACATGTCCATATAATAAACAGGGATATGACTATATAATTAACAAGGACATGACCACATAATTAATAGGGACATGTCCATATAATAAACAAGGAAATGACTATAATTAACAGAAACATGACCACATAATTAATAGGGACATGTCCATATAATAAACAAGGACATGGCTGTATAATTATCAGGGACATGACCACATAATTAATATGGACATGTCCATATAACTAACAAGGACATGGCTGTATAATTATCAGGGACATGTCCATATAATAAACAGGGACATGACTATATAATTAACAAGGACATGACCACATAATTAATAGGGACATGTCCATATAATAAACAAGGAAATGACTATAATTAACAGAAACATGACCACATAATTAATAGGGACATGTCCATATAATAAACAAGGACATGGCTGTATAATTATCATGGACATGACCACATAATTAATAGGGACATGTCCATATAACTAACAAGGACATGGCTGTATAATTATCAGGGACATGTCCATATAATAAACAGGGACATGACTATATAATTAACAGGGACATGACCACATATTTAATAGGGACATGTCCATATAATAAACAAGGAAATGACTATAATTAACAGAAACATGACCACATAATTAATAGGGACATGCCCATATAATAAACAAGGACATGGCTGTATAATTATCATGGACATGACCACATAATTAATAGGGACATGTCCATATAACTAACAAGGACATGGCTGTATAATTATCAGGGACATGTCCATATAATAAACAAGGACATGACTATAATTAACAGGGACATGACCACATAATTAATAGGGACATGTTTATATAATAAACAAGGACATTTTATATAATTAATAGAGACATGTTTATATAATAAGCAAGGACATGGCTATATAATTAACAGGGACATGACTACATAATTAATAGGGATTTGTCCTTATAATAAATAAGGATATGTTTATATAATTAACAGGGGTATGGCAATGTATCGAACAGGGTCATGGCCACATAATGGTGATGTTCCTCTTATAATTTGAAGAGGAAAGGGCTACAAAGGGCTGCAATGATTTTGAGAGACCATGAACCTTACACTATTCAGGTGTATTATTTGCTTTTTACTTTAGTCATACCTAGGAATGTACCTTGTTTTAGAAAGCAATCACTGGGTGTTCATCTTATGGTAATGTTCATGATTGTCTCCAGATAAAGCAAAGCAGTTGAAACACCAGATACATGTCTTATTTGGTAAGGACAGGCTTGGATACAAAGCAGAACAGTTGAAACACCAGATACATGTCTTATTTGGAAGGGACAGACTTGGATACAAAACAAAGCAGTTGAGACACCAGGTACATGTCTTATTTGGTAAGGACAGGCTTGGATACAAAGCAGAACAGTTGAAACACCAGATACATGTCTTATTTGGAAGGGACAGATTTGGATACAAAACAAAGCAGTTGAAACACCAGATGCATGTCTTATTTGGAATGGACAGATTTGTATATAAAACAAAGCAGTTGAAACACCAGATACATGTCTTATATGGAAGGGACAGACTTGGATACTAAGAGTAGAGCAGTTGAAACACCAGATGCATGTCCTATTTTGATGAAACAAAGTTGGATACAAAGCAAATCAGTTGAAACATTATTTTCTGATTGCTACAAATTGAAAAGTTAAGCACCAAAATAAAGACATACCTATTCCAAATGCTCTTATTTCTAAGACATCAAGGTCACAGTCATGTATTGAAAGCAATACATTTGTTGGGTCTGATAAACCAGTCTGATTTTATTATGACGAATTAAGAACCATTTATATCAAAGGGTTCTATAACACTCATGAGTGATTTTGCCAATACCATCCTTAGTAAAATTCTAAGGGACATGGGGAACTATGTACTTAATCTCAGGACTCGTGACAGTTGGAAGAGTGTGTTCTTTACCCATTGAAGGCATTCATTTATTACTAGGCAATGACCTAGCTGGAGATAAGGATGTGGTTAATCCACTTGTAACTGAAAAGCCTTGTTTGGATCAGAGAGTCAGTCCTATTAAAAAGAATTCCCTGATTTATAACCAGCTTATGCAGTTACCAGAGCTATGGTAAAGAAAGCTCTTGAGAATGATGTTGATCCGGAAAGTATTCCTTCAGCTGCTACATGTATTGGTCAGGCGTTTGATGAAGTCACTTTCACTCCTTGTTTGGATCAATCAAAAGGTATTGATCATAGTGATCCTCTTTTGACTGCTCATTCTCTTTATTCTAATTAGGGTGACAAATGGCAATCACTTGTCATTGAACAGGAAAATGATCCTGAGATCTCCTGTTTGTTTCAAAGGGCCATTAGTGAAACTGAAGCCACACAAGTATCTATTTGTTATTTCATTAAAAATGGAATTCTTATGAGAAAGTGGATACCTCCAGATGTACCTGCTGATCAATGAACTATCAGATTGTAGTTCCAAAATCTTGCAGACAGAAAATTCTTAGTTGGGCCCATAAAATTCCTTTGACTGGTCATTTAGGGATTAATAAGACTTATCACATGATCTCGAATTACTTCTGTTGGCCAAAACTTAAGTGATGTTTGTAAATATTGCAGATCTTGTCATACTTGTTAAATGGTAGAACCCAATCAGAAGATACCTAAGGCTGATCTGCAACATATTCATGCATTTAATGAACCATTTTGCAGAATAATGGTAGATTCTGTTGGTCCCTTACCTAAGACAAGTCAGGTAACTAATATTTGTTGACCATAATGTGTGCATCAACAAGAATCCTTGAGGCAATACCTTTAGAAATATTAAAACCAAAGCAATAGTAAAAGCTTTGATAAAGTCTTTTTCTTCAACATGGCCTTGCCAAATTTGTACAATCTGATCAAGGGTCAAATTTTACATCTGGAATTTTCCAGTAAGTTTTACTTGAATTCGACATTCAGCAATTCAAGTCAGAAGTGAAATTGTGTTTTGACAGAACTACAATGGAGAGAACTTTTGATTTGATTCTGGTTTGTCTTTCTTATTCATGCTTCAAACTTTTCTTCAGATTAAGTATTATGGCCCTTAAAAAGTTAAGAAGAAAATGAATGAGTTAAATTATAATAATAGTACTCTAGGAATGTAAGTAAATTAAAGGATCATGCAATTAATTTAGTTGTACCTGTCCCACTTGAATATAAGCAGCACTTATTTTCAGATGTTCCTACAAGAACAAAAAAATTACCATGACATTAAAATTGTAAATTACACACCTGTGCAACAACACACTCTCAAACAGGAATACTTGGAAAATGAAATTCAGTATTTGCTGGAGAATGATTTCATAATTCCGAGTAAAAGTGACTGGAGTTTACCATGTATACTTGTTCTGAAACCAGATAATTCTTTCTGTATGTGCACTGATTGTAGAACAGTGAATGGTGTCACTAAAACAGATTAATTTCCACTACCAAGAATTGATGATTTCATTGATTAAATTGGAAATGCAAAGATTCACTTTCTGAAAGGATTTTAGCAAATTCCACTGATGGAAAGGGCAAAGGAAATTTTGGCATTCATGACTCCAGAAGGACTTCATCAATTTAAAGTGATGTCATTTATCATGAAAGGTTCAACAAGTACTTTTCAACTGTAATGAATATGATTATATTTGGTCTAGATTATTCAAGTGCTTACATTGATAACATAATCGTCTACAATAACACCTGGAATGAACATCTAGCAATAATTTGGAAATTCTTTGATAGACTCACTGATGCAAGTTTGACAGTCAGTTTATCCAAAAGGGAATTTTGTCATGTTTGTGTAACATTTCTAAAACATATTGTGGGACATGGACAAGTTAAGCCTTAGATGATAAGATCAAGGCTATCTCTGAATTATCTGTGCCTATCAGTAAAAGCAACAAATGCGATGGATATGTTTGTTTCAATTTTTTCATAAATACTGAACTCCTGACAAATTTATTAAGCAAGAAGACCAAATTTCATTAGACTGAAAAATGTCAGGACGCTTTTGATAAGTTAAAGGCCATAATTAAGATTGCACCAGTTCTTATAGCTCCAAATTTCAGCAAATCATTTAAACTGTCTGTTGATGCAAGTGATGTTGGGCTTGGAGAAGTATTGATTCAAGGAGATAAAAATTGTGTTGATGATCCAGTATGCTATTTTTCTAAGAAATTAAGTAAGCACCAAAGAAATTACTCGACATTCTAGAAGGAATGTTTGGCTTTAATATTGGCAATATAACATATTGAAGTTTACCTTAGTTCAGCTCCTCTGATTGTTGTGTTTAGTGATTACAATTCCCTTACATTGATCGACAAGATGAAAAACAAAAATCAGAGATTATTAAGGTGGAGTTTGTTGTTACAGGAATATAATACGGACATCAGGCACATCAAGGGAAAAGACAGTTTAATAGCAGATGCAACTTCATGGGTATGGAATTGTATTATTTTATGTATACTTTGTGTCGGTCATAAGATTTCAACTTATTTTTTAACCACATGTATATTTGACTTACAGTAATGGGAATCATTTTCTTTATGAGCAGAAGTGTTATGTATATTTAATTTGTTAGTTTTAAAATTTTTATTTCATTACATGTTATTGTAATGTAACATTGTTTGCTGGACTTGACCTTGACCAAAATTGAGTTTATTTCTCCTTAACCTGACTAACTTTTTAATTTTTTTAAAATTTCATTTATGTAAACAACTTTTAATAGTTTCATTATTCTCTATGTGTATGAGCTAATTAACCAAATTATTATTCATGTAAACATGTTGACTTTAATTCTTAGATAATTTTTGGATTTAATTCACAATACCATGTTTATTTTTATCATTTTTCACTTTGTATTCTATGGAAATAAATTATTTGTTAATTTTACAAACTTTGTTGTCTTCACTCATTTCTATTGCTTATTTTTAGAACATAGACTTGTAATAATTTGAGAATTCAATTATTTAATTTAAAAAAATTACTTGCTTGTTTTGCTTTTACTGTGACTTGAATACCATAGAATCATAACAATAAATAAATCTCATCTAATTTATCAAGACCAACACAACATATTCCATATAAAATTAGCCACAGCCATCTATGCATTACAGCTTTAGCCATTCTCCAGAGTGACTGCCTTGTACAAATTTCCTTGTGATACATCCTACTACAGAGAGAGAGAGAGAGAGAGAGAGAGAGAGAGAGAGAGAGAGAGAGAGAGAGAGAGAGAGAGAGAGAGAGAGAGAGAGAGAGAGAGAGACTAGCTTATAAAATCTCTATTTTTATCATTTAGGTGGTGGTTTTGGAGGCAAGGAAACCAGGTTTTTGACAGTAACTCTGCCAACAGCTGTTGCTGCCCACAAGTAAGTCCTCTGTGGAATTTTGGAGTTAATTCTTGCAGCAGGTGAAATGATAATGAAACTATGCATTCTAATTCTTAAAATATTTCTTGTTGCCAACATGACATTATTTGTAATTTACTGTTATTGTTATTCTGGAATTAGAAGTTAGATATCTGACATTTAAGTCAAATTAGAATATTGTTATATACCATATGTACAGTGTATCACTTAGAAGACAGATGAGTGAATTTTCATAAAGGGTGCAACTACATGTAAACACCACTATAATATTCTTTGTTATAATACTAATTTGGACATCATGGCTTAACAAATTTTTAATTGCATTTTTTTTAGATGTGCATAAGGCAGCTCTGTCATATATCCAATTTATTGTGGTTCAATGAATGTCCCAATGTTTCTGGTGCAAATGCACTTACATGGGAGAATTATGATAGAGCAATGCCAGGAGATTCTAAATATAAAATTGGGCAAGAAAGTTTTGAAAATAATGTTTAGGTAAAGTCATATAAAAATATGTGACCTTCATCCCAAAATGAATTAATATCCAATAATTTTCACACTGAAAAAAATTCATCAGTTGTTTATATTTTGTGCAGTAATGTGGATTACCTTAGAGACTTTAGTACACATGGCTGTTCAAATAATGTAAATGTATGATTTTCATATGATTTGAAGATTGATTACCCAGTGGTTTGGGATTCATGATTCTCCAGGCAGGCTGCTCTAGATGATGTTCCAGCTCCAATTTAAAAAAAGAGATTTTGTATTTAAAAGTGTAAAAGCTTAGACACTAGAATTTCCCTGAAATGCTGAATAAATTACTAGTCCATGCTCCCCCATTGTACAGTGAAAACATATGCTGTAATACATCAATAACTAGAACAGATGCATTCATGCAAGTATGAAGAATATATATATAGCAGTTGGAAAACATTAATAGCAGTTGAAAAACATTAATAGCAGTTGGAAGACCTTAGTCCAAGAGTTTTCATTGCATGATTCTCTAGGCAGTCAACTCTAACAGCTCCAACTTGAATGAATGGCCATTGTGAAATCTGATTCAGAATGAATGCCATTTGAGAAATCCAATTCAGTATTGTTAATTTGAACTCAGAATGACTAGACCTTGTAAATTCCAATTCAGAATGAATGGCCATTGCCAATTCTAATTCAGATCAGTACATAGTCATTGAAAACAAAGACTCTATATGACTGGTAGCAACTGTAGTTATATTTGCACATAACTGTAAGTGGACAGTAAGTCTCCTAGGGTTTGTGAATATGTAATTGATCAGATCTTCACATTCCTATGTGAAGATGTAATAGACGTTGATAGGAGGTCATGTTCTGTTCACCTTTTGGGTCATCAGTCAGATTACACCTTTCAAACTTCTTAAATGACCTACATAATTCTGAACATGTTGTTTTGAAAAATAATTCTTCCTAATATGAAATACAATCTGGAAGACTACTAAGAATAAATTGACTGGTCATTAGAAAAATCACAAAACAGTTTATTATTGATGTTCTCATGTCTCCAGGCAGACTTGAGGAGATCTGACATTAATCAGATTGTGCAGGTGGGCTGCTGCAGTTGATTTTATAGCTCTGGTAAAAAATAAGAATGGCAATTGCATTTTAAAGTGTCAAGTCACTAGACACGATATAATGTCACTGAGGTTCTGGTAAAAAGTAATAATGGCAATTGTATTTTAAAGTGTCAGTCACTAGACATGATAGAATGTCACTGAGGTTCTGGTAAAAAGTAACAATGGCAATTGCATTTTAAAGTGTCAGTCACTAGACACGATAGAATGTCACTGAGGTTCTGGTAAAAAGTAACAATGGCAATTGCATTTTAAAGTGTCAGTCACTAGACACGATAGAATGTCACTGAGGTTCTGGTAAAAAGTAACAATGGCAATTGTATTTTAAAGTGTCAGTCACTAGACACGATAGAATGTCACTGAGGTTCTGAATGAAGTACCAGTTTGCTTTTCATATTTGCAGATATAGAAAAAGGTCTTGATTTATTAATAGCTACAAAGTGTTATATGGTGAATATATATATATATGTGTATATCACATTAACTGAACATAATCTATGCAGTGTCATTTTGTGTAACTTGTTTGTTCTCAGATATGTGAGATTTGTTGTTGCATAAATTGACAGATTGTGTGATTTGCACTGTGAATTTTATAAAGCTATGGTATAGTTACTGTATGCAAAACCATACTATGGTATAGTTACTGTGTACAAAAACATACTATGGTATAGTTACTGTGTACAAAAACGTACTATGGTATAGTTACTTTGTACAGAAACTTACTATGGTATAGTTACTGTGTACAGAAACTTACTATGGTGTAGTTACTGTGAACAAAAACTTACTATGGTGTAGTTACTGTGTACAAAAACTTACTATGAAAGTGCAAGTAAAAAGTTCTCAGGATCTTTGGTTTATGAATGCTTTATTTGTTATCTTCCAAAAACTATTTTCAGATAGGCTATTAATAGTTCTCTGTTCCAACTTAAGCAGAGCAAACCCATATGTCAAATGGGATAGTCAGAGGTGGCAGGTTGATTTTATACTCTTCAGAATTAGTTTCTGATATTTATTCATTTTGGTTATGTTTTCTTAAAAATAAATTTCTTATTTTAACAATAAAAAATAAATCGTGTCAAAACCTGTATGTTAATGTCTTAAATATTGTTGCTAGACAATAAATACAGCATGGATGTCAAAGCAACTCTAAATTCCATGTCCTTGGATACTTCTGCCAGAGACATCTGTGGCTTTGAGATTGACAACTGATCAATAGCTCTCATTGACATCACCTGGCTGTGTGCAAATGAGCAACAAAACAATGGGGACATCCATGTTACAAGTCTTCCATATATCATCATATTGCATTAAAAATGTGTTCATTATTATTGTGTGTCACAGGGATATATTGATATTTTAACATGGACAATAAAGGGGCATTATCAAATGTAAAGTTTCTTTTTGAAATTTTTGTGAGAAAAAGGTTTTATTATGCATGTAAAAAGTCCAAAGGTTGGATGTGTTATCAACAGATAAGTGTGGGGGTGAGGGTAACCTCTCCATTGCCTCAATTTTGTGCATTTCTTCATATTCTAGCAAATCCAGTAAAATTTAATATCATTTAACAGTTAAGCAAACCTTTCCAACAAGCTTTTATAAAGGTATTTCTGATTTTACTTCTTTGTATTTGTCAAATAAGTACCAATTGGTCCATTTTATGCATGTCAAATAAGTACCAATTGTTTTTTATGCATGTCAAAATGTGTTCAATATCATTTAGTTTCTCAAACAAAATTGAAACAGTTTGTTGGTAATGGAGCTACTCTGAATTCCATCTTATGTTTTGTGTATCAGCCCTCCAGGTTTTGTACAAATGACATTTTAATCAGCATTCATTTATTAGTCTGGAATGAGTTCCATTGTCTCAACTGAATGATGTCTATTTGATTGACCTTAAGGAGTCCTATTATTTCAACAGACTGACAACACCTCTGTTTGGCCTTGGCCTTATGGAGTCCTGTTTCAACAGACTGATGACTCCTCTGTTTGGCCTTATGGAGTCCTGTTTCAACAGACTGATGACTCCTCTGTTTGGCCTTATGTAGTCTTGTTTCAACATAATGATGGCTATTTGTTTGGCCTTATGTAGTCCTGTTTCAACATAATGATGGCTATTTGTTTGGCCTTATGTAGTCCTGTTTCAACATAATGATGACTGTCTGTTTGGCCTTACGGAGTCTTGTTTCAACATAATGATGGCTATTTGTTTGGCCTTATGTAGTCCTGTTTCAACATAATGATGACTGTCTGTTTGGCCTTACGGAGTCTTGTTTCAACATAATGATGGCTATTTGTTTGGCCTTATGGAGTCATGTTTCAACAGAATGATGGCTATTTGTTTGACCTTAAGGAGTCCTATTATTTCAACAGACTGATGACACCTCTGTTTGGCCTTATGGAGTCCTGTTTCAACATAATGATGGCTATTTGTTTGGCCTTATGTAGTCCTGTTTCAACATAATGATGGCTATTTGTTTGGCCTTATGTAGTCCTGTTTCAACATAATGATGACTGTCTGTTTGGCCTTACGGAGTCTTGTTTCAACATAATGATGGCTATTTGTTTGGCCTTATGGAGTCATGTTTCAACAGAATGATGGCTATTTGTTTGACCTTAAGGAGTCCTATTATTTCAACAGACTGATGACACCTCTGTTTGGCCTTATGGAGTCCTGTTTCAACATAATGATGGCTATTTGTTTGGCCTTATGTAGTCCTGTTTCAACATAATGATGGCTATTTGTTTGGCCTTATGTAGTCCTGTTTCAACATAATGATGACTGTCTGTTTGGCCTTACGGAGTCTTGTTTCAACATAATGATGGCTATTTGTTTGGCCTTATGGAGTCATGTTTCAACAGAATGATGGCTATTTGTTTGACCTTAAGGAGTCCTATTATTTCAACAGACTGATGACACCTCTGTTTGGCCTTATGGAGTCCTGTTTCAACATAATGATGGCTATTTGTTTGGCCTTATGTAGTCCTGTTTCAACATAATGATGGCTATTTGTTTGGCCTTGTGGAGTCCTGTTTCAACATAATGATGGCTATTAATTTGACCTTTAAGGGATCAAATTGTTTTGACATAATGATGGCTCTTTCGGTTTTGCCTTTACCTTTCTGCCTTATAGCAACCATGAAATCCACAAAAATTGTAACAAGATGAAAAATTGTCAATTCAAAACACTTTTATTGAACCCTTCTATTCAGGCTGGGACATCCAGTCCGAGTCAGTCTAGACAGAGACCAAGACATGCTGATGACTGGAACGCGACATCCATTCCTTGGGAGATACAAGGTAAGTGAATGCAATCACAACAATGTCAGATTATTTCACTCTGCAGATTTTTTCACTCTGAGTTGTCTAAACTAGTATTTATCTGGTTCAGTAGGTTATACCAGTTCTGAAAACTGTATAAACTACATAATGGATCATCTGCCATATTTTTGTATCATAAGGTTATGTGACCAACTGGAAACTTCATACAATCAGATATTCTGGCACAGGTCATTGTAAATCTGAATTTGCAGAATTCACAGTTACATATGGCAAAGTATAATGTTTTGGCAGATCTATATGCACACAGTTCAGAGTAAGATGTGACACACACATAATCACATAATATGATGAAAGATTTGGTTGTCATAGTTAGATTCGGTGGCACATACTGTCATGATAGATTTGGGTGTGTGCAGTTACATATGGTGCATAATGGCATGGCAGATCTGGGTGTGTGCAGGTAAATATGGTGCATAATGGCATGGCAGAGCTACGTACACAGATGTCATGGCACATACTGTCATGACAGATATGGTTGTAACTAGATGTCATGGCACATACTGTACACCAATAAGGCGGCATATAATGTCATGACAGATCTGACACTGTTCATTTAATTGTAGTGTTACAGTTACATATATGGTGTTACAGTTACAAATATTGTGTCACAGTTTCAAATGTAGTGTTACATTTACAAATATAGGGCATAACAGGGTAAATATTTATATGCAGTGTTACAGTGTTATGTGGTACATACTGTCATGCCAGATGTGGGTGTGCACAGTTTTTTGATGTAGTGTCACATAATGTCAGGACAGATCTGGCTGTGTGTATTTTAGGTGAAGTGTTACATAATATCATTGAAGATCTGCACAGTTCACAGATTTATCATTACATTGGACATCTTGTTTCAGATCCTTTAAAATAAATCATTGAAAATCATGTTTCACAACCATGTATATACATCATTACATAAAGAACTGCAGAATGTCCCAGTTGTGATGTAAAGATCATCAGATTTTTTGACTTTTGTATTAGCAGGCTTCATTCATACTGCACACAATATGTTATGTTCATATGTTCATTTATCAGATGTTGCTAATTTGATACAAACAGACATGTAGTTTACTTATGTTAAGTCTTATTTCAATTCTTTCTGTTTTCTTTATTCCATTATTTAACTCTTGCATGTTGATTTCCAGTGCTGTTCAATCATGTTATAGCCCATGTAGATTTTGCTGCCATTCAAACATATTAGAGACCAGGGATTGGGGGGGGCTTTTTTGTTTAGTGTTTTGTGGGTGTAAGTTGTCTCTCTCCCATATGAAATTTTTGATTAGCTGAAAACTTTTGGAAATTGTTTTGTAATTGCATTGTTACCAATTTTTTCAAAGAACACCTGCATGAAAGTAAAACCATGATTTGTTTAGAGCCAGTCTTTTTCAGTTAAAAAGACTCATTCATTTATTTTGCTATTTATTCACTTGTCTATTTTTATTAATACTTTGTTTGGCATTCTTATTATCAGCATTGTTGTGAGTATTAGAATTGATGGATATAATGTATGGGAAGGCCCCTTACATCGATTCAAAGATGGCAGTATTGCCCATCCTTTTTAGGTTCCATCTAGGTTCCCATTTTAAGAACAGAGATTAAACCAATCAGGCACAAGATTGAGCATTTTCAAACAATTCTTGAATTAGACATTGTCATGTAAAGTTGGGCAAATTCAGTGATATTTTTGCATTTATTATTTGAAATACCATTGTATTGTTTTTAATCCCCAAAAAAGACTGAGTTAAAAATGCATAGAGTAGGTAAAATATCATTTTCCACGGTTAATTTTGTGTTTAATTTTCATTTATCTTAATCAGTCCCCAACATATAATCCATTATTAGAATGAGTGCACTGTTATTTGCCAAATGACCAATGGGACTGAGTAAAATAATTGGTTTTGAAGGTTTTTGCTCTATTGATAGAGGTTCTCAGATTTCATCAAGAATAAGATAGTTACCATATGTGTATATATATATATCATGGTATATATATCATGGTATATATATATCATGGTACATATATCATGGTACATATATCATGGTATATATTTATATATATATATATATATATATATATATATATATATATATATATATATATATATATATATATATATATATATATATATATATATCATGGTACATATATCATGGTACTTATATCATGGTACATATGTCATGGTATATATATAGAACAAGATAAATGAATTTGTCCTTTTCTACAACTTTTACATAAACTTCCTGTTACCTAAATGTATGTCCAGGATTTATGGATATGAACCACTTTGTGTTCAATTTGCTGCTCATCACTTCTGCATCTTACAATAAAGTAGGTTAATTAAATGCTTATTTGATAAAACACTGAAAGAATATAATTTTGTACTGTTTTTACTTATTTTTAGGTTTTGTTCTTCATAAGCAATTTATGTGCAAAAGAAGGGTATCTTTGTGATGTAGCATAAATGTCCATAAAAGTGTATATCATTTGTATTGAGTAAAACCATTGACATGTTGTTTGTTGATATGAAGATATCTGAACAAATCATGTTTGGTACTCTGCACAGGTTTCAGCATGTTATCAAACTGAGAAATGGATCCAACAAAATTATAAAGAGAGAGAACATTTGCTTTGAGGCACTAGCAATTCACACATGACACAGGGTATGGTGCAATATAACCAAGAATATATCCTATCAGTGATAATGGTATAACAATATTTCAACCCCAAAAAGTATTTATTAAATATATTCAATGTGAGTGCAAAGTACAATATGTTTAATGGCTCAAGGTATAAAAGTGTTCTTAAGACAATTAATAGCATGTATGTTGTTGTACCCTGCAGACATTAATCAATTATAACAAGGCAGCAAAAACAATAAAACCTTGTCATTGACTAAATACACCTGGTATTAGAGTGATGTGATGTTATTATGATTTTTAAAATAGTTTTAAAAATTTTTCAGTCATATCGCTATGATGTCTGCAGTGTGACAGTTTATAGTGATGTCTAGCACTGGGGCATCATGTCGCTGACATGTAGCATGATGTCCCACCCAGTCACATTATCCTGACACCAGGCCGACCAGTCCTAGCACTAACCCCCTAATGCTGAGCATCAAGCACAGCAGCTCTTAGTACTATTTTAGTAAATCTTTGGTATGACTATTGGGGATCAAACCCATGACCACTTGCATCCAAGGCAGATGCTTTAACCAATAGGCCACCAGAATAGTTGGTATTAGAGTAATAAACCTGTTGTTTTAACTTGATCTGTCAAATACAAAGATTATATTATTTGCAAGCGAACTATGCATTCTAACGTTGGATTCCAGTAACTATGCTGATTTTGTACATACTAAGTAGACTGACATAGGGAAGCCAAATTTGTATGGAGGGGGTTTACGAGATATCACAGGAATTTTAAAAATAAATTGAAACATTGGAACAGTTATAGACGCTGGGCATACATTCTGTGAAATATATTGAAGTATATGCTGGAACTGTATAGGTTCAAATTGTACAGCTTGATCACAGAATGTTCAGATAACCTAAATATACTACTGCTTGGCACTGATCAAGTATCAAACTCACAGCTTGATCTGAGGGTTGGGAAACAAAGCAGTTTCAGCCATTGTGAGCTTATGGTTTTGTATTTAAAAAAATATTACATGGATAATAGACATGGCTTACAAAAAAGACAAATATAATTCAAATCTTTATTTGTATTGCATCAAAAACTTTGTACAGCAAAACACAAACTATAATACAAATATGGGTTGTTTGGACTTGCACAAAAATGGAAGCAATATAATTACTAGTAAACACCCTGAAGTTTAACAATATTGATGGACACTCCACACTGTGGCTAGCATTATTAAATTTAATATTTTAAATTATAAATATCAAGTTGCTGTGTATATTTAATTTATATTGAGTGATTGACCTTTTTGCATAATTGAGGGAAAGGGTTTTGGACCTATCTGATTATTGATTTCTTTTTAAAACTATATATTACATAAGTAAATTTTTTATGATTATAGATTATATTTTAAGATAATTATTATTTGTAGATACACATGTTTACTTGGATTATAGTTCAAGACATTGTTTTTGCCCTTAGGAATTCCTGGTCTACATGATGTTTGTGATGCATTTTATTAAAATTTAAGTAAAACACCTGATCCTCTTGAAACTTAGAATGTTCTTCAATTAACTTTTGACCCTTATCATTATCTTATTGTGTCCTAGGTTTCTATATTAGAGTTGTTAACATCAGAATTGATTATTCCTATCTTAACATCTGAAGTGGAATATGTCTTTTAGTTGTTTTGTTTAAAAACTGAGAGGATTTATTTATTTAAATTATTCATTGTAATTACAAAGTGCTCATTCATACTTTTGGACTAAATCACTACTTTGACTTTGTTGTGAATTCATTTAGAGAGATCATGATTATATAATTGTGATACATCAAAACTTAACAGATCAACACTACACCAGGCTAATGGTAGATCAGCATTTTCAAGATTGATGTTCATTTGGAACACCATTGGAATTAATTCAGTATACTCTATACATTGGACTTGTGGTAGAACTTTTAGGTCTGTTTGGTCTGTCAATTCACAATACTATAAATTCATTTTAAATTTTCACTTTGCATTCTAAGAGAAGTAAATTATTTGTAGAATTTTACTAAACTTATTTGTTTTCACTCATTTTTGTTACTTTGTTTAAGACAATAAAGTTGTTGTTGTTGTTGTTCTGGGGCTTAACGCCAATATTTCAGCACACGATAGGATATACATGGCAGCCAGTATTAATGATGGAGGAAGAAACCAGGAAATACATGGAAAGAACCACCGACCCACAAGAAGCTACTGGCAAGCTTTCTCACATATCCACATTCACCAAATCTTTGATTCGAACTCTCCAAGACAGAGGTGAGATGGCAGTGATCCATAACGTACAGCACTTTAGACCACTTGGCCACTCGAAGGAGGGGGGCCAATAGAGTTGTAACAAAAATATACCTAGATATTAGTATCATGCATGTATACCATAATAAAGCAGATTGACACAGCACATAACACAGTCTATGTAAATTTCAGTTTGAATGCATTATTTGAGATGCATGTTTTGAATGGTCCTACATCTGATGAGCTTGTTAATTACTGTAGCAGCCAAGCATCAAAAATATGATTATCAAGATGCCCTATGGACTCAAGACAAAGATCCATCCCAAAACACAAAGGCAACATAAAAGCTACTTCAGAAATTAATTTATATTTTCTCTTTATATGGTGTCCTAAACATATTTTTTAAATATGGTATGTTCATTTATTTGTAACAGCATGTATATTGATTAGAGACTACTTATGTTTTATAAATATCCATCAATTGATCTCACATCTGTTGATATTTAAGGTGTGTTTAAACTAATTTTGTTTCAGCACCTTTGCACTCTATGCAGATTTATCTGATTTGCCAAATGTTACAGTAAATATGAAATAAGATCAGAATTAACTTGTACAGGTCATTATTGGTGATGGGATGATCCATATTTTAAGTTCAAAAGTAAAGCTTAAAGCGTGATTATGGGTCATTGATATGTATTGACATATTCAACAAATCTTGTTTAACTTTCACAACCAATAGCACAATATTTGAAACAAGTAGCTTTGAAAAGTGTCAGGTATGAAGACTAGTCTTTTATTTACATCAACATTGTCTGTGCTAGTGCATGTGCTGTCTGTTATAGCACTTCATGTGTGGCCCTAGACTCAATTTAGACTGTCAAACAACCTATCAAATGTAATTTGGCAACTACCTGGTCTTGTTTTGAATGTTTCTTTTTTATGCAGTTCATTGTGGCATATATCACTATGTGACAATATTTGTATGGCATAATATTTTGATAGTAATCATTGGTGTTTCTTTGGCCATATGTTAAAGTGTGACATAATATTTGTATGGCATAACACTTTTATACTAATCATTTGTGTGATGTTACTGTTTTATGTCACAGTGTAACATAGTATTTGAATGGTATAATATTTTGATACTAATCCATGTAGCTACAGTGTGATTTGGTTATTTGTTATGTGAAAGCATCAGATAATGTATGTATGGCATAATTCTTTGACAGTTACAATTGGTGTTGCCATGTGATGTGAAATCATCAGATAATGTATGTATGGCATAATTCTTTGACAGTTACAAATGGTGTTGCCATGTGATGTGAAATCATCAGATAATGTATGGCATAATTCTTTGACAGTTACAATTGGTGTTGCCATTTGATGTGAAATCATCAGATAATGTATGTATGGCATAATTCTTTGACAGTCATAATTGGTATTGCCATATTATTTGAAAGCATCAGATAATGTATGTATGGCATAATTCTTTGACAGTCATAATTGGTGTTGCCATATGATGTGGCTGCTTGTTATATGAAAGTGTCCATAATATTAGTATGGCATAATGCTTTAATACTAATCATTGATGAGATTTTTATAATCAAGGTATGCCACTGTAAAGTGCTTTTTTGTTTTACCATATAGGTTGGATTCACAAAGCAAGGCAAGATTCTGGCACTGCAGTTGGAACTGTACAACAATGCAGGCAACTCCATTGATCTTTCAATATCAGTAAGTAATTAGATAATTTAGCAAATTTAGATCCAAAAGTTGATAAATGCTGTATCCCACATAAAATGAATGATGTATGTCATGAAAACTACAGTCTTGTTTCATTAGCCAGTGTGTATCATCACTTGTGTTAAATTAACCAAAAAGACATTTGTATAAGCGTAGAAGATTCTGAATTGACTTATGTGTGAAACACATTCAGATAGACAGATAAACAGAAATAGACTGTATGGAATATTTTGCTTATGTAATCTGTAAGGTTCATTAATCTGACACACTTGGCCCAGAAAATGTGTACCATTTTATGACTGGAATGAAGAGCTTCAGGTTTTATTTCAGTGACCAAAATATGTGACCAGTCTTGACATGATAATAAATGGTATCAGTTTGTATTGGTATGATCAAATATGTGACAATCTTGACATGATAATAAATGGCATCAGTAAACTGGGCTTTTAAAAGGGAAAGAATTTAGAGTCTCCTCAATTGATTCAGAATCACCTGCATGGGGTCAAGTCTCCAATATCAGTATTTGAGAAAGCTTACAAATAGCGTTCTATGGGTCGGTGGCTTTTGGGGTTTTCCCCAATTCTTCTTCCACCGAATATATTGACCATAACCTATCAAGTACTGAAAAATGGCATTAAATCCTGAAAAATGACCAAACCAAACCATTCACATTTATTGATAACTTGACCTGCAAATAAGACTCTTATGAACATATTTGGTTGTTTCTTATTAACACTGTACACTAATCTGTTAAAATCTATGATCAATACATTGTAAATAACACCATGAGTGTTCCATGAATCCATCTAAAAGCCAGAAACTAGACATGTCAAATACTATCAATCAATTAAGGTGCTACTAATGCAATAATGTGCCAGTGAGCTCAGTCTCCAGCCATTGTCTAAATTGTATTTTAGAGTACTACATTCATGGTTGCTTCAGTGACTTGATCTAATCTCACATTCAGGTTAGTTTCAGATGCATGTCTCTTTGCACTGTTTTACTTTTCTGTATATATATGAATTGGGTTAATGTTACACTACCCTTCCAAAGTCGGTGTCTGTGTATATATGACTTGGATTAATGTTACACTACCCTACCAAAGTAGGTGTCTGTGTATATATGAATTGGGTTAATGTTATACTCCCCTACCAAAGTAGGTGTCTGTGTATATATATGAATTGGGTTAATGTTACACTACCCTACTAAAGTAAGTGTCTGTGTATATATGAATTGGGTTAATGTTACACTAACCTAGCAAAGTAGGTGTCTGGGTATATATGAATTGGGTTATTGTTACACTACCCTACCAAAGTAGGTGTCTGTGTACATATGAATTGGGTTAATGTTACACTACCCTACCAAAGTAGGTGTCTGTGTATATATGAATTGGGTTAATGTTACACTACCTACCAAAGTAGGTGTCTGTGTATATATGAATTGGGTTAATGTTACACTACCCTACCAAAGTAGGTATCTGTGTGTATAGGAATTGGGTTAATGTTACACTACCCTACCAAAGAAGGTGTCTGTGTATATATATGAATTGGGTTAATGTTATACTACCCTAGCAAAGTAGGTGTCTGTGTATATATGAATTGGGTTAATGTTATACTACCCTACCAAAGTAGGTGTCTGTGTATATATGAATTGGGTTAATGTTATACTACCCTACCAAAGTAGGTGTCTGTGTATATATGAATTGGGTTAATGTTACACTACCCTACCATAGTAGGTGTCTGTGTATATATGAATTGGGTTAATGTTACACTACCTTACAAAGTAGGTGTCTGTGTATATATAAATTGGGTTAATATTACACTACCTTACCAAAGTAGGTGTCTGTGTTTATATGAATTGGGTTAATGTTACACTACCCTACCAAAGTAGGTGTCTGTGTTCTAGATTTAATGCAGTTGTCACAGAATTGAAAAATGGCAGGATATCATAGTTTGGTATTAGGCAGTTTGGTGTGAGATTTGTTTTCTGAATATGATTATAGCTTTCTCATTTTGTTGACTGAATTTCTTAATACTGACTGATCATATCATTGTTTCTAAGACCAATAATGGTATTTTTGTTTTGAATGATTTGCTAAATAATAATAGATATTATGTTATTTTACTTTTGTTGCAGGTGCTAGAGCGTGCTATATTTCACTGTGAAAATGCTTACAAGATCCCCAACCTGAGAGTGACCGGTTACCTGTGCAAGACCAACATCCCCTCCAACACTGCCTTTAGGGGATTTGGGGGTCCTCAGGCAATGCTGATAGCAGAACAGTGGCTTACAGATGTAGCCCTTTACCTGGGTATCTCACCTATTCAGGTAATGTTCCTGTTATGTTTAGTATTTGAGGCACTTGGTAGTGTAGTGACAGTGAATGTGTGTAGCTATTTATAAAGCATATCCATATGAACACAGTTTTCATAATGATGATTTGCAGTAGAAACATTGAAATAGAACAAACAAAACAACATTTCTTCAAATATGAAAATGACAAAATCAAAAACTGAAAATATTTTCTATTTGAAAGTTGAACATTAAAATAAATATTATCAGAATTATTGCTTATGATTAAACTCAAAGTTAGTAAATTAAATTGGTATGTTTTTGCAAAGCTGAGGGCCTAATTAATTTAAAATTATTTGGAAATTTAAAGGTTGGTGTGCATTTTCCTATTGCATTGTGATTTTTTTATGTAGAATAACACAGGGAAAAAGTCACCAGTTGTCTATATCATTAAAACTGAGTAACAATCTTAAAAAACTTCAAATTTGCACAGGTTGATGATGATGATATCTCTTATCAAATACACAAAGAAAAGTGTTTGTCAGTGCCTGACTTTTTAAGTATGAAACAATAATTGAAATCACATTAGTAGGCCTGTCAGCTGAATGTGGTAGGTTGTAAATCAATAAAGCCTTTGACTGTCTTGTATGATTAGTATGAATTTTATTATTTCTTTCATTGGCTGTTATTTTGATTAATAAAATTGTATTCAAATTTTTAGTTCTATTGTCTTAAACAAGATGGAAACTTCAATTTTGTCATATTACATGAAGTCTATACTAGAGTTCATAGTACTTCAGTATGGTAAAATATGATGTCATATCAATTATGTCATAATGCAATATGGTAAAATATGAAGTCATATCAATTATGTCATAATGCAATATGTTAAAATAATGTCATATAAATTATATCATAATGTAATTCTTAGGCATATCTATATAGTGTGCTTTACTTTTATCCATGGTTTTAGGTTGTTATTTAAGGTAATGGTCATTTGTAGATAGCTAACATTTTTAAGTTGTAATTATGTTCTTCACTGATATCTAAGTTCAAAGTCTAGTCTTATCTATAAAAACTTAGAGTCATTTTATTGTATCTTAGTGTCTTATATATATATATATATATATATATATATATATATATATATATATATATATATATATATATATATATATATATATATATATATAAGGTTCTGTTATACAAAATTATTCATTCCTACTTTAAGTACTGTCAGTGGAGTTATTTACTATCATGTTCAGATATAATTGGAGATAAATCGTTTATTTTACTTATTAATTGGAATTACAAACTGCTTATTGACTTTTGGATTGAAACACAATTCTGGATTATTGAGAATTTATTCAAAGTTATTAGGATTATATCATTGTGATTCATCAAGACTGTTGGTACATTAGCACATTCAGAATTGGTATTCATTCTAAACACTTTTCTTTTTTGATTTGTGATAGAACATTTAGGATTATTTTGAATTTTATTCACAATTCCTTAGGTTTCTTTTAAGTTTTCACTTTTAGTCCACCGAAATAAATTATATTTTGAATTTCACAAATCATTTAGAGCAGTTTTAATGTTTGTTTGAGCACAAAAGAGAGTATGAACCTGAGAGTTCTGTCTTTTCTGAGTTCTTCAGCAATCTCTATGTTATTTCTTACAGCTGTACAAATGCATTAATCATCCATTAATTGCATTAATCCATCAAATGCATTAACAATCCATCAGATGCATTAACAATCCATCAAATGCATTAATCATCCATCAAATGCATTAATCCATCAAAGACATTATTCATCCATCAAATGAATTAATAAATCAAATGCGTTAATCATCCATGAAATGCATTAATCCATCAAATGCATTATTCATACATCAAATGCATTATTCATCCATCAAATACATTATTCATCCATCAAATGCATTAATTATCTAGCAAAAGGATTAATCCATCAAATGCATTATTCATCCATCAAATGCATTAATGATACATCAAATTCATTAATCATCCATCAAATGCAATAATCCATCAAATGCATTAATCATCTATCAAATGCATTATTCATCCATCAAATGCATTAATCATCCATCAAATGCATTAATCATCCATCAAATGCATTATTCATCCATCAAATGCATTATTCATCCATCAAATGCATTAATCATCCATCAAATGCATTATTCATCAATCAAATGCATTAATCCATCAAATGCACTATTCATCCATCAAATGCATTAATCATCCAGCAAATGCATTAATCATCCATCAAATGCATTAATCAATCAAATGCATTCATCCATCAAATGCATTAATCCGTCACATACATTAATCCATCAAATGCATTAATCCATGAAATACATTATTTATCCATCAAATGCATTAATCCATCAAATGCATTAATCATCCATCAAATGCATTAATACATCAAATGCA
The DNA here is from genome assembly GCA_016746295.1 of Potamilus streckersoni. Classification (NCBI taxonomy): domain Eukaryota; kingdom Metazoa; phylum Mollusca; class Bivalvia; order Unionida; family Unionidae; genus Potamilus; species Potamilus streckersoni. The sequence goes on from JAEAOA010000161.1 coordinate 495,155, forward strand.
TTAATCATCTATCAAATGCATTATTCATCCATCAAATGCATTAATCATCCATCAAATGCATTAATCATCCATCAAATGCATTATTCATCCATCAAATGCATTATTCATCCATCAAATGCATTATTCATCCATCAAATGCATTATTCATCCATCAAATGCATTATTCATCCATCAAATGCATTATTCATCAATCAAATGCATTAATCCATCAAATACACTATTCATCCATCAAATGCATTAATCATCCAGCAAATGCATTAATCATCCATCAAATGCATTAATCAATCAAATGCATTCATCCATCAAATGCATTAATCCGTCACATACATTAATCCATCAAATGCATTAATCCATGAAATACATTATTTATCCATCAAATGCATTAATCCATCAAATGCATTAATCATCCATCAAATGCATTAATACATCAAATGCATTATTTATCAATCAAATGCATTAATCCATCAAATGCATTATTCATCCATCAAATGCATTAATCATCCATCAAATGCATTCATCCATCAAATGCATTAATCCATCACTTACATTAATCCATCAAATGCATTAATCATCCATCAGATGCATAAATCATCCATCAAATGCATTAATCATCAATAAAATGCATTATTCATCAATCAAATGCGTTAATCCATCAAATGCATTAATAATCCATCAAATGCATTATTCATCCATCAAATGCATTAATCATCCATCAAATGCATTATTCATCAATCAAATGCATTAATCCATCAAATGCATTTTCATCCATCAAATGCATTAATCATCCATCAAATGCATTATTCATCAATCAAATGCATTAATCCATCAAATGCATTTTCATCCATCAAATGCATTAATCATCCATCAAATGCATTAATCATCCATCAAATGCATTAATCAATCAAATGCATTCATCCATCAAATGCATTAATCCGTCACATACATTAATCCATCAAATGCATTAATCCATCAAATGCATTATTCATCCATCAAATACATTAATCATCCATCAAATGCATTAATCATCCATCAAATGCATTATTCATCCATCAAATGCATTTATCCATCAAATGCATTAATCATCCATCAAATGCATTAACCATCCATCAATTGCATTAATTATCCATCAAATGCATTAATCATCCATCAAATGCATTAATCATCCATCAAATGCATTAATCCATCAAATGCATTATTTATCAATCAAATGCATTAATCCATTAAATGCATTAATCATCCATCAAATGCATTAATCATCCATCAAATGCATAAATCATCCATCAAATGCATTAATCCATTAGGGGCCCCGAGTGGCCGAGTGGTCTAAAGCGCTGTCCGCTACGGATCACTGCCATCTCACCTCTATTTTCGTGGGTCAGAGTCTAAGATTCGGCGAGTGTGGATATGTGAGAGAGCTTGCCAGTAGCTTCTCGTGGGTCGGTGGTTCTTTCCGGTGATTTCCCGGTTTCTTCCTCCACCATTAATACTGGCCGCCATGTATAGCCTTTCCTGTGCTGAAAAATGGCATTAAACTCCACAACAACAACAACAACAACAACAACAACAACATTAATCCATCACTTACATTAATCCATCAAATGCATTAATCATCCATCAAATGCATAAATCATCCATCAAATGCATTAATCCTCAATAAAATGCATTATTCATCAATCAAATGCGTTAATAATTCATCAAATGCATTAATCATCCATCAAATGCATTATTCATCCATCAAATGCATTAATCCATCAAATGCATTAATACATCAAATACATTATTCATCCATCAAATGCATTAATCCATCAAATGCATTAATCATCCATCAAATGCATTAATCCATCAAATGCATTAATCATCCATCAAATGCATTAATCATCCATCAAATGCATTAATCATCCATCAAATGCATTAATCCATCAAATGCATTAATCCATCAAATGCATTAATCATCCATCAAATGCATTAATCATCCATCAAATGCATTCATCCATCAAAATTCATTAATCATCCATTAAATGCATTAATTCATCAAATACATTAATTCATCAAATGCAGTAATCCATCTAATGCATTAATGATCCATCAAATGCATTAATCATCCATCAAATGCATTAATCCATCAAATGCATTAATCATCCATCAAATGCATTAATTATCTAGCAAAAGGATTAATCCATCAAATGCATTAATCATCCATCAAATGCATTAATCCTTCAAATACATTAATCCATAAAATGCATTAATGATCCATCATATGAATTAATTCATCAAATACATTAATCCATCTAATGCATTAATAATCCATCAAATGCATTAATCATCCATCAAATGCATTAATCCATCAGATGCATTAATCATTCATCAAATGCATTAATCATCCATCAAATGCATTAATCATCCATCAAATGCATTAATCCATCAAATCCATTAATCCATCAAATGCATTAATCATCCATCAAATGCATTATTCATCCAACAAATGCATTATTCATCCATCAAATGCATTTATCATCCATCAAATGCATTATTCATCCATCAAATGCATTATTTATCAATTAAATGCATTAATCATCCATTAAATGCATAAATCCATCAAATGCATTAATCCATCAAATGCATTAATCATCCATCAAATGCATTAATCCATCAAATGCATTAATCATCCATCAAATGCATTAATCATCCATCAAATACATTAATCCATCAAATGCATTAATCATCCATCAAATGCATTAATCATCCATCAAATACATTAATCCATCAAATGCATTAATGATCCACCAAATGCATTATTCATCAATAAAATGCATTATTCATCAATCAAATGCATTAATCATCCATCAAATGCATTAATCATCCATCAAATGCATTATTCATCAATCAAATGCATTAATCATCCATCAAATGCATTAATCCATCAAATGCATTAATCATCCATCAAATACATTAATCCATCAAATGCATTAATCCATCAAATGCATCATTCCATCAAATGCATTAATCATCCATCAAATGCATTATTTGTCAATCAAATGCATTAATCATCCATCAAATGCATTAACAGGAAACATGAAATAGTAGCATCTTACAAGCCAGTAAACTTCTAAAGTCTCTCTTCCTGACATATTCATATGGATAAAATTCAGAACTTGGCTGTGCAGTGTGCTGTGACAGGAGGAACTCGGCTGTGCAGTGTGCTGTGACAGGATTTGCCCTCATTATGCCAAAGATTATTTATATTTATAGTAAAGTTTATATTGAACCTTTGTATTGTGTGTTATTTAAACTCATACATGTACCCTTGTCTATTGCAGGTAAGGGAGATAAACTTGTATCAGGAGAATGATCTGACACACTTCAATACACCCCTGGAGAATTGCAACATAAGGAGATGCTGGGATGAATGCATAAAGCAGAGTGACTACCACAGACGCAGGAAAGAGGTTGACATTTTTAACAGGTAAAATGTCTTTATTACAGTGCTACCCCTATGAAATGATCATTAATAATTCATGAACTGGCATGAACAGTTCTTGAACGATTCATGAACTTTGTTCATGAACCATCCCTGAAAGTTCATCAAAAATTTCATGAACCATTCATGAATGTGCATGAACTAAAAATGATCAATTCTGAAGCATAATGAAATTAAATGAATTCATGAACGTTCATGAAACATAAATTTACAACCTGTTCTTGAACGTTCATGAACTGAATTCATGAACAGTTCATAAAAGTTCACTAACTGGTTCCATCATCATTCATCACAGTTAATGAACATATTCATGAAGTATGATGAACAATGTTCCTCATTTTTCATGACTTCATGAACAGTTCCAAAATAATTTGATTATGTGGCAAACTTACAAATACCTATTTCATCCTGAATCATAAAATAACCTTAGATGTGGGGGGTTTAAAAGAGTATAAAATGCAATATATTATCTTAAAAAACTATTTAAGTTCAGATAAATTTCTAATATGCATCAAAGAACACATAAACTGACATTAAGCGGTATTCCTTTTTATTCTTAGCAACACTTTCAGTATGTTTTGTAATTTTTCTTTGAAAATTGTTCAAGAGATAATGGGACAGTTGTGTTAAATAAACTGCTGAAGCATATTTATCTGTGATTGTCATGGAGCTAATTCCACTGATGTTTTTCCTGAAAACCTGGATCTCCACCCCAAAACTGACCTGTCAGATAACTCTTTTTTGTACAGACAGTCAGGGCCTAATTTTAATTTAATGAAATTCCACCTATTATCACTACTGAATGTCTCCATCTGCAACTTTAGCTGTTCATTTGATTACTGTATGGATCTTTAACATTGCTGCAGCAGTCACTTTTTAATGTCTATTCCATCTTGGCTGTAATATCCTCAAGTTGTCAAATTTTTCTCCTTATCCTATAAACTTCATCCTCTAGCAATTTTCCTTTTCTGCTGTCTGATCTGAAAGAATGATAAAGTTAATTACAGACAACCTGTGATGAACATTGTCTTCAGCTTTAAACACACTTTCTGTACCCAACTTTACTGATCCAACTCAAAATTATTTAATCTCTTACACTTAATACCCAACTTACTGTGCATTTACATTATTGGAGAAATTTGTTCACTAGTTGTATTTTAACTTAAGCTGACTTGCCATATGTATTATAAGTCACAGGAGTCAAATGTTTTTATAAATATGTATCTACTCTGATGCAGGATGTTGCATATAGCTGCTTCAGGTTTAATCGCGTTAGTAGCACATGTATTATGTACAGTTTGACACATTAACTAGTTTTTTGTTTTTGTTTTAATTTACCAAATTACATCAGATCATATAAATAGTAATGTCATGAAACATAAAACGATACTGAACATATAAATTCATATCGCCGATGTAGTACCGCGTATGGTATCAAGATCGAAAAAGGGTGTGGGGTATAATGTTTCGTGATTTTCAAAAATTTTAAGAGAAAGTTTAAATTGGTTCTGACAAAAACCAGATATATTAGTTTTGTTAAAACTATATGATGACATAAAAACCAATGAATTATACATATAATTCCCATTGAAAAATAATGAATGACGAAGAAAAAGATACACTCACCGTAATTTTGATGATCCCGCTGTGTATGCTTTTCCACCTAATTTTGCTCTCATCAAGTCAATTCCTTCATATTCTTTATAATTCTTTCTCTGCACTTCTACGTACTTAAAAGAAATGGTATTGAAAATATTCTCATCTGTTAATTCCATGGGAGTCCGCGATTTTTGTTTGAGATTGTCGCTTGTTGCAAAACCCTTTGCATGCTCCTTCGTTTGTTCTCAGCCGCTGAAATCACACGCGTATTTTACCCAATCATATCACGTCTTTTTTCACAGTCATCCAATCAGGATAATCGTTGCTTACATATTGCGGTTTTACTGCAACTTGGCAACCAGTTACAAAGTCAATAAAATATGCAGTTTATGACAGTACTGGACAAAAACGTTAGAACAAAGTCATTGAAAGCTTTTATAGCAAGTCAATTTTGTTCCTGATGGCCAGAAAAATATTTTTCAATATTAATCCAGAACTATTGAAGTTAAGTACACAATTATTGAATAAAAGATTTCTGAACATTTATACAGTATCATATAATTAAAAAAAAATTATTCACCTTTATTTATATTTCACTAATATTGTGAGAAGTTTGTATGATGAATTTTAATAAACATTTTATGAATATAATGATATAGAAATTTCATATACATTTTTAAGAAATATCTTAATGGTGCATCAAAGTACTTGAATTGTTCATGAAGCAAATTCATGACATTTCAGAAACTTCAAAGATATCATAATAGTTCATAAAAGTTCATCATTGTGTTCATGAACTAAAGTACATGATTCATCAAATTTCTTGAAGTGTTCATGAACTTAGGTGACAAACGTTCATGGCTATTTGTTCATGAACTCAAATGATGAACTGATCATGAACATTTCAAGTATGTTCATGAACATTCATGATTGTTCATGAAGTCATGAATTTGTTTTTGTAGGTGTTCGCTTCCTCTCCCAGGACCAAATATTTGAGGCTTTTAATTTTCAACATTTCCTGCATTTTAATTTTGTTTGGATGTGTCATACATTTATGCAGTGTTTAATTTAACTTATGAAATTTCACAGATGATTTCTATTTGCAGGAGACCTCATAAAGAATAATTAAAATGCTGTAAAATTAACCTTTTTTTACAAACCATTGCATGTTGAATTTAAATTTAGTACAATATTTTAAAAACATTTACTTTCTATCTTTAGAAGTATACAATCATATGGTTTATATGTCAAGTAAATGAATTTGATCCATACGTATTTGTCAGTAAATCACATCATTAATGGTATAATGAAAAATAATATTTGCATAAATGAAAATTAGATAAATAAGACTGTACATAATAACACTACTACTACTACTACTACTACTACTACTACTACTACTACTACTACTACTACTAATAATAATAATAATAATAATAATAATAATAAAAATAATAATAATAATAATAATGGTGATGAGGGTAATTTGGAATCACATTTTCCACCTGTCCATCTTTTCATCATTTCACAGATCTTGTGACCATGGTAATTATGCATCCCTTGCACATACACCACTCCCTCAATAACTTGGGCATAACGAGGCCCAGAAAACAGAGACCACACTTTAAGGGTGGGTGTGAGTTATTGAGGGACTTCATAACACTATGAAATGATGCCATCCTTACTTGAGGGGTGGGCAAACTGGTTTGTTTAATGGCTGAATACTCTTTTTAAAATTGCAATGGGGATAATTGTAAATAAAAAGCTTTATCTAAGTTATTAATTTTTTATATAAAAATGACCTTTATTTTCAAGATGCCCAACTGCAGAGAGATTATTAACATAACTCCAACTGGTTTCATCAGTCATCATGTGTATGCATAAACACTGCTTTATGTTGTTGTTGAGTAGTCTGGTTCCCTAAACTGTATATTCCCTGCTTTGCTCTTTCTTATGGTGAAATGCAATGCAATACTAATCAGGGAAGTAGACTAGTTATTGATTCAAATTCACAATCGAACATAAAAAAATGGAACATTTAGTTTGAGAAACAGTCATCATCGTCAACAGTCAATATTTTTATTGTACTATTAGTAAAATATTGATGCCATGATTTCATTGCAATTAATAGAGAAACTTCTTCTCATCCATGAGGAAATTTCCAAGTGCCAATTCAGTAATTACAAATTAATCACAATCTCTAAAACTAGTATCTCGTTTATGAAATGTATCATGTCAAGTATTCACTTGGTTGTCTTGCTGTCATTGATCAAATTGTGAATGAGTATGCTATTTTAAGGTAGTTTAATTATATTACATTCACCATCAAAATCGTAATAGTGTTTGATCACTTGAAATGAGTTGACCTGACACTTATCTTTTGACTTATTTGCCACCCCCACCCCATTTATTTGATACAAAAGTCTATTTAACATTGTAATACAAGATGTTCAGTTTAAAATTCTATGCAACAATACAACAAATTCTTACCCCAGTTAGGTATCAAAACAATGTCAGCACTTAATTAGGTTCTCACAGAAACACTTGCAGACATAGCTCAAGATTGCCATAGGTTGAATAGAACAGAGCACATTATATTCATGATCATTACATTTAAACTTAACTAAAAGATGGAACTAAATTATGGATTTTGCTTGATAAAAAACTTATTTAATTGGTATTTATTTATTATAGGCTTGCTTCAAGTAAGCTTTAGTGACATTTTCATTGATCAAGTTTTCATTGCCTACTGTTTGTTCTTTATGGTGTACCAATAATGTTTGGAAAGAAATTTTAGCAAAATACATGCCATCATATTAAAAATTGATAATTCCATAATATTGATTTAGATTTCCAGGTCATATAAACCATTCTCAGTGATAAAATAAGTGATATATCAAGTTTCAAATTACCATTTTTTATCACAATTTTCTTCATTTTGAATAATGAGGGGTCAAATGTTTTTGTACTTTCTATTAAAAAAAAACAAACTGGGTTCCATGACTGACTTCCATTATAAGTGGGTTTGCAAGTTATGAGGCTGCAAGTTATCAAGGGAGTGATGTAATTGGATACAGTTTAGTAGGTCTGATTCCTGTCTTTTCACATTCAATTTTATGCAAGTTTTGCCATTTCTTTTATCAAATTTTTAAATCTGAACAGTGAGTGTTTGTAACTGGCACACATCAAGTATAATTCAAACTATTATAATCCATTTTTGGTTTTGTGCATTGAACCATAGACCCAGATTTTGTTTAGTGTTTTATTTTTAGATAGAATTATAGCCCATGAAAACTTAACATATTATTATGGGATTTTTCACTTTTAAAGGGTATTGCTTAAGAACATGTTTAGAGCAATTTAGTATGATTATTGATAGACTTAAATGTGTCTTTATGGAATTTGATATGAACATTAATAGAATACTATGTGTAACACCTACCATGTGTAACACTTATCATGTGTAACACCTACCATATGTAACACCTACCACCTACCATGTGTAACACCTACCATGTGTAACACCTACCATGTGTAACACCTACCAGTGTAACACTTACCATGTGTAACACCTACCTAACTGCTAACAAGATAAACCCTTAGTGCACATACACTGTTCTTCTTTTGATTTTAAGTAAACAGATTAGAATCTGATCTGTCAGTACATGATATGATAACCAATCAAGGTCAATGCTGTAAGCAGTTGTTCAGAAGTCAATAGCTTATTGGAGTTTTCAAAGAGATTGGAAACAATTACTCAGCTTACAATATTGTCTCCATTATAAACAAATAATTAAGAAGCATGCAGGCAAGAAAAGGGCAAGACAGATAAATGTACATATAATGAAATGACATCTGTGAATGAAAGACAAGAGTACAGGGATAGTGGTTAGCATGATTTACTATGTAAAACTTTAACTGCAGTCATAAGGGATGAAAACATAATTATATTTTGTGAAGAATTAACTGAATGCAAAATATATCCTCCAAGTTTTTTAGCAATTGGTAATAGGCCAGCTTCTGTGATGAATTATGGTTTATTTAGATGTAATTATATGGTCAGTCTTCCCAATTCTTGTGGAATAGAAACAGATAGATCATCATTGCAGACTTTAAAAATGATTTTTATCACAGATTGTCAGTAATGAAAAAATATCAATGTTGAGTCTATGACACTTTTGTTTGGCAACAAACTTTATGCAATACCAATAAACATTTTTTACAAATGGAAATGTAGAAATTTTATCAATTGGTAATAGGCCAGCTTCTGTTATGAATTATGGTTTATTTAGATGTAATTATATGGTCAGTCTTCCCAATTCTTGTGGAATAGAAACAGATAGATCATCATTGCAGACTCTAAAAATGATTTTTATCACAGATTGTCAGTAATGAAAAAATATCAATGTTGAGTCTATGATACTTTTGTTTGGCAACAAACTTTATGCAATACCAATAAACATTTTTTACAAATGGAAATGTAGAAATTACCAGCATTAAGAAGTAAATAGAAGTTAGTTCAATGGGCAATAAAAAATTCAAGCTGAAAATATGGTGAGCTACATTCAAAAGTAAATTTAGTAATAGGAGTTTTCATGGGTAGTAAAGAAAGCAAGCTTTCAAACATAGTAACCTACATTCAGAAGTAAAATTTAGTAATAGGAGTTTTAATGGGTAGTAAAGAAAGCAAGCTGAAAACTCCTATCTTGGACTATCTGAGGAATCACATATTATCTAATCAATCAAGAAAGCAAACACTACTCTAGCATTTCTAAAAAGAAACCTCAGACACTGTCTGCAGACATGTAGACAAACTGCCTTTTCTAGCACTAGACAGGTCTGTGTTAGAATATGGTTGTGTTGTCGGGGATCCCTACTACATTAAGGATGTTGATAGAATCAAGAATGTCTAATACCAGGCAGCAAGATTTATATCTGGTGACTACAAAACAGAGAAGCAGGATGTGTCACCAAAATGTTACCTGAACTAGGTACATCAACACTCCAAGACAGGCATACTAGGATTCCTTTGACAAAGTAGTTGAGGGGTTAGTGCCAGCTCTCTCACCAGATATATTTTTAAAACCATTAAGACAAAAAGGCCAGATTAAAGTAAAATCTTTTCCAACCTTTTAAAACGTAAGTATTGTAAAAATGCCCAGTATCAAATAATAGTATATGTTTTGTAGTTAAGCAGTGTAGGACAGAGCAATTTATAAATTCTGTCTTCATCAAAACATTTATGGACTGGAATTATCTGAATGACAGTGTTGTGTTTGGAGAGCCTCAGGACAGCTCTTAAACAATACTACTAATTTTCTAGTTAGTTCTATCTTCCAGTGCAAATTTATGCCATGACTGTTTGCTCTTCACATTAAGATTCAGATTTAAAAAATATGGTGACCTAAATTCAGAAGTAAATTTGGTAATAAGACTTTTTATGAGCATTGAGAAAAGCAAGCTGAAATTATCATGAAATTCATTCACAAAAAAATATGGTTATAGTAGTTTGTATAAGCAAGAAAGACAGGTGAAAATTATAGTAAGAAATAAATATGGTTATAGTAGTTTGTATAAGCAAGGAAAAAAGGTGAAAATTATAGTGAAAAATAAATATGGTTATAGTAGTTTGTATAAGCAAGGAAAACAGGTGAAAATTATAGTGAGAAATAAATATGGTTATAGTAGTTTCTATAAGCAAGGAAAACAGGTGAAAATTATAGAGAGAAATAAATAAGGTTATAGTAGTTTGTATAAGCAAGAAAAACAGGTGAAAATTATAGTGAAAAATAAATATGGTTATAGTAGTTTCTATAAGCAAGGAAAACAGGTGAAAATTATAGTGAAAAATAAATATGGTTATAGTAGTTTGTATAAGCAAGAAAAACAGGTGAAAATTATAGTGAAAAATAAATATGGTTATAGTAGTTTGTATAAGCAAGGAAAACAGGTGAAAATTATAGAGAGAAATAAATATGGTTATAGTAGTTTCTATAAGCAAGGAAAACAGGTGAAAATTATAGTGAAAAATAAATATGGTTATAGTAGTTTGTATAAGCAAGGAAAACAGGTGAAAATTATAGTGAGAAATAAATATGGTTATAGTAGTTTCTATAAGCAAGGAAAACAGGTGAAAATTATAGAGAGAAATAAATAAGGTTATAGTAGTTTGTATAAGCAAGAAAAACAGGTGAAAATTATAGTGAAAAATAAATATGGTTATAGTAGTTTCTATAAGCAAGGAAAACAGGTGAAAATTATAGTGAAAAATAAATATGGTTATAGTAGTTTGTATAAGCAAGGAAAACAGGTGAAAATTAAAGTGAAAAATAAATATGGTTATAGTAGTTTGTATAAGCAAGGAAAAAAGGTGAAAATTATAGTGAAAAATAAATATGGTTATAGTAGTTTGTATAAGCAAGGAAAACAGGTGAAAATTCTAGTGAGAAATAAATATGGTAATTGTGGCCATCATGTAGGTACATTGAAAGCAAAAAAATTTTTACAAAGAATATAAATTAGTTGTGAATGAATGTTTTATAATTTGGTTTAGGATTACATTTGGTGCATTCTTTTCTATCTCACAATAAATTTGTGAATCAGCTCCCTAGACATTTGATCTATGTCAAAGTATACATTCATCTTGCAGCCATAATTTTTTTACTTTTTTTATTATTGTAACATGGACACAGATATATAATGATGATGAAGCATATGGTAATTTATTTACAGTGAGAACAGATGGAAAAAAAGAGGTATTACAGTTGTACCCACCAAGTTTGGAATCTCTTACACTGCCCTCCATCTTAACCAGGTATTGTGCTAATACAGATTACAGGGTGCTAGCTATTGTGTAGAATTAATGATCCCATGTTAATTACAAGGTGCTAGCTATGGTGTAGAAGTAATCATGGAATGTCAATTACAGGGTGCTAGCTATTGTAATTGACATTGGATGATTAATTCTACACAATAGCTAGCACCCTGTAATTGATATTGGATGATTAATTCTACACCATAGCTAGCACCTTGTAATTAACATGGGATCATTAATTCTACACCATAGCTATTACCCTGTAAAGGACATGGGATGATTAATTCTACACCATATCTAGCATGCTGTAATTGACATGGGACAAATAATTCTACACCATAGCTAGCACACTGTAATTGACATGGGACAATTAATTATACACCATAGCTAGCACCTTGTAATTCACATGGGACAATTAATTCTACAGTATAGCTAGCACTCTGTAATTGACATTGGATGATTAATTCTACACAATAGTTTGCACCCTGTAAAGGATATGGGATGATTAATTATATACCATAGCTAGCACCTTGTAATTGACATGGAATTAATTAATTCTACACAATAGCAAGCACCCTGTAAAGGACATAGGATGATTAATTCTATACCATAGCTAGCACCTTGCAATTGACATGGGATGATTAATTCTACCCCATATCTAGCACCCTGTAAAGGACATGGGATGATTAATTCTACACCATAACTAGCTCCCTGTAAAGGGCATTGTTCATACATTAGGGAGCATGTTGATAAAAATAAGAAGTGCTGACTGTTATATATAGGCTTGTACAAATGTAACAAAAGAAGAGTCAACAAGCATTGTAAATTTTAACAAAAATAATTTATTTCCCTAGAAAACATTGTAAAAATAGAAAATAGGACTTACTGTTTGTAAAAATAATCCAAAAATTAATCCTAGAATTGAAAAATATAAGTTTTATCACTAAATCATTCAAATTGAATCCAGGTTCAAATTTTGATTAAGTTCCAATATGGAAGGCAATGACATCAGATGAGGTCATTATACTTATGTCAACAGTTCCTCATTGAATTTTGTGAATTAAGAATAATATTCTGGCTTTATAATTCCAAATAATTTCCACTGAATGTCTTTGTCCATGACTTGGGTGAGGAAACAGTTTTTTTTTTGGAGAATATGAATTATTCTTAAAAAACAAATAATTCAAAAATTAGAAAACCCACAAAATACTATTGAACTTCTAAAGGTATTTTTTTACAACTAAATAAATTTAATATAATTGGCTGTCTTAAGACTTGATATTAGATCATATGGTATTTAATGTGACAAGCTACATGATTTCAAACTTGAACATTGCAATAAACAATTGCCATTTGTCAAGTAGCTTAGAATAGCCTTATTTTTAAAAAAATCAGATTCTCACACATGAAATGAATAATAAAAAAAGCCTGTTTATAATATGAGCAACATGTGGTCTGGACATGACCTTGGGAATAGCCAATCATTTCCTCTTAGTGTTCATGAATTTGTGAACCAAGGTCAGATGAAAATAATGATAAAGTAACTGTTACATTCTAATTAGATTTAGTGAATTTTCTGAAAAGAAATTCAAATCAAGTGAAAATAATCACTACAATAAAATATAATGAAACAAAAATAAAATAAAAAAAAGAATTTAAAACTAATACATGAGAAATTTAATTATATATTCATAACACTGGCTCTGAAGCCTACAATTAAGTGATATAATAGGCAGGGAAACTGAAATACTAACACCCTGGCGATATATTTATCAGAGATGGCCAGTAAACATAAAGCACACTGACTTGACAAGGAAGAAAATATTTACTGGACTATAGAAATTGTATAATAAGGAGAGGAGACAAAGATATTCTAAGTGTCATAGTTGTGAATTAAACCAGGTTGGCATATCTTGTAACTGGGTATACAAAACTCTTGACTAAAAGGTCCAAGACTGGGCAGGTTACTAAGTGGCTTCATTTATGTATTAAAATTCAAGGTAAAAACAACAACTCTCCTGAAAATCACATGATGATTCTTACAAAGATACGCATGTACTTTATACCTTAATATATGTTATAAATAATTAGTAGAATTGCAATTTTTAAAGTTGTTTTTAATTGAAACATTTTCCAAAAGTTAGATTTGATCTGAATATCCTTTACAATATCCCATTCAGCCACCATGGTGACATATGTGACTCGTGTCAGTAAAGGTTCATAAATACTTATTATATTTGTGACATTAAAAATTGACATATGACAAATACAGCTGTTTGTTTAAAAAATAGTTTTTTGAACTATTATGCCATAGAAAATAAAAACATGTTGGTAATATCATTGAATTTGTAGCAAGATTACTGAGTAATGTATGTAAATTTCTTGCTGACAGAAACTTCAGGTTCAGAATTAATGATACATTGAAAAAGTACTTTGTGTGTATCACTGTGGTAAACTGATCAACTGGTAATGCCTTTAATATATATGTTGTTTTAGGTTTTATCTTATATGTTAGTACAAGATAGGCTATATGTGGTAGCCAGTATATTTGGTGGAGGAAGAACCTGGGGAAACCTCAGTAATAATCACCAATCCATAGGAAGCTACCTGTAAAATTTTTCAGATACCCATATTGGCTTTAAAGCCCATCACTCGAGTTCACATGGTGACTCAAATATGCATATTGGCTTTAAAGCCCATCACTCAAGTTCACATAGTGACTCAAATATGCATATTGGCTTTAAAGCCCATCACTCAAGTTCACATAGTGACTCAAATATGCATATTGGCTTTAAAGCCCATCACGCGAGTTCACATAGTGAATCAAATATGCATATTGGCTTTAAAGCCCATCACTCGAGTTCACATAGTGACTCAGATATGCATATTGGCTTTAAAGCCCATCAATCGAGTTCACATAGTGACTCAAATATGCATATTGGCTTTAAAGCCCATCAATCGAGTTCACATAGTTACTCAAATATGCATATTGGCTTTAAAGCCCATCACTCAAGTTCACATAGTGACTCAAATATGCATATTGGCTTTAAAACCCATCACTCGAGTTCGCATAGTGACTCAAATATGCATATTGGCTTTAACGCTCATCACTCAAGTTCACATAGACAGAGGGCAGTGATCAGTAAAGGCTAGTGCTTTAGATTATTTGACCACTACGGGCTTTTCCCCTACATATATATTTGTGTGTGTGTGTGTGTGTGTGTGCATAATTGTTTATATGGTTTTAGATATATGTGCATGCATTTATTCACTATATGGTTTGGGGAAGACTTAATGGCAGAATAGCAAAACATTTGTGTTCTTAATTACTGAAAGTAGAAACTTTGTTTTCATAGATTTTTTGAATGATAGTAATGTCATCAAAGCAAAAGTCCTCAAATTAAATGTATTATTATAACCACTGTATCCATATAAATTCCCCAAATTAAATGTATTATGTTTGCATTAACTACTGTACCCATATAAAGTCCTCAAATTAAATGTATTATGTTTGCATTAGCAACTGTACCCATATAAAGTCCCCAAATTAAATGTATTATGTTTGCATTAGCCACTGTACCCATATAAAGGCCCCAAATTAAATGTATTATGCTTGCATTAACCACTGTACCCATATAAAGTCCTCAAATTAAATGTATTATGTTTGTATTAGCAACTGTACCCATATAAAGTCCCCAAATTAAATGTATTATGTTTGCATTAGCCACTGTACTGATATAAAGTCCCCAACTTAAATGTATTATGTTTGCATTAGCCACTGTCCCCATATAAAGCCCCCAAATTAAATGTATTATGTTTGCATTAGCCACTGTCCCCATATAAAGTCCCCCAAATTAAATGTAATATGTTTGTATTAGCCACAGTACCCATATAAAGTCCCCAAATTAAATGTATTATGTTTGCATTAGCTACTGTACCCATATAAACTGAATACTACTTCCCTAACTCTTACAGGCAGGTGCTCTTGTTCACATCTACAAAGATGGGTCTGTATTGCTGACCCATGGAGGAGTGGAGATGGGGCAGGGTTTACATACTAAGATGATCCAGGTGAGTACTACATGTCTTATTATGCTGAAAAACATATAAGAATAATTAAAACCATCAGTTGATTATGATAACCCAGCTATATATTTTTTTATATTTGGTTTCACATTTCAGTGAGTTCTTAAAGTAAATGAAGTTACAATAATCATCATCATTATATAGAAATATATCAATATTAATTATTAGATTTGTGAATCGGGTTTAAAATCCACTTGCCTGATGCCTAGGATAAGTCAGGAAAAAGTTTGCAATGTGCTTTCCCATGTTCAAGTGCTTGCCCATCATCAAGTTAAAAATATAGAGAGAGGTCATCTTCAGTTAGTAATACTTTATGTTCTGCAAGTTTTGTACTCTACAGTCATGACATAGGACCTATATTGGCAACTTTATTTGTACTACAGTCTTCAATTACATAAATGCCCATAGAGTTTATTTCATCTATCAAGCCTTTATTTTGTACAACATACTGTCAGAATGTTATTTTTGTAGTTTGTATCAAGGTCAGTGTCATGATTTGTCTACAGATGTGTGAAATATTACTATTTAAAACATGCTTTGACAAATCAGAAATAAATATTTATATTTTTAAGATATTGGCTATTTTTTAATTGTACTATTTGTGTGTGTGTGTGTATATATATATATATATATATATATATATATATATATATATATATATATATATATATATATATATATATATATATATATATCATTCACTGACTTTTATGTCCTACCCTAGCCACAGGATTTTTTTTGGAGCTGGCAGTGTGCTGTGTTTTCCAGTTCTAAACAGTTTGAAAAACATTGTTTTGATGCATGTCATCAATTTCAAGGAGACTAGGTGGACAGTTTTTAGAAAATGATTTTTTTATAGGTGTGTTGGGAAATAAAAGGCACTTATTTTTAATGATTAGTCACATGCAATGGGTGCACCCACCAGTGGCAATCATCATATGTTGTTTTTGTGATTACTAAGTGAGACCATTACATACATATGTTCAATTTTGCTAGAATTGAATTGATAAAAGTAAAAGAGCTTTTCAATGACTGTTTAGATGTGTATGACCCATTTCAAGGTGAAAATGTGGATGAGGCAGTCTGAGTGTAGACAATACTTACCATGAGAGAGTGTAGACAATACTTACCATGAGAGTGTGTAAACAATACTTACCATGAGAGTGTGTAAACAATACTTACCATGAGAGAGTGTAAACAATGCTTACCATGAGAGAGTGTAGAAAATACTTACCATGAGAAAGTGTAGACAATATTTACCATGAGAGAGTGTAGACAAAACTTAAACTATGAGAGAGTGTAAACAATACTTACTATGAGATAGTGTAGACAATACTTACATGAGAGATCAAAGATGAGGCAGACTTGGAGTTTAGACAATACTTACCATGAGAGAGCATAGACAATACTTACCATGAGAGTGTAGACAACACTTACCATGAGAGAGTATAGACAATACTTACCATGAGAGAGTGTAGACAATACTTACCATGAGAGTGTGTAAACAATACTTACCATGAGAGAGTGTAGACAATACTTACCATGAGAGTGTGTAGACAATACTTACCATGAGAGAGTGTAGACAATACTTACCATGAGAGTGTGTAAACAATACTTACCATAAGAGAGTGTAGACAATACTTACCATGAGAGAGTGTAGACAATACTTACCATGAGAGAGTGTAGACAATACTTACCATGAGAGTGTGTAGACATTACTTACCATGAGAGAGTGTAGACAATACTTACCATGAGAGAGTGTAGACATTACTTACCATGAGGGAGTGTAAACAATACTTACCATAAGAGAGTGTAGACAATACTTACCATGAGAGAGTGTAGACAATACTTACCATGAGAGAGTGTAGACAATACTTACCATGAGAGTGTGTAGACATTACTTACCATGAGAGAGTGTAGACAATACTTACCATGAGAGAGTGTAGACATTACTTACCATGAGAGAGTGTAGACAATACTTACCATGAGAGACCAAAGATGAGTCAGACTTGGAGTGTAGACAATACTTACCATGAGAGAGTGTAGACAATACTTACCATAAGAGAGTGTAGACCATACTTACCATGAGAGAGTGTAGAAAATACTTACCATGAGAGAGTATAGACAATACTTACCATGAGAGTGTGTAGACAATACTTACCATAAGAGAGTGTAGACAATACTTACCATGAGAGAGTGTAGACAATACTTACCATGAGAGAGTGTAGAAAATACTTACCATGAGAGAGTGTAGACATTACTTACCATGAGAGAGTGTAAACAATACTTACCATGAGAGAGTGTAGACAATACTTACCATGAGAGAGTGTAGACATTACTTACCATGAGAGAGTGTAGACAATACTTACCATGAGAGACCAAAGATGAGTCAGACTTGGAGTGTAGACAATACTTACCATGAGAGAGTGTAGACATTACTTACCATGAGAGAGTGTAAACAATACTTACCATGAGAGAGTGTAGACAATACTTACCATGAGAGAGTGTAGACATTACTTACCATGAGAGAGTGTAGACATTACTTACCATGAGGCATTGTACACAATACTTACCATGAGAGACCAAAGATGAGTCAGACTTGGAGTGTAGACAATACTTACCATGAGAGAGTGTAAACAATACTTACCATGAGAGAGTGTAGACAATACTTTCCATGAGAGAGTGTAGACAATACTTACCATGAGAGAGTGTAAACAATACTTACCATGAGAGAGTGTAAACAATACTTACCATGAGAGAGTGTAGACAATACTTAACATGAGAGAGTGTACACAATACTTACCATGAGAGACCAAAGATGAGGCAGACTTGGAGTGTAGACAATACTTACCATGAGAGAGTGTAAACAATACTTACCATGAGAGAGTGTAGACAATACTTACCATGAGAGAGTGTAGACAATGCTTACCATGAGAGAGTGTAGACAATACTTACCATGAGAGTTTAGACAATACTTGCCATGAGAGTGTAGACAATACTTGCCGTGAGAGAGTGTAGAAAATACTTACCATGAGAGAGTGTAGACATTACTTACCATGAGAGAGTGTAAACAATACTTACCATGAGAGAGTGTAGACAATGCTTACAATGAGAGTGTAGACAATACTTACCATGAGAGAGAGTAGACAACACTTACCATGAGAGAGAGTAGACAACACTTACCATGAGAGAGAGTAGACAACACTTACAATGAGAGAGTGTAGACAATACTTACCATGAGAGAGAGTAGACAACACTTACAATGAGAGAGTGTAGACAATACTTACCATGAGAGAGTGTACACAATACTTACCATGAGAGAGTGTAAACAATACTTACCATGAGAGAGTGTAGACAATACTTACCATGAGAGAGTGTAGACAATGCTTACAATGAGAGTGTAGACAATACTTACCATGTGAGAGTGTAAACAATACTTACCATGAGAGAGTATAAACAATACTTACCATGAGAGTGTAGACAACACTTACCATGAGAGAGAGTAGACAACACTTACCATGAGAGAGAGTAGACAACACTTACCATGAGAGAGAGTAGACAACACTTACAATGAGAGAGTGTAGACAATACTTACCATGAGAGAGAGTAGACAACACTTACCATGACAGAGTGTAGACAATACTTACCATGAGAGAGTGTACACAATACTTACCATGAGAGAGTGTAGACATTACTTACCATGAGAGAGTGTAAACAATACTTACTATGAGAGTGTGTAGACAATACTTACCATGAGAGAGTGTGTAGACAATACTTACCATGAGAGAGTGTACACAATACTTACCATGAGAGAGTGTAAACAATACTTACCATGAGAGAGTGTAGACAATACTTACCATGAGAGAGCAAAGAGGGAATTTATTGATATTTAAATATTGAGGGGCTCAGTTTTATCTTGTTATCTTACTGGATGAATATTTGAAGCTGCATGATGGTTAAGTAGAAACAGATTAAGAAAAAGTTTATGATATAATAAAACGTTTCCATATATGTGTCTGTTTGTATGCATGTATATGTCTGTGCTCTTCAAACTGTATCTTCATTCTCACCAATTCCATTTGTTTGTCATCTACATATCTGTCAATTGTACTATATATATATATTATCATCTTTCTGATAATTTTATTATAGAACTGGCTTTAATGTGCTAGCAAAGATGAAGATCTGTTTGTGTAAAGTAAATATAATACAATTTCTTTAAAACATTTAATAGCTTCTTTTACTATTTATTTCACTTTGGTTGTTATATCTTATTGTCATATTTTTGGGGCAAGTTTAAGTCCTCTACGTGTAAGTTCAATTTTTCTGGGCAAGCTGATGTTGTCTAAAAATGTGTATTACCTTTTGTTATGGCTTCATAGTCTTAAAACAAGTAACATGAAAGAGCGAAATCAGGAAGTTTTGTATAATTGAAAATACAATTTATTTCCCTAGATACAAAGCAAAAGAATTGAATATAAATTACTTTATGGTGAATGAATTCATAAAGTTCTAAATGTTCTCTCAATTCCAAAAGATATGTGATAATCAAAATGAGTTCCAAAGGAATGCTGAAAGATTTTAAACAACACAGAATCACTTTGTTATAAACATTGTAAAATTGAACTCAGGTTAATACAGATTTAAATCCAAATTGTTTTTGAATAAATTCACAGTAATTCTGTACAGCTATTAGATATCCATATATTCTTTAAATGAATGCTAGAGTACTTTAATTCCAATGAATGATTAAATTAAATGTATAAGTCTTCTCTGTGTACCTTTTCCAAAACTGATAGCACTACTAAGCACACCTGATGCTGTGAAATAATTATGTTATATAGAATACCAGTACACATTAGAGAGAATGCAATTCAAGACTTAAATGGGTCATCTTTCTATTTTGAAATCACTCAGTAAACAGATCAGCTGTTCTAACAATGACTAATAAAAATGAGGTCATCTTGACCTTTCAGAACCCATGTACTGGAATTAGGTCACATGATATTTATTTGATATTTACTCATGTTACATTGCAAACTTACTATTGAAAAGAAATTTAGCATTTAAAATATTATTTACTAAATAACTATTATAGAAACCATTATTATGAAAATATTACACAAAATATAGATATACATAATACCTATATTGTTGATATATTTCACTCATTACCATTGTTTTCTTATTTCCCTTAGCCTTGAGATTCATGATTAGTTAGAATTATTTTTTTCTTGACATGCTGTGTCACTTGAAAAGTTCAATTTTGGAAAGCCAATTCCTCCAACATGGTCATGTTCACAAAAATACAATTTTGTGGAATCTTAGCCCCAAAATGTTTCAACAAGAAACAAAACCTGTATTTCTTGACCATGAGATATGCATATGAATAATAAACAGTCTTACGCAAAGCATGCAGCCGATATAAGACTTGATGTATTTTTAATATCAGTGTGGTTGTGATTTTCTGAGAATTTGCATATGTTTATGTGTACGTCAGAGCTAAGTCTACCAACTGTATCTTTCTTTGTAAGTGAATTAAATGCTGTCAAAAAGCAGAAAAGTTAATTGTTTGATGCAGTTTTGAATTTCCAAACATTTTCTGTATCAAAATGTAGCTTATTCTCCATAGAACAGCAAAGCTTTGTTTGGTTATGTGCACTGATCCTCCATCATACCTCAAGTCACTAAACACAATATCTGGGAATATGGCATGTATGCAAATATTTGGTTTAGACAGTTTTGATCAGTCATGTTAATGGTATCTTTCTTTATAACATTGCTGGCATATAAGTTGTAATTAGGAACAAACATACAAGTTGCTATTAGATTGATGAATCATTCAGATGAACAAGAAGAATCTAAAACTGGTAAATTAGTGCCTTTACACAAACTGCCCTTAAAAATTCTGTTCTACAGGTTGCCAGTCACTTCCTGCATATACCCCAGTCAAAGATCTTTATCAGCGAGACAGGAACCAACACAGTTCCCAACACCTCAGCTACTGCAGCCAGTGTCAGCTCAGACATCAATGGAATGGCCATTATAGTAAGTACCTATTGAATGTTTAACATGGCAATGAAAGTCATAGTAAAAGATCATTTTAAAATATCTTGGATAACATATATTTATTCTTAGTTACATCACATGGGATGGCATATTTTGAAAAGCATATTTAGAAGATTTTCAAAAAAATCATTAACTAGTTCTAAGATCATTATTGTTAAGTAGAATATTGATTTTATTTTAGATTACCGGTCTCTTGGAAAACTAGAATTGTTATTTGTTGTCATCTTGCCATTCAAAAAAGTAGTACTCTAGACATATACTTATTGACTGATAAATCTTCATTATGATGCTCTGATAAAACTAAAATTGAATAAAACAAATAGTGATACGGGGATTTTTTATAATACACTTGACTGTGTTATACTGAATTTTCAGGATGCTTGCACAAAAATAATGGAGAGGTTGGAACCAGTCATGAGAGAAAATCCCAAAGCAACTTGGGAAGAATGGGTATGTGAAACAGTTGGCATCATCTGTTTGTTTGAAAAGTAGACCAATATATTTGTTAAGATTTATAATAACACTCACTTATAACAAACTTGGATTTAATAAAGTCATTGAAGGTCATTTTAACCTTTTTATTTACTCCTGTTTTCAACTTAACCATTTCTCTCATAGTGGCTACCACTGACCTACAATTCCTATCTGTACCTACATTGTACAATGTATAGGAATAAAACAGTATGCCACCAGCTCACAGAATCCCATTGAATCATACATGTTAAAAGCTTTCATATACAAAATCTGGTGCTTTTTTCTCTCTTTCAAATACATTACCAAATAAATTGACATTAAGGATATAAGACTGCTACCTCTAGAATCCTGCCACTGGAATCTTTCCAAAAAAACAAAAAGCATCTTTTCTGACTATTTCATAGAGATAAACTGCATTAATCCTTGTCTATTACCTCGCATTGCCACTGCCTGGTGTCACTTGTTTTTAAACTTTGCTGTCATGCATAAAATAACCTCCCAATATCTATAAGGAAGTAATCAGAAGCCAAATTTGGAATTATTTTGGAGTTTGATCTACACATTCATATTGATAACTGAAAGATGATACAGTGTAAGAAGTTCAAGGTTAGAGAGGACACTCCTGATACATGACTAGTTTGCAACAGATACACCTCTGTGCTGTGAGTCATGGTCTAAGCATGTTTGGTTGGCAATGATGCCAATTCCAGCTAAACGGAAGGACAAATGAACATTACCTTGCAAGGAGAAAGATGATGTTTTGATCTCTAATCCAAATCTACCTTTTGCAAGTCTTTTGAGAGATGCTACTGTCCCTGCCACCCCACATCACCAAACAACTACAGGGACATCAGCAGAAATGAAAGAAAATTGAATGGAAGGTCAATTACCATTTGCCTTCTGGCACAGGAGACAATTGCACATTTGCTAACTTCTGGCCAAATTTTGCCTCTTTTCCTTTCATTGGTCCCGACTAGAATTTCTAATGCCTTGGGGGCATGTTAAGTCAGGACACACAGAGTTTTAACTGAATCCATTGGACTAAACACTGGGTATGACTTTGCTGTCCAGCACTGTCCCAATTGGGGACTTGTTTGGTAGACTGTATTGGCTGTCTATATTTTAAAGGGATCTTAGTAATAGATCCAGCCATCTTTTCACATGTTCAGTGATATTTTCTTATTATGGCAAGGATGTTGGTGAGTCAAGCTGTTGGCGATGGCAGTATTGTTGAAGACAAGACTGGATTTTATACAGCCATCACCCATGCCAAGGTTTTGCTTGGCAAACCAGCCAACCTTCCAGGCAAAACACATTCAGTTGGCATTCCTGACCCTCATGTCATGGCATATCCTCAATGCAGAGCCCATCAATTAGTCAAAGATGATGGGATATCATAATCTTTCCCACCTACACTGGTCTAACAGCATAGACTGCTCTAGATCAAGACTTCAATCCAATTCAATCAAAACTCATGATTAGTCATTGCAGTATAGGTTATCTGGGCTTCATGATCAGTCATTGTAATATAGGTTATCTGGGATTCATTATCAGTCCTTGCAGTATAGGTTATGTGGGCTTCATCAGTCATAGCAGTATAGGTTATCTGAGCTTCGTGATCAATCATTGCAGTATAGCTTATCTGGGCTTCATTATCAGTCATTGCAATATAGGTTACGTGGGCTTCATGATCAGTCATTGCAGTATAGGTTATGTGGGCTTCGTGATCAATCATTGCAGTATAGCTTATCTGGGTTTCATTATGAGTCATTGCAATATAGGTTACGTGGGCTTCATGATCAGTCATTGCAGTATAGGTTATGTGGGCTTCGTGATCAATCATTGCAGTATAGCTTATCTGGGCTTCATTATGAGTCATTGCAATATAGGTTATGTGGGCTTCATGATCAGTCATTGCAGTATAGGTTATGTGGGCTTCATGATCAATCATTGCAGTATAGGTTATCTGGGCTTCATTATCAGTCATTGCAGTATAGGTTATGTAGGCTTAAAGATCAGACATTGCAGTATAGGTTATCTGTGATTCATTATCAATCAGTTTTCTGGGCTTCATGACCATTCATTGCAATATAGGTTATATGGGCTTAAAGATCAGTCATTGCTGTATAGGTTATCTGGGCTTCATGTTCAGTCATTGCAGTATAGGTTATCTGGGCTTCATGTTCAGTCATTGCAGTATAGGTTATCTGGGCCTCATGATCAGTCATTGCAGTATAGGTTATGTGGGCTTCATGATCAGTCATTGCAGTATAGGTTATGTGGGCTTAAAGATAAGTCATTGCAGAATAGGTTATCTGGGCTTCATGATCAGTCATTGCAGTAGAAGTTATGTAGGCCTTAAGATAAGTCATTGCAGAATAGGATATCTGGGATTTATTATCAGTCATTGCATTATTGGTTTTCTGGGCTTCATGATCAGTCATTGCAATATAGGTTATCTGGGCTTAAAAATCAGTCATTGCTATATAGCTTCCTTGGGCTTCTTGACCAGTCTTTGCAGTATAGGTCATCTGGG
Source organism: Potamilus streckersoni (assembly GCA_016746295.1). NCBI lineage: Eukaryota > Metazoa > Mollusca > Bivalvia > Unionida > Unionidae > Potamilus > Potamilus streckersoni. The sequence continues at coordinate 520,211 of JAEAOA010000161.1, forward strand.
ATTCTTTATCATTTATTGCAGTATAGGTTATCTGGGCTTCATGATCTGTCATTGCAGTATAGGTTATGTGGGCTTCATGATCAGTCATTGCAGTATAGGTTATGTGGGCTTAAAGATAAGTCATTGCAGAATAGGTTATCTGGGATTCATTATCAGTCATTGCAGTATAGGTTTTCTGGGCTTCATAATCAGTCATTGCAATATAGGTTATCTGGGCTTAAAGATCAGTCATTGCTGTATAGGTTATCTGGGCTTCATGATGAGTCATTGCAGTATAGGTTATGTGGTTTTCATGATCAGTCATTGCAGTATAGATTATGTGGGCTTGATGATCAGTCATTGCGGTATAGGTTATCTGGGCTTCATGATCAGTCATTGCAGTATAGGTTATGTAGGCTTCAGGACCAGTCATTGCAGTATGGGTCATCTGAGCTCAGGATCAGTCATTGCAGTACAGGTTATCTCAGCTTCGTGATCAATCACTGCAGCATAGCTTATCTGGGCTTCATTATTAGTCATTGCAGTATAGGTTATCTGGACTTCATGATCAGTCATTGCAGTATAGGTTATTTGGGCTTGATGATCAGTAATATCAGTATGACTTATCTGGGCTTCATGATCAGTCATTGCAGTATGGGTTATGTGGGCTTCAGGATCAGTCATTGCAATATGGGTCATCTGAGCTTCACAATCAGTCATTGCAGTATAGCTTATGTAGGCTTCTTGTTCAGTCATTGCAGTATAGGTTATCGGGGATTCATTATCAGTCATGCAGTATAATTTATCTAGGCTTTGTGATCAATCATTGCAGTATAGTTTATCTGGGTTTCATTATCAGTCATTGCAGTATAGGTTATCTGGGCTTTATGATCATTCATTGCAATTTTAGGTTATCTGGGCTTAAAGATCAGTCATTGCAGTACAGATTATTTGGGATTCATGATCATTCATTTCAGTATAGATTATCTGGGCTTCATGTTTAGTCATTGCAGTATGGGTTATCTGGGCTTCATGATCAGTCATTTCAATATAGGTTATCTGAGCTTGATGATCATTCATTGCTGTATAGGTTATGTGGGCTTCATGACCAGTCACTGCAGTATAGGTTACCTGGGCTTAGTGATCAGTCATTGAAATATAGGTTATGTGGGCTTCATAATCAGTCATTGCATATGGGTTATCTTGGCTTCATGATCAGTCATTGCAATATAGGTTATCTGGGCTTAGTGATCAGTCATTGCAGTATATGTTTGGTGGGCTTCATGTTCAGTCATTGCAGTATAGGTTATCTGGGTTTCATGATCAGTCATTGCAGTATAGGTTATGTGGACTTCATGATCAGTCATTGCAGTATAGGTTATCTGGGCTTCATGATCAGTCATTGCAGTATAGGTTATGTGGGCTTAAAGATAAGTCATTGCAGAATAGGTTATCTGGGGATTCATTATCAGTCATTGCAATATAGGTTTTCTGGGCTTCATGATCAGTCATTTCAATATAGGTTATCTTGGCTTAAAGATCATTCATTGCTGTATAGGTTATCTTGGCTTCATGATCAGTCTTTGCAGTATAGGTTATCTGGGATTCATTATCAGTTGTTGCAGTAAAGGTTATCTGGGCTTCATGACCAGTCATATCAGTATAGGTTATGTGGGCTTAAGGATAAGTCATTGCAGAATAGGTTATCTGGCATTCATTATCAGTCATTGTAGTATAGGTTTTCTTGGCTTCATGATCAGTCATTGCAATATAGGTTATCTGTGCTTAAAGATCAGTCATTGCTGTATAGGTTATCTAGGCTTCATGATCAGTCATTGCAGTATAGGTTATGTGGGCTTTATGATCAGTCATTGCAGTATAGGTTATTTGGGCTTGATGATCAGTCATTTCAGTATGGCTTATCTGGGCTTGATGATCAGTCATTACATTATAGGTTATCTGTGCTTCATTATCAGTCATTGCAGTATAAGTTATGTGGCCTTCATGACCAGTCATTGCAGTATGGGTCATCTGAGCTTCCGGATCAGTCATTGCAGTATAGATTATGTGGGCTTGATGATCAGTCATTGCAGTATAGGTTATAAGGGCTTCATTATCAGTCATTGCAGTATAGGTTATCTGGGCTTCATGATCAGTCATTGCAGTATAGGTTATGTGGGCTTCAGGACCAGTCATTGCAGTATGGGTCATCTGAACTTCAGGATCAGTCATTGCAGTATAGATTATGTGGGCTTCATGTTCAGTCATTGCAGTATAGGTTATCTAGGCTTTGTGATCAATCATTGCAGTATAGGTTATCTGGGCTTCATTATCAGTCATTGCGGTATAGATTATCTGGGCTTTATGATCAGTCATTGCAGTATAGGTTATTTGGGCTTGATGTTCAGTAATATCAGTATGGCTTATCTGGGCTTCATGATCAGTCATTGCAGTATGGGTTATCTGGCCTTCATGATCAGTCATTGCAGTATAGGTTATGTGGGCTTCAGGACCAGTCGTTGCAGTATGGGTCATCTGAGCTTCCGGTTCAGTCATTGCAGTATAGATTATGTTGGCTTGATGATCATTCATTGCAGTAAAGGTTATAAGGGCTTCATGATCAGTCATTGCAGTTTAGGTTATCTGGGCTTCATGATCAGTCATTGCAGTATAGGTTATGTGGGCTTCAGGACCAGTCATTGCAGTATGGGTCATCTGAGCTTCAGGATCAGTCATTGTAGTATAGCATATGTGGGCTTCTTATTCAGTCATTTCAGTATAGGTTATCGGGATTCATTATCAGTCATGCAGTATAATTTATCTAGGCTTTGTGATCAATCATTGCAGTATAGGTTATCTGGGCTTCATTATCAGTCATTGCAGTATAGGTTATCTGGGCTTCATGATCATTCATTGCAATTATTGGTTATCTGGGCTTAAAGATCAATCATTGCAGTATAGATTATTTGGGATTCAAGATCAGTCATTGCAGTATAGATTATCTGGGCTTCATGTTCAGTCATTGCAGTATGGGTTATCTGGGCTTCATGATCAGTCATTTCAATATAGGTTATCTGGGCTTGATGATCAGTCATTGCTGTATAGGTTATGTGGGCTTCATGTTCAGTCATTGCAGTATGGGTTATCTGGGCTTCATGATTAGTTATTGCAGTATAGGTTATCTGGGCTTGATGATCAGTCATTGCTGTATAGGTTATTTTGGCTTCATGATCAGTCATTGCAGTATATGTTGTCTGGGCTTCATGATCAGTTATTGCATATGGGTTATCTGGGCTTGATGATCAGTCATTGCAGTTTTTTTATGTAGGCTTCATGATCAGTCATTGCAGTATAGGTTAGGTGGGCTTCATGATCAATCGTTGCAGTATTGGTTATCTGGGTTTCATGATCAGTCATTACAGTATGGGTCATCTGGTCATCATGATCAGTTATTGCAGTATAGGTTATGTTGGCTTTATGGTCAGTCATTGCAGTATAGGTTATGTGGGCTTCATGATCAGTCTTTGCAGTATAGGTTATGTGGGCTTCATGATCAGTCATTGCAATATAGGTTATCTGGATTTCATGATCAGTCATTGCAGTATTTGTTATCTGGGCTTCATGATCAGTCATTGCAGTATAGGTTATGTGGGCTTCATGATCAGTTGTTGCAGTAAAGGTTATGTGGGCTTCATGATCAGTCATTTCAGTATAGGTTATCTGGACTTCATGATCAGTTTAGGTTAAGTGTCTTCAAACTTTGATTGGGTTGGTCCTATGATGGCAGTCCAAATCAGTCACCAGACCCAGCTATGAGTCAACACTGTTAGCTTTTCTGGATTCATTAATGAAATGTTATTAGGTTAGATTTTAATACTCATCTTTTTTACTATATAGAGGTAATAATTATATCGGGGCCTTGAGTGGCTGAGTGGTCTAAAACGCTGTCCATTACTGATCACTGCCATCTCACCTCTGTATGTGTTCGAGTCTATGATTCGGTGAATGTGGATATGTGAGAAAGCTTGCCAGTAGTTTCTTGTGGGTCAGTGGTTCTTTCCGATGATTTCCTGGTTTCTTCCTCCACCATTAATACTGGCCACCATGAACAGCCTATCGTGTGCTGAAAAATGGCTTTAAACCTCACAACAACATCATGATTATATCAGTTTTGTGTTGTGTTATGAGCATGGGTTATCGTTCACATGGGGAAACCAGCTATAATTCCTTAGAAGGATACCTGAGGTAGTGGTCAGATGCCCAATGTTCTTTCCTCTTATTGCCTATTCACCTAATGTAATCAGGGAATATAGATGAAGGAAAAAGCAAACATTTTTAGATTAATTACATTTTTCTGAAAATACCTGCCCAATCGCATTACTTAACAAACCCACATAACCACCATGCAGGCATCTGTGTTCACAAATTGCTTAGTTTAGGTACTTAATAAATAGGCTTAATATGTTCAGGAGGTATTTTTGTGCATGTCCATGTAACATGACAGTAAAGCTTAGAAACTAGTGACACTAAATGGTTTGAAGAGAAGGTAACAGGCATGAGTTCAGGAGGTAGTAATATTATAGCCTATTGTTAATGTGATAGAGCATATATTCTTGGAGAAACATAATTTGCTTATAAAATTTGCTTTCTTGTAGATAGTTAAACCTTTCAAATTCAATATTTATTGCTTATTGTTTTTTGCTTTCTTGTAAGATATTTAAGACTTTAAAGTGTAATTGTCTGGTGCTTATTGTTTTTTGTTTACTGCAAATATCTAGTTTTCAGATTCAATATTTAGTGCCTATTGTCTTTTTCTGAAGTATGATGAGCATAAACATCCATGCCAACTTTTTGATCAAGTGGTGGGTTCTAAGTTAAAGTGCTATACATATATTCCACTCAGTATTGGTCCTTATACTCATGATTGGTCATTGCTGTGTAGGTTGTTTGGCTTTAAACTCATATTGTCATTGCTGTGTAGGTTATTTGGGCTTTAAACTTGAGTTCTGTCATTGCTGTGTAGCTTATTTGGGCTTTAAACTGGCATTCAATCATTGCTGTGTAGGTTATTTGGGCTTTAAACTTGAGTTCAATCATTGCTGTGTAGCTTATTTGGGCTTTAAACTAGCATTCAGTCATTGCCGTGTAGATTATTTGGACTTTAAACTCGTGTCCAGTCATTGTTGTGCAGGTTATTTGGGCATTAAACTTGCATTCATTCATTGCTGTGTAGGTTACTTGGGCTTTAAACTCACATTCAGTCTTTGCTGTGTAGCTTATTTTGGCTTTAAATTTGCATTTAGTCATTGCTGTGTAGATTATTTGGACTTAAAACTTGTGTCCAGTCATTGCTGTGTAGATTATTTGGACTTTAAACTCGTGTCCAGTCATTGCTATGTAGATTATTTGGACTTTAAACTCATGTACAGTTATTGCTGTGTAGGTTATTTGGGCTTTAAACTCATATTCAGTCATTGCTGTGTAGGTTTTTTTGCTTTATGATTACCATTAGTCAAACTGTGTGATTTAGATTTTTGATGTATCATTAGAACATTTTCAGTCATTTTGCTACAATATATGCAGTGTGGCAGTTTATAGTAATGTCAGTCACTGGGGCATATTGACACAGACATGTAGCATCATGTGCCCCAACCAGTCACATTATCCTGACACCAGGCCAACCAGAAACCTCTTAATGCTTAGTGCCTAGTGAGACAGCTGTTACTATCATTTTTATAAGTCTTTTGTATGGCTCAGTCAGGGTTCAAACCCACAACCTCCTGCATCTGAGGTAGGCTGTTTAAACTAGGCCACTGAAACAGTGAATTTAAACTCATCAGTCATTGCTGTACAGGTTATTTGGTCTTCAAACTCATGACTTGTCATTGTTGTTTAGGATATTTGGGCTTCATGATCAGTTACTGATGTGTAGGTTATTTGGGTTGTTTGTTTATGTTATCTAAGTTCTGTGTTTTCTTTATTTGTTGTATAGGCTTTTTGGATTGTTGTGTAGATTATTTTTATTGTTTTGTAGGTTACTGGAGTTGCTATGTAGGGTCTTTGGGCTTGTTGCATATTTTTATTTTATCTTTTCTAGCATTGCTGTCAAGGTCTTGCGCTAAATTTAATCCTAATGAATCACCCTAATTGTCTTGGTTCTGTGATTCTACTTGTGAAGAAAACATCAGCCATTTTGAATTTTGGGTAATTCTCTTTGTTTAGGTTTCATCAATATGTTTGCATGCACTCTGATATGATTGAGACTTTATAAATGCTTTTGGCTTCATATAGCTTGATTAGACAGAATGAAACAATTAGATTTCCTGCTTGCCATTACCAATCACTGCTGAAAGGATTTTTCAGTTGTTCCTTAAGATCTCACACTTTGAAGTTGTAATATATTTTGTGTCATGTTGGGCTGAATTTTATTTCTTCGAATTGTTGAATTCAAGAGATTATTTTCTCAGGAAATACAAATGAGTTCTGATATAATTCTTGGATAGAGACATTCACTGAAATTTATAATGAATTCAAACCTGGAATTATATTACTGTGATTCAACAAAGGACTGTTGACACATCAATACCGTATGAGTTATCACAGACCCATCATCACATTTGGTATACATATAAATTGAAAGTGTAGGATGTGTTGTATGTCACCAAGTCATGGTAATAAGTATACATTTCATGATTGCTATTGGGTTCTGCTCTAAGTCTGAAACGCTGTTTAAGGTTCAGAGATGAACCATGATAAATGATTTTTTGTATTGCATCTCTGGTATCACAGTACAGTAGTCCCCCTCTTATACGGCCACCCCTACTGCACCGAGAAAGTGGCTGTATAAAGCAGGTGGCCTTTCCAGAGGGGGACTCCTTTTTTTGAGAAGTATTTGTAATGTACGTAGTAAGAAAGCTTCATCTTTAAAGCATTTAATATCTTCGTTTAAAAGCAACATTAATTATTGAATGGTTCTTGTTGTTATAAGAGTTGTCTTATTTCAACTGAATATGTATTAATAGTTATTATTCTTGACGTAAGCGTGATGTGCGAGCGAGTGTTGTTGTCAAGCACATTGCAAAACCATTCAAAAACGTTATTTAAATTTTGGTACATGCGCAATTCTCTTTCCATTTGCTCTATTTTCCCACTGCTGCTGAATAAATTCCTTTTTGGTTACAATGTTGCTTATTCGAGTCTTTTCAGCATAAAATTGTTTTATTTGAGTCTTTTCCACCTAAAATTTTTCGACGCCCCTCTCACCCGATGTTGTAGACTATAATAACTGACTTTTTTTAAAATAATCGTCTCCATTTACGTGATATCATGTTAATTTGGTAATGATTTATTCGGATGTTGCTATCTGTATGTGATTTAGTTATGCAGACGAAACATTTGTGGAGCGGACAAAAAGCCTTCGTAAAGGAAGCAACAAGTGTGTCGTCACATGCTTTTTGGTCTTTGGTACCCTGCTTTGTTCTATTTTTAGCCAATGCTGACCCTGTGATCTTGACAATTACGACTGGTTATAATCATCAATGTTGCAACTGAAAGACTGAAAAATATTTTTTTTTCTGCATTTAAACCAGATGCCATGTGTTTTTTAAAGGCAGCGATTGTCACGTGATTCATTACTCGCAGTCTGGTACACTATTGGTTTTATATTTATTAACACTAAGTGAGAGAAGATATGTACGCTTATTTGACGTAAATAATAGGACCTCACAACCGTTAGGATTTGTTAACTTGACAATTATTGCCCATAGTAATATTTACTAAGCAAAGGAAGTAAACAAATCAACATCTTACAAAGGGAAGCCATAAAGGCTATCAAACCATTTTCCCACCGATTTTTGTATTACCCATCAATATTGCCACTTCTTGGCTGTTACTACTATTAATAAGTGTAATCTTAACAATTATCAGTGGCTAAACCAGACATTTTACGATAACACGCAGAAATGATAATCGGATTATGTGTACTTACCTTTTTGCATGGATTAAAATTTTAGTCTTTCTCGGCTTTAGGGAATAAATGTCATTTCTCGTGAGGTGTAAATGATAATATTAACCTTAGTGGCACATGTACTTTAGTCAACTCTTCTTTCGAGAACGAAAACCTGACATCGGGAAACTGAAATTGGATTACTTAACACACACTAGGAATAAACTTTGTTCCGGATACATATTACAAAATAAGATGCGGCCGCTTGTGAGGGGTAAATTTTATATTTTTGCACAAATATGCTGGTCGCGTTAGCTGGGTGGCCTTTCGTGAGGGGTGATTTTGAACACAAATTCGTCGGTGCCTTCGGATTCTGGCCGTAAGTAGCAGGTGGCCGCTCGTGAGAGGGGCCGTTCAAGAGGGGGACTACTGTAAAGCTTTTATCTTCAAGGTCAAGGTCACTGATAATTTTCTGTACTTGGGCTTTTATACCTTCTGAGATAGACCTGTAAAGCTTGGTTACATTTCATGACTGCCTGGTAACTTGAAAGCTTATAGATTTCAACACTGTATATGTTTGTTGTCAGACCAGACAGAGTTATGACTTTAATGGCTTTGCTTTATATTATGCACTTTTCTTTTATTGCAGATAATGGCTGCTTACATGAAGAGAATCAGTTTGTCTGCCACTGGATTTTACCAGTAAGTCTAGATCAAATAGGGCTTTGATATTATTTACATGAATCTTTGGTGAGAGATAACATTTATAAAGTGTTTTCAGTGAATTTATATATCTGCTTTACAACTTTTGATTGTCAACATAGTATTAAAATGTAAATTTACCAGATAATACAGACTGGAAAGTACAGTTTTATGTCATCTGTGGAAGGACTCCATATAAAAAGTCAGAGTATGTCTGAATCATGTTACAAATGTTTATTATATACATCATATTATGATGCTTTATGTGATTTGTGTGATTCATGTTACATAACTATTGCACAGACATCATATTGTGATGCTTTATGTGATTTGTGTGATTCATGTTACATAACTATTGCACATACATCATATTATGATGCTTTATGTGACATATGTGTCTGATCCATGTTACATATCTGTTACACAGACATCATATTGTGATGCTTTATGTGATTTGTGTGATTCATGTTACATAACTATTGCACATACATCATATTATGATGCTTTATGTGACATATGTGTCTGATCCATGTTACATATCTGTTACACATACATCTTATTGTGATGCTTTATGTGATTTGTGTGATTCATGTTGCATAACTATTGCACATACATCATATTATGATGCTTTATGTGACATATGTGTCTGATCCATCTTACATATCTGTTACACATACATCATATTGTGATGCTTTATGTGATTTGTGTGATTCATGTTACATAACTATTGCACATACATCATATTATGATGCTTTATGTGACATATGTGTCTGATCCATGTTACATATCTGTTACACATACATCATATTGTGATGCTTTATGTGATTTGTGTGATTCATGTTACATAACTATTGCACATACATCATATTATGATGCTTTATGTGACATATGTGTCTGATCCATGTTACATATCTGTTACACAGACATCATATTGTGATGCTTTATGTGATTTGTGTGATTCATGTTACATAACTATTGCACATACATCATATTATGATGCTTTATGTGACATATGTGTCTGATCCATGTTACATATCTGTTACACATACATCTTATTGTGATACTTTATGTGATTTGTGTGATTCATGTTGCATAACTATTGCACATACATCATATTATGATGCTTTATGTGACATATGTGTCTGATCCATCTTACATATCTGTTACACATACATCATATTGTGATGCTTTATGTGATTTGTGTGATTCATGTTACATAACTATTGCACATACATCATATTATGATGCTTTATGTGACATATGTGTCTGATCCATGTTACATATCTGTTACACATACATCATATTGTGATGCTTTATGTGATTTGTGTGATTCATGTTACATAACTATTGCACATACATCATATTATGATGCTTTATGTGACATATGTGTCTGATCCATGTTACATATCTGTTACACATACATCTTATTGTGATGCTTTATGTGATTTGTGTGATTCATGTTACATAACTATTGCACATACATCATATTATGATGCTTTATGTGACATATGTGTCTGATCCATCTTACATATCTGTTACACATACATCATTTTGTGATGCTTTATGTGATTTGTCTGATCCATGTTACATAACTCTATTGCACATACATCATATTATAATGCTTTATGAGACATGAACCAGCCATCTTTCAAGCTTTAGAGCCCATTCTTTATAAAATACAAACAGCTAGAAACATTCATGTGTGCTGAACATATATATATATTATACTGCATTACTGCATTTGCCCTTCATGTGTTGTCTTTTAATCTTAACCCGATTTTGTGTGTGGAGTAGGTTGGTGTTTGAAGTTTTAGAGTATTGGTATTGCAGTTCACAATTTGTTCCCTAGAGTATAGACTGGTACATTTCTTCCACACCAGCAATAATCTTATGCTTCAACATAAAGTTTGTGCAGTAGATGGCTTTTAAATGAAAGAAACCAATAATTTGAAATGCATGGACTTAACTATTTTTACACCATTAATAATCTCCTACCTGACTCTTGCATCATTGCATTAGATAAATGAGACCAACAGGATCTTAACATACAGGTGAAAGTCCCTAAAAACTACTGATATACTCTTAGTCTTGTCTGAAAATCACATTCATGTAATATTCAGTTTATTTGAAATACAACTCGGAAAATAAGGATTTTATGCTTTCATTGATAAAAGCAAAATTAATGTTTCCTCTTTCTATTAATCATAAAAGTTACATGGATATGTATTATAGAAGTAACAGATACTCTTGTGACTTGTGCAATAGAAGTGAGAGAGGCTATACTGATAAGTGTCATAGAAGTGACAGTTTTTGTAATGATAACATCAAAGTAACAGGGTAGGTTTCATGGAACCAATATAGACCTCATAAGGGACATGTATTGATGGAATGAGTATCAAGTAAAAATCTCCTTAATTTTGTCAGTTTAAATTTGATCGATTTTTATTTTTATAGAAGTGACATGAACTAGGAATAGTATTACAGAAATTGTCTCTTGAACTAATGTCAACCTCAATTTTAGTTTGTCTTTACCATAGAAGGGACATGAAGTAAGTGTTAAATTGTCTATTAAGATTAATCAAGATAGACCTGATTTGTATTTTCATAGAATTGGCAGGCATCAGACGTGACAGGCTTTATAGGGATAAGTATTAGAGAAGTGACAGCTAAAGTATTGTAAAGAAATACTTTAGGTACAAGTATCATAGAAGTGACAGGCATTGTAGGGATAACTATCCTAGAAGTGACAGGCATTGTAGTAATAAGTATCCTAGAAGTGACAGACATTGTAGTAATAAGTATCCTAGAATTGACAGGCATTGTAGTAATAAGTATCCTAGAATTGACAGGCATTGTAGTAATAAGTATCCTAGAATTGACAGGCATTGTAGTAATAAGTATCCTAGAATTGACAGGCATTGTAGTAATAAGTATCCTAGAAGTGACAGGCATTGTAGTAATAAGTATCCTAGAATTGACAGGCATTGTAGGGATAAGTATCCTAGAAGTGACAGGCATTGTAGTAATAAGTATCCTAGAAGTGACAGGCATTGTAGTAATAAGTATCCTAGAATTGACAGGCATTGTAGGGATAAGTATCCTAGAAGTGACAGGCATCGTAGGGATAAGTATCCTAGAAGTGACAGGCATTGTAGTAATAAGTATCCTAGAAGTGACAGGCATTGTAGTAATAAGTATCCTAGAAGTGACAGGCATTGTAGTAATAAGTATCATAGAAATGACAGACATTGTAGTAATAAGTATCATAGAAGTGACAGGCATTGTAGTAATAAGTATCATAGAAATGACAGACATTGTAGTAATAAGTATCCTAGAATTGACAGGCATTGTAGTAATAAGTATCATAGAAATGACAGACATTGTAGTAATAAGTATCCTAGAATTGACAGGCATTGTAGTAATAAGTATCATAGAAGTGACAGGCATTGTAGTAATAAGTATCCTAGAATTGACAGGCATTGTAGGGATAAGTATCCTAGAAGTGACAGGCATTGTAGGGATAAGTATCCTAGAAGTGACAGGCATTGTAGTAATAAGTATCCTAGAATTGACAGGCATTGTAGTAATAAGTATCATAGAAGTGACAGGCATTGTAGTAATAAGTATTATAGAATTGACAGGCATTGTAGGGATAAGTATCCTAGAAGTGACAGGCATTGTAGGGATAAGTATCCTAGAAGTGACAGGCATTGTAGTAATAAGTATCATAGAAATGACAGACATTGTAGTGATAAATATCAGGAAAGTGACAGGTGATGTTGGGAAAAGTATCATATAAGTGATATTGTTTTACAGATAACTACAATGTCAGATACATTTGGAAATGTCTATTATCAAGTTGTCAGACACCATTATCAAGTTCCGATTGCATTGTCTGTATAGAGTATAGACTTATATAGATGGGTGTAGTATGAAGGAAATTACCTCTTAAAATGAACCATTTGGTTTGCATTTAGCAAAAGTCACAGGTACTGTGCATAATAGAGATTGTCAAGTCAATCACCCCTTGAACCGGTATCAACCTCCTATTAGCTTGTATTTATAAAGAAGTAACAGGCACTGTTTGGTTAATTGTCAGAAGAATACCTCTTAAAATGAACCACTCACAGTCAAATTGGTTGATGTATAACATGGAAGTGACAGACAATGACAGAAAATAATGAAGATGGGCACCTTGTGAAAAAGCCCATCTCAATTTCTTATTATTTCTTTTTTGTCGTCAATGTGGCTAGCCCAGTTTGAATAAGTGATACATAAATCACTTCCTGAAATAAACCAATATGAACCTTTGATTTGTTTGTATATATTGTAGAAGTGACAGGTGGTTTAGAAATAACTATAAAGTAAATCATCACTTGAAATGAACCAGTCTTAAGCTTGACTGGTTTGTATATATCTGAGAAGTGACAGGTCTTCAGGATTAATTATAAAGTAAATCATGAACCAGACTCAACCTTGACTGGTTTATATATAAATCATAGAAGTGACAAGCACTGTGTGGTTAATTATCAAGTAATGAAAATTAGCAAATGTCAATATCAGTTTGGCTTGTATTTATAATAGAAGTGGCTAGAGATTAGTATTGGTTGCCTCTTGAAATAAACAATATTGACCAATTTCTTTTTTTCATCAATGTGACAGGCTCTGTTTCAGTAATTGTAGTGTAAATTACCTCTTGAAATGAAGCAATACTGACCTGTAATTGGTGTGCATCTATCACAGAGGTGAGAGACACTGCACAAATAATACAAATAATTACATGTGTAAAGTAAATCACCACTTTAAATGAATGAATGTTGTCCTTTGTTTTTTTGTTTTTATTGTAGATTTAATTTGTTGTATAGACATATTTAAATTGAATCACCTGTTAAAATGAACCAATCTCATCCTGTGAATGGTTTATATATATATATATATATATATATATATATATATATATATATATATATATATATATATATATATATATATATATATATATATATATATAATTTAAAATGGTACTTAAAATTTAAATAAAACTAAATGAAACATTATTTTTGTAAAGTTAAAAATGTTTGGTGATTATTATATTGCACTATTCAATGTTTTTGGTTAAAATTTTGTTTTACTTTTTTTTCCACCATATTCATCATGAATTCAACTAATTAATACTCCATGCGGGTATTATTAAATTAATGACTGTACTTACAGGACTCCTGAAATAGGTTATGACTTTGCCACAAACACTGGTCGCCCATTCCTCTACTTCTCATTTGGAGTTGCGTGCTCAGAAGTGGAGTTAGACTGTCTAACAGGGGATCATCAGGTAATGACCTTTCATGTTGGTGGATTCCAAATAAGTCATTTCCACCATGACATTACTAGGGACATGTATAGTGTTGCACTAGTAGGTTCATCTTTGCGTCCAACTGTCAAACCATGGTAAGTTTAACATTGGTCATTTAAATGTACATTACCCAATCTTATTAATATTAATAATTACTCTCTGCTGCTTCCAAGTCCATTACTTCTAGAAGAGACAGAAATATTTTACCCCATCCATATATTGCATAGTTGAAGAGAAGTAACTCTTTCAATTGTGAACAGTGCATACAAGAATCCATTGCAACATGCATTTCATTTTGACCATCTAACACTGATTTTCAGTACTATAGACAGTCAAACACTTGATATACCTTGTCTGTGCAAAGTATCATTCCAAGTGAATTCATTTGTACTTATGCTTTTTTGACCATTTGTTTTTGTCCATGTCCTATCTACCAGTAATTTGAAGTTTTCATAATGTAATTGTTTGTATTGCAGTGTTTAATTTTAGTTTATTGTGCACTTGTTAGGTCATCTTGGTAACATGAATTTGCCTATTTAAACTAGATTTGTGGTATGCACTTGTTTCTTCTTTAAGAGATACTTTGAAGTCCACAAGACATGACTGGCCTGCACAAAATATTCCTTCTTACACCAATGTAGCATCTGTACAGTATTGGCATAAAACATTTTTTGAACATCTTGAACACAAAATATTAAGCATTCATCTTGATCGTTGCTTGGAATCATCAACCAATTTTATTGGGAATATTAAATTGCCCATTTCGAATTATCAACCAGTTTTTATAGACATTGATTTCCTATCTTGCCTTTAAAGATACTTAAAGCATTGCCTTCTTCACTTTACAGCCTTGCCAAGTGATTCTTGTCAAGCTGTATTTGAATCGAATAATACATATTACAACAAGTTAGACAAAACTAGAGATTCCAGTTATATATCATTTATTTTATGCCATTCAAGCTTAAAACCAACTGGTCTAGGCATGCAGACAATTAGTATACAGTGTTAATAGTGATAAATCTGTCATCTTTATCTAGTGATCAGCTCATTGCTCACTAATTCCTGCAGTGACAACATTCTATGCCTGACCAGCTGCTCTGACTTGGCCAGCTTGCTGGCTAAAAACCAGACTGACCATATCATATGCATGATACCAGTACATTTCAAACCAGCATGTCATTTGGAGCCATCCATCATGTCCTTTCCATCACAGCATTTGGAGCCATCCCCATCATGTCCTTTCCAGCATGACATTTGGATCTATCCATTATTTCCTTTCCAGCATGACATTTGGAGAAATCCATCATGTACTTTCCAGCATGACATTTGGAGCCATCCATCTTGTCCTTTCAAGCATGGCTTTTGGAGCCTTTCCCATCATGTCCTTTCCAACATGATATTTGGAACCATCCATCATGCCCTTTCCAGCACAGCATTTAGAGCCATCCCCATCATGTCCTTTCAACCATGGCATTTGGAACCATGCATCATGCCCTTTCCAGTATGACATTTGGAACCATCCATCATGCCCTTTCCAGCACGGCATTTGGAGCCATCAAAAATGCCCTTTCCAGCATGACATTTGGAGCCATCCATTTTGTCCTTTCCAGCATGACATTTGCAACCATCCATCATGCCCTTTCCAGCATGACATTTGGAGCCATCCCCATCATGTCCTTTCCAGCATGACATTTGGGACCATCCATCATGTCCTTTCCAGCATGACATTTGGAACCATCCATCATGCCCTTTCCAGCACGGCATTTGGAGCCATCCAAAATGCACTTTCCAGCATGACATTTGGAGCCATCCATCTTGTCCTTTCCAGCATGACATTTGGAGCCATCTGTCTTGTCCTTTCCAGCACGGCATTTGGAGCCATCCCCATCATGTCCATTCCAACATGACATTTGGAACTAGCCATCTTGCCGTTTCCAGAATGACATTTGTATCCATCCATTATGTCTTTTCCAGCATGGCATTTGGAGCCATCCCCATCATGTCCTTTCCAGCATGACATTTGGAGCCATCCCCATCATGTCCTTTCCCGCATGACATTTGGAGCCATCTCCATCATGTCCTTTCCAGCATGACATTTGGGGCCATCCATTATGTCCTTTGCAGCATGACATTTGGAACCATTCCCATTATGTCCTTTCCAGCATGACATTTGGAGCCTTCCATCATGTCTTTTCAAGCATGACATTTGGAGCCATTCCCATCATGCCCTTTCCATCTGCTATAATCCATTAATTACAGTGTACAGGAGGAGGATAATCATTTGGTTGATGAGGAGGGCAATATGGATTTGCCTTTACCAAGTGATCCAAGCAAGGAATGGATGGAATTAGCTTTAATGTGGCAGCAGAAGGTTATCTAATTAATATTTCCTTTTTCAAAATGTTCTCCTCCACAAACAGGAAGAACAGGTCTTACAGGACATTAGCGGACATGACAAAATATCAGTTCTTAATAACTCTGTCAGTTATCAATGTACATTGGTAGTTAAGAAAGAATGTCAGTCCTTAATAATTATATCAGTCATCATTGAACATTGGTAACCATGACAAAATATCAGTCCCTAATAATTATATGACAGTCATCAGTGGACATTGGTAATCCTGAAAAACTTCAGTCCTTAATAATTCTCTCACAGTCATCAATGAACATTGGTAATCATGAAAAAAACATCAGTCGTTAGGTGGATGCTCACAACACAATCAGATTCAAAATTTATATTACCAAGACCAGCTCTTTAAGTCCTTAGAACAAGAGAGTGAACTCCTGAAACCATGCATGATACTATTTCATAAAAAGATTATACAGAGCTTATGGGTAAAAAGAGTCAGTACATTTCATTGTTTTCTTAAGGCAGATTATGTGTAGAATGACTTTGGTTGTATTTAATGACTGCAGTTCCAATACAATTCAAGTTTTGCTTTATTGAGTGTAATAGACAATAATGTGTATTACAGGTATTGAGAACAGACATTGTTATGGATGTTGGTGTTAGTTTGAATCCAGCCATTGATATTGGACAGATTGAAGGAGGATTTATACAGGTATGTTGTGTACAGTATGACAAATTAATGCTTTTAGAAAGCAATTTTTATTACCCCTCCCCTAAACCCATTCATGTTCAATAATAAACAAGCATTGATATATTTACTAATCCTGGTATATTGTTCATCTATCTATCTATCTATCTATCTATCTATCTATCTATCTATCTATCTATCTATCTATCTATCTGTCTGTCTGTCTGTCTGTCTGTCTGTCTGTCTATCTATCTATTGAAGCAGTTACACTTGACTATTAAGCAACAGGTGTTGCATAGTTAAAGATGGTAGCTATAGGACAGTCAGAAGAGTAATGATAGTAAAGGCAGAAATAAGTGCCTTGTACTCAGACCAATCCAGCAACCTGAGAATGATTAGGTGTTACTTGTAGCTGACTAGTTTAATAGAATGAGATTTTGGAAAGTTCCTGTTTGTAAGATACCAAGTCAGGAACTTCTGTAATTATTAATGTTAATTTGTTCCAGTTTGTTTATAAATGTGTGTTGTTCACTTACTAGCAATACTGTTATCAAATATCTAGTTAATCATATATATCAAGAATGGTCTGTAAACCAGCAGGTCATTTAGCATTATTAACCTTATATAGTTTTTTCATGATTTATTTACCAATCTGTTCCTCAAAGAGTTTACTCCCAATGAAAATCTCACTAATTAGCATGTAAGATTCTGATATTGGCTGACATAATTAAATCGGCATGCTGTAAATCAGTTTGAGAGGAATTTAACAATAGGGTATAAAGTTGCATGATTTTTTTTTAAATTCCTGTTAACATTTGATTTTAATTTTATTTAATTGTGCCAATTTTAGCACTTTACTATCTATGTTAGGGCTATGGCTTGATGATGATGGAGCAACAGAAGATGTCTCCAACTGGATATCTGTTTACGCGTGGCCCTGGAACTTACAAGATCCCGGGATTTTGTGACATTCCTGTAGAGTTTAATGTCTCGCTTCTTAAAGGCAGTGTCAATAGGAAAGCTGTTTACTCCTCCAAGGTTCAAAATTATCTCTGTCTGTCTCACTGTATCTCAGACACACACACACACACACACTCATGTGGATAAAGTCTTGAGATAATGTATGTGACACAAAAAGATATTTGTTTTGATGTAGGTTATTTTTTTTAAATTTAATTTACTATATTTGAAAAGACTCTGTGTTCAGTGTTTGGCATTCTTACATGCAGGCATCGATATATTTGCATTATATAAAGATACAGTATATGTTTTAAATGTAATTCTGGATCTTTTTACTACACATCAACACAATTTAGTGAGATCTATCTCAATTTAAACCTGGCAGCAGTCACATCTTATCAGATACATACATACACACACACATACATACATACATAGCTTGAACCCTTGGAACAGTTCTCATCAAATCTATACAGGGATAGTAGTGAAATCTATCTAGATTGAGCCCAGGTAATAGTTTGATTGTTTCATCAGGCATTACAGTAAAATCTGTTGTTATGAAACCCTGGCAAAACTTCTCATTAGATCTGTACAAACATTACAGATAACATGATTGTCTTAATATTAAAATCTGACTTGTAATTTCTTCTTTTCTATGCAGATTGAAAGCTTCAAAGTCTGTTTAAATTATACATGCATTGATTAATTTTCTATGCAGATTGAAAGCTTCAAAGTCTGTTTAAATTATACATGCATTGACTACTTTTCTATGCACATTGAAAGCTTTAAAATCTGTTTAAATTATACATACATTGACTACTTTTCTATGCAGATTGAAAGCTTCAAAGTCTGTTTAAATTATACATGCATTGACTACTTTTCTATGCAGATTGAAAGCTTCAAAGTCTGTTTAAATTATACATGCATTAACTACTTTTCTATGCACATTGAAAGCTTTAAAATCTGTTTAAATTATACATACATTGATTACTTTTCTATGCAGATTGAAAGCTTCAAAGTCTGTTTAAATTATACATGCATTGACTACTTTTCTATGCACATTGAAAGCTTTAAAATCTGTTTAAATTATACATACATTGACTACTTTTCTATGCAGATTGAAAGCTTCAAAGTCTGTTTAAATTATACATGCATTGACTACTTTTCTATGCAGATTGAAAGCTTTAAAATCTGTTTAAATTATACATGCATTGACTACTTTTCTATACACATTGAAAGCTTCAAAGTCTGTTTAAATTATACATACATTGACTACTTTTCTATGCAGATTGAAACCTTCAAGGTCTGTTTAAATTATACATGCAATGACTACTTTTCTATACACATTGAAAGCTTCAAAGTCTGTTTTAATTATACATGCATTGACTACTTTTCTATGCAGATTGAAAGCTTTAAAATCTGTTTAAATTATACATGCATTGACTACTTTTCTATGCAGATTGAAAGCTTCAAAGTCTGTTTAAATTATACATGCATTGACTACTTTTCTATACACATTGAAAGCTTCAAAGTCTGTTTTAATTATACATGCATTGACTACTTTTCTATGCAGATTGAAAGCTTTAAAATCTGTTTAAATTATACATGCATTGACTACTTTTCTATGCAGATTGAAAGCTTCAGAGTCTGTTTAAATTATACATGCATTGATTACTTTTCTATGCAGATTGAAAGCTTCAAAGTCTGTTTAAATTATACATGCATTGACTACTTTTCTATGCAGATTGAAAGCTTTAAAATCTGTTTAAATTATACATGCATTGACTACTTTTCTATGCAGATTGAAAGCTTCAGAGTCTGTTTAAATTATACATGCATTGACTACTTTTCTATGCAGATTGAAAGCTTCAAAGTCTGTTTAAATTATACATGCATTGACTACTTTTCTATGCAGATTGAAAGCTTTAAAATCTGTTTAAATTATACATGCATTGACTACTTTTCTATGCAGATTGAAAGCTTCAAAGTCTGTTTAAATTATACATGCATTGACTACTTTTCTATGCAGATTGAAAGCTTTAAAATCTGTTTAAGTTATACATACATTGACTACTTTTCTATACACATTGAAAGCTTCAAAGTCTGTTTAAATTATACATACATTGACTACTTTTCTATGCAGATTGAAAGCTTCAAAGTCTGTTTAAATTATACATGCATTAACTACTTTTCTATGCAGATTGAAAGCTTCAAAGTCTGTTTAAATTATACATGCATTGACTACTTTTCTATGCAGATTGAAAGCTTTAAAGTCTGTTTAAGTTATACATGCATTGACTACTTTTCTATGCAGATTGAAAGCTTCAAAGTCTGTTTAAATTATACATGCATTGACTACTTTTCTATGCAGATTGAAAGCTTCAATGTCTGTTTAAGTTATACATGCATTGACTACTTTTCTATACACATTGAAAGCTTCAAAGTCTGTTTAAATTATACATGCATTGACTACTTTTCTATGCAGATTGAAAGCTTTAAAATCTGTTTAAGTTATACATACATTGACTACTTTTCTATACACATTGAAAGCTTCAAAGTCTGTTTAAATTATACATACATTGACTACTTTTCTATGCAGATTGAAAGCTTCAAAGTCTGTTTCAATTATACATGCATTGATTACTTCTCTATGCAGATTGAAAGCTTAAAAATATGTTTAAATTGTACATGACAGTTTTGAATTCAGAAGGTTAATAAAGATAATAATGATAATATTAAAAATGGTGTATTGTTATTATTATACTTTATTTAGTAAACATGACATTTTACCCTTGTAGATTATGCTATTATTATTATTATTATTATTATTATTATTATTATTATTATTATTAATATTATTAAGGCTGTTGGTGAACCTCCTCTCTTCCTGGCTGCCTCGGTTTTCTTTGCTGTGAAGGACGCCATTTTGGCAGCTAGAACAGATGCAGGTTATGGGGACAACTTTCGTCTGGACAGTCCAGCTACTCCTGAGCGTATCCGTATGGCCTGTAAGGACCAATTCACAGAACAGGTGTGTGTTTGTATGTTCTGATATTGTTCATTTTTTAATGGCATTATCACTTTCCATAATGAGGGAAGAGTTGTTATCCTTGTCCATATATCTGTACACTGTTTTTATTGTTTGTAATACCTTGGCAAAGTTTGTGATGGAGGTACATCAAATTAAGTACCAAGAGTGATAGATCAGTGTTCAGCATGATTTATGACATTTCTTGTCCACACTTGGATGAATTTTTTTGCCAGTTTCCTAATAGAACTTAAACTAGATAGTCAGTATCTATTATACTTTATAAATAGTTAGTTTCATGGTTATTTTTGGTCATTAAGTCTGAGAGCAAATATATATATATACCATACTGAGTTCCAAAATTTTAATATCTTTTGGTTTTCATTAAAAATTTTCACTGTACGATCATGTCATTCAGTAAGAATTTCCAATTAAAATATCGATGCTAATGATTACCGGATCATTTATTATTTTTCATTGAGACCATTTTGTCTCATTTTTACTTTTTATTTTCAGTTTCCAAAACCTGAAGAGGGCACATACACTCCACGGTTTGTGGAGAACCTTTAAATTGATGGTACTAGTGATATAAATTGCTTCAAGATGGAAATGTTCTCAAAGAATTTGAAATTATCTCATATTAAGATGGAAGTGTTACTCAAAGAATTTGAAATTATCTCAGATTAAGATGGAAATTTTACTCAGGCAGTTTGGAATTATCTCATGGAATTATCTCATGGTAATGTTTCTCATGTACTTTCAAATTATCTTGCATTAAGGTGGTAATGTTGCCAAAGGATTTGGAATTATCTCACATTCAGATTGTACTCAGGGAGTTTGGAATTATCTTTTATTAAGACAGTAATATTACGCAAGGAGTTGGGAAATATCTCAAATTAAGGTGGTAATGTTACCAATGGATTTGGAATTATCTCACATTAAAATGAAAATTTTACTCAAAGAGTTTGGAATACATTAATATCAATGCAAATTGTTTTTGATGACAAGATGTGGACAGGGGATCATGAGTATATCTTGATTTGGAAGATATGACAGTTTGATATTTCATTAGATTAGATATTAAAGTCTTTTCCATTTGAAGAAAAGGTATAGATGTGTGCATGCTTGATGCACTGAAGGTAATTTTACAGGTCATACATTCAATTTGTACACAATTATACCTAATTTTATTGTGGACTTGACTCGCAATAGTGTTCACTGAAAGATCAAACAGATATGTCTTGTTGTTTAAGCATTACATCTGTAGCAATGCATGCATTCCTTTCTGCTGTGTTTAATCACATATAACATAACATCTGTATGGATTTATGCATGCCTTTCTGTGTTTAATCACATCTGTATGGATGCATGCATGCCTTTCTGTGCTTAATCACATATAACCTTACATCTATATGCATGCATGCATGCCTTTCTGTGCTTAATCACATATAACATATCTATATGCATGCATGCATGTCTTTCTGTATTTAATCACATGTAACTTTACATCTGTATGGATGCATGCATGCCTTTCTGTGTTTAATTACATGTAACATTACATCTGTATGGATGCATGCATGCATGTCTGTATTTAATCATATGTAACATTAAATCTGTATGGATGCATGCATGCCTTTCTGTGTTTAATCACATGTAACATTAAATCTGTATGGATGCATGCATGCCTTTCTGTGTTTAATCACATGTAACATTAAATCTGTATGGATGCATGCATGCCTTTCTGTGTTTAATCACATGTAACATTACATCTGTATGGATGCATGCATGCCTTTCTGTGTTTAATCACATGTAACATTAAATCTGTATGGATGCATGCATGCCTTTCTGTGTTTAATCACATGTAACATTACATATGTATGGATGCATGCATGCCTTTCTGTGTTTAATCACATGTAACATTACATCTGTATGGATGCATGCATGCCTTTCTGTTTTTAATCACATGTAACATTAAATCTGTATGGATGCATGCATGCCTTTCTGTGTTTAATCACATGTAACATTAAATCTGTATGGATGCATGCATGCCTTTCTGTGTTTAATCACATGTAACATTAAATCTGTATGGATGCATGCATGCCTTTCTGTGTTTAATCACATGTAACATTAAATCTGTATGGATGCATGCATGCCTTTCTGTGTTTAATCACATGTAACATTACATATGTATGGATGCATGCATGACTTTCAAAGTTTAATCACATATAACATTACATCTGTGTTGATGCATGCATGCATTTCTGTGTTTAATCACATGCAACATTACATCTGTATGGATGCATGCATGCCTTACAGTGTTTAATCACAGGTAACATTACATATGTATGGATGCATACATACCTTTCTTTGTTTAATCACATATAACATTACATCTGTATGGATTTATGCATGCCTTTCTGTGTTTAATCACATCTGTATGGATGCATGCATGCCTTTCTGTGCTTAATCACATATAAAATTACATCTGTATGGATGCATGCATGCCTTACTGTGTTTAATCACAGGTAACATTACATATGTATGGATGCATACATACCTTTCTTTGTTTAATCACATATAACATTACATCTGTATGGATTTATGCATGCCTTTCTTTGTTTAATCACATCTGTATGGATGCATGCATGCCTTTCTGTGCTTAATCACATATAAAATTACATCTGTATGGATGCATGCATGCCTTACTGTGTTTAATCACAGGTAACATTACATATGTATGGATGCATACATACCTTTCTTTGTTTAATCACATATAACATTACATCTGTATGGATTTATGCATGCCTTTCTGTGTTTAATCACATCTGTATGGATGCATGCATGCCTTTCTTTGTTTAATCACATGTAACATTACATCTGTATGGATGCATGCATGCCTTACTGTGTTTAATCACAGGTAACATTACATCTGTATGGATGCATGCATGCCTTACTGTGTTTAATCACAGGTAACATTACATATGTATGGATGCATGCATGCCTTACTGTGTTTAATCACATGTAACATTGCAGACAATTGAATTATATAATTGCAATAGTAATTATGTTTGTTCTTGCTTACATTTGCCCAAACATATGTGTTTTAATTGGAATAAAAGATATTGATTATAATGGTAATAATGTTTGTATACAGCTGATTGGCAATCAATACATGCATATTTATACAGTTTGCTGTGTATCAAATTATTTGTATCACTTTACCATTATTTAGAAAATGTGACATATATTCAGAACTTGTATATTTGATAGCTTGATACAGTTCTGATATTATGTATTTAATTTATTAAAAGCTGTAGTTTTGGGATGAAATAGGCAAGAAAATACAAAACATACTCCACTGAGTATTGACTCAGCTGTGTCATGCATTGCAGTGAGAGGGAGTAGAACAACATATATCTAAATGATAAGAACACACACACACTGCAAATTAATGCAAAATGAACACACATGGTGACTTTTCACAAAGCTAAAAGCTTTGCTTTTGCTTATACATCATAATTCATGATTACTAGAAAAGAAGATAAATATTAAAGTTTAATAATAAAAAATAAAAATAACAATAGTCTCTTTAAAATGATTTTTAATTTTATAATAAACAACACTAGCTGTTATCTACTATTTTTGGCACAAACAACAGACTCAACAAGCTAAATTGAGACAAGGTACCTTGCTCAAGACTATCAATGTGACCAATCTGTATTGAGGTTCACCAGGTCTGAGTCAAATATATTATCTACTGAGCTTTAATAATAAAAAAGAAAACATAGTAAGAAAATAAACATAAAATAGCAGACCCATCAGGAGACATAGATTTGTCCATATAATTAGTTGGCAAGATAACTGATAACTTGATAAATTATAAATTGTGTAAATGCGGCCATGCCATTAGTGTGCATATTTTAAGTCTGAGGAGCAGGGGTACATATAATGTTTTATTTTACTATAGTAGATAAAATATCTTTTCATGTCATGTAAAATCACAAGTCAAAGATGTATTCCAAACTACCATGATCACCTGTATTCAGATTAGCTGCACATATTTTGGATAAAAAAAATCTTAAGTGAAAATTGGTCTTGATGTTAAAGTATGTTCATGCATTTCTCTGGAAATATATAATGAAATTATTGACTGTGTTAAAGTATGTTCATGCATTTCCATGGAAATATATAATGAAATTATTGACTGTGTTAAAGTATGTTCATGCATTTCCATGGAAATATATAATGAAATTATTGACTGTGTTAAAGTATGTTCATGCATTTCCATGGAAATATATAATGAAATTATTGACTGTGTTAAAGTATGTTCATGCATTTCCATGGAAATATATAATGAAATTATTGACTGTGTTAAAGTATGTTCATGCGTTTCCATGGAAATATATAATGAAATTATTGACTGCAATAAAGTTACCAAAAGTAAATAAAACTGACACTTGAAAAGAAAAGCAATTTGAATGATGTTTTGCTCAAAGACTAAAGTCCATATTTAAAGTCATGCAACTGTCATCAGTTTGTAATAAATGGATTTGATAGGTATTCTGATCTGTGTGGATGAATGGATAGAAGTATATTTTACTAATTTTGATTTAATCAAAACTTGTAATATATTGTAGTCGTACATAATTACTCAAAGTGGTTGTCTATGGTGCCTTTATGTTTTTAAAATTCTTTTAATACTTTTATTTAATTCATTAAATGCAATTTTTTCGATTCAAATTATATATATATATATATATATATATATATATATATATATATATATATATATATATATATATATATATATATATATATATATAAATGGAAATAATGATAAATGTCATTACTTCTGTGTGATACTTGACATTAATATAGTGATATAATTTTTTATTTTTTGTAGCATTTCCTTACTTGTGATCTATGTCATGATGTAATTTGATTAGTGTTACATTAAATTCTTGTGATCTTTGTCTTAATGTAATAATGTAAATTGAATATATTTAGTGTTATGTTACTCCCTTGTGATCGTTGTCATTAATGTAATGTAATTTGATTATATGTAGTGTTACATTACTTCTTTGTGATCTTTGTTTGTAATGTTATAATCTAATTTGATTATACTTAGTTACATTACTTCCTTTTGATCAGTGCCATAATGTAATATCTGCCACATGATGCCCCAGTGCTAGATATCACTAAAAACTGTCACACTGCAGACATCATAGTAATATGACTGAAAAATTGCTGAAGATACATTAAAAATCAATCACACACACACATACTACCTTGTAATTTTTGTTTTTAATGTAATAGTGTAATTTCATTATATGTAGTGTTACATTACTTCTTTGTGATCTTTGCTATTAATGTAGTAATGTAATTTGATTAAGTGTAATGTTACATTACTTTGTTGTGATTATTACCTTTAATGTAATATGGTTATGTGTAGTGTTACATTGAACAATTTGAACAGTGAAAATTATGCAAATGATTATAAAATAATACATGTAAAGGTAACAATTTTTTGTTTTAAGATATTTTTGGAGTTGTTTTATCCTTTGTGTTAGTTTTATCTTAGAAGTAATATCTGGGTGTGGTTATATATATGTGTAAAATTGTGTGAATATAAACTCTGCTTTACAAATTTGACTAAAATTTGAAAACAGGTGATAAAATTTTTCAGCACACGATAGGCTATTCATGGCGGCCAGTATTAATGGTGGAGGAAGAAACTGGGAAATCACCGGAAAGAACCACCGACCCACGAGAAGCTACTGGCAAGCTTTCTCACATATCTACATTAGCCGAATCCTAGACTCGAACACACGTAGACAGAGATGAGATGGCAGTGATCCTTAACGGAGAGCACTTTAGACCACTCGGCCACTCGGGGCCCCAATGTTGACAGTAGAATGCTATGATATCAGTCCATCTGTACACCTTTCATAATGTAGTGTGTATAATGTTAAGTCATCTGTCCATATTCCATTATTTAGTGTGTAGATTGTTATGCCATCAGTCCATCTTCCACAATATAATGTATGTTATTACATCAGTATATATGTACACCTTCCATAATGTATAGTGTACAATGTTATGACATCAGAATATCTGTACACAATCCATAATGTAGAGTGTATAATGTTATGACATCAGTCCATCTGTACATCTTACATAATATAGAGTGTACCATGTTATTACATCAGTATATGTGTACACTTTCCATAATGTAGAGTGTACAATGTTATGACATCAGTATATATGTACACCTTCCATAATATAGAGTGTACAATGTTATTACATCAGTATATGTGTACACCTTCCATAATGTAGAGTGTACAATGTTATGACATCAGTTTGTATGTACACCTTCCATAATGTAGAGTGTACAATGTTATGACATCATTATATCTGTACACCTTCCATAATGTAGAGTGTACAATGTTATGACATCAGTATATTTGTATACCTACCATAATGTAGAGTGATGTTATGACATCAGTCCATCTTCCATAATCTATAGTATATAATGTTATGACATCAGTCCATCTTCCATAATGTAGAGTGTACAATGTTATGACATCAGTATATTTGTATACCTACCATAATGTAGAGTGTATGATGTTATGACATCAATCCATCTTCCATAATGTAGAGTGTATGATGTTATGACATCAGTCCATCTTCCATAATGTAGAGTGTACAATGTTATGACATTAGTCCATCTTCCATAATGTAGAGTGTACAATGTTATGACATCAGTATATCTGTATACCTACCATAATGTAGAGTGTACAATGTTATGAAATCAGTCCATCTTCCATAATGTAGAGTGTACAATATTATGACATCAGTATATCTGTATACCTACCATAATCTAGAGTGTACAATGTTATGAAATCAGTCCATCTTCCATAATGTAGAGTGTACAATGTTATGAAATCAGTCCATCTTCCATAATGTAGAGTGTACAATGTTATGACATCAGTCCATCTTCCATAATGTAGAGTGTACAATGTTATGACATCAGTATATTTGTATACCTACCATAATGTAGAGTGTATGATGTTATGACATCAGTCCATCTTCCATAATGTGGAGTGTAGAATGTTATTACATCAGTCCATCTTCCATAATGTAGAGTGTACAATATTATGACATCAGTATATCTGTATACCTACCATAATGTAGAGTGTACAATGTTATGAAATCAGTCCATCTTCCATAATGTAGAGTGTACAATGTTATGACATCAGTCCATCTTCCATAATGTAGAGTGTACAATGTTATGAAATCAGTCCATCTTCCATAATGTAGAGTGTACAATGTTATGACATCAGTCCATCTTCCATAATGTAGAGTGTAGAATGTTATGAAATCAGTCCATCTTCCATAATGTAGAGTGTACAATGTTATGACATCAGTCCATCTTCCATAATGTGGAGTGTAGAATGTTATTACATCAGTCCATCTTCCATAATGTAGAGTGTACAATATTATGACATCAGTATATCTGTATACCTACCATAATGTAGAGTGTACAATGTTATGAAATCAGTCCATCTTCCATAATGTAGAGTGTACAATGTTATGAAATCAGTCCATCTTCCATAATGTAGAGTGTAGAATGTTATGACATCAGTCCATCTTCCATAATGTAGAGTGTACAATATTATGACATCAGTATATCTGTATACCTACCATAATGTAGAGTGTACAATGTTATGAAATCAGTCCATCTTCCATAATGTGGAGTGTAGAATGTTATTACATCAGTATATATGTATGCCTTCCATACTGTAGAGTGTACAATGTTAATACATCAGTATATATGTACACCTTCTATAATGTAGTGTGTACAATGTTAAGACCTCAGTCCATCTTACATGTAGAGTGTAGAATGTTATGACATCAGTATACCTGTACATCTTCCATAATGTAGATTTGTACAGTCTTATGACAGCAGTATATATGTATATCCTTCCATAATGCAGAGTGTACAATGTTAATACATCATTATATCTGCACACCTTCCATAATAAGTCTGTAGAATGTAATGATATCAGTCAATAAGTCCATTAATCCATGAGTCCATCATTTTGTTTTGGATTATGCACAGTAAGTTTAATACTGAATAGCAGATCTTGAACAACCTTATCAGGAAAAAATTGCACTTTGAACCATGCAGATGTCTAAATATATTTGGTGAAAGGTCATATGTC
Source organism: Potamilus streckersoni (assembly GCA_016746295.1). Taxonomy (NCBI): domain Eukaryota; kingdom Metazoa; phylum Mollusca; class Bivalvia; order Unionida; family Unionidae; genus Potamilus; species Potamilus streckersoni. Next base: position 549,438 of record JAEAOA010000161.1, read on the forward strand.
AAAAATATAAATCAATTTTTGTACAGTAACTTTATTTCTTAAATCAAACTGTGGATGGCTTCCACTTATAATAGGAAAAAGGCAGATTAGTTTGGAGAACATTACTTGCAAACATTTTTAGGGTCAAGTTCTAATACAGCCTTTCTGTTGAATTGTGGATGTAAATCAGGCTAAATATGTGTTGCACATAAAACTGGGTTACTGCAACCCATATCAAGATTTAATGAAAATACTATTTTAGTGGGGGAATATTAGGACTTGCTATCAGCTGTACTTCCCATGATGTTTGTACATGAAATTCAACATATATATGCATATACACACATAAACGTATGATAGTTAGAATTTTGGACACAATGAAAGTCCTGATTTTGTTTCCCTAAAAAGATGACCCTTTTTAAGAAAATGTTTGTGACTTGCAAGTTTTTCCATATTAAAACAATTTGTGATTATTTGATCTACTGGTCATAGACCATAAGACCTTTTGTTCATCATTCATAAGTTAGCATGAGTTTTCCATGTCTAGTTAGTCATAAATCGTGCCAGTCTGACATCCAATATCACTGCCAATGTGACCATCTTGAAAATATTATCACTTCTTCTCATGATCATATGGTGCTGATCAGTGTAGATGCCATAGTGGCCATTTTGAAAATGTGGACTTGCTGCACCTCCAGAAGTGATGGTTGTGTTGATATTTTAATTTCACTGAAAGTTTACCGTGATGTCTAGTTCGTCCAAAATAAAACTGGTCATATTGATATGGTATTTTCACTGAAAGCTTATCATGATGTCTAGTTGGTCCAAAATAAAAATGGTGCAAATGTGACAGTCATTATGGTTGAGACAGTGGCCTTAGAAAATCTTGTTATGGCTACATCTTTTGGACATGGAGATTTAATTACAACACTTTTCATGATATCCTGTTGGTCGTAAATGAAGATGGCACTCATTGATTGTGGTCATCTTAACATTCTTGTTATCACTACCACTCTTGATAGGATTATCATATTAGCATGGTGTTATATTACTCTTGTCATCACTACCACTCTTGATGAGATTATCATATTAGCTTGGTGTTGTATCACTCTTGTTATCACTACCACTCTTGATGAGATTATCATATTAGCTTGGTGTTATATTACTCTTGTCATCACTACCACTCTTGATGGGATTATCATATTAGCATGGTGTTATATCACTCTTGTCATCTCTGCCACTCTTGATGGGATTATCATATTAGTATGGTGTTATATCACTCTTGTTATCACTACCACTCTTGATAGGATTATCATATTAGCATGGTGATATATCACTCTTGTTATCACTACCACTCTTGATGGGATTATCATATTATCATGGTGTTATATCACTCTTGTCATCACTACCACTCTTGATGGGATTATCATATTAGCATGGTGTTATATCACTCTTGTTATCACTACCACTCTTGATGGGATTATCATATTAGCATGATATTATATCACAATTTATGCTTACAAAACTACACATATTTATGCAACTCCTCAAAATTACTTATGGGCAATTGAATATTTTTCTAACAGAGTGTTATAACTGGTGAGGTATGAAGTACAGAGTGTTATAACTGGTGAGGTATGAAGTACAGAGTGTTATAACTGGGGAGGTATGAAGTACAGAGTGTTATAACTGGGGAGGTATGAAGTACCTTATTTATATTCATGGATATCTGACTACTTCATTTGCTTTGAAGTTGATTTGAACTATTGGTAGCATAATAATAGGAGAATTTACTTTTTTTAGTGAAATGAAATTATAATATTCAACCCAGCTTAATAGAGCTAGTATATAATTCCAAAATCATGTTGAAAACTATGTCATGACTCAGTTTAAAATTTAAATCAAATTTGAACCAAATAGTGTAAAATTTTATTTCAAAAGCAAATCATTGATGTTATATTTGGCTTGGTTTGGATTGATTCACTGCTCTGTTAATTTATGGCAAGTTTAGAGTTGTGTTTTTGATACCCAAGAGAAAGATGCCGTTGTTTATGATTGCGTGATACACAATGATGGTTTCTGTTTGATATATTATTATTAGTATTATGCTTAATTGCAAGTTATATACTGTACTTATGATATGACAGGTATATATCAAGGTCTAAATATCTTTTTCTCTGTTATTTATTAGTGAATAATATGTTGGTGCATCATTAATTCTTCCCATGAACCTCAGCACACTTTCTTGGTCTCAATAACCAATTATTAAATATCATTTTTTATTCACATTTTAGTATGATGTTGACGCACTTGGAAACCACTTCCAATCACAAAGTGACTTTCATATTGTCTGCAAATCTTTGATAATATTATTCACCCAGTAATCACTTGGAGCGAAATCAAGACTCTTTTTAGGAATCGGCAATGTTTGGACATTATGTTTCTTTAAGAAATTTGTAACAATAGTGAATTTATTTGCTGTGGCATTGTCCTGAAGTACATGTAAATTCATGGAAGAAATGCTATGGCAACACTTTGAAGGTGTATAATTGTCCAGTGACGCTAGCAAAGTCAGGCACAGCTACCAGAATGATGGATTTTTGTATGAAAGTAATACATATAAAGCTCTCTCCACAATCTATGTTAACCATTTTGTGGTCTCTGTTCATTTTCTCCAATCCAAATTCTTATTTTCTCTTGAATCTGGTTCAGAAAAGTTAATCTATGTTTCATCTCTGTGACAGTCTCATTCAGACATTTCTGGTCACTCTTTGTATTTGAGTGGTAGATGATTGGCAGTTTAAATTCAAATTTGTTTTTTATCATCCAACAATAAATGTGGGACACATCTTGAACCATTTTGTGGTTCGAAACACTGGTCAATTTTGAAAATAATTTCAGCTAGTTCATGTAATGACTACATCATGCTAATATGATATCCTCAAGATACTGGATAGATGTATTATGGTATAAACATAAATATATTATGGTACAACATGGATAGATATGGTATAAACAGCGATAGATATATTATGGTATAAACATGGATAGATATATTATGGTACAACATGGATAGATATGGTATAAGCATCGATAGATATATTATGGTATAAACATGGATATATATATTATGGTACAACATGTATAGATATATTATGGTATAAACATAGACATATTATTGTATAAACATGGATAGATATATTATGGTATAAACATCAATAGATATATTATGGTACAACATGGATAGATATGGTACAACATGGATAGATATGGTACAAACATCGATAGATATATTATGGTACAACATGGATAGATATATTATGGTATAAACATTGATAGATATATTATGATATAAATATGGATAGATATGGTACAAACATGGATAGATATGGTACAAACATCGATAGATATATTATGGTACAACATGGATAGAGATCTTATGGTATTAACCTGGATAGATATACTATGGGATAAACATGGATAGACATATTATGGTACAAACATGGATAGATATATTATGGTACAAACATGGATAGATATGGTACAAACATGGATAGATATATTATGGTACAACATGGATAGAGATCTTATGGTATAAACCTGGATAGATATACTATGGTATAAACATAGAGAGACATATTATGGTACCACATGGATAGAAATATTATGGTATAAACATGGATAGAGATATTATGGTATATAAAGAGTATCATTAATGAAATCATTTTGTTCAGACTATCAAATGGTTTTCTAAAATAAATGCAATCTTGATTCTTATGGATACGAATGTTCTCCCTTCCATTTTCCACCTTTCTAGACTTGACCATTCTACATCAGCAGTAGTAAATTACTGCAGATCTATTAACATTTTGGGCAATCCTTTTTTTCTTTATATTTTCTTAATATGCATATTCTTTGTCAGTATTATGTTTTGTTATATTTTCATTATTTTTCATATATTTACCATTTTTTTTCTTACCTATGAATGATACCTGGTTGTGTAGTGAGATGTCAAGCCATCTTTTCAGTACTGGTGTTCTTTCGTGGACATTGTTATCAAGAATAGCCTTGATAGACAACCACTATTACAAGTTACTTGACAATTGTACTTTTATACATATTTAGTAATGAATGGAGATGTAGTTGGTGGATGATAATTGTGATATATGCATGCAAATGAATACATATGCCTAAGTGAATATATATATCCTGGTTTACAAGATGGATCCAAGCTGCATAGACTCAGGTCTGCTACCCATTATTGTTCCAGCAGATCTGGGTCTATGCAGTTTGTTAGGTCTAATCAGTAAAACACAGACCCTGATCTTCCAGTATATTATGTGATGGCAAATCTCAGTGTATCTTGTTTGCAGTTGGACAAGCATATAAGTGGATATATATAGTATTACAGAGAATATAATCAATGTAATTAATACCAAGATTAATGGACACAATATAAAAGGATACAATAGATTGATAAATGGATACAATATATAGATGAATAGATACAGTAGATAGACAAATTAATACAATAGATTGATAAATGGATACAATATATAGATCAATGGATACAGTAGATAGACAAATTAATACAATAGATTGATAAATGGATACAATATATAGATGAATGGATACAGTAGATAGACAAATTAATACAATAGATTGATAAATTGGATACAATATATAGATGAATGGATACAGTAGATAGACAAATTAATACAATAGATTGATAAATGGATACAATATATAGATGAATGGATACAGTAGATAGACAAATTAATACAATAGATTCATAAATGGATACAATATATAGATGAATGGTTACAGTAGATAGACAAATTAATACAATAGATTCATAAATGGATGCAATATATAGATGAATGGATACAGTAGATAGACAAATTAATACAATAGATTCATAAATGGATACAATATATAGATGAATGGATATAGTAGATAGACTAATACAATAGATTGATGAATGGATACAATATATAGATGAATGGATGCAATATATAGATGAATGGATACAGTGGATCAATGAAACATGTACAATATTTAGATTTAATGGATATGATGGATATATAAATGTATGCAATAGACAGACCAATGGATATAATATATAGATTAATGGATACAATAGATGAGTTGATGAAACATGGGATACTGTAGTTTGATGGATAGATGAAAATATGGTTAGTTTTTTTTACATTACAGTAATGATAAAAATCTGTTTAATTATGCTGGCAGGAAATACAATTTGATAATTTGAAAATGTTTATTCAAGCAAAACTTCCTTAAAATAATTGTGATATAATCTTTTAGCAAGGAGTTAGGTATAATCAGAAACCTCATAATATAATATTCATCATATCACAAAATAATGGAAGATATTTTTGGCCAATAATTTTATGATAAAAGATGTTTCACAAAAATAAATAGTACATCAAAGATGCTTAAGTAATTCATGTTTATCCTAATGATTAATAGATCTTGTACAGACATTGTTGCTATTTATATTTTCCTGTGGCATTAGATAAGTAGATGGTATGGGAACAATACTCAACATGTATCATAGATCTTTCAAAGATGTTGGAACAACTCAATGTGGATGTTTCTTTATAGGTAGATAATCAGAAATTGTTGTAAAGTTTGATCAGTACTATATTAGATATCCAGTTTGTCTATGACATTAATTATGCAATTATGCTGTAATTTTTGCTCAATAGTGATTTTCAGTGGAAAATATATCGCAGGATGAATTATTTTTAAAATTAAAACATATACATCAATAAATTGTACTTGATATGTTTGGGTGATTTTGTTTTTGTTTCCCATTTTTTAGATATTTTTATAGCCAATATATGGAAGAAATTAAAGCATTAACTTGTTTGTGTTGTTTTCACTGTGAATATAAAATCAGCATTACCTATTAGATGTATCTTTTCAAATGTTGCCAGTAAAAGAAATTAAATTCCCAAACTCAACAGTAAAAGGCATCAGATTTTACCCAAATCAAATCTGAACTGGACTGCCATTAACCCATTAACCTCTGGAGGTTTTCATCGTTTTCGCCTGAAATGCAAGTAGGAAATCTATTTTGAGAGATATTTCTGTTTTACTGAATACATTATAATGCATCAACGTGGAAGACATTTTCAGGAAATTTAATGCCTATTTGTTTTAGAAACATCGATTTTCATTGGCTCTTTCACCTGAACATAAGCAGAAGGGTAAAAGCTGGGTTTATTTTTTAATTTTTTCGCTTAACAAACCCATTGTTTTCATGTCAAGACCATTCATTTTAAAAGCCCATATTATTCTACTTTTTGCAAAGGTTCACATGTCTGTGTGCAATTCAGTTTGGTCTGTCTTTGATCTGAGACCAAAAAGTCTAAAATCAGGACACAAAACAAGATCACGACTTTGGGCAAATTTTTGCTGGAAAAAACTCTGGTCCAAAAAGTGATGTTTTCCTCTGTACTTTGTAGTGCAACTAGAACATCCATATTATTTGGTATCATCGTAAAGCTACATCTGTCTATCTTTCAATAATACCACCCTCTTTATTGTGTCGCACACGCTACAGAGCTCAGAAGTAGGCTACCACCACCTGCCCTGTAAATGCAGCACTAGAGGCTAGTGAGTTAAGGAAAGTTGTTACTTACTGAAATCAGATGGGTTGGTTAGCCATTGTTGCAAGTAATGTTTGATAACATCTGATTGATCACTTGTCAAATCAATTTCAGTGTAACGCTACAGTACATTTTAAATAATAAGCACATATGAGCCTTCGGGTAGCAGATGTAAGTGCATATACAAGAACACCTGAGATGTAAAATTCACTGTAAAGGAAATTGTTCAGTAAGTGAGAAGTACAGCTATTTATTTATTTACAGTTCTGTTACTACCCTTCAGTCTCACTATAAATCAATCAGTGAACCTTCCATGAATCTATTATATTTTTTTAATATTGTAGCAGAAATTACTCAGCTAAACTACTTGAGTTTTGCCTTCTCTGGTTCTTTTAGAAAGATATTTATGTTGAATTGAAAACCCTCTATATCTGTTTGAGGTCTGGCACTCCAGAATGTGACAGCTGATTTAAGTAGGGAAAGGACATTTATATCCCACCATATACCACATTCAAATGTCATACACCACCATGAGCTCTTCATTTTGTAACACTGCAAATGCAAGCAACAAAAGAAAGCCTCTACATTCACGAAAAAAATGACTTTTCAGAGTGACATTTTATGGTATTGTAGCTTATGGCAACTTGTGTTGGAAATGGCCACCATCTGGCTGGCAATAGAAAGGCAGGAATAGAACTTGTCATGGCTCACCTGGATACCAACAAGGCAAGGCTTCAATGTGCAGGCAAAAATGTATAAAGGTTTTCTCCCTGACATGCACAACAAGGCATGGCTTCAATGTGCAGGCAGAAATATATAAAGGTTTTTGTCCCTGACACAAACAGCAAGGCAAGGCTTCAATGTGCAGGCAGAAATGTATTAAGGTTTTCTCCCTGACATGAACAGCAAAGCAAAAATACAGTATCCAGATCATGTACAGAGTAAAAATAAATAAAATGGTATAGATGATAATTTGGACTTATAAAATATGGCTGACATTTATCCAGAATTCCTGAGGGTCAAACATAATAAATACAGTGTTACTGTGCATATAGATCCACAAAAGTGTGAGTTTGTAAAACATATATTTAATTTATAACTTTGCATAACGTCATGCAGTTCAATTGTTCAAAATGGTACTATCTACAGAACACAAGAAAATGACACTGCAACAGCTATGTTATATAAAACACCATGTGTCCTACTCATACAGGGGCAGCACTGTTCCAGATGGTTAAACCATATTATCAGTAAATGTAAACAGGATCAGTATACCCATGCTAAAGGCAGTTATATGCTGATATCTAAACCAGTAGGTAGATGTAGTACCAAACATGAAACTTCTAAAGTCTTTGACCGAGATGACTCTGGGAACAAAATTAACACCCCTCCAGAGTGTCATGCTCCATCAGTTAAAACCATTACAGTGATGGCTTAAACCATAATGATTTCTCCATGTGTGTACATCAAAAAAACAATTAGGAACTTGGAGGCCCAAATTGAAGACTTAAAACTAGTTACATGCTATCAAGTCAGCAAAGGGAAGGATTACTGATGTGAAACAGTAATTCAGAAAGACTCCCAAATGGCAACAATGTCAGATGCTCAGACACAGACAATCCCATAACAGCCAAAAGAAAATCTAAAATGCCCATGCAAGTAACAACTGATACCCAAAGTAATCCTGCATTGCAAATAACAGTACCCCTCTCAGTTGTGTCACACCTCCAACTGCAATGTGTACACCCATTGCCCTCAACTCAGACAAGTCTATTGCCTGCACCAACAACTGCATTTCTCAGTACTCGGGAAAATGTGTCATCATCAGCTTGATTGGTTCACACAACAAGCACCCATTCCTCCAATAGATGTGTCTGAAATACAAGCCAGAGTCCAATACATGAAATCATAAGCCAGTAAAAATAAGACTCTAATAATTGTCTCCTCCATATTGAAAAGTATATTACCAAGGAGAATTCTTAAAACAAACTCTTTAGGTGCAAAAATCGACAACATCATGGACAGAATAATGAATACTGACATAACCAATTCAGATGTTTCTTTCTTCAGAATCAGGATGTCAACCTAAGCTTCTACCACAGAGATAAAATTCATTAAGTAGAAATGAAACCTCTCAACTACTGAGAAATAATATGTACGCCTTCATTTTCTGGCACAGTGCGAGGGTGCAGAAAAAGAGGTAGAAAGACAACATTAAGGAGTAGACAGGCATGATTGGAGATACCCAAAAGGCAGTAGTGAACAGGGAAAGATGGAGAGAATTGGTTGTAAAATCAACTGGTGTCCTTGAGTTAAAGGATTGATGATGATGATGATGATGATGATGATGATGTCTCTACTGTGAAGAAACTGGGCATGTGACACAGTTATGCCATCATGGCAAACAGATTGAGGGCTTCAGACACCATAAATTTGGACACAAACAAAGACTCTGTCAGTCAATGTATTATACATACCAGGGAGCTGACAAAGAGGAGAATGCCAATGCTTCATTTATGACAAATCTAAATGTACCTAGAGAGACTCTTGACTCAATATTCAATGGACACTATTGTAAATGCAAACGTTAATGGATTTCAGAGTCTGTATGTGACTTTGAAGAGGGTAATAAACAACCATTTAAATATGGAAATAGAATGTCAGAATGACACATGTAGTATGGAGACAATCTCAGTGAGTACCCCATTGCAAGATGACATACATATAATTAATATGAAACTAAATACAAAAGGTTTTAACATAGGTCACTTAAACAGACATAGTATAGTGGGAAAAATAGACAAGATTAAGTTAATATATATTTAGGAAGGTGTAAAATGCAGAAAGGTCACATGACTTGGAGTCGCATGAAATTGAGAGCATCTGGTTGGAACTTTTTTTAAATAATGCACAATCATTCCTAGTTGGTTTCATCTATAGGCCACCTTCCTCCAAAGCAATTTGGAATGATAACTTTTTGAAGCAAATGGAAAATGTTCTTTTACAGGAAAAAGAACGATTCAGTGATATAAATAAGGACCTTCTCAATACTCATTTAAGGAACAACTGGATGGAATTTTTTAAATTGTTAGGCCTGGTCTAGCTGGTAAATAAGCCCACAAATATCGAGCAATCTTATTGATTACATTTATACCAACCTACCAGACAATGTGGCTTATTTTAATGTACCAAATGTTGGTTTTAGGGACCACTATCCTACTTTTTGGACAATAAAGGTTAAATGCAAGATAAATAAGAAAAATATGTAACTATCACTTACAGATTGTTAAAATTTTTTAATGAAGAACAATTTTTTGATGACCTATATAAAGTTCCATGGAATATGATCCCAAATTTGGATAACATAGATAAAGCTCTGAGGGTGTGGAATGACTTATTTATGGATGTAGTCTCGAGTGAAGAATGAAATCCAACCCAATTGGCTTACTACTGAAATCCTAGACATTTTGAAAACACAAGACCAGTTTGTGGGAAACCATGCACAAAATTAAGTAAGGAGAAATAAAATAACATGTATGATTAAAAAAGCTTAAAATAATAGTTTTAAATCATTACTTGAAAACAAAAGAGCAACACAAGCTCCATTTGAAAGGTCTTTAGTAATCTCACTGGAGAAATTTACAAAGATCAGACAAATACAGTTGACAAACTTCAGGTGAATAACACCATAGTCACTGATACAATGACATTGCAAATGTTTTGAATGATTTTTTTCACCAACATTACCACAAAGTTAAGAGAACCAGTGATATGAAACAACTTTAATGAAATAAAAAAGTTCTGAAGCAGCAAAATCTCTAAGGAGGTATGTTTCTCTATCCCCAATGTCAAAAAACTTTGCTAAAAAATGCCTCTGTGAACTGGACAACAAGAATGCTTTATCAGACTTTATCAGATTTTTCCACGATTCATTAAATCTTCTGCCTCTGCTATTGTAGATAGCATAACATTCATAATCAATTTAAGTATTGCATCCTCATGTCTCCAAAATATAGAGAACTGCAAAGTAACTCCTATTCACAAATCTGGTTCTAAGGATGATGCTGATAATTGCTGTCCAATCTCACTATACCAAATTTGTCAAAAATGATTGAAAAACATGGCCATGACTCATTCATGTCATATTAAACCAAATAGTTGCTGTTACACCCTAATCAAGCAGACTTTAGAGAGAAACATTCGTTTGAGACTGCCTTGATCTCCTTAGCTGACAAATGGCTTCAAGCACCTGGCCAAGGTAGAATAATAGGATCTATATTTGTAGATTTCAGGAAAGATTTTGACATGGTGGATCATGAAATCCTTTTGAAGAAACTGAAAATTTATCAATGTGATGAAAGCAGAGTTAGATGGTTTACTTCATACTTAAGTGAGAGAACACAACAAGTTTATTTAAATAATGTTCTGTCTGAACCTGAGTAATCATTTATGGAGTATGACAAGGCTCAATAACCTGTCATGGACTGAACATATCTCACATATCAGTAAAAACTTGAATTCAAGTTTATGGCTTTGCAGTAGGATAAGATATTTTCTCCCTGAAAGGCACAGAAAATTATTTTATAACAGTTTCATACATATATAATAATGGGCTAATATCAATACAGAAAGAAAGCATGGAAAATTTAGCTGGTAAGTTAAAAATATTACCTATTAAAAACAGCAGCTGGGATGGCGAACCCTACAACTTTTTGCTTGAACCCGTAAGCAAAAGTAAGTGTTCCTACAGAGGTTAAAAAAAATAGTTAATAACATTAAACCATCACCTCTAACTTGTCTATACTGGTAATAAATCGTTGTAGTTAGCTCAGTTTTGTTAAACCATCATTGTCTATTTTGTTTTCAAATTTTTACGTGATTTCATTTACTTATCTGATCACATAATTTTTGTCCTTTGCCCTCCATGCTGTTTTTGAATTAAACAGCCAGTATAAATATTATTAATAAATGAATATTGGAAAATGAGATTCAGCTAGATTAGCTCAAGAGCAACTAGAAGCAATTAAAAAATGTTTACCCATCCATGATTTAGTTAAACAACAACTACAATCTTGTCAGGAATCTCAGATGGAATTTGAAGAGAATACAAAACAATTATTTAAACCAATTGTCGAACCAACAGAGAAAATTGTTGCAGCAACTGAAGCAACACAAAAAGCTAATGAAACATTGCCTATAAATATTGCTGGTAATATTCAAGCAGCTCAACCACCACAACCACCACCATCACAACCACAGCATCCAAAACCCAGACTTAAGATAATGGATAAATTTACACCTGAAGGTATTGATGCTATCAAGAACCCAAAACAATTGCATGTATTTGATATTGCTGTGTTTGGATAGTATGAAAGACAAAAATATGTAAAACCAAAATATGTTAAATCTCTAAGCTCTGCCAATTGGATTAAGGATGTACATCTCGTCGCTGCTAATGTTCCAGAGATCAGAACTAATGAAGAAATTAGAAATTTTAACAGATTTGATGAGGTTGTAAATAAATATATAAAAGAGGTTGAAACAAAGTAAACAATTATTACCACCGCTACAACTATTATTGCTGCAATCTCCAAAATAAAAAAAAATCAACCACGATATAAATTACCACGATTACCAGTGCTACCATAATAATCACCTCCACCACAGCAATTACCTAAGTTATTACCACCACTACCACAACCAGCCCAAACAAGAGGTGAGGAAGAAGAATATTTGCCGCCAGACACCTCTTTTGGAAGTGGCCTTACCACACAAAGAAGTGGTCTTATTAGTAGTCCAAAAAATATCCCTTCTGATGTAAATTCGACTAGAAATCCTCATTGGTGGAAACAAGCTGGTAATAGTTCCCCAAAAATCATCAATGAAGCAGTTGATATTTGTAAACGATTATTTACAGGTGGAATTATGGATATTAATGTATATCGATCCCTCACTAATGAAATAGCCGATAACTACTTTCTACTAACTACTGAGTATTTAATTAAAGACAGTTATTATAATAAAATAATCGTACAGAGTACTCAACGTGGACCAACCATGGGCAGGGTGGTAAATTCTCGATTACCGATATACAAAACAACATACGGAGATGGACTAGGTGATGTTGTTCATGATCTTTTTAGAAGGATGGCCCCAAAAGCAATACCAATTGCAAAGCAACTTGGAATGAAAGCTATTGATGTTGTTCGTGATAAAGATATTAGTGCTGTTGGCGATGTTACTAGTAAAGCATTCTCGGGGATCAAAGATAGACTAGCAAGATTAATACGATGAAAACTTCAACCTGTAAAATTACCTAGCACTGAAACAATGCCTGCAAATATCAGTAGAATAATAAACCAAGCTGCTAATGAAAAGCTAGAAGAGTTGGCTGATGTACCATCATCAGAAAAAGAAAACATAACCGCTAGTATGATAGCAGGAAGTGGTTTTCGTGATGGACGATGGTAAATATAATAAAGATGTTTAAACGTATATCTGACCCAGCGTTTGACATAGATGCACCGGTACTCGAGGATGGGTCTTTGTGTGATTATCAATATTATTCTTATGACGCACGACAGCCAAATCAGCGTGGACGAATCGAACTACAGGTTAAGGATACAAGTAGATATTTCTTACCCGATAAAGCATTTTATTGGAGTAGAAGGTAACATTTTAAAAAATGATAATACTGAATATGTAGCCGATATTAGTGTTGGTTTTGTTAATAATGGTATTATTCTGTTGTTTGACAGCGCTAGATATATGATTGACGGAAAAAAATATTGAATCAATTCAGAAAGACGTCGACGTTGCTACAACGATACTTGGACTTGCAAGATACAGTGATGATTATTCAAGATCGACTGGACCATCACTGATGTTTACAAAGGATACAACTGATTTTTCAAATTACAAAAACGTTAATACAGGCAATGTGAGAAATGCCGCCGGGGACAACACTACCCCTGCAGTATTATCGATAATTGCAAATTTAACTTAGGATTCGCAGCACGTCGAGCGATGTTTTAAGATGGAAATAGTAGATTTTAATGTGCAATTCCACTCTCACATATCTTTAGATTATGTAGAAATGTCGGAAAGGTTATTTATGGAGCCAAACATACAGTTGTACGAAAAGGTACCGATGATGATGCAACATGGCGACCGACTGGTGATGCTGGTAAAGTAATTCTTACAAAACTTTCATTGTTGATGCTAGCGATGACTCCTTCAATATCTGAAGAACATCGGTTATTATCTTTTATGAGTCAAGGCGGTAAATCAACGCTATCATGGTTAACAACAACCACAGATGGTGTTCAATGTACAATTAACGGTTTATTCACATGGCAAATAGTTTCTCAGCAGGGTATTTCTGCACCAAGACATATTCATTGCATTACAAGATGCTGCGTGAGTAAATGATCAAACGCGTAGCATAATGATATTTGATATACTCGGTGTTTCTGAAGTTTCATTAAGGATAAATGGACATCAAGAACCATCCGAAGACATATTACTGAATTTAGAACAAAATCATGTAGCATGTGTATATCATGGTCTTATATCGTTTATGGTTCGTGATCAAAACTTTGATACTGGTTTACAAATATCACAATTAGATTTTACAATAATATATTATTACTTTTCGCTAGAACATTTAGATTTAACCAGACAATCAGTAGTTGACATAATATTTCGAGCTTGTGTTTATAGAAGAGCTATCCTAAATTATAGGGCAATCGCAGTTACACTCAGCGATAAGACAATGTTATTTGAAGGTGTTGGTGGACGAATGAGAGTCGTTGATGCTCCAGCAGAAAATATCTAACATATAATTAGATCATCTATTATAATTATTCTGTCATACAATCATGTTAGTGTTACCATGACACCTGGTCAGATTAAAATGTTACAATCAGCAAAAAAAATAACTGTGGAATAATAATATCTCTAAAGCGGGAACAGATGAACGGTTCAAATAAATTATCATTGACCGAGCGTCAATTCAAAAACTTCAATAAAGCAAAAAATCAAATAAAGGCCTTAAACTTAATCTTTCTGCGAGCGCCATCAAAGACATTGCTAACACGGGTGGTATATTTCCACTTCTCGCAGCTATACCAGCATTAATTGCAGCTGCAGCCCCAGCTGTTGCAAAAGCAGCTACATCAGGCACTGCTGAAACTGCGGCTGGAATGGCATTAAAGAAAGCAAACGGAAAGGGGAAAAAAGAACATTAAGAAAAGGGAAAAGGTCTGAGATTGCCAGGGACCCCACCTTCGTGGTACGGAAAGGGCCAAAGACTTCCTAGGACAGTTTACTAATATCATCTATGTCCAATTTTCATTTACTCAATGCTGATAAAAAAAAATAAAAATACAAAACTTTAGAGGTGTTTTCATGCGCGATCAATTACCAAAACAACCGAACAATATTGAAACTGATATTATCAATCTCGATAAAAACTCTGGACCAGGTACTCGTTGGGTTGGATATTTAATTGATCGACGTGGAGTTATTTATTTCGATTCATATGGATTAGCGCCACCAAAAGAATTTCTTCATTATGTCAGCAACAATACTGCTCAAATCTGGTATTCTACGTTACCAACACAAACCTTATCTGATCCACCAATATGTGGTCGTGAAGTACTTAATGTACTTTATGTTATATCAAAATCAACAAAACCACCTCATAAAGTCGTGCATGAATATACCACATTGTCACATTTAAACAGATATTGATAAATATAATGGTTAATATTTACAGCAGATCTTCTCGTGGTAAAGCTCAGCAACAAGGTGATTTTTTTAAATATGCAACCTTTGATCTCAGAAAAGAGATCGACGATTTATTAAATATTTTAAGTGTGGATCAAAATGAAGTCGTTGTTTTTCAGGATATACAAGGACGTTTAATGACAAGCAATATACAACTACCAGACATATTTATACGTATTCCTACCGCAGTTGCTGATAATATCGTTACTTTTACTGAACAAGGTAAAATACAAGATTCGGGTAAGTCAGTTAAAGATTATGTCAAGAAGATAGGCGATTCATGCATTGGGAATATTATTATGGACAAAAATAAAATTACAGGTCTTGGAAATCCAGCCGCAGATACAGATCCTGCAACAAAAAAAAATACGTCGACGATCAAAAATCTAAGTACGTACTATCCAACGGTGGTATAATGCGTGCATTTCTCAACATGAATAATAATGGAATTAATAATCTCAGAACACCATAATCTGACTTTGATGCTGCTACGAAAAAAGTACTTCGATGATAAAGAAGTTCCAATTAGCAATGAAATTGCTACACTCAAAATTGATTTTACCGGTCATGTGAACACGTTTTTAAGTTTTCGCAGAAACATAAACAGAACTAATAACGAATTGTTTAGAACTCCACCAACTGTTGACATAAAACTCGCTGATATTAACATAAGACTCAACGATATTACCAGTGAAATTCCTGATATTTTTCAAAAAATGAGCCTGATTAAAATTCCTCACCAGCAGATTAAAAATATCGTTTATACGGTTGCTTCTGGAAATCAAACATGGTCGCAACAAAACAACATTCTCAAGTATACCTCAGGGGTCACAGGTGTATATA
Organism: Potamilus streckersoni; assembly: GCA_016746295.1. NCBI lineage: Eukaryota > Metazoa > Mollusca > Bivalvia > Unionida > Unionidae > Potamilus > Potamilus streckersoni. The sequence continues at coordinate 565,685 of JAEAOA010000161.1, forward strand.
GATTGTCCATATTTAGCAGTGCAAAATTTAGCATATTTACCATATTTCCATGGCGTCACTCGACTGATGATTTCTCTGGAACCGTGTCTATAGTATTAAACAAAGATGTCTAAGAAACTTTTATGCTAATAGCAGATGACAAAATATTAACTGCTACGTCTTATTGGTGGTGTCTGGAATTCGTGGCTGAAACACCACAATTAATCACTTAACGTCATAGTATAATGAATGATACTTCGATAGACGTTCAACGTTACAGATATAATCAAGCACGTGAATGCCTGACCAAACTAAAAATATCATCAACAATTATGCAGCATATTTTTTTTATCACATTTTGCACATTTACCTGTAATTACACGTCTTTAATTTTGTGTTGTTATCGTTGTCATTCCAACGGTTGGGGTGGGTACTCTGCATCAAACACAATATAAACTCATATTATTTATTATATGGATATAATTGACATTTCAGCAACACGAAAACAAGAACCAGTAAAACACCATCCAGCGCTTCTGAATTCCATTAGAATGATTATAATAGGTCCATCTGGATCTGGAAATACGCAGTTATTGCTTAATCTGATAATGCTTTGGATGAAGTGGGACAAGCTATATTTAGTTGCACCATCTGTAGATGATCAAAAATGCTACAAAGAACTTAAAGATATTAACGAGAATGCAAAATTATAGAATCAAGACAGCAACGATATTGATGATTTTATCACCGATTTTGATGAAGCACCATCCGTAGATGACTTAGACGGATTCATTTTTAACCATGTAGTATACGATGAAATAATGCTGGACAAACAATCTAATCCAGCTAGAATATTTTCTCGAGGTAGACATAAAAACACGGATGTGATTTATGTTACACAGAGATACACACAAATTCCTAAGGTGATCAGAGATAACTGTAATAATTTGGTTGTGTTTAATGGCGTAGATAATTATACTTTACAAAATATTTATTATACTTGGTGTTGAGGAGATATGGACATAATTAAATTAAAAAATTTATTTTCAAAAGCACAAGCTGTTCTATTTGGATTTATAATAATAAATCTACATGACCCAAGAACAAGGTACCGGGTACCGTATAGGTCTGGATAAAATCTTTGGTTAATTCAATAGCAGCAGGGAGGGCGAAGGACAAAAATTATGTGACCAGACAAGTAAATAAAATCGCGTAAAAATTTGAAAACAAAATAGTGAATGATGGTTTGACAAAACTGAGCTAACTTAAACGATTTGCTACCGGTACAGACAAGATAGAGGTGTTGGTTTAATGTTATTGACTATTTTGTTTAGCCTCTGTAGGAACCCTTATTTTCGCTTACGGAATTAAGCAAAAAGTTGTAGGGTTCGCCCTCCCTGCTGCTAAGACTGAATCCAGTTGAGAAAAGCCACATTAATGTACAGGATATCCAGTAATAGTGCTCCTGAATATTTACAATCACTATTCCAGTATAGGCCACCTGGCAATACTCCTATCTGCTATCCACATCTACTGAACAGTAAAATATTCCCAAATCAAATAAGGAATTATTTTAAAAAAAGTTTCCAATATCTGGAACTTTACTCTCGAATAGTATTCCAGTTGATATCAGAAATGTCCACTCTATTTCCTTCTTCCAAACCCAATACATTGAGTGACTTCAGAGATGCAGCTTAAGTAAATAATTCCTTTGTATGGGGCCTCAAGGTAAATTACTTCTTACCTAATTGTGTTAACCTCTTTAAATAAAGTCATTATCACTATTATTATTATTATTATTATTATTATTATTATTATTATTATTATTATTATTATTATTGTTATTATTATTATTATTATTATTATTATTATTATTATTATTATTATTATTATTATTATTATTATTATTATTATTATTATTATTATTATTATATGCTAGTCATTTTTTCTCCGTCAACTTTACATTGTCAGAATCGTGCAATATTCCCCGATATTGATCACCTTCATACTGTACACTGCGCGCAAAGGAACTATTTTCTAACGTAAACAATTTTTTATGAATGAACTAAAGCAGAGATTTCATGGACGGACACATACCAGCAAATGTTTCATAGGCTGACACACAAACTGCTTTGGCACATTCCGTGTTTACGTTTTTTGATACAATGTTTCAGATTTAGCTATATATAGACGCTATACAGGGTCCTCACAATAAAACGCAAGTTATACACATAAACTGTCTTCTTTAGCTGTTAATAAAAATGGCAAAAATATACTTATAATTTTACATCCTGAATTTCCTAAAAGAATATACTTTCGTAAGTCTGTAAATCTTAATTATTTCAGCCATGTCATGAGTTCTCATGGTTGATTACACATTTTGAAATTGTACTGTAATTTCGAGTATATTCAAAGTGCAGTTACATCCTCCTTACTGCACTCAAAATGAAATAAACATTAAATTTCACAGCGTCTTTTCGATAATTGCAATGGAAAGGCTTCATAATTTTCCCACATTATGATCTGAATCATTTAATGACAGAAAAGAATCACGCATGCCGATGTCAACACAATTCAAAACGATTAAATTGGCAGACACTGCTGGAATCCGATGAAAGTCATTTCATGAAGATAAATTCAGACCATAATCAAAAGATTGCGTTGAATCGACAAAAATACCAAAACGTATTCATTCCAGATCAAATGAAAAAGTTGTTGCAATTCGTACTATTAACAATATTACTCCAAAATTCAATTTTAAGCAGCATAATGCCAAGCAAAGAACGAATGTACATTATGCTCTGAGAGGGGTACATCACCGAGTGCAAATACGAGATGTTTGAAGCAATTATTATTGCCAGGGTCTTGGTTAGGCAGACATATGACTATCTATGGCCTCTATGACCAAGTTGCCAATATACAAAAATCCACCCCTTCTCCAAGACCATCTTTTCCTTTGCCTACACAAAATATCCCACCCAGCCGTCCACAATCCTCTTTTCTTAAAAACGAAGCCAAGCTATGGTGTAAACGCCTATCCCAGTACCCACCATGGAGTCAGAGTTAAAGGCTTCCAATCACAAAATCGATGGATAAGCCAACTGGTTAGCATCTAAGCAAACCACTCCGCCCAACTCAGCATCCTTTGCAGAACCAAAACAAAAAGCTATCGAAGTCAAACAAGTGCTGAGATAGTCATCAACCCATCCTTAAAGTGCCCAAAGAGCCCGCTCGGTAAACCATACCACCCTAAACACCTGTAGGCGATGAAATCTCGTACTTGACTCCCAGCCGCCACCGCTTGATGAAATTTATTGCCTAAGTGGGAAAGGCACCGCCAGTACCATATTAGTGGATTACATTGTCACGATGCCAGAAAGCTACTTTCTAGAAGCCGGCCCATTAATGTAATGCTGTTTTAGACCATGATTCCCGACGTGATCAACACCCTTAAGCATGAGATTGGAAAAGTGGCATCAAAGTTAACCTAATTCTGAAATTTATTCTTGAAAATACCTTTAGCAACCAAACTACTCCAGTCTAAGGCAAAATTCTCCACCTACCTAGCACATGGCGAAGAATAGCGCTAAAGGGCTAACAAACCTAATCGCCAAAATGATCGCTTACATTTAGGCGAAACTTGATATGTTTACGAGCAATGGTACAGCGTGAAGTCAACGCTGCCAAAGCCTTTAATCCTTCTCTAACGACGACCTACTTAAGGACCATGCGAACTATTGTTGCATTATTGGCAACAAACCGCAGAGGACCACTACAATGGATCCACGAAAGAACAGACAATAGTGCAGGCACCTGTTCAAATAGACGAGAGTGTCATACATTCTTTTCGCAAACCTACAGGCGTTAAAAGTGCCGTTGAAAAAGGAAGTGGTTGACCACTCCAGCGCCTACAGGTAGGTAGTCTGCTGCGACGGCAGATAAATCCTCCCTAAGAAGTGAGGACGTATCGTCAACTTTATCGACAACCTAGTTGACACGTTCATAGATATTTGATACAGGAGATATTCGCCACCAAGGAGATGAATCCCGCAGACGCTAAATCATTCAAAAACGTTAGGGTGTACCACATCTGCTTAAAGACCATATCAGAAGCCACTGCAACATCACTAGCAAATATCATGGGAAAGTCCACACTACTGCAACTTCGAAATGCCAATAAGTTCGAAATGTCTGAGCTGGTTATGATATTCCAAAACCGGCTAGGGTACGACGGTTACTTGCTGATGTCATCCCTGGAAACAGCCTCAAAAGCCGATATTAGTGTCATTGCCCGTAACATGGAGAATTAATTGTCGTTCTCTTTGGGTCATTTCCATTTGATCAATAGCCATCAGTTCCTGAATAGCACCTGATAAAGGCAGCCTTACCCCACTACCTTCTGCATTACTAGTCGCTACATACCGACACGCCCAGGCCGTACAGTTCACCTTCCATTGCAAGACCATGGGGAAATACCTTCAATTCTACCTGCAAACGAACGTTCTACTACTGGTTGATGTCTCTGAGCTGACAGCTCAGAGGCCATTGGACCAAGAGGATAGCAAGAACCAAGGTCAAGGGAGAACTTTGACACAAACTTTACCTCATGAGCCTAAACTACAAAACGTAAGACTTCTACGCGTTCACTATCATCTGTAGAATAAGCCCTCTGATCGGTTTGTACATCGTGACAAAGAAGAGTTCCTCCCGCTGGACTCGAAGAAAAGCATCGAGCCTAATTGAATCACAATATCAACGACAAAGACAACGGGTTCATTAACAAATAACTCCCTTTCGGCAGCGATCGAGCACCCTTTGGCGACTCAGAAAAGAAACACAGACGGGTTGACGTAAAATAGTAGCACAAACCACCAGATTTGTGTTTAGAACATGAAAAATAGGACAATATGTTAAAGAAATTGAAGAACTAACAGTGAAGAGACATGTACCAGCTTCTTTGACTAATCTATATACTTTACTTTAACTTTCTAAACTATTGAAAACATACAAATACCATACAAAGTTTGATTATTTTTACTGAACTAGCATGAAAAGTGCTCACTAGCACGATGATGCATAGCGTAAGTGCTGCGCGTGCTTTAACCCATGCCCTAAACATTTCTAGTGCTTTTATGGATTTACAAAATGATTTCAACAGTGACTTGTAAAGATCTTTGAATTTATATTTTATTAGAATAACATATATCCAAGACAATAGTTCGAACTTATGAGTAGTATAGTGGGGTTCTATAGCGTCAATGGGAGTTATCATTAAAAACACCCCTGGGCTGCTATAACGTCAGGATTTATAGCGTCAAATATCAAACCATGGGCTGCTATAACGTCAAGGGGAATTTTGTATTAGAACATTGGGCCTGTATAGCGTCAAGAGGAATGGCACAGGTGGCATGATATCACGGTACTGGACAAATGGCAACAGTGTAGCAAGGAGCTGACCTAGTTGACCTAAATACGCGCAGCTAGCACAACATTTCTAGGGAGGGACATACATACATACATACATACATACATACATACATACATACATACATACATACATACATACATACATACATACATACATACATACATACATACATACATATACAACATAGACACATAGAGACATAGAACACAGAAATATGGCAATTTGGTTTTTGAAAGGTATAATCTTTTTGAGACATTAAAAGTGGCCCTGAAAAGGTCCTTTGTTTATGATGTTAACACCAGTACGTTAACATACAGGGCATCTCACTGATCATCATCTTTTTCTCAAACTACATCTCACTTCTGGTCCGTAAATGAAGACTCTCTTTAGACACCCTTGTGTTTCAACATAGATTCTTCGTTTCCAAAGGGTTGTATGAGTAATCTGGGTAATAGCCTATGATGATCTGACATACATGGAATAGATCGGGTTAAACGGCATTGATGATACGAGGGTAGATGATTCTACGTTGGTCCATATTTCTTTTTTGTGATGAGAACAGGTGAAGGGAATGAAGTGAACCGCGTATATTTATAGGGAAAGAGTGCATCGAAACGGATTAAAATGGTTGTCCAATTCTAATACGCGTTACAATATTCGGTCACTTCGTGAAATTTGTCTTCCAGTCTGATGAGGCTACCTGTGATGTCATATTCCCTATATACGTTCACTAGCGTTTTGTGCGCAGTGAATTGATGCAACATTGTTGGGTCAAACATGACGGAACCTAAGAAGATAAAGACTTTGGGTGCAACGGCTACGGAGACTAAAAGCTATGGCATATCAGCAGCTACTAAAGTGAACACAGTGCAACTGCCCGATGAGGTTGATTTCAGCTAGGATTTAGTAGATTTTCTCTTTTCGCAAGAATTTGTACCGGTACCAGTACCTTCGCCAATTTCTCCTTCTTTACCACGCGTCGACGAGTTTAGACAAAGACAAAAAGAAGAATTAGAGATTTTTACAGCAACAGAAAGAGGCAAAAGAAGCATTTCTCCATAAACAGCAACAGCGAGAAGAAGAAGAGGAAATGCCAGGAAGAAGAAGAAGCAGTAGAAAAGAAACCAAGTTGAGGAGAGAAGGAGAACAGTGAAAGTCAAATGGTCACGATACTCTCGGATATTTTATCTGAGTTAAGAAGTCTGAAAGAAATATATCAGACTTCTTTATTATGACCCAAGAGAAAAAGACCTTCCCGAGCCAAGTAGCCTAACCCTGTGACTACACAAGAGATAACACCATTAGTAATTTCTACTCAATCATTGACAAGAGCAAGTCCACAAGTTAACCTTGGCCGTGGCAAAAGGCTTAAGGCAGTTAAAGCGAATTGCCTCTGTTCTAGAGTTAGTTCTCAGGAAACAAAACACTCAATGGTCCTTTTCAGGGCCACCCATTACTTTCGAAAAAAATAATATTCATTTTGCCAAAAATCAATGAAAACTTAAAATCCCATGTATAAACCTAGTATTTATGTATATGTGTGTGTGCGTGAATGTAGACTCTTATTCTAAAAATTAAAACCAGGAGACACGTTTTTCAATCTGGTCTGTTCTGGTACAACTATTTACAATCCAAATCAAAACAGAACACAACACTTTTTAAAAAATGTTCATAGACTTCTTCTTTGTCTGTGTTTGGTTCACTCTTTCTCTCTGTGTTTTGAATTTCTTCACTTTTACTGTTCCCTTCTCCTCCTCCTCTTTCTTCCTTTTTCTCTCCTTATTTTCTTATCTTTCTGAACGCCTAGGAGTTCTTCCTTTTCCTCTTCTTCCTCCTTCTCCTGCTCCTGTTGTTTCTTGGGGCACTCTGAAGACCAATGTCCTATCTCTTTAAAATGATAACAGGTATCTCTACTTTTGTCTTTTTGACACTTTTTTGTTGACTGTCTGGACATTCTGTAACCCAATACTATTTATTCTTACAGATATAGCAAGTATGTTGTCTGTTATCTGGAAAAGAGGAGGAATAGTTCTTTTGATTGACTGACGAAATGTTTCGTATGACACCTCGTAAAGCTCTAATCAGAAGTTCGATTTGTATGGGTTCTTCCATCGTACTGGTCAGCTTGAGAGCAAATTGATTGCTGAGAGGGAAGGCACTAGCTTTTTATATATGCACTGATTTGACATGAATATATAGTAACCATGGCATTTCAAATGTAGTCCTTTAGCTTTTTACAATCAAGATAAAACGATTGCATCACTTTGAAAAGAAAGGTGAAAAAGAAAGTAAGAGGCAGAAACATTATTTATCGCCTCGCAAAGTAGCTGAAGTCTTGGCTCAAATTCATGCCAGTGATTTTGAAGATGAGATGAGTGAACCAGAATCTAAACCCAGTGAGTCTACACCAAAACAAAGTCCATTGCTATTAGTGAACCCTAAAACTTACTATCACATTCGAGAGACGGACAAACGTTCCTCTAGAAAATTTAGAACTACAGCCTACACGTACACCGTCAAGTTTAAAGATTTCAGGTCCGACGTACCGCTGGAGAAATCAGAAGGGTTTATCACCAATGTGTGGGATTCTTTGTTAATCAATATAAAACAGCAATGTCAAGTCAAAGAAGACGATCGTTTGAGACTTTCCATTCATCACCACGATTTGAAGTCTCCAATATGAATCGAGTTTAGCAAGCCATCAGAATTGGCACTTTCCAAAGTCATGGACAAAATTTAACACGTTCAACAATCCAGCGACAAATTTCACATCAGTGACGGAAAAGCGACACTGTTTATGACCCGCGTTTCTCTTCCCCAAGGGACAGGAGGACATGGCAAAAAAGTGTTATTGGTCGACGAACTTCGTAGCATCAAGCGTAGCGTCATCGAATTAATGTTGTTGTTGTTGTTGTGCTTAACGCCATTTTTCAGCACACGGTAGGCTACTTATGGCGGCCAGTATTAATGGTGGAGGAAGAAACCGGGAAATCACCGGAAAGAACCACCTATCCACGAGAAGCTACTGGCAAGCTTTCTCACATATCCACATTCGCCGAATCCTAGACTCGAACCCACGCAGACAGAGGTGAGATGGCAGTGATCCGTAACGGACAGCGCTTTAGACCACTCGGCCACTCGGGGCCCCTCATCCGAATTAATAACCCAACAGACAAGGTGTGTTTTGCCGTGTCATCGTGGTGGGAGGAACGTATGCCGACAAGAACAACACGGCAGAATGGAAAAGAGCATGGAAAACTATTCAACAATCGGACCGAGCCAAACAACAAAGAGAGGCAGAACTCCTGTTACAGCAAGCGGGACTAGCTAAAGACATGTCCTCTGGTATTCCTGAAAAGCAAAAGTTGCAAGATGTCTATGCTCCACGTTGCACATTGAAAGTGCAACCTCAAGAATTGCCCGGACCTCTTGTTTCGAGGCAAAGATTTCAAAGATGGAAAATACATTCACGTCTATCGTCACGATGAACATTTTGATTGCCAGTATCACATCATTCCTGTCATACAGTTACTACTGTGAGAAATATGACTACGGCTCTAACAATCAAGAACAACAAAAGCAGTGCGGATCAAAATGCTCTTGATGTTTTGCCTCTAAACCATATCTTGACTAAGGAAACGAACGAGTGCATTGCCCAGCTTGTCAGCGCACGTTTGTCAGTCCTGTCTGTTACCAACAACATTTGAAGATGCAAGGTTCACAGCGGAAATGTGCAAGTCAGCTATTGAGATTGTGCCCTACTTGTGGATTAGGCATATGTAGCAATAATGCCAAGGCACACGTCTGTCCAAGAAGGAAAAAAATGTCACATTTGTCGCCAAATCGTGGACTTGGAACACCAATGCTACATTCAAAAATACCATTCTAAACATGAAGAAAGAAAAGAAGAAGAGGACCAGAAGAAGAAAGGTAATTTTTCGATTTCGAATGCATGCAAGAAATTGGTATTCACATTCCTAATTTCTGCGTGGATCATCGAGAAGTGCATCCAAGAGACTATCTTTACTCATTGCCCTTACTGCAGCAATATTCCTGGAGGACGTGAAAAAAAATCTTTCGGGGACCGAACATACTGACCGATTTTGCCCAATGGGTCTTAGACCCTATCGACGAGACGTGGAACCAAGAAGACATCAAACATTACGGAGATTGTCATCGTTATGCCACGGTGATGGCTCACAATTTTTCGGGGATCCGATGGACAGTTTTTGTTCAGATACTATACGGAACAAAGAGCCGAACGTCCTAAAGTAACTTTGAACGGAGCCAAAATCATTTTCATGCAAGTGGGTCAAATGCAATTTAAAGATTCGATGAGTTACTTGAACATGCATTTGAGTCGCATGCCTAAAACGTTTGGCATGATAGAATTGACTAAAGGCTATTTTCCACACTTTTTCAATACTGAAGCCAATCAACATGCTGTTCTACCACATTTGCCTGAGTCTCACTACTACGACCCTGACAACCTGCGTACCAAACAACGAGAAGCTTTCTACGCATGGTATCAGACTCACGCATCTGACCCATTCGACTTTCAGGAAAAAAATGTTAAAATATTGTCGTTCCGACGTGGACATTTTACGGCGTTGCTGTGGAAAGTTTCGAGAATTATTCATGGAGCACGGAGGGATCGACCCTTTGAAAGGAGCCTGCACCATTGCCTAAGAGTGTTCCTTAGTGTACCGTCAACGATTCATGCCCGAAAACACGCTTGCTATCATCAGTCCTCAAACAACCAATTTTGTTAAACGTCAATACTCGGTCAAAGCCTTACGCTGGTTACATTACCTGTGTCACAAGGAAGACAAATGGATTCAACATGCCCGCAACGGAGGAGGCGAGAAAGCAATTGGAAGGTATTCAGTAGATGGCTGGGACTTAGAAAACCCCCAGATCGTGTACGAGTTTAACGGTTGCTTATTTCATGGATGTCCTACATGTTACCCTCAACGTGACACTAAAAACCATTATTTTACAACGAACCATGGAAGTCTTGTACGAGGCCACTTGTCAGCGTCGCTTGAAGTTAGAAGAGCAAGGATACCAAGTGATATACATGTGGGAACACGAATACGATCAGCGATTGAAAACCGATCACGTGTTTAAACGCATCGTGGAAAGATACATGCTGTTGGACCCTCTGAACCCAAGAGACAGTTTGTACGGAGCACGGACGCATGCCACCTGTTTGCTGTAGCAAGCCGACGAGGAGAAAGGAGAATAACTCAAATACTTGGACGTGTGTTCACTGTATCCGTACGTGTGCAAATATTGTCACTTTCCTGTGGGGCACCCACAATTGCTGACCGAACACATTGACGTGGACAATATTCGACAATACGATGGATTCATCAAGTGCAAAGTCTTGCCTCCTACGAATTTGTACCATCCCGTATTATCCCATCATTGCCAAGGGAAACTGATGCTTCCCTTGTGTCGTACTTGTGCTGAAACGTGCAACCAAGACCACCCTTGTCAGCACACTCAGGGAGAACGTGCCTTAGTGTAGAATTGTTTGAAGTCCTGGATCTGGGATACAAACTGAAAGAAGTGTACGAAATTTACCCCTTTCCCCATGACAAAAAAAGTACCACAAGGGCGACGAGACTCAAAAAGGAATTTTCTCAGACTATGCGAACGCTTTTTTGAAACTGAAACAAGAAGCCAGTGGCTATCCTTCCTGGTGTCACACTTCCGAAGGCCAAAGTAAATTCAAAGAGAGATACTGGGAGCAGGAAGGCATCACTTTAGACCACGTTGAAAAAACTAAGGAAGGCGATCATTTGCCAAAATGATGTTAAATTGTTTGTAGGGCAAAATAGCACAACGACCGTGTTTACCCATGACGGAGTATTTGTCAGAATCTTCCCGCTACTTCCAGATGATTCTCGACAAAATCAAATACATGAAACACGTGGACGTCGTTCGTGAGGATTTGCTCTTGGTCAATAACGAAGAAGAACTGGACTTTGTAGAAGTTGGCGAATTTGTAAATGTCATCATTGCAGCTTACGTGACAGCTCATGCTCGCTTAAAACTGTACGAAGCTTTAGAACTGTTAGGAGATCGTGTATTGTAATTTGACACGGACAGTTGCATCTACATCAGTCGTTTTGGTCAAGAGCAACCTAATATCGAAAAAGACCGTTTAGGAGCCTGAACGGACGAGCATCCCGAGGACAAGATTCTAAGTTTTGCCAGTGGTGGTCCCAAAAATTACGGTTATGAATACCGTAACCCTCAAGGAGAAGTGTACAGGGAGTGTAAAGTGAAAGGACTGACTCTCATTTATCGAACCAGTCAAGGGGTGAACTTTGGCTTACTCCAAATGTCTATCAAATCGGGTACCAGACGCGAGTACGGCTTTCTAACCACTTTACTTTACCGTACGGACACGCTGATATTGGTCAGCATATAACAAGAGAAAACGTTCAAGACCAGTAGTTCATTGTGACTACCTGGACCAAGAGAAAAAGATGAATCCTTTTACACAGTAAATATCCAGCAAGAGTAAACTCGAGTGTGATGCTGTGCCTTGCGATGGCATAGATGCGATACGCTGTGACCTCAGTGATTTAGTACCACATTATCGTCATGGAAACTCTGCTAAGACGACCAAACCTATTATGGAAAGGAATGATGATAATGGTATACGTGTCAAACCTGACGGACATGAAAGTGATGCTACTCGTCATTGTACACCTTTTCACATTATTTGTAGATGTCATCCTCCACAAAAATCCCTTCGTCTACCATCCTACGGATGTCACGTAAAGCTAAGCAAACTTCTTCATATGTCACCTTACCCTCATAGGGGTGAATCTGCACAATACAAATATTCTTTCCTTGTGCGTTTGCAAGAATACTCTGATTATGAAAGTCGGATCCAAACCTTCTGAGGCAAATGGCCAAAATATATGGGAGGACATATCCCCGAAGAATTAGCCAGAGCCTGATTTTTCTACTTGGGCGAAGGGGATAAAGTCAAGTGCTTTAGTTGTGGCGTGATACTTCACGAATGGGAACAGAAAGATTCCGTTTACCTGGAACATGCTCTTTGGTCTCCAGATTGACATTACGTACATTTAGTGTCTAGTAAGAAAGTAGGACCATGGTTAGGAGTCCAAGGTTGGACCACCCCTAGACAAGTATTAAAAACCGACATCAAAATTAATCTTCAAACATTACAACTCGAATTGCAAGAGAAGATCTACAAGGACATTTGACAGGGTCTTTCTAGAGCCAAATCTCAATTGGTGACTGTAGAACTTTTGTGTCGAGAAATTCACAAGAGGAAAGTGAAAGAAGTCAACCAACAAGTTCGATGTCACTGGATCAAGGTTGTGTTCATTCTTTGTTTTCGCTTTAGACCATTTACAATGGAAGATTTTATTGACATTCATGACCGTTATCCTGAATGGCAGTGGAATGAAATAACCCACTACGGATCCTTTACAAGAGAATATTCGTAGCTTACCTGTGGAGTTGAGAGAACACATTTACCGAGGGTTGGTCAAAATACAAGTGAAACGGAAGAAATTATTGCATCCTAACAATCATGAACTTTTAAGTTACCCGTGGTATTCGAATGCCATAAAAGACCTTGATTCAATTGAAAAAAAAGTGTTCAAATTGTCGGACCATCAACAACTATGTAATGGACATCGATGTACTTATTTCAAAATTCAAATAAATTGTGAAATTCCAGACGGTAAAGAGCTGGAACTGAAATATAAAAGACTGTTTAAATTTACGATGGTATATTTGGGATCGACCTGCGGACATCACACCTTTACGAGAAGCCTTTTGTGAACGAATGTTAGATGTATCAACAATTACTGTTTGTGTATGAATAGATTATAGGGGTATAGTGCCTCAGAAGAAACTATACCCTTTTGTTTGTGAAATTCATTCAGTAAAAAAAAGGAAACGAATAAAACTAAGGACATTCACAATTGACCCTTAACTTATTAACAGGGTTAACATGGTCATGGATCCTTTACAAGAGAACATTCGTAGCTTACCTGTGGAGTTGAGAGAACGCATTTACCGAGAATTGGTCAAAATACAAGTCAAACGCAAGGAAACATTGCATCTGTTATGTCACCGACGTTTGAACCACTGGTACCTCAATTCTATAAGAGGATTCATTCTGGAGAAAGTATTCACGTGGTCAGACATTGATCAGCTATTCATGAGCAAGAAGGAGAGTGTTAATTGGGTGGATTGTGGTATAGATAGTGATTATTTTTACTATCAAGTACACTTACTGAATCGAATTCCAGAAGAAGAGTTAAAGAGTTACATAAATTGCAAATGGAATGCATTCATAGCGGAAGATGAAGACGAAACTTCTGATCGACTTGTCATATGTCAGTTCGTTCCTAGAAAATATGACTTGTTGGAGATCGGAATAATACGACTACATTTGTACAGAGAGTATATGAATAGTTACCGAAAAAAGAGACTATAAAAACGTTCTACCAAGCCACGACCTGTATCATTAATGATACAATAGATTCTGTGGAAGGAGATTCATGGCCATATTCAAAAAGTGGAAGATTACCATTGCCTTTTACGAGAACTGTGTCCATTGAATTTGGGGCGACGCGTCGTGTGTGTCTTAGTGACTTGTTTTCTGGGATTTTGTTTACCGTCCGATGATTTGTGAACACATTACGAACTGTACCTATCACTCCAAAAAGTACGAAAGTGATCCCTTTAAATCCTCACGAGAGACTCATTCAAATGAAAGCTTTGCGCTTTCATCTGGATACTTCTCGACCTTTACGGAAAAGCAAGGTACGTCAACTTGTCGGTACTGAAGAAGTGTATGAGGATGTGTGTGTACCTTGTGACTTATGCCCTCACTGGACAGATGTACGTGACTGGAAAAGTGGGGATTTTGAGGCCTGGACTAAAGAAGTGGCCGACTATGCCCGAGATTTGTAATCCTAAAACATTAAAACGTTCCGTGAAAAGGTCACTTTTAATCCTGTGTTAGTGACAATACCAGAGGAAGAAGAAGAAATACAGTCTGTCACCGAGGAAAACCATTCTATTCAGGACAGGACAGTCCTTGACATTCCCGAAAGACCATTCCAGGACAACCTTTGTGTGACAGTACATAGCAATGTACAAACGTTTAGAACATTACACACTGTCCCTAGGACACTACATTTGAATGACAAAAATGTTCTAAAGTAGAAACTTGTTTATATTCCGCGATGGTTTTGTTGATGTGCCTTTTATTCATGTACCTAACCACTTTGCTATTATGTATTTATGTCTTTCGTGTTATTTCATTTTAAAGTTTGCAATAAACGTGTCCTGAAAAGAGTATGAAAACTCTTGTCTTGTCTCTCTTCGTGGTACAAGAAAGGTGACATTCCTGATAATACTATGGCTACCTCTGCTGTCTCTGCTCCCTCTTCCTCCACTTTTAAAGTCATTGACGAACATTTAGATCGTGCTAGTTGGGAAGCCATGATTGTTCGATATCCTTTTAACATGCTCATTGCTGGATCTAGCGGTTCAGGCAAAACCGTATTTGTCAAACCTTTGATCGAACATAAAGATCAATTGATCGATCGTCCACCTCAACGCATCGTGTGGTGTTACAATGAGTGGCAATCAGCGTACAGCCTTCTAAGAGAAATTTAAGGTGAATCCATTGTCTTTGTAGAAGGCATTCCGGTCGAAGACGACGGCATCATGTCTGACCCCAGTCAAACCCATTTGGTTATTTTTGATGGCATGTTATTAGTAGACGAAGAATAAATTAAACTGTGGTTTACGCGCAAAGGGCATCATCGTAATGCTAGTCTCATTTACATTACTCAAAATTTGCTTCAACAAAGTAAAGCCCATCGTACCATCAGTCTCAATGCTCATTACGTGGTCTTGTTTAAAAGTTCTAGAGATAAATCGCAAGTACAAGACTTAGCCAAACAGTTAGGAACACCTTGGCTAATTCATGCGTACGAAGATGCCACTCAAACTCCACACGCTTATTTACTCGTGGATTTAAAACCTACTACCCCCGATTATTTGGGATTTTGTATCCATCTGTTTCACCACTGGTTTCAAGACGGAGGACTTGTCGTGTACACGTCCCCGTCGTCGACGTAACCACCACAGAAAAAATGTATAAAAACCTTGGTCACTTGGATTCTGTCTCACACATCGTCAACATGACGTTCCTTCAGTCTCATCTTCCCGTTAAATCGATTCTTTCCTTGTATGGCATTAGTCGCGAGAAAAATCCACAAATACGTGCTCGTGTCTTAGAATCCAATCTCAAAGAAGTCTTACGATGATTTACGGTGACATCATGTCAATTACTGCAAGGTATCATTCAAATTCCACATCACACCAAACGTTTTTTGACAGAAACAAAGTAGCCTTGACGCAACTAGCTGATCCTCGCATTGACACTCAAACCAAAATGCAAATAGTAGTGGTTCACTAGGAGGTGTCATCATTTGTTCCCTCTTAAAATGGGATCCCAATGCACCCAAACTTGTCCTCAAGAAAAAAAGCATCTCCCCGAGGTACCCAAAAGAAAAAGAAAAAGAGCCACGGTATCAAGACGAGGTCGTCGTCTCAAACAAAGAAAAAGAGCAACAGTGCCAAAACCAGGTCACCGCCTCAGAAAAAGAAAAAGAAAAGCCCACAAAAAATAGTTTCTACCTACAATAGAGCGTCTCCAAAAACGTCTCCTCCAGCAGTGACTCCCTCTTTCTTTAGCAGCATTGGCTGCAGCTCACAAAGTACCTGCCCCCAAAATCAAAGTCCAAGAGAGATCAGGCGTGCTACAAAGTTTACTGGATATGTACAACCAAGAATTAACTCGATTTAGCCCTTTGCGAACTCCTCCACGACGTGTGTTGCCAGTCATCAAGTTGATACGACTTAAAGACAATCAGTGGCGACTCAATCCAGTATAAAAAGACCTAATGTCAATTTTAGGATTAGTGTTTTTGTGTTGCTTATCACCCCCAAGATGGCACCAAGAAGTGCACACCGTTACCATCGTCGTTCTTCTGTGCAAAAAGAAAAAGGAAAACGAAAACGGATTTCACATGATCCGAAGAAACGCTTATCCCAACATTGGCGACACTGTCAGAAAAGACAGAGTCGTTCAAAGAAAAGGAGAAGCCACCAAAAGGGAGGTTTCTTTGGTCCTTTGCTTGAATTAGATACTTTAGTCGATAATTTTTCCGCAAGGATGAAGCACAGGCTCACCAACAATAAGATTAGGTGCCGTGCGACAAGTCGTCAATTTTAGTGTATTTTTGGTGTGTGTCACGTCGCCAACCAACAAGCACTGATGTCACCCAAGAAAAAACATTCCTCTTCTACCCCTAAAAAAAGGAAAGGAAAGGACTGCGTATTCGTTTAGTCAAACATTGGGACATATTGTCTGTCCTGTCCAAAGCTCCTTCACCCATGCGAAAAAAACTCATTCAAACCAATTCCAAGGACGTCATCGATACCGTTTGCAAATGTTGTCTGAATGTATTGAAAGGCACGATACCTTTGTCTCCACATCAGAAAAAATGCTTAGCCAAACATCGACACGTTCTTCGCCAAATGGTCCAAAAGATAATCCATATTTGTCAAAAGAAAAAGATGTTTGTGCAACGTAGAGAAATTTTGCACATGTTAGGACTTGTTACCAGTGTAATGAAACCATTTTTGACTGCCGCTTCGCTGTTACCCTTTCACCAAAAAGCTTTAGACGAAACATCAGTACCTTCTTTGAAAGATTTGAAAGCCTTGATGAAAAGGCCATCACCAACACTGCATTCATCACCACTACCCTCAGGGGTCAAGACAGAAGCTGCCACACGGATACCTGAAAAAGAAGAGGTACGAGAAGTCTTTCAAATACCATCAGTAGCTCCCCTTCCTAGTAAAATTTCAGCGTCCTTTTTGCCCTCTTCCCCTACACCTCAAAGAGAAGAACTTAAAGCTTGGGTTAAAAAGATGATGACCACTCCTCCTTCGACAGAAGTAAAAAAGGAAAAATGAAAACCAGATGTGAAAAAAGACAAGAAGACCAAAGTAATTCCCTTACCACCACCTCCAACACTATTACCAAAACTATCACATCAAAAACGTAAAGTCGTTTCAAAATCACCCTCTCGCTCAAATCAGAGTAGCATCAGCGAAGATTGGATCACTTATCAAAAAACAAAAAAAGACATGGAGAAGGTCTTAGCCAGCATTTACTACGATCCTTCCCATTCAGGCAGTTACGGAAGTGTTCAGAAATTGTATCAAGCTGTCAAAACAAAATTGAAAAGTGTCCGTTTACCTCAAGTGCAACGATGGTTACAAGAACAAGCCACGTACACCTTACACAAACCCTTTCGTCGAAAATTTCAAGAAGTCGCACACAAGTGGAAGGTATGGATCATCAATGGCAAGCAGATTTAGCCGATGTCTCTCATTTGGCCACCTACAATCGTGGCTAAAAATATATTTTTTGTGTCACTGACGTCTTTTCCAAATTTGCTTGGGTTGTACCCTTGACTTCCAAATCGAGCAGTGAATTAGTGCGAACTCTGAAACTGGTGTTGAAACAAAGTGGTCGTCACCTTCCTCTTCAGAAAATATAGACTGATAACTGGAAACAACCCTGATGTATCAATGGCAATGGTTTACTTCAGCACCAGATTGAATGACAATCTATGATTGTTTCAACAATGGTGAAGTAGCATTCACCGTGTATTCACCCATTACATTTACCATCGAGGATTGATTCAATTAAGGAAAGAAAGGTATCGACAAATATTCCACAATGACGCACTAATTCGAGTAACAGTATTGGGCAAAGACAATCGTTAGATGGCAAAGGTTCTGCATCATAATCGGTATGTTTCGGTATGAGAGGGGTGCCAAAGCACCAGAAGGCCAGAGATTTAAAAATTCCCGAGGAAGAATGTTTTTCTTAATAACGGCTTGACAATTTTGCCATTTAAAAAGAATAATTGTTTCTTATTGCGCCTGCACGGGATGACGAAGGCGGACAAGGAATATCTGTCGTGCAATTAAAATACAAGATTGTTTTACCCATCTAAACACGTTTTAACAACGTTTATTTGTGGTTGCATTTTAGTTACGTGAGAAAAATTGTTAAAGATAGGTTAAAAATCATAATCACATTACATTAAACTGTTACACTATTAGTAACCTAACTATAGCCACTTAATTATATATTTACGATCAATATTGTCATTCATGTATAAGACAAGAAGCTCGTGGCACCCGAGCTAGTGTTCACGTGATCGTGGAAGCGTAGTTCGAATGTTGCTCGTACCTAATTAAGATCCCAAACAACCTATGCACAAAGCAGAAACATTATAATATATATATATATATATATATATATATATATATATATATATATATATATATATATATATATATATATATATATATATATATATATATATATATATATATATATATATATATATATATATATATATATATATTAAAACTAAAAAAATATACTTAATATAAATTAAATATGAATTAATTTAATTTAGCTTATATTTATTTAACTTTAGACTTATAGGAAACTAAATAACAACTCCAGAATTTGTTTTATATATTAGAAGAAAAAAGAGTTGAATAGTGTACAAATCTTCAACCCAAATATTTAATAAAGTCGAAATTAAATAAAATTAATACAAGAAACACACACATGAAGACCCTTCCCAAACACATAAAATAACTTTTGTCACATGGAGGCTACTCAGGTGATGTTGTGTTTGTTGTTGGGCTTAACGCCATTTTCAGCACACATGGCAGCCAGTATTAATGGTGGAAGAAGAAACCGGGAAATCACCGGAAAGAACCACCGACCCACGAGAAGCTACTGGCAAGCATTATCACATATCCACATTCGCCGAATCCTAGACTGGAACCCACGCAGACAGAGGTGAGATGACAGTGATCCGTAACGGACCACTAGGTCACTCGTGGCCCCCTCAGGTGATGTCAGTCTGAGAGTAACCACACCAATGAAGCTTAAAGACAAACCATAAGTCAATACAGAGATGGCGGGGGTGGGATATACCATACCCTACCATTCCTACTTCCTGGCATGGTTAATTTTTCCAGTGTTTGTGACCGTAATTGTGAAAATAAAGGTTAATTCGCCGGATTGGATTCAAGCGACGGTCGTCTGAGAGTAATGCGTTGGTACGTTACAGTTTTATGAATGGATATGTGTATTTTTTCAGTTCTTTTTGTAGGATGATGAAAAAGCTAGGAACAGAAAGACTGGTCAGAGTATAGCCAAAGAGGATGTAAAGAGAAAATCCATTTCCGGTGCTTCTGATATGCCTGGTTTTGATAAGTAGGTATGACTTAATTTCAGTTGTCCGTTTTTTAATGTGACTTGCCAGAGATTTGTAAATGAATGGATAAAGTACATGTTTTTTCACACACACACACACACACACACACACACACACACACACACACACACACACACACATACTACTATTACTTGTAACTTGAAATAAATTGAGACCACATTTCAAAGTCTGTTTTATAAATACTCCATTGATTATTGCTGGCATTTAGAACAAAGCAATGCATCCTTAGTTGTGAAACTTATTTTAAAACACTCCGTTACTCTTGCAGAAGCCTGTATGAAAAATAATGGCAAAGCAAATGAAATTGAAGAGGCCATATAGGAGACCCTCAAATATGCACCCAACCAACATGGCGGGATAAAATACAAGGTTAGCCTATTGACTCTTATTTCATCAATATTGGATTGAATTTTGATTTTGAAAGCATGGTATTTGTAAAGTGAGTGCATTTCTAAATTGCCTATTATATTTCTCAGGACTCAGATCTGGAGTACAGCTAACTGTATTTTACAACCATCTTGCCTGATCAGGCAAGTGCTTCTGCTTGGAATTTTGATTCACATGAAATATCAGGACAAAATAAATTCATTTTTGCATAAGCAGATTTCACCATCCACTTGCCTGAAATGACAAGGGCAGAGTTACCTTGTAACATGGCTTAACAATATTAAGGGAAGCACGAGTGCAGTGAAGAAAGTTTCATACATTTTCATAAAGGGTTGTCCATTAAGGACATATGCAGATAATACATATTTTATTAAAGCACCCTCTTCCCATGGCTACTTTTGTCTGCATGTGGCTTATACCTCACCCCACGCCACCCCACCCATATAGTTATGGATGTCACCATCTAGCATTATACACTGCTCTATGGTTTTGGAAGCAAATACCTATGCCGCACAACAGCTGCAGTTTCAAAATTCCGTGCCTACAGAAAAAAATATTAGAGGGACCATTGGTAGTAGTGGCTACTCCAGCCATCTGCCTGCTTCAAGGGAGGCTGGCACTAGCTCTGCAGTAAGGGTATTAGTCACAGGCCAGGCACTGTATTGTCTGAAGTGAGAGCGTTATATGGGCCGTGGTGCATTGGCTTTTTGTATACTGGCTCAAGTCCGCAGGGCTGATATGTGGGCCAGGTAATCAGCATCAGACACTGAGAGACAGACCTATACATACCTGTCAACCCTTACGATTTTGCCGTAGGTCTTCCGAAAATTACCCTTAAAATACGGACTTATGGCATAAAGTAAAAATTATGGAAAAATGATCATTGCCAAAATATCACCCAAAACTAGTTTTTCATCTTTGTTTTGATTTTGATCTGAGTTTTATATTAAAAGTAGTGAAATTAGTCATAAAACCAGACTAATATTACAGCAGCACCTCAGACGCTTTAAACTGCATCTGTTTATTCAAGGGAAGAGTCAGTAGTTTATAAGTGTAGGGCTTCCCTCTGAGAAACCTCTATACAGAGGCCCCCATGCCCTAATAAACGTTCTATGTTAACATATTTGCCAGCAGCCATTTTGTCTTTGAGTCTTGTGTTAATGTCAGCTATATTAATAGTAACTGTTGGTGGAGTTACAAAATATTCGTTAATAGTTCTGTTTAAATTTCTACGAAAATTTATAAACGTTTGTATGTATTTGTAGGCGCCTTGAGGAATTTTAATTAAAATCCATTTTCTAAATAATGGAGAACTTCGACTTTGTAAGTAAATTCAAACACATAATTTACTCCAGTTTTAACGTTTGCCATAACATTCCAAGAAGTGCATGAAATTAGTCCAATTTCGTATTTTTTCACGATCCAGTTCTATTGGCGGAATATACTTTACTGAAAAATTTGCGTATTTTTTCACGATACAGTTCTATTGGCGGAATATACTTTACTGAAAAATTTGCGTATTTTTTCACGATCCAGTTCTATTGGCGGAATATACTTTACTGAAAAATTTGCGTATTTTTTCACGATCCAGTTCTATTGGCGGAATATACTTTACTGAAAAAATTGCGTATTTTTTCACGATACAGTTCTATTGGCGGAATATACTTTACTGAAAAATTTGTGTATTTTTTCACGATCCAGTTCTATTGGCGGAATATACTTTACTGAAAAATTTGCGTATTTTTTCACGATCCAGTTCTATTGGCGGAATATACTTTACTGAAAAATTTGCGTATTTTTTTTCACGATCCAGTTCTATTGGCGAAATATACTTTACTGAAAAATTTGCGTATTTTTTCACGATCCAGTTCTATTGGCGGAATATACTTTACTGAAATATTTGCGTATTTTTTCACGATCCAGTTCTATTGGCGGAATATACTTTACTGAAAAATTTGCGTATTTTTTCACGATCCAGTTCTATTGGCGGAATATACTTTACTGATAAATTTGCGTATTTTTTCACGATCCAGTTCTATTGGCGGAATATACTTTACTGAAATATTTGCGTATTTTTTCACAATCCAGTTCTATTGGCGGAATATACTTTACTGAAAAATTTGCGTATTTTTTCACGATCCAGTTCTATTGGCGGGATATACTTTACTGAAAAATTTGCGTATTTTTTCACGATCCAGTTCTATTGGCGGAATATACTTTACTGAATAATTTGCGTATTTTTTCACGATCCAGTTCTATTGGAGGAATATACTTTACTGAAAATTTTGAGCTATCTTATCCGATTGATCAGATTTTCTCTAAAAATTCATCATATTTATTATCTTTTATCGTATCATTTACTCTTTTTTTTTTAAAAAAAATTCTTTACTCTTCAACTTCCATAAACTTTACAGTAAGCTGGCAAACTCTTGTTTGCTCCTCTTTAATATCTTTAATTTTTTCTGATTAATTTGTTATAATAATTTTAATTTCCTGTGTGGTGAAACCTAATCTTTGTTCAAGTTCCAGCTGATTAATTATTAACCGATCGAGTGTAGCTTGCCTATTAACAGAATCAGCTATATTTGCTACAATTGCCTCAGCTAATATTCTTTTTCTTCTTTAGATCTTTAGATAATTCTTCCAGCAGCCGACTCTTGTTGTTATTTAACTAAGCCGAGTAAACCTTTCTCTTGTAATTGTTAACTTCTTCTGATGGAGGTTTAGTTTCGGGTTGTTTTCCAAGTAATGTTTTAGTAACTAGTTTAAGGACTGTTGCTGCTGTTTCTGCTACAGCAACTTTACCATATCGTACTTGCAGTACCAGCCTGAGATTGTGCAAGTTTTTTAAAAAATATTTTCTATGTGTAATATACAAGTAATATACAACTATCAGATGTATTTATTCCCACTGCGGATGTTAATAATATAGTTACTTTTGCTGACCAAAGTAAAATACAAAATTTCGGTAAGTCCGTTAACTATTATGTTAAGAAAGCTAGCGATATATTTACAGGCAACATAATAATGTCAGGGAAAATATTACATATAATGGAAACCCAGTCGCATAATCAGACGCAGAAACGAAAAATATGTCGACGATCAGGAATGTAAATATGTGTCAGTGCTCGGGTCGTATAATCATTGCATTTCTCAATATGAATATTAATGGTATTATTACCATAGAGAACCAGAAAGAGATTTCGACGCTGCAACTAAAAAATGTCTACGATAAGGAAATTCCATTAACGACATTTTTAATGATAATCAATTATGGAATTGCTGCATTTAGAACTGTTTATAGTAATCACATACAAAGTTTTTTCAATTTTCGAAAATAAATTAAACAGAACTATTAACGAATTTTTTGGAACTCCACCAACTGTTATTATCAATCTCGCTGACATTAACACATTAAAACGAAATGCTTGCATAATAGCAAGTATTTATTTGTGGCATGCCTAATATTGTTAAAAAACTGATCTGATTAAAATTCCTCAGGGACGAGCTAACAATATTGTTTACAAAGTAGCATCAGAAAAGGCAACATGGTCGCAGCAAAATAACACCCTTAAACACATTGAAAAGGTAACTGGTGTATATAGATTGTCTGTGTTTATCAGTGCAAAATTCACTATACTTAACACAGTTCCATGTCGTCATTCTACTGTCGATTTTTCTGGACCTGTGTCTATAGTGTTAAACAAGGATACCGAAGAAATATTTATGCTGATAGCGGATAATAAATGGTTAACCGCATCAACTTATTGGTGGTGTATTGAATTTGTAGCTGAAACTCCAAAATTAGTTACATAAATTACGGTATAAAATATCTAAACAAATATTATATAATGAAATAAAATATAGTCGATTTCAAACATATATCAGAAAACATTCCAAAACAAGATGTTGACGCTCTATTGCAATACTACATATATTTTATCATAACAATCTTTGGTGCGTAAAAAATGTTATAAATACTACACCAAAATACTTCGGATGATATAGCTACCGCTGCTAATGACTAGTTCTGGTATATTTTCAAGTGGCGCATCATTAACTCCTTAATAATATCCAGCGTTCTCTTGCAGCAGTGTGTAAAAAAGTTGAGCCTCGACTTAAAACAAAACGAAATGCTTGCAAAAAAGCAAGTATCACCTACAAAAAGTTACTTGATTAAATTCGATCTTATTTGCGTGGTATAAACTATGATATGGACGATTTAATACGCGAGTTCCGCATTATTGACAGAATGTTAACATATATTTTGCAAGGGCAAGTAAGAAATGTATGAAAAAGATTATAATAAGCAGTAGATTTTTGCTTTTCTGTAGATTTAGAAATAAGGTTATCAAATAATATATCGACCATGTTATCAATAAATGTCATCACATCATCTGCCCAATCCGCTATTCGCTCATCATTTTCAGTTGAGAATAACCATACCGATCTATATTTTGGTGATATATAATAACCAGCTTTTTTTGATACAATCGCTTATTATTTTATTTTAGATTTTATGCCAGTATATGCTGACGCTGCTTTGACTGAGTTAAATCTTTTACAAAATATGTTTGTTATATTAAATCTAATATGTCTGACTGAGTATGACATTATATATATCTTTTGTTTAATATAGCATTTTGCCTAAAATAACAATATTACTTCGGCTAATAAGCATAATAGTAATGTAAAATAATCTCAAAGAAATGTTCAAATCAAATAAAAAGTGCCTGAAAACCCACTCGTGTACTACTTGACATTCTGTGAAAATCTGTAGCAAAACCGTGTAAATGATAAATGTTTTTGAAAAATTGTATGTTTTTTCATTTGATACGCGAATGTTCGCAGATGCATTAGAAGTTTTGTACGCGTATCACCACAGTGAACGATCAATCAGTTCGGTTTCCCAGAGACCGTTATCAATATGGCATTTCCAATGATGTAATGGATTTTCCAAAAAAATAACTAAAATTCCACAAAGAGATGCGTCAGGGATGGTTTTCCCTAGAAATAACTCATACAAAATATCATTAGTAAAAAGGGTTTTTCAATGATGCAATGAATTTTGTTTTTCTCCAGAACATAACGATATATAAAGTCGACTAAAATTCTATTGTGATCATTTTCTGATGGGATTTATAACTAGCTGGTTCGAATTATTCATTGTGGAATGTGATGTAAGTAAGATTTTTGATAAACGTTTATTATGTGTTTCACAAATTCTGCTTGTTAGATTAAATCCGACTCTATTTTAATTAGGCTTTGTCTGTACTAGAAGACGAATGTAGTGGTATATAAAAAGGAACATCCTATCTCACAGACACCTATGCCACAAAAAAAACTTTTTTTTTGCCGGAAAATGTGTAAAAACCATTATTTTTAGCTACAAAGGGCTGCTGACAAAAATGTTAACATAGAACGTTTTGGTAGGTAGGAGGCCTCTGCAGGGAGGTCTCTGAAAAAGAATCCCCGGACACACAAAACATTATTTTTGTCAGAAAATGTGTGAAAGTCATTATTTTGAGCTAAAAAGGGCTGCTGACAAAAATGTTAACATAGAACGTTTTTTTAGGGCATGGGGGCCTCTGTAGGGAGCTTTCTGAGAGAGAATTACCGGCCACACTAACATTATTTTGGTCAGAAAATGTGTGAAAGCCATTTTTTGAGCTAAAAAGGGCTGCTGACAAAAATGTTAATAAAGAACGTTTTTTAGGGCCTGGGAGCCACTATAGGGTGGTTTCTGAGAGAGAACTCTACCCTTATATACTACTGAGTCTGCATGATCAAACTGTTGATTATATAATTTTTACAAATGACAGCAAGAGGTGCATGTTTTTAACGAAAGGGAAAATAAGCCTCTTGAAAAGCGTATATAATCAATACTAAAGAATGAAAAGAAATAATCAGATTGTTGTGAATAAATGCTGGAAGAGACACAATTATGTTTATTGGACATCATGTGCCAATTTGAGTATGACTCGTGGTGGGAGATTATATTGCCCTTGTGATATGAAATGGAAAAATAAAAGAATTACGTAAAGTTGAGAGATAGCAACAAGACATTGAGCTATATAGGGTTAGGAACATGAGTTTATGCAACGGTACTAGTGATAAATAAAGCCTGCATGTACTTTACAAACTTTTTAGTTGAACATAATGTTTTTTTTTCACTACATGTTTCGAATGCAGAACTTTTCATTACGTTTATGAGCTTTACAGTATTAGTTTATGATATTATTTTTATACCTTACTGAAAACTGGTCAAACTTTAAGGACAGGATCAGTTGTCTTACTGAGACAAACTTGTCAGGGTTGGCAGGTGTGCCTTTGTATGAATGCCAACCCATTCATGTATCTTCTGTGACATGAATACAAATGGAAGTTAGCAAATAATTTATACTTAAGGATCACCCGTAAAGGACGTTTGCAAAACATACTTAAACACAAGCCGTAGGCCTATAGCAGCGGTTCAAAACAGAATATCATAACA
This sequence comes from Potamilus streckersoni, assembly GCA_016746295.1. Classification (NCBI taxonomy): domain Eukaryota; kingdom Metazoa; phylum Mollusca; class Bivalvia; order Unionida; family Unionidae; genus Potamilus; species Potamilus streckersoni. The sequence continues at coordinate 592,392 of JAEAOA010000161.1, forward strand.
GTAGATACTAGCTTATGATAGCCTCTGACAACCAAATCCAGCTCCAGGCCTTCACGGGTGGCTTAACTACTAAGCCCGGCGGAACCTGTTTAAACTAACTGGAGAAGAGATGGCAGGCGAATTTCTGGCGCCTCAAAACCAGATGCTTTGGGCAGATGGGGCCCGTTAACCTTGGGTGGTAGCCCGTCTAGGAGAAGGTAAACTCTGATTTCAAACCTTCGCTGCCTTGCGACTATACCCTTACATGGGAAAGGCTAAGGGAGTAAGCCCCAACAGAAAATCCGGAGACGGAGTCCCTAAGGCGACTTGTCACTGCATTTAGTGACTTCTCGGCAACTCCTGCGACGCCGCTGGTGCCATGACGTATCGGCTTGTCCTTTCCCTTGGATCCATCAGCTGCGTGGAGAGGGGGAGTCAGTTGCATGGGCAACAGCTGATTCTCCATATAACCTTGCCCAGGCTTGCGCCCTGGAGAGGACACTCCAGCTTCGCTTCACAGCGTTGACACAACACGGGAAGCAACAGTTACCGGTTATAAGTCACCACTCGATTGGCGTAGAGTTAGACGTCAGTGGTTTCTTCCGACGGTGGGAGAGACCAACAGATCTCATTGGATAGCTATCGCCCGCCTCAAGCTGGGCAGCCCCCAGACAATAAGGTGCCGTCCCGCCACAGCTCGCCTGCCTTGCTGGGTGCGCAGGGCTTAAGATACGTGAGTACCTGACAAGCGGGCTGCAACTACAGCACCAAGAAAAAACAAACCAAAAACCAGGAAATCAACAATCCTCAAGCTAGGTACCAGGAACATCCGGACTATGCTGACAGGGCTTTCAGATGATCTCCAGGCAATCAGTGATGTTCGAAAGACTAAATTCATCAACGACGAACTCGCAAGACTCTATGTCGATATCGCCTCACTTCAAGAGACACGACTACCAGATTCTGGGTACCTCAGAGAAAAGAACTACACGTTCTTCTGGCAAGGAAAGAGCTCAGACGAAGTTAGGGAGTATGGTGTTGGTTTTGCTGTCAGAAACTCTCTGCTGGCTATGATAGAACCCTGCCAACAAGGAAACGAAAGACTTCTATCTCTTCGCCTCCACACCACAACCGGGCTAATTAATCTCATCAGTGTTTACGCTCCCACAATCAGTGCCACCACAGATACCAAGGATGCCTTTTACAACGAGCTCTACTTGCTCATCGACAATATTCCGAAGGAAGAGAACTTGATATTACTGGGCGACTTCAACGCTAGGGTGGGTGCCGATCACGACTCCTGGCCATTTTGTGTCGGCAAGTTTGGCATTGGGAAGATGAATGAAAACGGGCAACGTCTACTAGAAATATGCTCGTTCCACAACCTCAGCATCACTAATTCATTTTTTCAGACAAAACCACAGCACAAAGTGTCTTGGAGGCATCCCCGATCCAAACACTGGCATCAGCTGGACTTGATTATCACAAGACGTTCAGCCATGAAGGGTGTGCAGCTTACTCGTACATTCCACAGCGCTGACTGCGATACCGATCACTCTCTAGTCTGCTGTAAATTTAAGCTTCAACCAAAGAAGATCCACCACTCTAGGCAAGTGGGTAAACCACACATGGATGTGAGCAAGACGTCATATCCAGACAAGGCTGAAGAATTCACTTACGCCCTCTCCAAGGCGTTCAGTTCAGAACCTCCCTACGGCAGTGCCAAAGAGAGATGGGACAACATCAGAGATACTGTGTACAGTGCATCAACAAGAATCTTTGGTAAGAAGCAGACAAAGAACAATGACTGGTTTGACGCCAATTCCGCCACACTCATGCCAGCAATAGAAGAGCGTCGCAGTGCGCACCTGGAATTCAAGCGTTCTCCTGCGTGTGGACACTACATTCATATAGGTCTACCAGAAACAAAGTGCAGAGGTTAGCACGGCAATGCGCTAATGAATACTGGCTTCTACTCTGTCAGAGCATCCAGTCAGCAGTAGATAACGGAAACATCAGAGGCATGTATAATGGCATAAAGAAAGCAATGGGTCCAACGAAGAAAGTGATAGCTCCACTGAAGTCTTCTGCAGGAGATATCATTAATGACAAGAACAAACAGATGGAGCGCTGGGTGGAGTACTACTCCGAACTGTATTCCAGAGAGAATAACGTGACCAACAATGCCCTCAACGCCATTGAAAACCTCCCTTGTTTCACCAAACTGGATGAGAAACCTACTGTGATAGAACTAAAGCTAGCATTAGAGAAACTGATCACAGGTAAAGCCCCAGGAAAGGATGGCATCCCAGCAGAAGTCATTAAATGTGGCGGAAGTGTGCTGTTCACACACCTTTATGATCTTCTCTGCCAGTGCTGGGATGAAGGTGCAGTGCCTCAGGACATGAGAGACGCCAACATCATAACTCTGTATAAGAACAAGGGCGACAGAAGTGACTGCAACAACTACAGAGGCATATCACTTCTCAGCATCGTGGGTAAAGTCTTCGCTAGAGTCATCCTGAAGAGACTGCAGACGCTTGCCGACAGAGTGTATCCAGAGTCTCAGTGTGGGTTCCGCGCAGAGAGGTCCACAATCGACATGATCTTCTCCATCAGGCAACTGCAGGAAAAATGTAGGGAATAACACAGACCACTCTTCCTGGCTTGTATAGACCTCACCAAAGCATTCGATCTGGTCAGCAGAGACGGACTCTTCAAAATCCTGACGAAGATTGGATGCCCTCCAAAACTGTTAAGCATGATCCAGTCCTTCCATGAAGACATTAAAGGCACAGTGCAGTATGATGGCTCATCGTCCGAACCATTCAATATCCACAGCGGAGTGAAACAAGGCTGTGTCCTTGCCCCCACGCTCTTTGGCATCTTCTTCGCTGTCCTGCTTAAATACGCCTTTGGGACGTCCACAGAAGGGGTCTACCTGCACACGCGTTCAGACGGCAGACTGTTCAACCTGGCACGACTGAAGGCAATGAGCAAAGTAAGGAAAGCAACCATTAGGGACATGCTCTTTGCAGATGATGCTGCTATAGTCACTCACACAGAAGCTGAACTACAACGCCTGATGGACCGCTTTGCTAAAGCATGTGATGAATTCGGGCTGACCATCAGCCTAAAGAAAACCAACGTGATGGCTCAGGACGCAGACCCTCCCAGCATAACCATTAACAACTACAAACTAGAAGTAGTCATGAGTTCACTTACCTTGGCTCTACCATCACCAACAACCTCTCACTCGATGCCGAGCTCAACAAGCGGATTGGAAAGGCGTCAACAACTCTCTCTAGATTGTCGAAGAGAGTGTGGAACAACAACAAGCTGACATTAAATACTAATATCACCGTGTACCGTGCCTGCGTGCTTAGCACTCTTCTGTATGCCAGCGAAACTTGGACCCTGTACGCCTCTCAGGAGAAACGACTAAGCGCCTTTCACATGCGTTGTCTCCGTCGCATACTTGGGATCACCTGGAGCGATCGTGTGACAAACAACGAGGTGCTTCAACAGGCCAAAATTCCCAGCATGGTCACTCTCCTCCGCCAACGTCGCATCAGATGGCTGGGTCATGTGCATCGAATGGACGATGAACGGATCCCCAAAGACCTTCTCTACTCTAAGCTTGCCTCAGGCAGAAGATGAATAAGACGGCCACATCTTCGCTTCAAGGATGTCTGCAAGCAGGATATGAAAGCTCTTGGAATAGAGGTCAACACCTGGGAAGAGCTTGCCCTCGACAAGTCCAGTTGGCGACATGCTCTGTACACAGGTCTGAAAGCCAGCGAGGAAAAGTTACGACAGCTCGCTGATGAGAAAAGATCTCAGAGGAAGAGGAAGCAGTTCCAACCAAGACCCGAGTCATACTTCAAGTGTAGCAACTGCAGCAAGGATTGCCACTCCCGTGTGGGACTTTGTAGTCACAGAAGACGCTGCACAGCTACAAACTAGGACACCTTTCATGGGCGCATTTTCATCGTCTCTCGAGACTAACGGAAGCCAACCAACCAGCTTATGGAGGGCCCCAGGGTCGTTTACACCCCCTCCCCCTTGTCCACAGTTGGTTGCAATGCAATTAACCAACCCCGAACCCCTCATTTGTGCAGACATCCTTTATAAATTATCCTTGTTGCTAGTTAATGTGACTTTTAAATATGTAAGCGGTGCTGAGATGATATTTGACTTTGTTTAAGCATTAAAATTATTTTTAAATTTGCAGGTACCTGAGCAGAAGAAGAAGCATATAAACTTTTGAGTGGAGGAGATTGATTCTGATTCCTAATCTTAATTAAATCTTGAAAATAAACAAAAAGTGATATTAAAATGTATATTGTATTGTTTCCTTCTTTTTTAGTTTTGTCTCTTAAAAACTAAGGTCTGAACCTTCAATCTGTAGTATCAGGGACATTCCGTGTCAGCCAAAAGTCGTGTGATTTGGCCATCTACTTTAACTTTGCACCCTGCTACTTTAAAAATGAAAATTAATTATCCCCATTTGGGTAAGTCCCCGAAAACCCCGACTTACTTTGTCAACTCACCTGGCCATTTAAATATAATGAAAGGCCCTACTCTAACGTTGGTTATGAAAAGTACCCAGGATTTGATACTATGAACAAAAAGCAATGTTTGCAAATAAGCCATGTTAGAAAAAATGCACACTTGCACTGAAACTGATTGCATACTTCAGAATGGACATATGTATTTTTATTAAATATGTATCCCTACTAATTTTTAAATATTTTTTCAGTGTATGCACAGATATAAAAAATTCTAGACTATATTTTACAGAGGGCAATTTTATATGTGCTACTTGTGATACCAAACATGCATTATTGCTTGCAGAGTGCCAGTTGGTACATTGTTGGAACAATTAATGTACCTTTGAATGTTATCGCTATAATAATAATAATAATAATAATAATGATAATAATAATAATAATAATAATAATAATAATAATAATAATAATAATAATAATAATAATAATAATAATAATAATAATAATAATAATAATAATAATAATAATAATAATAATAATAATAATAAGCAGCAGCAGGGAGGGCGAACCCTACAAAAATTTGCGACAAAATCGATTAAAGCCTCAGAATGCCCAATAGAGCCTTCCTACGAAATCTCATATTTTAACCCCAAAAAAAATAAAGACCCCATTTGTAAAATGGAGCCTTAGCGATTTTGTCGTAAATATGTTGTCATAACCACCCTCAAAATTGCTGCCAATTGTTATCATCTACGTCGCAAATATGTTGTCATCTCGATCTCCCCCCGCTGAAAGGATTTCAGGGTTAATACAAATGATTTAACCAAATATTTGATCAAGTCCAATACGATATCGTGACCGAGGATCGTGTACATTTATTGTTATAAATCCATATGAGACTGACTGAGCATGACTAAAGTAATTTTTGAATCCATTGAAGTCCATATCGGAACACCATGTCTGCCAAATATTTCGTAGCGTATGTGTATCAACACCGTTGAATACAGCAAGAATATTGCAGTTATCGCGAATCACTTTTGGAATTTGAGTGTAGCGTTGAGTGACATATATCACGTCAGTGTTTTTATGCCTACCTCGTGAAAATATTCTAGCAGGGTTCTTTTGATTATCTACCATCACATCATCGTACACTACAAGATTGTTTATGTCTCCATCGAGATCTCCTACTGATGGTGCATCATTAATATCTGTTATAAAGTCGATGACACTTTCACCTTTAATTTCTAATGCATTCTCATTATAATCATTTAGCACTTCATAGCACCGTTGATCATCTACGGATAGGGCAACTAAATATAATTTATCCCACTTCATAAATCGCATTATCAAATTAAGCAGTAATTGTGTTTTACCCGATCCAGATGGTCCGATCATAATGGCACGGACAGAATTCGGAAGCGCTGCGTGGTGTTTCACCGGTTCTCTTCTTTTAGTCGCTGAAAAATCAATTATATTCATAACGCTATATATAAATTATGGATCTATATTGTGTTAAATGTAAACAGCGTACTGATACAACCGATCAAACAACCATTACAACTAAAAACAATAGACTAGCGCTTACTGGTAAGTGTGTAACATGTGGTACAAAAAATTTAGATTTTTAAAAAAAAGCAACTCGAAGGTGATATTGCAGCCAAATTGGGAAAACTCCCCGGAACCCCATGGGCAAAATACCCTGGAGAAAAACACCTTCCAGGATAGAGCTACTGTGGTCCCGGAACGAGATTAGATCTCAGACTTGATGATCAAAATCAGCCCCGGCCTGGTGAGTATCCGATAAATGCTATTGATAAGGCATGTCATGCTCATGATGTTGCATATAAAAGCAATAATTTGCAACAAAGACATCTCGCGGATGTAAAATTTATTCATGCGTTAAATGCTATTCCCGATAAATCCTTCAAAGAAAAATTGGCTTCATGGTTGGTCAAATCAGCTCTGAAAGGCAAATTAGTGTTAGGTGCTGGTAATTAAAAACACCAGTGTTTTTATAGTATGGAATCTATTTATTATTCTCCGAAAGGATACTGGAGGAGTAAAGCAGCAATCAGTAAACTCGCTAACGCTGCAAAAGTGAAAAAGTCCACTGCGAAAAATTGGTTATCCAAACAAGCTATATGGCAAATTTATCTACCACCACCTAAACAAATTAATTATTCTCATTTTGATGTTACCGTACCCAATGAAGTTCATCAGGCTGATTTATTGTTTTTACCACATGACCATGGTTACAAATACGCGCTAACTGTAGTTGATATTGCGAGTCGATTTAAACAAGCAGAACCATTGAAAACAAAGTCAGCTTCTGAAGTCGTTTCTGCATTTGAAAGGATTTATAGACGAGGTCCTCTAAGATGGCCAAATCTATTACAAGTTGATCCTGGCAAAGAGTTTTAAGGTGCTGTTCTATCAACAATGAAAACTCATAATGTTACAATACGACGGGGACATACTGCGTTACATTGTGATCAGGCAATTGTAGAACGATTTAATCAAACTCTTGCAGAACGGTTATTTGGATATCAATATGCAAAAGAATTTATCCAAGAAAAACGATCTCGTGAATGGGTCCAAAGGTTACCGAGTGTAGTTGCAGCGTTAAATAACGAGATTACTCGAACTATTAATATGAAACCAAATATTGCAATAAAAAATATATACCCGAACAACCACAGCGGGTTAGCACTCAGCCACTTCTCGGTGATGTTACTGTGAGATATTTATACGAACCAGGAGAACTTGAAGGTGGTAAAAGAAGAGCTACTGATCCTATATGGAGTGTTACTACGCAAAAAATTTCAACCATAACGTGATCAACTGGTAGACCTCCAATCTACAGATTGGATTCAACTGCACCTCAGCGTGGTTTTACACGCGAACAACTACAAGTCATTCCGGACGATACTCAATTACCACCACATAGTCTTAACTAGCTCCGTTACGTCTATTAACCTCAAGACAGGTCAAGATCACATTTTTTCTGACCTGACCAAGACTGTTATTTTTTCTGTCTACGGTGAATTGTCGAGGGTCTTTATCCGAATACTGCCAGTGCATTATACAATTGCAACTGGCGCAGTGATTATTCTGTTGTTCTTTTAATGTGATTATTACTTCAGCACCAATATCAAATTCTCGTTGTTTTTTTTGTCCTGCTGTTTGTAACCAGAGAGTTTTTTTATTAATGATGCTAATATCAGTGTTATCATCGTTTGCATTAAAATCATCATCGAAAAAAATCCTTCGTAGCTGATTTATTCGTCGTACTCTGAACACTGCGAGATAGACTAAATTTGACCATTCAATACGATTATCAACTATCCAAACAATTGTATCCGTGATGGTCAATCCTTGTGACGAGTGTATTGTTGTTACATAACCAAGCGTCCATGGTGATTTATCAGCGCATAATGCATCTTCTACAGTATTGATATCAACTAGCACAATATCATTTAACACTAGAATCTGTTTCTCCGTCTGGCCTGGAATTTCAACTTCAATATTCTGCTTTCGTGTATCCGATGGTCTATAACACAACGGTACTGGAAACGTTGGGAATTTTTTCTTGTGTAGCTCAAACAACTTTTTCTGAAGTGCGTCTGACTATCTTTCTACTTGCTACTACAAAATCATTTGGTCTCCATGTTTCCCAAAAATCATTCATAAGCGTTTCAGAAATTATTTCACGCGCTACTTCACATTGAATTCTATCGGGTTGTAATCTAATTAGTTTTTTAAACTCACGTAACTACTCATCGAGTGCTCTATAGTCAGCATCAATTTCTTCATAATAATCAACAAATCCTTTTAACCAATTATGCGGACTTCTACCAACAAATGGTGGTGGTTGACCATGATCGCCGCACAATATAACTTTTGTATTATTTAGCAATAACCAATCAAGAAACAGTTTTAATACATCTTCTGAAACAGTACATGCTTCATCCCAAATAATAACCGCAGGAATAAATTTCTCACCCATTCGCTCAGGAGTCCAAGCATCGCCTTTGTATCGAAAAAAAACTATGATACGTGCAATCTTCAACGGAAAATCCTTTGGATTTTTGGCGTTGTTTTATCTCTCTCGCTAGTCTATGGGTTGGTGTGAGTACAATCATGGACGTTCTCTCTCGATATAATTCTATCACACGTGTTGTCTTTCCAGATCCACCACAACCGTTTAAATAAACTGTTTTATATCTACAAATTGGATCTGATATCGGTGGTGCTTTAGACATAGAAAATCCTTTCGGATTTTTCATTGATAGAATAATCGTTTTTCAGGTAACTGCTTTTAATCTCAACGTCTGCTGATTCAGAATAATCGCATTGTATTTCACGTTTAATTCGCCATGTTCCCCAAGTCTCTTCGCTATTAGTAAATTTAGTTACCTCTTTGATATATTTTTTTCGACATACATTGAATCAGTTGCAACTCTAACTGCTATACTAGGAAATTTATTTATCATTGCAAATAAATTGATAGATGCATAACCCAGCATAGAAGCTCTCAAATGTAGATATGCAGAGCTTTCTCCATCACTGTAAGTAACAATTCTACCTAACTTTGTTTTATTGGACAAGAAGGCTGTTTTACAATTTGCGTATCTATTTTTCTCTACTGCATCTTTAATAACGAAGTCGTATTCGGCATCATCTATAATCAATCGTGAGGATTGTCTTTTGAAGTTGAATTTTTTTCCACCTTGTGTAAATTTACCGATTATTCTTATGCCGAGATCCTTTGCTTCACTATTTCGTTGATTAAATATCTTTTTTGACCATTCAATGATGTACTCCTCGTCAGCATCAATATGTTTTCTAGACTTATCGATTATACTATCAAGACATTCTGGTTCTGGTAACCAGACATTGGTTTGTTTTTGATACGAGATAATCGCTTCGCTGACAATCAACGAAACTAACATTTTACAATCAATCATATATCGCAATAACACTATTGGTAACCACATCCTTTCAGCCATGTGTCTACCAATCCAAACATAACAACACGGATGAAGTCCTTCAGCGAATTCAAATGATACTACGCAAGCAAAACCGGTCAAATCAAAATCAGGCAGTGGTCCATTAATAGCAACGCGAGTCATTTCATGTGTGGGATGTCCAAACCGTTTAAAATACTCACCAGCGAATCCATATCCTAGAAAACTTCCTGGATAACAGGCAACGATATCAACTGATATCATACTTTCACGATTGTATTTAACGTTCCATAGACCGCCATGATAATATTCCAGACAGCTGGATTGAACATCCTGTAAAAACTCTTTTCGTGTTGGTTTCCAATTATTTTTCTTTCTTGCAAAATGAGCTGCAACCGATGGAATTGTAAAACAATTTGTAAGTAACTGTTCGTAATCGTCGGATTTTCCATTAAAAACGCTAGCGTTTTCACTGAGACTTATTGCTAGATTTTTCATCCTATTATGTAGACTTTCAGTACGATATAATTCACCGTTAGGTCTCACAAATTGATTGAATTGACATTCTTCATCTTCAAAACTATGAAGTAGCCATACTGATACAGGGTCGTTTTTACACAAACTAGCAATAGCATCAAAAAATCCTTCTTCAGTGAGAATGCCATCCTTGGTGAATTCTTCTGGGATATACTTCACTGTTCTGTCTCGCAGGAATATTGTAACCGCGGATGTCCATGCGTGTTTGTTATGATCAATAATTTTGATTGGAGCTCCGTTTTTATTGTATTTCGATTCGTATAATACTTCGCCGGTTATCGTTGAAACGGTTATCGGAAATCTCAACGACTTTTCCAATCTAGCTATATCGAAAATAGTTGCTCCGTTCTCTTTCACTGTTAGCTCCCATTGATCTATTTTTTTACGTCTTAGTTCGGTTAATTTATTCCCACGGAGTGAATTTGTAAAGTGTTTTATGATACGTTGTGCCACACAATTGAGTGGTTTTTCCACAGACGTTGACTGTTTCATTGGTGCTAGTTTTCCAATGTCAGGTTTCTTATTTAACGGATACATCCCATAAATAATTGCTGTTTCAGAATACGTTTTTTCATAGTATGGTTTATCAATTCCAGTAAACAGCCCTGGTCTGGAATCACGGCTAACAATGACTGTTGTCTTATCTTTGAGAATTGGCTCAAACTTGTCTCTTATAACCCAATCGCCCGATTCTAAATTGATAATGAATTTCACTCTGAGAAAATACCTTTTATTGTCAAGTTGTGATAGTATCATAGCCGCTGTTTCATCATTCATTCTAGCATCAACAACACCATCAATTTTAAATGTTGACCAGGTGTGTGATGCACCGTCCTGTTTAAACTCATTAACACAATCTCGTATTTTTCTAATCAGACTTCTATTATTTATTCTCTCTTTTGGTACGTCTTCGAGGGTTCTATCAAGATTGAATTTAATATTTTTCCAAGGCTTGATTGTCGATAATCTCTTGAATTCTTCATTCATATAAATAAGACAAGTATTTAAATAGAAAATTTTTTTTATATATAATGAATCACTGCAAATGGCTTATGATTGGATCAGTAACCCCATGCAATAAATCGTGTAGAGGTGAATTCTGTGGACATCACTTACAGAGCGTCAGAAATAATTCGACAGGCCCGTCTCCATGCATAAAATGTGGGTTGGGTGTGAGAGGAAAATCACAATTATGTATCAATTGTGGAGATAAGCGGTTTAGAGAATTAAAACGTTATTATGATAAACGAATAAAAAACGCTATCATTAACCCTAACCATGACTCTGTCAAAGACAAAATCATAAAACCCCTCAAGACTACATTAATAGAATTATAAATAAAGCAAATGATGAATAAGACAAATAGTATTATTATATATAAATGGGGCAAGAATTCAGACTTCACCCCAAACTTGTTAATTATGAAATATCTCGTAAAGGTGATGTTAGACACTGTAGACTAAAGAAACATGTGGGGTTTGTTAATAATCAGGGATATTTGTGTTTTACTGCTGGAAGAAAGGTATATCTCTGCCATAGGGCAGTCTTTGAGTGTTATATGGGACCGATCAAAGATGGCTGTGTTATTGATCACATTGATTCTGATATTCAAAATAATTCTCTTAAAAATTTGCAATGCATTTCTCAAAGTGATAATACAAAAAAAGGAAAGATAGGGACTTGTAAGTCAGTTGGAAAGAGACCAGTACAGTCATTTGATACAGCGACGAATGAAAAAAGAATTTTTCAATCAATGAATGCTGCAGGGAAATATTTTGGAATATGCATGCCTTCAGTACGATACGTTGCTGAAGGGATTTGTCAAACAGCTATCTCAAAGAAAAATGGACATAGAATAAAGTTTTCCTATTTACAAGATAACTCTCAATAGTGAGTTATGCTATTTTAGTCATTTTTGCATGATTTTACAAGTCAGATCAATTACCATAGGGAAAAACACTAAAAACGTTTCGCGTTAATATCATTATGTACATATATTTTTTTTCAATACTTATTCGCAATATCCACGCATACATGTATTAAAAAAGTAAATGACAGTAGCTGGAACAGCTCGAACAGCCACATAAACAAATAGTAAATATGGTTATTGTACCGAAACGCGCGTGTAACACAAGACACTATGTCAAGGTTCTATTAATAGATTTTTTAAAAATCCCAATTACGCACGTTAACAGATGTTTAGATTTTGTATGAAAATGAAATTACTTTGTAATTACAAATTAAAATAGATTGTATATGAGGTCAAAATAGTAAAGCACATTACATGTAATTTAGCTTTTTTAGTGTGGTAGCTGCATGTAATAAATTTATCAATGACACAGAAAAATATCATTCTCGATTCAAAAAATAGCAGGTCCTGAATTGAGTTGTATTTCTTGTTTTAATGTTTTATTTAAATATTAGTTTCCATTGAAATTACTAGACAATTTTCGCTATGAAATGCTAGGAAAATAAATACACACTCGCTTATCGATACTGATCTTATTATCACCTTATATATAATATGAGCCGTAAAAGTTTGGGGCTTTAAACGAAGCCCAATATTGCCAATCAAAACTCCCACGCCATTGTCATGGTGTGGTTGAATTTTTTCAACTGCAACCATGGTTAATTTCTTGGGTTGCTTTTGATTGGTAGATTGGGTGTAGTAAGTCCGCCCCGTCGTTTCATGTTTGTATCGTCCTGTACTGTCCCTATCATACCATCCTATCATCACATTGTATATATATAAACATCCTATATGTAATGTGGTGTCCCTAGTATATATAATCGCATTGTATATATACCATCCTATCATCTCATTGTATATATATCATCCTATATAATCGCATTGTATACATAATCATCCTATATAATCGCATTGTATATATATCATCCTATATAATCGCATTGTATATATAATCATCCTATATAATCGCATTGTATATATATTCATCCTATCATCTCATTGTATATATAATCATCTTATATGTAATGTACTGTCCCCCCCCACAACATATCTCTGGAAGACCTAATATAGCATTTGTTACGTTAGAGCTTCCAATTGGGAGATCTATGTTTGTGGCCCTTGGGCTTATTTAATGCGAAGGCACTCAATGAGTTCCAAGACTGTGCTGTCCCCCCTCTGGGCCTCTTTGACGTCGTTTGGCGTGAAAGAGGTTTCCAAATGAGGCTTCATGTTATATGTTCAATGTTTGTAAAGAAATCACTTGGATTTCATGTCTAATGCCCATATAACCCGCCCTTGAACTCGATTGGGGGGCTAGGGTATTGTATAAGTCTTTAATGTATACCTCCCTTGCCTCGGAACTCGAATGAGGAGGGGACAGGTATTGTATATGTTTTTGGGTTTTTTTTGTATGTTGGGAATATGAATATCTTCGATAAAAATATTTTAAAGATAAGAAAATACATTAGTAATAATATTCAATAAATGGAATTTCAAGATATTACATCTATCATCACAAAAATATCAAATTTAAGAAATCAAGGAATCGTACTTTCTGAATTTTTAAATGAAGACAGACTTTTGAATGAAATCCAGAAAACAAGACAGGATGATTCCAATATTAAATTTCGTCAATATCTGTGGCATCCTCGCTGTTAAATAGGCATTTTTCAACTCTATAAACGAAGCTGAAGTAGTTAGAATAGTTGATGCTAATGCTGAATTGTCCGCCTTGTTTTGACCACTAGTCTGGTCCCCTGCATAATATGCTCCCTGCGATGCACTCCGCTATACTATACTGGGGAGCATACTAAGCAGGGGACCAGACTATTTGCCTACCAGCTATCGATTGGATATTGCTGTCAGCTGACCACCAGCCACGTGATCAAAATTCCGAGCAAATTACGAAGTTGGCCGAAGTCTCCATGAAATGGTCTATGTTAGGTAAGGTTATATTCGAAACAAACGAAAGGGCACGGTACATAATGGAGATTAACAAGGAAAACGAATCATTCAGGGAAAGAACCACAAGTTTGCTTGTATTTTATGTTAACGGGAAGAAGGTAAGTATATAAATATTGTAATAGCCACTGCTTAAGTAAAGTTTCCACTTTATTACTCTGTTTTATAGAGCTTATGTTATGCAGGTCATGTAGGCGTTCAGTAACAACCCTTTCAGTAATTGAGTCGTTTGTTAGATTGATTACACATTCCTTTAAATGATGATTATTCACTTTATTTCGATCATGATGCATCCAATTGCTTAGAAGGTCATTATATAAACTATTTGATTATATAAATCAACGATGAACCACATTAGCACTTTAATCTAGGTCAGGGCAGATGACAGGATCTGGAAAATTTTCCAGCAGGCCGCTATGAATTACAAAAACAATGTTCTCTTTGGTTGTGTCCCCAGAAAGTTTGTACAAATTGTCCTGCTTCTTGTGACCATGTCTAACTAAGTTATTGGATTATTCGGACCAAATACCGACCTGATTCGGATATTATTAAAAAATAATGGAAAAAGAAGAGACGGTTAAAGGTTATGTTTAGCTCTTAGATTTACATGGTTTTTCGTAAATTTTTGGCAAAGTTTAACCAAATAGTTATGAGCTGTCGTCTTATATTTTGTTTTATTAAGGTACCTTTTCAGTGTTTACAATATAGACATCATAAAGTTATTCACGAATGAGTATTTTTGAAAAACATTTGGAAACATTTCGTGAATCAGAACGTATCAGTAATGTGTATAAATTAACCCATGACTTTTATTGATTTTTCATGCAAATTAGGGTTTGTTTGTAATTAGTTTTTAGCTATGACGTAATCCCAGAATAATTATTTGCAATGGTAAATGCCATGCCATACATAGCTGAACGCCATTATGATTACACGTGTTTAATTTAGCGCGTTTGAAATTAATTTATTGGAGATGTCAAGGATTCTGAGGTGATTTGAATTCAGCAGTTCTCTGGTCTAAGACCTGGGTCGAAACACCAGTGGTGGGTAAGGAGAAATGTTACTCCGATTCCGAGTAAACAAAACTTCACTGTCTTTCTTTAGAAATTCCATTGCGCAAACGTGAAAAGTTACGAGAGAGAGAGAGAGAGAGAGAGAGAGAGAGAGAGAGAGAGAGAGAGAGAGAGAGAGAGAGAGAGAGAGAGAGAGAGTCACTAGGTTAATAACATATGACAGACATTTTTATTTTAAGAATGCCTGAGAAAATTCAGGATGTACGTGTGTGATTTCAATACAAAATGCGTGTGTCACGCGCAAGTCTTAACTAGTATGCTAGTCAATTTCATCAAGGTTCCTACATCTTTCATTTTCTCCCTTTACATAGATGTTCGCTACAATATTGTAGGCTCGACTGACGTGTTGGCGTGTCAACGACGGAGGTAGGCATACCAA
Source organism: Potamilus streckersoni (assembly GCA_016746295.1). Lineage (NCBI taxonomy): Eukaryota > Metazoa > Mollusca > Bivalvia > Unionida > Unionidae > Potamilus > Potamilus streckersoni. The sequence continues at coordinate 607,769 of JAEAOA010000161.1, forward strand.
TATAAGTATTCATCATGTAAGCTGTTTAATTTCCATTGAACCCCAGTTTTGACAATTTTTCTTAGAATCTATTAAGTAAGGCAAATTTTTAATATTTTTGTAACAATTGTGCCAAAATAGACAGGAACTATACAAGAAAAGTGCTCCTTATCAACGTGAGACGAGACAACTTCAAAGCAGACAGGACACTGACACAAACATATCAGTGTTTAATGCTTATCACCTGGACCTGACCTACTTACTTACTGTTCGAGATTGAAAAGTCAAGGCCAGATGTCTTTAATTCAGTGCATGGACAGCAATGAATTGAAAACCTTGCAAATTTTTTTATTTTTTATAGGTAAAGTAGATCATACGGTTTACCTAACTAAAACGTTTATTTCCATCATGCCATTTGATTTAGATATTGTAATTTGACTAATTTAAACGTCCGGTACAACTGGTGTGGTAGGGGGGGGGTAGTTAAGATAGTTAATTGTCACCGGCCACCTATATTATACAAACGTGTGATATTATTAAAATCATAAACAAAACGCAGTTGGTATGCATGCACACCATTAAAATGCTTAATTAGACTTAAAAATCCATTTTTGTAAATGAAAATATTTTTCGTCAGTCTCCGTAAACAATCGGTAGTTTCCGCGTGCCAAACACGGATATGACGTAAAATTATCCCGTCTAGTCAACCTAGCCATTCAAGTGTTTAATTTCCCGACGTAAATATCTAGGTTATATATCTTGAGATCTTGCTTTTGTACAATAAATATGATGCACTGTGTTGCATATGGATGTAATCAAAAGAGTGATGATGGAAAAAAATGAGTTCAAGTTGTGAGATAAAATAGTATGAGGGAATGGGAAAGTTGTATCATTATTGCAGGATTCTAGTCAAATTGACCCAAGACAATTCGACCCAACTCGAAAGACAATTCAGCGCAAATTAAAAATAGTTTGAATAATTTCTTTTTCTTAAAGCAACAAGTAAATACTATGTAAAATAAGTTTAAGGAATATGTTTTAAGAAGAAAAAAAAAACAACAAAATTTAAACAAAAACTTATATTTTTCAGGTACAATAATTATACTTTGCAACGGGCATATATATGAGAGAAAACACGAGCAGAGATATCTTGCTCGTTCTAATTAAGATATTTATATACATCTTTTATGCTAAAAAATATGCATGACACTCTCAATTTAAGTCTTCCGGTCAAATTATCAATATTCACTAATTAAACAATAAAACTTAACTGACAATATTCTACAGAATATGTATACATTTTTTTCAGTGTAGTGTACATGTGATATTAAACCAAATACATTTAATTTTCGGCTTCACGTTGTAACACTGCTGCATATAATACAAATTCGGCTACACGAGAGAGAGAGAGAGAGAGAGAGAGAGAGAGAGAGAGAGAGAGAGAGAGAGAGAGAGAGAGAGAGAGAGAGAGAGAGAGAGAGAGAGAATAATATCGAGTATTTTGTCAATGTTGCTACAATATGAAGCTCTTACCAGTTAATTCAATTGTTTATTTTTATTTTTCAAGTTGTCTTTGTATGTTCGCGTAAATTTAAAGCTTGTCATTATTAGTCAATGTCGTCATTCACTCCATTATTCCATACAAATAAGAAAGGAATTAATTTTATGTTGAATTTGTATCCCTCATGCAAGGTGCAAAAACGATAAACATACACTTGTTTAAAAATAAAATGAAAGAAAATAATCATGCATTGTTATCATTTCTTCCTTCTTTTTCATGATGCGAAATTCATTAAAGAATACAAATATATCTACGAATTCAGTGTATGTGGTGAATTCCTCTTTGCGTACGTGTCCATACTGTAGTGTGTATGGCTTATACCAAATAACAAAATCACAAAATAGACGAAAATATCACCCGATTATTTGAAGGCCACTGCCATTCACGCATGACGTGAAAGGTGCAAATTAACCAAGATTGTATTGTATCCAGGTTAACTATACGAATTTATCTCGAAAATAAAAATCATTAATTTAAAAATAAATTTATTGTGAGTATAACTGATAATCGTTTCGCTAGCATGGGTTACGAAAGTGTTATTCAAACACGTTATTGTTGTGTATACTATTTGCCCTGCAACCATAAATTATGATCAAAACTGAGAAAAAAATATAAGCTCGGGTAATGAATAACAACAATTTGGAGCCAGCAATCAATTCTTTCCTTTTGACAGGATATACAGTACAAAGTTTATTTTATTACAAAGCAAACAGCCCCGAAAACTGCCTTTGGTTTATTTTAAGTGTGCCGATTTTTCTTATGAAGTCTACCGACCTAAGGAAGTTAAGTTTTTGTTCCTTTGGATTCTTTTCAGTGTGCCTAATTTAAAAAAAAAATAAAGTCAGGCGACATAGAGAAGCCAACATTGATTCCTTTTTACCTGTATTAACAGGAATTTTCAAAATAAACAGTTTTGAAACAATGGAACAGTTTTGAAAGCACCACAATCTAGTGCGTTGCACACGCATATCGATCTAAGGCTGAACAGTAAATTAGTTTCAGTAGTTTCATATAAAAGTTCCCTATCCCTATGGTTTATAATGTTTTATTATTTATTTTTTTTTACAACAAGATGCGTGTACTTCGTCTTGTGGTAATAAATGTACGTCATTTCTGGCTGGCGTCCTTTATAGGTGGGAAATCATAGCGAAGGGGTAGTAACTGCGTTGTATAGGTCGAGTAATTAAATTATTATTTCTTCTTTATACTTGATAACTTTTTGTTCTTTTTGTGCGAATATAATCACTTTTAATCATGTAATGCAAATCTGATGCAAACATAAAAATGTTGGAGTGTGGCCGGTGACCTTTAATGCGCTGTAAATATTGTTTCCCATTGTATAGAAATACAGTACACATCGTGTTTTTCGGAAAATGCATGTTCCCACTGTAGACCTGAATCTTTTTCAAGATGTTTACGTCACAAATATTCCATCATGGTTGTCGTGGACTGCCCAGGTGGTTTGTAGTGGACTAAAGTTGTATTGCCCCAGTAAGACTTAAATCAGTATAATTATTTAATCTTGGACATCTGTTACATTGAGTGAAATTTATATGTTGGCTAAGCTGTTGTACATATAAACCTGCCTCTCACCTGTGATATTGATTTTCTGGTTAGGGCCATCAGTAGCAACATAGATTTGGAGAAGTGTGATTTATCGGACTATTGTACATAGGTTAAGTTGCACACAATGCCGTTAGTAGTGAATGGGGCCACTTTAGCGACAATGGAAATGTCCATACACCCCCGTCCTGGAAACTTTAGCGACAATGCGAATTTAACGGACCACTTTGGCCACAGTAGAACTTTAATATGGGGAATATTGTACCTGTGAAGGGACGCTGGACACTGGCAAAAATTGCAAGACGTCTTAGCCCCACGCTACACCTTGAAAGTACACTGTCAAGAAGTGCGTGGACCTCTGTCGCAGACATGCCTATTGTTCCCCTTTTTTGCGCAATAGTCCCGCAAAATACAAAAAATTCTTATGCGTCCCGCAAATACGTATTTACTGTTGAAAATCCGCAAAAGTGGAATAAAAAATAAAAAATCCGCATGTTATAAAATATGCTATCACCGACTAGAACAGGAAATTATCAAATCTGCCCATGCGCGATCCTTGAAAATAGCCATTGCCAATGCGTGTGATCTGAGGCTGTTGTTGTACAAAAGTCTACAGTCACAGATTTCTTTATATTGTTTACATATTGTTTCTTGATTCTGGACACAAAAAATATCATGGCTGCTAAAAGGTAATTCAATATCGAAGAAAGTGACACAAGACATATCAAAAGAACGCTCAATGATGTTATAAAGAATACGCTGATTGGTATGAATTCTTCAAACCAGGAAAAATGAAGACACAAATGCTTTCTACAACATCTGTAATTGTGAATTTTCAAAAAAGTCTGGAGGAATGTTCGATATACGCAGACACGTTTCAGGACAAAGACATTCCGACCTTGAAAAAGAAGTTAAACGCTTTAAGAAATTTTTGTATTTTTTATATTATAGGCTGGATCTAGTGCGACTTTCTCTTCTATGGTTAAGTCTGATGTGATTAGAGCTGAAGTTATGTTAGCAGATATTATTCCTGAACTCAATATGCCTATGATGGCACTTAATTTATTTTCAGCGGCTTTTAAAATTATGATTAGTGACTCTGACATTGTTAAACAAGTTCAATACGGTATATCAAAATGAACTGCTATTGTGAAAGAAATAGCGGCCAATATTACATTAAACTTATCTAAAAGAATGCGGAATTGCCCATTCACTGTTTCTACAGACATAATCAATGATTAAGAAAACTTTAAGATCTTTCCTGGACTTGAATTTTGTATACTTGTATATATTGTAAATATGTGGGTACTGGTTGTATACAAAAGCATTTATTATAAATATGCATTGCTGGTATTTAATGGCGTTTTGAGAGAATTTATTATGTTTATTCACTCTCTAACATTCTTACCTTCCTCATTTTAATGTTCTGGCCCTCAGTTTTGGTTGCAGCGTCCCTCAAAAAAAAATGTTTTCTGGGGAAGGCATGTCTGTCTGTTGCTTCGAGGCAAATATTTCAAAGACGGAAAATACATTCACGCCGATCTATAGTTGTTGCCATTACCAGTGTCACAGGATTACTGGGATACAGCTATTATTGTGAGAAATGTAACAATCGAGAGCAACATAAACATTGTGGATCAACAGGGCACTATTATGACAGACAACATCAGGGAGTTCTTATTTGCTGATGATTGCGCCCTCAATGCTGGCTCAGAAGCAGACCTGCAATGCAATGTTGACAAGTTTCCTGCACAAGCTTTGGCCTCACCATAAATGCTGAGAAGACTGAAGTACTGCATCAGCCAGCCCCGGGAAAGCCCTATATTGAGCCAAACATCACCGTCAACCGGCAAAACTCAACGTAGTGAACCACGTCATCTACCTTGGCAGCACAGTTTCAAAGAGTGTCACCATTGACGACGAGGTGAACCTCCCCATTTCCAGAGTCAGCGCAACATTTGGCAGATTGTATGAGAATTATGGAATAAAAGAGAAATCAGCATCACGACCAAACTAAAGGTCTACAGGGCAGTTGTACTCCCCACATTACTCTACTAATGCGGAACGTGGACGGTGTATCAACGCCATGCCAGGATGCCGAACAACTTTCATACCACAAGCCTGAGGAAAATAATCAATATTAAATGGCGGGACAAAGTCCCGGACACCGAGGTACTAGCCAAAGCAGGCCTCTCCAGCATTCACAACATCCTGATGCAGTCCCAGCTACGCTTGGCGGGACATGTACGCATGCCAGGCCACCGGCTGCCTAAGAGACTCTTCTATGGCGAGCTACAGCAAGGACAGAGATCCCACGGAGGTCAGAAGAAACGCTTCACAGACAATTTGAGAGCTGCATTGAAAGCGTTCAGCAGAGACCTTGATTCATGGGAGCAAGCAGCTAGCGATCGAGTCACTTGGCGTTCCTATCTTCACAAAGGCCCCAAGCTGTGTGATTCGAGCAGGATAGCAGCTGCAGTGATAAAGAGGAAAGTCAGAAAGGCACGTGCTAGCGACCCTCCTGGACATGTCCCATTTATCCAGTGTCCATTCTGCAACCGAACCTTCCGTGCAAGGATTGGCCTTATCAGCCACCTGTGCACACACAGAACAGAACCAGCCCCTCCAACTCACGGATGACTAGAGTGGGCTTCGTTGACTTGACAGACAAACAAATATTGTCAGCCCTACCTGTTAACAACAACATCTGAATACGCAATGTTCACAGTGGAAAAGTGCTTGCCAATTCCTGAGATTGTGTCCTGATTGTGGACAAGGCATACGTATCAATAGTGTCTAGCTGCATGTTTGTCAAGAAAAGAAGCGATGTCTCAATTGTCGCCAAATCGTGGACTTGGAACATGAATGCTACATTCAAAAATAGATCCCCCGTCGAGATGTGGAGTCCAGTGAACAGCAAACATTATGGAGATTGCCATCGCTCTACCATGGTGATGTCTCACAATTTCTCGAGATACGATGGACAATATCTTCTCAAATATTATACAAAACAAAGAACGGAACGTTCGAAAGTGACTTTGAACGGAGCCAAAATCATTCCATGCAAGTGGGAAAAGTGCAGTTTAAAAATTCGATTAGTTACTTGGCCATGCTTTTGAGCCGAATGCCTCAAACGTTTCATAGACAGAAATGGTCAAAGGCTGTTTCCGCACTTTTTCAATACTGAAGCCAATAATCATGCCGTTCTACCCCATTTGCCTGATGCTCACTACTACGACCCCGATACCATACCAACCGAGCAACAAGAAACTTTCTAAGCTTGGTACCACACTCACGCCTCAGTCCTTTCATCTTTCTGGAAAAAATGTTGAAGTCTTATCGTTCCGACGTCGACATTTTACGGCGATGCTGTGGACAATTTCGAGAATTGTTTATGGAACACAAAGGGATTGATCCCTTGAGAAAACAATTGTCAAAGCAGGTTCTTAGTGTACAGCAAGTGATTCATGCCTGAGACGACCCTGGCTGTCATAAGTACTGAAACGACCACTTTTGTCAAACGTCAATACTCGGTCATAGCCATACGCTTGATATATTACTTGTTCGGCAAGGAAGACAAATGGATCTAACACGCACGAAACGGAAGAGGTAAAAACTACCATTGTAACGTACTCAATGAATGGCTGGGACTTAGAAAACCACAAAATCTTGGACGAGTTTAACGGTTGATTTCATGGTGTTACGACTCTGTGGTTGAACTATGTTTGTTAAGGAATGAATTTTTCTGTATAAACATTTTATTTAATCTGTATTTCATTAAATGTAATAATTATTAGTTTGATTATGTTAGAATGGGTCAAACGTTTTGTTAGAAACATCGTGTTTACTTATATCGTAAATGTGACTCATGCAAGCACGAACTTTGTATGATAGTAAATTCGTAGGAAATAAACATTCAGAAGTAGCTATGTAAACGATTGACTGATAAATGGTCAGGCTTTCCTAATGTCCAGATGCATTGCGAAATTACACGTGTCCTCCATGTGCGTGTACATGAAACGACGTATTAGCTTCGTTTATATGCTTAGTTATCTGTAAGAAAGTTCAGTCAGTCATATTCGTAGCCAATTTCAACATCTTAGAGAGTGACGTAGCTTCTATTACTTTATGAAAGGTAATTTTGTGGTAGAAGTTTTCTGTTCGTGTTTCTACGTAGAACGACAGATGTTTTATTAGTGGGGATAATCGTACTACGTCTACTTTCTAAATAATTATTTTCCCTAGCGATCAACTCTGCTGCCTTGGACAAAGACATCTTCTGAAATTCTTCTAAATTGGAACAGAACACTAAAAGTTGTGCTTAACAGTGTAAATTCTGGGGATTTGTGCGCTAGCCTTCGTCTGACGTCATTCTCCGCCATCTTAATTCGGAACTGAACTTGAGACTATGTCAATTTACAACTGCTCACATGACTTATGTGTTTTCGTGTCTTTAGAACAAACAATTTGGATCTCTTTCGTAATTCGCAAGTCTTGTTACATATATTTACCTTTTCTCCATGTTTTCAAAAATAAAAATAAATTATTTATGTTAAAATTTACAAAACATTTTGGCTTTACTCTTTCTTTGTGTTACTTTGAAAAAGCCCATACGTAACATAAAGAAATTGGGGGCTCGTTCATAATGTTTGAATTGGCGAAAAATTGAAATATAAAATCCCCTAGTTCATTGTAGTTGAAATTTTAGTGAAAATAACAGGCTTTCTTGATGAATGTCAAAAGTGGAGAGGTTTCCTTCTGCTCTAACTAAGGAACAGTTTGATAGATTTAAGAAGGATAAATTTCTTGAACTTGCTTTGTTTCGAACATGTTGCTGATATTGAACGCGCCGTGTATACCACGTTGATGAAAGAGCCGTAATATTTACACTAACGCCAATCGCTTTAATTTTTCTCTTCACTGTCAGCGATTTAACTTTCACAATCATTAGAGTTCTAGACAAATCACCAACGACTTCTTGAATTCTGATACAGCTTCTGCGAAAATGAGTAAACTCGCATACGTGAACATCATACTCGTATCGCAACGTGGTAAATTTATCCCGCTTTGTCGTTAAGGCGGAATTGATCGTGGTATCATTATTATCCATGTACTTCTTCGTTGCCGAGTCATAGTCTGATGCTGGTTCTCTCAGAACAAGTTTCCGTTCATGTGGAGTTCTCCGGTCATTGTATCACCGGTTCTAGCAAAACCTTTAGTGACCTCGTTTCGGATCTCATTTCTGATCGCTGTGATTGACATGTTTGAATCTTTGATTTTTCGTTTATCAGTAAATACCTGGATTATCGCTGGTCACACCTAAGACGCACATGATAATATCAACCCGCTTAATATTTCTTGTATCAGCAGCCCATGTTGATCCTGAAGAAACCATTATCAATGTCAACTCCTGTGAGAGTCATAAGACTAGCAAGTTCATCTCGTGTTGCATACGGTGATAAACCAATATTACCAAGAGCCTTTCTTCTAGAAGATCTTACGTACATATCTAACATTATACATTATTATCATGTTTAAAACGACAGGATGTGTATTCGTGTATGGCCTTGACACGGCGTCAAGTAAAGCAAAAACTTCTGGACCGTATATGGGTGGATACCTCTATGCCTGCGTCGGTAATGTTGAATACCAGATTGGAATGCTTTGCTATCTACTGATATATTTTAGAAAATTTTTGATGGCGCCAATCCATGCAAGTAAATAAAACAAACAAAACTAATTGGATCCAACGCGTACTCAACCCAGTGAGTACGCAGTTCAGAACGGCAATCGAGATTAATGATACCAATTTTAGCGCGTTATCGTTGTAATCTATCACTCATGAAAACACCTCTGAAGTTTTATTATGTCTAGTCGCCGAGACGCATCAAGTAATTGTTATGTCGTGGTACTGAAATTCCCTGAGCTGATGTTATTTGCCATGAGAATAAACTAAGAACAGTTCCATGAATGCTCTCTGTGGCCATTATCAACCACAACAACTTTGACGTTTGCCGCAGATATCTATAAAAGAGAACAGACGTTGTTCTTCAACGAATGATGGTATCATGGGTGGCATCAGCAACGACAGTTTTGTCAGTCTCGCTTTACCATTATCAACCGTATCTGGTCGCCAGATTAGATAGCTTTTGTTGTTTTTTTCTTCAAACAAATCCAACAAAGTGTTTAGCACCAAATGTAACTTTTCTGATATTTCCTCAAAATACAAAGGTATGTGATAGCGGAATTTCGCATGAAAATATTTCATCAATTGACGTGATACGAATGATATGTTGAAATTTCCTTTCATCGATACAAATATAGTTTCAGCGCCATTCTTTATCACGTTGCGTGAAATAAGTGGTATCTTTCACCAACATGACTGAAGGATAAGCGGACTGCGAATAATTACTTGCATCGTCGAAGCAACTTCAACATTTTCGAAAGTTGATTCACTGTTCTAACCACTACGCGAGATCTAGTATCGCCGTAGCATCGTCTATATTTTCGAGAGTCGATTCAATGTCCTTACTATCTATGCTCTGTGTGTCACTGTTTAACAACACCTTAACGTCATTATTAACAAAACCAACTCGTTCTCCAATTCCAGATATTGTATCATCTGCTTTCGAAAGTTTTCCTTCAAGATCAATGAATTCCTCGGCGGGCAATAAATATCTGCTTTTATTCTGAACTTGTAGTTCTATTCTTCCACGTGCGTCAAGCACACGTGCATCATAAGAATAATGCTGACAATTGTGAACATAATCATCTTTGAGGCCTGGTTTATCAATGTCAAAAGCTGGATCAGATATACGCTTGAACATTTTATTGCATTATTTATTGTTTGAAACGATGTCGAGCCAGCCCATTTTCCGCTCTCATACACTTTTTGGCATGTTATTGATGTAAGATCAGCGAATTCTTTTAAAATTACTTTTAATCCTGCATTATTTTACAGATATTTGCTGGTATCACTTCGATGTTTGGTAGTTTTACTGTCAGCAAATAAGGGTTTCATCGTATTAATCATGCGAGTCTTTCTCAGATCGCTGAGAATGAGTTACCAGCGGCATCACCAACAGCGTCGATGGTTTTCATTGCTAATTATTTTGCAATAGTGATTGCTTTTGGGGTATACTTCTGAAAAAACCTGGGAAAAAAAAACAAATTACCAATCCCATCTCCGTAGATAACATTATTTATACAGGTAATCGTGAATTTATCACTCTGACCACCACAAGTCTACATTAAACATTGCGTATAATTGAGTTCTTTTGTAAACACCGACCTAATTTTTCAATCACTTAAGTAATAGTTTGTAATTTCATCTATTGGTACTCTATGAATCTGTTGTCCAAGACGCTACAAGTAAACAATCACTTACATATAGCAGCTGCTTCATAGATGATTGCGTGAGAATTTTCTAATCGTTGGACATCAGTATGGACGTTGTTGTGACACATATTGTAAATAGCCGACGAGGTTTGTTTCTTAGCATCTTTCCTGTTTTTTTTTTCCTGCTTTCTTTTTCCTTATTCTAAATGTAGGTTTTCCTCCCGATTGCCTCCTGTCGTCTTTAGCTCTTTCATTCTGACGCTTCATTTCTTCTTATTTTTCTCTTCTTTCTTGCTGTGCTCTTTCAACATATTCCTATTCCGTTTGGTTAAAGAATTTAAAATTATTAACATCTTCCTTAAATGCAATTTAACGAATATTAAAAGCAACGCGATATACTTCTTTGACTCAATAGGTAGCCTTAAGACTAAATATTTTCGGGTTTTACATATTTTTCCTTCTACCATTTACGCCGCAACATCAAGCGTTTCATTTGCATCATTGACAGCGGCAATATCTTCCTCAGTAAATTTATGTTATGTTAGTTCTAACTTTGGTGGTGTTTATAGAGGTAGTTGATCTTCGGATTGTGTTTGAACAAGCGGTTGAGCGAGTTGAAGACGATTAACAATATCCGCCATTAATGTCTCGAGAGTTTTATGTTGTCCTAGTTGATGTAAATCGTTTTGGGGGTTGGTTTGACAGTTGGTTTAAAAACACTGTTCTGTACCTTCTGTTAATTCCACTTGAGCATCCTGAAGTTGTAGTTGCTTTCTGCTTTTTCGAGACTCTCTCTTTCTAGGCAACCAAATATTTTCCGTGTCCCTCAACTTCTTCCATACCTTGTCCTTTGGGCACGTTAAAGAAAAACATTATATTTCACTGACAAAGGAGATAGCTTCGTAATCCACAGATAAATTTGGACTCCCAAATTTCGCAAGGGAAATTACTTAAAACTGAATTTCGTCTTGGATGTACTATCTCATTTGGCTTACCTAATTAGTTTTTACAGTTATATAACCTTCATATTTTAACAACCCCACCGAAGCCTGAATATTTCTTTATAATCCGCTATTGCTAATAACTATTCTGCAAAATATTTCATGACACATGTTTCAAATGACCCAAGATTTTCGAAAATATGTCTCCAGCTTATCTCTACTTTGCCTTGTCCTCGAGTTGACCCTGTGCTGGTTCTGTCGGAACTTTATGACAAAATTTGCTGCGAGAAAACATCTACAAACATTTCTCTCCATTACAAAGCTATGTTTTGTTATGTCTCTAAAAATACTTTGGGCGCTTTTGATGTAAGGAATTAAACATTTCATAATACCCACGTCGTGTGAATATAAAGTTATGATTATGAAAAGTCGGTGTTGGAAAAATATTCCTCAGCCGAGTAATTAGTCAAATGCTACGAGCGAACTGCACAGTGTGCAATGTTGATGAGATTTCATGATAGCATGGTTTAGTTTAGTAATGAGTTCAGGTCAGAGCTACATAAGTGGACTATAACAAAGTAGTTCTTATTTAAATTTAAAAGTATTGATATATTCTGTATCTGCATGGGAAATATTTGTGATAGGGTTTTTTATTTTGTACAATGGAATTATTGAGATGGAAATGTTTCATTACCTAGAAACGCTTTTTATATTTATGATGGTAAATATGGTGTAGCTATAATGGTAAATATGGCGTGGAGTTAAAGGCGAAATGAGGGTTTAAATCATGTTTTAACTGACCTAGGAATCGAGTAGGGAAAATAGTTCTCTGTATTTGGTGTTGTATATATTATTTTCACGACGTGAAGCACGGACGCTACGTTACAGAAATGTAATAAGGAGTAACCACGCAGTTGTGAGGTTGTGATGCAAACGTGTAGTTGTCATATCTGTAGTCATGCATTAAATAGAGGAAGATTTTTTATGGCCTGGGGACGTTTGAATTTCCAATAGACAACTGTTGTTGTGGAGAAGTTATTGGAAATAAGGGAAATCTAGTCACGTCTAGCAGAATTTACGCCAGGGTTGGATTCGCTCGGTAATGCTATCACTTTGGCTTTTTACACATATAAGAAATATACTTGATATTAAACAAAACGTTTCCATTCAGATGTATTAACTTGGATTCGACCTCGAAGAATGTACGACTCTCTGACGTCTTTTAAATTAAATGTTTAACAGTTGATACATTTCTGGATTGTTTAACATGCAATCTTAGTAGTTGCTAAACGCAGTCAAAATAATTGTTTTGCATAATAGACTGCAGACATCGTGCAGATGTACTCAGTACCAATGTAAGTTTGAATGGGTAAACTGTACAACAAGCTTAATGTATCGTCAGTTCGTGAATATCGAAAGATATCTTGTATATTTTTAGCGCAAAATTGTCGGCCTTTCTCTACTGGTATATTGTGAGGTCTAGAGTTAAACCAAATGTTGCCGATGCCCGCCGTATGGATATTTATACCCAATCATTCGGAGTATTTATAGCAATGAGTATAACTGTTTTTACTGCACTATCGGCAGTTATTACTGGAAACTCAACTTATTTATTATCCCTGATTTTTATGCCTAACCTCTCTTCACAACTAACAAATGTGTTTTATGTTTAAGCACTGATTCAAATAACAAATAACAAATCTATCATCCACTGTGGTTTATTTATCATAACTCTTTAAACCTAACAATATCCATATTCTATTGTGATATATATATATATATATATATATATATATATATATATATATATATATATATATATATATATATATATATATATATATATATATATATATATATATATATATATATATATATATATATATATATATATGAGAGAAAGCTGCAAAGGTATTATGAGCTTACGATTCATTGGCATGTCATCAACACACAAGTTTGAGATAAATGAGTTAGAACTACCAGCATCATATTGTACATTAAAATGTTATATAAGATATAATATATTCGTAAGATGTCTTAAGTATTCTGATGCAACCACCTTCTTTACAGGAGATATTTTTTAATATTAAGATTCAGGTCTGTTTCAGAATATTTTTTTCAGGTCGTTGAGAAAGATGTTGATCCGGAGACAACCCTTCTTCAGTACCTGAGAACAAAGCGTATCCATGGTAACAATGTTGTATGGGATAAAATTATTCGCTGCACAGTATTTGCATGCAAAAGTGTCACTGTGTAAAACATACACCCGACTCGTTCTGTACTGGTCAGCAATATACATAGCCAGGCCCACTTTAAAAAACATTTCACGTAGTCCAGGTTGCAGATTTCTTGTGCGAATCGTGTGTTGCATTTTGTGTATATGGAGCAGATCATGGTACAAAAAACATAAACTTGTAGATGAAACTTTTATGTGACCTGAATGGTATAACGCAAAGTCTTGGAGCACTCATTAGAAATTTCTTAAATTCTCCAGACGGTGGACAGCTTTAGAAATTAGTGCAATAGTTAGCTAGACGTTGCTCTACGTACTAAGCGTTGCGTTCGTATTAGTGGGTGTGGGGGACTTTATATCTAAGAATGCAATCCATGTCTGCAATCGTGTCCAGCCTTCAGGAAAATTGTGTGAAGAAGAATGATATATTTCTTAAGCAAGATAAGTGTAATGATTAGTAAATTTCACCCAGACCATCAAAATCACAGTGTTTGCTTTTAGCCTTCGCAGACGTTTGCACACGTAAACAAGCCCAATGCAAGTGAAAAAGAATTTTGCTTGCCACGACTCGAAGTAAAGATGCCCCTTTTCACTGGCAATATCTCCATCCCCACTCAGACCCCACTTCTCTCTGTCACGGAATTGTACAAATCACTTTATTTATTAAATGCATATACCCTGGTTTCGTTTATTGTGTAAATAGATACCCGTGGGTGATTCATGTATAGTATACAATATTTGGACGCAGTGAGTTCCGTTTATCCTATGCCTCAAGTGCTTTCGATGGGGAAATTGCACAGATGATGTAAGGCTGCATAGTCTCTAAGAATAAATCTTTACATTACGCAATGTCTTGTCAGTGGGAACTATACTTAAATACTTGCACATCTTCAGCTGTAGCGGTGTGTGAGTTATTAATTTCTTGTGTATATTTTAAGTTATAAATATTGTATTTTTTCTATGTAGCTTCGGCTTACGTATTATAATGCAAATATTTTCTGTTCTTGTTTGTGACTTACAAAGAGATTTACACTAGCAATATAAAGTTGCGTTTGTAAGAAACTGTTAGTACCATAGGAGTATTATCGGTAGGTTCACTTCTGAACCTTTCTTTTTTTTCTTTTTTGCTCTGTAATGTAATACTGATAATGTAATTTGTAAAGCTTACCGAATATAACGTCATTACGTTTTATCGTATATGCCTGTGTAATGTATAACACACGGTGTGAGATGTATTTTCAGCTGATCGGAACAGATGGGGTACAAGCTGTAGAACTCACCATATAAGTTAAACATATCAGCTGTAAAGCTGAACCGTAGTAGGCTTGGAGTTGAGTGAATAGTGTGTTGCTGGTCGATTAGCAGGTTATCGGACGTTTCTGACCGATTTGGTAGACATTGCTTGATTGAGGAATGGTGGTCGGTGATTACATAAAATGCTTACTGCTTGATTGACCTGTGTGGCTGGTAGCCAAGTATTCTTGTGACTGAGTGTTTTGTGTAACTCCATACATGTAATCTTTTAGCCGTGTGTTAATGTTGTGGTTTGCTATACCCAGTGTTTTGGGACTGTAAATATATTTTGTATAATATCTGTTCCCCTTGTTTTCATTATTTTATTTTCTTTTTTGTAAAGTACCTCATTTTCACTATCTGAGTGAATACATTTTACTATATAAGTAAAGTACACAATCTTTTACTATTTGAGTGAAACGCATCATTCTTTTCGTCACGTGAAATTACTGTGAATTATTAACCTTTGTCCTTGTACCTTGTAAGGTCATTTAGTTGTATTCACCTTTATATTGCATTGTTAGGTTTGTGCGGATTGTATTGATTGGTACAATATTTGGATCTTATACACTCACGTATTAAACATAATTTGTTGTCATTCAAGTTATTCATACAAAAACATTGTATTTAAGTCACTATCATAAGTGTTCTGTTATAAATCCGAAATCCAAACCGGTTATCTTGTTACACTCCCAGCGCAAACACAGGGAATTACAACGAAATGGACACATTAATTGATTGATTGATAGATAAATGAAGAGAGAAGTGGTGGGCTTGAAAGAGAGAGTAATAAATATAGAATTAAATATGCTCAAATTTTAGTTACTATCAATACTTATGTCCATGTTCCATTTACACCTTGATCGGTATGCATTCATCAATACACATTGTCACATTTCTCCTGATAAACATCTGCACTCGCTGACATGAATCTCAAGCCTTTGGGATGAAGATTCAAACTGAAAATCTTTGGTATGATAGTGATCGTTCAAACTGAAATTCTTTGGAGTATAAATGCGAAGTGGAAAGCGTTTGGAGTGATGGTCCTAATTGAAAAACTATGGGGTGGTGGTCTATTTGAAAGCTTTAGGACGAAAGTCCAATTTGGAAAGATTTGGGGATAATGGTCCAGATTGAAAGATTTAGGTCCATGATCAAACTGGAAATATTTGGGGTGATATTCCAGACTGGAGAGCTATGGGGTAAAGGTTCAAATTGGAAGGTTTTGGAGTGAACGTCAAAATTAAAAACCTTGGTGTGATAAGCAAGAAAAAGTGCTGTGATAAGTGTTTCACAATATTTTAGAATTTTATTTTTTTTCTTATTCAAACTGGAACGGTCGACCCTGTTACTAATTTCTGGTACAGCTACTCAAATGATTATTGTTAATTTAATTGTTAATAATTATAAAATTAATAAATAGCAACATCAGTTATATCATCATGTACAATATAACTTTGATAGAAAGGTTTTTGGAGGAGAAAACAAAAATAAATATTTAGTTCTAAACATTTCTAATTGTTATGAAATATTATTATTACCAATGATGGGCCCTAATTCGGTTGATAAATAAAATCAGTACATGTATATGTTTTAATTTAAAAAACTTTATTTTTTTTAATTTTTAAATAGATAAGTTTAATTCGACGAATACATATGTATTATAGATGAATATAATTCGATAATGTGTTTTTTGAAATCCTTATTGGGCAATATCCCTCCCGTTGTTGAACACTGTTTAAGCAGAACATGTTTGTGTTCAATCGAGCAATTTAATGTAACATTTTTTTTCTTATATTTCACATTTAACAAATAGTTAAGTGAATGATCAGTCCGATTGCATAATTTAAATGCTTCGTACCAAGACTGTGAATGGCATGCGGAATTTCGAAACAAATTCAAACTTAGGCTGTGAAAAGGTTTAGCCATACGTAGACGATATAAAGCTATCTAAATCCTTGACTTTGTGCTTTATTTCTTTTGGATGAAACTGTTCAATCTTTACAAACTTTCACCTCAATTTGAGTACATTGTCTATTCGACTTTACGCTTTGTATTAATAAGCTCTTGTGTCGTTGTTCTATATTGTCCTTGACTTGTGCACCAGTACAATTAACTGGGACCAAACAAGGATGTGGTGAGGGAGGATGCGGAGCCTGCACCGTGATGTTTTCCAAATTTAACTCAGCTACCAGTCAAATACAGTATCCTTTTGTTTAATTTTACGTGACATGACTTTTTGTTTTGATTCTTTTTCGTTTGTTAAATTTTACCACCAACCATACCCTTTGACTACTGAATGATAGTTGCAGTAAGTTTTGTTCATTTGTCGATTAGTCGTCCCTGTTAAAACGGTAATCATTACCTCACTAGGACCAAACGTTGTTTAAGTTAAACCCCACAACGTCGATATTCTCTCCAGATTTTAGGGCCATTCCATTTTATCCTGAGGATTTTTATGTGGCAAGACTTGATTATTAGAGAATACTTATTCCCATTACTTTTAGATACATGCCTCATTGACGATTCATCTTTTTCACAACAAATGTAAATCTTTCATATTCTGTTTTCATTCTTTCCTTTTCATTTCCTCATAAACTAACATCCGCAAACTATTTTGTTTATATTTTCGTCACTTTCTGTAAAAAATTACTTTTATCAAATTGTATCCGTCTATCCACCTTTTCTACAATCTTTTTTGCGCAATAACCATCTTCACTGTTGTTCTGTTGCAACAACCTTGAGAATACTATGTGATATTGATGATAACTTAATATGTGATATTGATGATAACTTGGTATGTGATATTGATGATAACTTGGTATGTGATATTGATGATAACTTGGTATGTGATATTGATGATAACTTGGTATGTGATATTGATGATAACTTGGTATGTGATATTGATGATAACTTGCTATGTGATATTGATGATAACTTGATATGTGATATTGATGATAACTTGGTATGTGATATTGATGATAACAGTAGTATTAGGAAATGAGGATTTTGGCTCACTTCATTTTTTTTACCCTCCAAACAAGTATAAATTAAATGAGGGTTTCCAAAACAGGGAAATGAGGGTTTTGGCCCACCCCCCTCCCACACCTATTAGAACGTTTCAGTTAACAAGGCTGAAATTAAACTAGCATTAGAATGAAAATGATGAAGGTAAGAGATATTATTTTAGTTATATCTTAAGTTTAGATAAATTTTTACGTTACTCATATTTTTTTAGATATTTTTTTCATACTTGCTAACCCTCATTGGTAGAATGTCTGTTAACATATTGTTAATAATACGAAATTCACGTAATAAATCATCCATATTATATTTAACTCCTCGTAGGTAAGACCGGATCTGATCAAGTAGTTTCTTGTTAGTTTTAATTGACGTTAAACATCCGTGCTTTTTTATCAAAAGTCTTGGTTCTACTTTTTTACACGCCGCTGTCAGTGAAACACCAATACCAGATATAATTAACAAAAATGGATTTAATGATACCCCACTTGAAATTATACCAGAACTGGTCATTACCAAGGGTAGATATGATATTACTCGAAGGTTCTTGTTGTAGTATTTGTAACATTTTTTTAACACACCAAAGTTTTTTATGATAATATTTATAGTATTGTATTAGTGCGTCCACATCCTGTTCAAACAAATGAAAGATTTGTTTGAGTCCCGTCGCTGCGTGAGCGGTAAAGTAAAATTTAGTATCTATAATCGTGATAATGAAATATTTTTAATATCAACAGTTGAAACATTAATCATTGGTAACGAGATATAAAGTAATATCATTTTCATTCTAATGCTAGTTTAATTTCCACCTTGTTAACTGAAACGTTCTAATAGGTGTGGGAGGGGTGGGTGGGCCAAAACACTCATTTCCCTGTTTTGGAAACCCTCATTTAATTTATACTTGTTTGGAGGGTAAAAAAAATGAAGTGAGTCAAAACTCTCATTTCCTAATACTACTATAACTTGCTATGTGATATTGATGATAACTTGATATGTGATATTGATGATAACTTGGTATGAGATATTGATGATAACTTGGTATGAGATATTGATGATAACTTGATATGTGATACTGACGATAACTTGATATGTGATATTGATGATAACTTGGTATGTGATATTGATGATTATTATATGCTCATCTTTTTCCTCCGTTAACTTTACATTGTCAGAATCGTGCAATATTCACCGATATTGAACACCTTTATACTGTATCCCACGTGCAAATGAACTATTTTCTAACGTATATTTTATGGACGGCCACATACCAGCAAATGTTTCATAGACTGACACATACAAACTGATTTGGCACATTCCGCGTTTACTTTTTTGATACAATGTTTCAGATTTAACTATATATAGACGCTATAGAGGTTCCATAAGCAACATCAAACTTTAGAAACGTTCGATTCAGTGTGTCTTATAATATTCTGTGTCTAATAATATCGAATAGTGGAAATACATTGTTCCGGTCATGAAGTTGGAACCCGAAATACAGGTTAAATATCTGTATCCTAATTATCAACCTTGTGAACTTAAACGGATATGTAAACAAAATGTTTTAATGAATCCATTTTTGTTAGAGGATGGAGACAAAGGTCATTCTTAGTATTCTGTACTTCATAAAATCTTATATTGCATTTATCAAAGTGCCATGAAATGTTTAAGATAACTTTGTATTACTTTGCCGTGTACTTGTACTTGTATTCACTTTATAATTACGTGCGCTCTCGTATGTATTTGAAGTACGATCAGTAAGGTCATGTGATTGGAATGTTTTGTAGACTTGGTGGAGAGTTTGTTTCCATTACAGTTTAATTCATACTCATTGCATTTATATTTTGTATTAGTGCATGCCACTAGCTGTTTATTATAAATACCTGAAAAATGATGCAATATTTTCCCACTTCTTTTAGTATTAGACATGCAGCGATTTAATATCACGTTTTGTATTCCTGGCCGATGCAATTTCATTTGATGAGACTGCTTTACGTCTCTTAATTCAAAACGACATTGCATCACATCATCGAATTTCATTGTTTGCAATAAAAATACAACCAAGCTCAACCGCTATCTGATACAATGCAAATGTATTTTCACATAGGGAAGGCAAGTAACATTTAAAATAGACGACATGAATATAATGAAATAGTTGAGATGAGCACTTCTATCAGAAAATAAATCAATCAACAAACATAGATTTTGTAATAAAAAAGCAAGTAACCCTAATTTGTGACAATAATAGATACACTGAAAATAGGAACAATGAGTCTTGCAATGTGTGGTCGGCACTTCTTGAATGAATATATGACATGGCAGTTAAATAAATTATTTAATTTATGAGCAATATAAAGCAAGAATTGAATTCGTGTTTCTGATTTGTTGAAATTAAAAAATGAAAGTATAGAAAAACAAATGTACGAAACATGAATAATAATTGTGATACAATCGGTTTCCTCACGCACGCAATTATTCGAAGGTGAGGAGCAAATGGCGATATTTCCCTGAGAAGGATCATGTTTTCAGTGAAATGTCCAATAAAGAAACAATTAAAAGTGTGAACAAAATGAACGAATCTTAAATCCTTTGAAACGAGCATACATTTCAAAGCTCTAGTAATCATTGATGAATTAAATTCAGCTTAAAAACTTCAAAATACGAACCAGTTAGGGGGTTTATGTACAGAGTCATTTTTTGGATGGATGTATTCACTTTAGTTTCCTCGAAATTCTGGCTGTGGTTGGGTGTTGGCTATGGACAATAAAGTGGACTTTTATTGCAGTAGACAACGATTCAAGTTTATAGATTTAAGCTTTTTTCAAAACAGTGACTAGTCTTCATTTAACGATTAAAAGAGCAAGGTTTCTAAAACCTCAGGTCAAAGATTGAAATCTGGTTCACCCATCTGTATAATCCTTAAGCACAAGGTCGTTCGTGACTTGAGGAAAGTCAATATTTGTCGCAAGAATATAAAATAAAATTGTTCTATTTACTCAGCTGCTATGCTTTTCAACAGTGGTTAAGTAAGAACTTCGTCCAATAGTTATGCTCCTTTGTCATCTGAGTATCTTTGTCAGTGCAATAACTTTCACTTTCAAAGACAACATTTTATGAAAAAGTCTTTCAGTACCCTGTTACAACTTTTATGTCAAATACACATCGATGGATGACAACGTGTGCAAAGTTCTTATCTAGCTTCAAGTCTTTGTTGTAAACCATTAATTGACGTATTAGTCGGTTAACATAGAAGAAGTCAGAAAATATAATTACCAATTATGTATATAATACAAAGAACACAGACTTTACGTGTCTTAATTAATCTAGCTAGGGGGATTGCATTAATTAACCTAGCTAGGGGTATTGCATTAATTAACCTAGCTAGGGTATTGCATTAATTAACCTAGCTAGGGGTATTGCATTAATTAACCTAGCTAGGGTATTGCATTAACTAACCTAGCTAAGGGTATTGCATTAATTAACCTAGCTAGGGTATTGCATTAATTAACCTAGCTAGGGGTATTGCATTAATTAACCTAGCTAGGGTATTGCATTAATTAACCTAGCTAGGGTATTGCATTAATTAACCTAGCTAGGGGTATTGCATTAATTAACCTGGCTAGGGGTATTGCATTAATTAACATGGCTAGGGTATTGCATTAATTAACCTAGCTAGGGTATTGCATTAATTAACCTAGCTAGGAGTGTTGCATTAATTAACCTAGCTAGGGGTGTTGCATTAATTAACCTAGCTAGGGGTATTGCATTAATTAACCTAGCTATGGGTATTGCATTAATTAACCTAGCTAGGGGTATTGCATTAATTAACCTAGATATGGTATTGCATTAATTAACCTAGCTAGGGTATTGCATTAATTAACCTAGCTAGGGTATTGCATTAATTAACCTAGCTAGGGTATTGCATTAATTAACCTAGCTAGGGTATTGCATTAATTAACCTAGCTAGGGGTATTGCATTAATTAACCTAGCTAGGGGTGTTGCATTAATTAACCTAGCTAGGGGTGTTGCATTAATTAACCTAGCTAGGGGTATTGCATTAATTAACCTAGCTAGGGGTATTGCATTAATTAACCTAGCTATGGGTATTGCATTAATTAACCTAGCTAGGGGTATTGCATTAATTAACCTAGCTAGGGTATTGCATTAATTAACCTAGCTAGGGTATTGCATTAATTAACCTAGCTAGGGGTATTGCATTAATTAACCTAGCTAGGGTATTGCATTAATTAACCTAGCTAGGGTATTGCATTAATTAACCTAGCTAGGGGTATTGCATTAATTAACCTAGCTAGGGGTGTTGCATTAATTAACCTAGCTAGGGGTATTGCATTAATTAACCTAGCTAGGGGTGTTGCATTAATTAACCTAGCTAGGGGTATTGCTTTAATTAACCTAGCTAGGGGTATTGCATTGTAAAGCGGGATAAGATATTTGTTTCTCATCACAGGTCCATTTTATATAACGCATTGAAACAAAATTCAGCTAGCTAATTCAGTATGATAAAAATCATAAAGCCCGATAAAAATTATCAAGCTCGATAAATTGGCAAGTCCGAAATACTAAGGTCCTACCATAATATAATATAAAAATATATTGCAGATCAGATAACACATATTGCACATTTTGTCATTTTTACAGACAAGCGAAGTCCGCAACGAAGCTTAAAATATACATAGTTAGAATAAAGCATTAAAGATTGCCAATGATTTACTTTCACCCTTATCCACATTGCCGTATGATTTGGGTATTTTTCTTCAGTCATTGATATATTAGAAACTCGTTAATTATAACCAGATTTGATTTTTTTGTATAGTAACTAATTTTTCGAGACATTTGTTTTTCGATATATTGCTTAAATATCAATTACGAAGGTATAATTATTTGCATTAAAAAAAAACTGAGAAAGTACATGATAAAATAATCGCGATCTTATCTAACAGTTTCAAATGAAATGCGTTTGCCGAAGTGGTCTTTTAAAACACTAACCACAAGATAATTGCTTGGAATAGATAGAAATCTGTAAGTAAAGGTAACTTCCATACTGTCTGAAAGCTATTCATGGGATATTGGAGTATTTTGTGGCTAGTCACCAATTTCTAGTGAGAAGTTTAAATATCTTAACCAAATCAACTGATAGATTATTATATGTTGAAAAAATGTGGTCTGATTCTAGAGAGAATATCTGTTTTGACATCAACTAAGATAGGGTTACCTCAGCGTATTACAGCCAGCTTGAAAAATTATTTTTTCTTTCAGTCTCCTAAACGGATAGTCATGTAGGCATTTTTTTAAGCATACTATTTATAATATAAAACTGGTCCTTTATAATATAAAACTGGTCCTGAACGAAAATAGATGACCACGATAATTATCTTGTATCTCTTCTCCTCTTAAATGACATGTAATAGTGACATGTGGTTTTCACCAGAAGACTTCCATAAGGTGTCGTTGGTCATGAATGAAAATGATACTGAATGGAATGCATATATGACAACCTTGAAAACATCGTTATTTACTGTTCCATTAGAAACGATGGTCATGTGAAAGTACACATTTTATAAAAGGTGTCCTACAATAAGAACTTGGCCCAATATGCAGGTAGTGAAATGAAATATGTCTGCCATGATAAAGGTTGTCTCGAACATCAAGTTATTGCTACTTCCGCTGACTGAATGGTGGTATGTGGAATCTTGGTTTTCACCAAAAGTATTTAGTTCATGTGTGGCTTGTCCTAATCGAACTGTGTCCTGAGCTTTTATAGCTGCTACAACGGCTATTTTGAAAATCGCATTTCTTAATAATATTAAATGTGGCTTTTACATTCAGTAGTTGAAAGGAATAAATGATTCTAAAACAAGTTCCTAGAATATTTGGGGCGGTAGAACGTCTACTACTTCGAGGGACTTTTGTATAATTAATTTTTATGTTACCTTTTTTTTGATAAAAATTTGCTATAATTTTGCGATTTCGCCTTTACATATTTACATTTTTAGATTTATCTTTCTGGCATTGTTTGTGCTGTTCTTCATATTACATTTTTAGAATTTTGCTTTTAATTGGTACCATAAAGATTTTAATGAACTTAGGTTAAATGTTAAATGCTAATACATAGATGCATACTTAGAAATATACATACATACTTAGAAACATACATACATACATACATACATACATACATACATACATACATACATACATGCATGCATGCATGCATGCATGCATGCATGCATGCATGCATGCATGCATGCATACATACATACATACATACATACATACATACATACATACATACATACATACATACATACATACATACATACATACATACCTACCTACCTACCTACCTACCTACCTACCTACCTACCTACCTACCTACACACATGCATTTGAAATTTGCTTTCCTTCATCTGTATGAGACATTTTGCAGTGAACACCTGTCTGGTACCTCTGTGCTCTGTACATGGAATGGCTGTCACCACTGTCGAAGGAATTGGCAGTGTAAAAAATGGCCTACACCCAGTACAGGTAGCCTGTTTACTCATATCGTAAAATATTGTTTGATGTAGTACAGAAATCGGTTCAATTACTGTCGTGGGCTTATATATGAATATTATCGCATGTGTCGTCAGCACACGAGTAAATGGCACCCATCGCCATTTACTCGCGGACCTGGGTTAGAAACTTCATAGAGTACGAATTATAATTCTCTAACCTGCATGATAGTGTTATTTGTATTGAATTAGTAAATTCTGCTCACGCATTCTTCTATAGAATCCAGGGATAGCAGTTGCTGTTCTGTTTGGTATATATTTATCTATCTATCTATCTATCTATCTATCTATCTATCTATCTATCTATCTATCTATCTATCTATCTATCTATCTATCTATCTATCTATCTATCTATCTAATGGATAACAATAATGAGATAGACGACCATAATATTGTGAAAGAATATGTAGAGATCTTTACTAACGGCATCTTTTTATTTAATGAATGCTATATAAAATTAACAGAAAAGGTTCAAACACTTTTGAATGCCTCATGCGGATTTATTAAAGAGACTCAAAAATGTTATGAACGTATTCAAGCAAATAATTGGAAAATATTGACAACGTATTATCAATGGAATTATCTTAGAACTACAATGAGTCAGGCGTGTTCGCACTTTTAAGTACGAAAATATTAAAATCTGAAGTCTTGACTAGATGATCTAGTACATCTGGAAAGAATGAATACTCTGATGATATTAACACCGAATATTGTAGCACGTCTCCAGAACCAATCAATTCGATAATTGTTTTTAGTATTAATATATCACAATCACTAACTGGTCTCGAACCTATACGAAACAATGAATTTATTGTTGCGTTTCTCTGACGAGTTATTTCGATGTAAAGATAGAGAATTGATGGAGTCGGTAATAAAGGCTATACTTTAGCATCGCAGGATGTTGCTAAATACTTGTAAAATGTAAACAAAGAACACATCAAAAGTTTCAAATTAATTATTGAATGTGAGCGGACAATGATGGTGAATTTCAAGTTGTAATGATGCATTATTATAAAGGTTAATGTGGCGTGATTTTGCCAAATACCCGACTGAAGAAAATTTAATTTGCACAGGAAGATTGTGTATGAATTAAACTTAATCTGTTCATGAATATTATCGCATGTGTTGTCAGCACATGTGATTGCAAATTCATATGTGATTGCACAAACACCAGACTATGTTGAAGAAAAAGATACAAAAGTGAATGAACTAAAAGATACGATTGAAGCGACTGCATTTTTAGAACTTGTAAGAATAAAACTGGTTATTGACGGACTACTGTGCATTAGTTAAAAGAAATCGCACAACAATGTGAAATAAAAATATCAAGCTGCATGAATAAAGCCGACCTAATTGAATTATTGGTTGCAACGAATCAACTAGTTGTCACAGATAACCCACCACCGGACGCTACTGCAACAGCACGGTTATATGAACAAACAATCGAGCGTACTATACTTGCATTATTATCTGTGTTTGATCAAAACAGTCGTTCTATTGCACGAACCATTGGTAATGAGGCTGGTGAGTATGTGCGTGATCGAGAACGTCATCACCATATTACACGTCCTATTGCCCCTGACATCACCATATAACACCTCCTATGGCCACTGACATCACCATATAACACGTCCTATGGCCACTGATATCACCATATTACACGTCCTATTGCCACTGACGCTGCTGAACACGCCATTTATTACAAGTATATGAATCTTAGTTTCACATGCGCGGTATTAAAATAGAAAATGACGTGGCAATAATACCCATACACATACAAACTAGGCAAAAGACGTTTAGTAAGTGATATTAGATTCAATTATTGGAATGTGCATCCACGTTACTGCGCTCTGGTACTTCATGAGTTAAGGCGGACAGTGTCTTTCTCTGCATTTAGTTATAACGTTAAGATGTGACAAGGATGAATTTAAATTAACAACACCATGGACTAACAGTGTTGCTTGTACACTTTGAATCTAGATGACACCAATGCTATCAATGATAAAATTGATAAAGGAATTGAAAGATTCCCAAGACGCTGGATACATTACTAATGCATGATTAGCATGTAGACTTGACATATGTACGCCAAGTCCAGCTGCTTTCCAACGACAAGTCGTATTCCACCGTGATGACCAGTTATAAACGTAAAAATAAGCAATGATAGATGGATTCAATTGGCAAATTTGTTTCATAATCAAGACAAGCCTAACAAGCCTAGAAAATACCGGCAGCACGTGAGTGACATTTATTTTGTCAATATAGAGTTTTCCGAGCACATTACTTAGGTAACACTAAACAGTTTTAAACACTTAACCCAGGTTTTGCTCTTTTTCTTCTTGGGATAAAGGATTATATCCGCTTGTTCAATCCGCACATGTACAAAGCGAATGAACCAATATTCATTTGCCCCATTGTATTTTCATGCACGTGCTGCTAAAGATTTTACACAGTTTATGCGTGATACTTGCTGACAAGACTGTATTGATGTATTTGTTGTTGAGGGTCATCAACACACGTGTACAATTCGTGGAATTTTCTGTTTCATAACTGAATGTGCCAATTTATGTCAGATCATAAAGTGAAGGTCAGCCTTTGTGAAAATTAGCTGGGGAAAAAAAGCGATTGAGAATCATTGGGCGGGTCACACTGAATAGTTCATCAAAACAATTAACCGGAAATGTCCCCGTGCAGTTGACCCAAACAGCTCGCTCAGCTGAATCAGACCAAAACACGTTAAAATTATCCAAATGTGAGGTGATACAAATGCAAAAGACAGGTGGACTATTTTCATTCCTAGAAGCGATTACAGGGTTATTATCGACAGGAGGCTCAAGCGGTTACAAAAGCTGCATCGTTAGAGACTCTCAAAAGTGCATCCGGGAGGGGGTATGAGCAAAAGGCAGTTTGTGGCCGTTATAGGAAAAGTTATTCGATTAGCAGGAACAAGTCGGCGAAATACGGTCAGACAGAGGTCTTCAAAAACTTAGCAGTGATACAAATACTAATCGTCTCGTACAAGATCTACCATCAATAGTATCATATGTTTTTCCGGTTACTGATCTAGGTCTGTTTTTATCTTGTAAGACTCGTGTATTTGTTTGGCCACAACATTTTCTTGAATTATTAATCTACGGCTTGTCCACAGTATGTTGTTCTTTTGCTAAAATGAACAAAAGTAATGGGAATAGAGGCTGTAACCTACATCATCAACGAAAAAACAAAATTCTTATCACTACTGCGTTTTTGTCTATTCAGGAACGACTTGCCATGTCACATGGGTCACAGTGTGGATTTTGTACGCCAGGTATAATCATGTCTATGTACACTCTACTCCGTAACAACCCCCAGCCAGGGATACGGGACATGGAGAAAACATTTGAAGGTCAGTATAAGGTCATGTGTATAATAAAAGTCTTCCAGATTAACAAAGTTATTCTTCTCTTACATATAACGATGTTTCTTCAAAAGATCATAGTTTCTCATAGGACACCTACTTTGAACTAGGATGCTCAGGACAAATATCAATATTTATAATTTACTTTTATCTTGAGAAGTGCTGTTTGTCCTCAAGTCACAGGATTCCTATTTGTTCATAATTCAATTTCAGGGATTTATATTATTCACTTATTTATATAGTTTGTTTTCATGCAAAGTTTGCTTTAGTATCATACTGTAAATGAAAACGAACTTTAGAAAACTAAATTCAAATTAACCTCTCAGCATTGTTCATGTCAGAAATGGGTCTGGTTGAATTAGACAATTTAGAATGTACCTGCATGTTTATCTGTTCTTGGTAGGCAATCTCTGCAGATGCACTGGCTACAGACCAATTATTGATGGTTTCAGAACTTTTACCAAGGTACATTAACAGGAAACAGGAAGATATATGCGATACTTAATAAGAAATTTCTATGGAGAAATGACATATTCTCTTCACCTGGACATAGTACAACATGCCTAAGGACTTCAACACTGAATAGCATCGGTTCAATTTCTTGAATTTTCAGTGAAATTCCATACATAGCCAGAGCTTTATTACCAAAGCAATTACCCCATGTCTATCTATCTATCTATCTATCTATCTATCTATCTATCTATCTATCTATCTATCTATCTATCTATCTATCTATCTATCTATCTATCTATGACACAAACATGATATCACAATATTTGCAGGCAATTGGCAGTTATTCATACATCTTCTAAGCAATATTGTTTGTTTGGAAAATGCATCCATAACAGAAAGCTTCAAATAATGTATTTGGTAATCCTAACCCAATAGTAATTACTATATTTACTAATCCTAACATAATAGCATTTACTATATTTAGTAACAGAGAAACCAATAGCCATTACTATATTTAGTAACCCTAAACCAATAACCATTACTATATTTAGTAACCCTAAACCAATAGCAATTACTATATATAGTAAGCCTAACCCAATAACAATTACTATGTTTAGTAACCCTAACCAAATTGCAATTACTATATTTGCAAAGAAACATATTTAATACAAGTCATACATATAATACCATGAAAAAAGATTACACATTGTTATTTAGAAAATTAGAATGTTATGCAATATAAGATAATATGTTGATGGAGTTTTGTTAGAATTCAGTAAAAATAAATCCAAGTTTTGAAATGTTTTACCAAGTTCAAAAATAACACTTTATTAAAAAGATATCTTTTTGATTAATATAATATAGCTTCCAGTGTCATGACTTGTTCCATTTACACAATTAACTGATTTCAACTCGAAATAGAGATATAATATGCACAGAAATATTGATATCAACATTGTAACTCAAGCAATGATATATACTATACAGATAAAACATTTCTCTATTCATTTTCCCAGCTAGGTGTAAAGAAACCTAATCAAACATAGTAAAATCCATGAATTCATAAATAAAGTGAAAGACAGATAATGTTGTCAATGCAGCATAGGAAGGAAAAAGATGATAAATAAAGTAATGAAATGGGTAATTTTACATTGGTCTTGTTATAGGTCCTTGGTCAGTCTTATAGGCCAATGTCTGGTTGTATAGGTCCTTTGGCATTGCCTCAGACCAATGCCTAATTGTAGTGGTCCTTTATCATTGCCTCAGTCAAATGTCTGGTTGTATAGGTTCTTGGCATTGCCTCAGGCCAATGTCTGGTTGTATAGGTCCTTTGGCATTGCCTCAGGCCAATGCCTGATGGTATAGTTCCTTTAGCATTGCCTCAGTCCCATGTCTGGTTGTATAGGTCCTTGGCATGGATTCAGGTCCTTGTCTGGTTGTATAGGTCCTTTGGCATTGCCTCAGTCCCAAATTTGGTTGTATAGGTCCTTGGCATTGCCTTAGTCCCAAGTCTGGTTATATAGGTCCTTGGCATTGCCTTAGGCCAATGTCTGGTTGTTAAGGTCCTTGGCATTTACTCATGCCAATGGCTTGTTGTATAGGTCCTTGGCATTGTCTCAGGCTAATGTCTGGTTATATATGTGTTTGGCATTGCCTCAAGCCAATGTCTGGTTGTATAGGTCCTTAGCATTGACTCAGGCCACTGTCTGGTTGTATACATTCTTAGCATTGCCTCAGGCCAATACATTCTGACTTTATCCAATATGACAATCTTTAGTCCTATCAAAATTCCGCTTTGAAAACCCATATAGAGCAACATAAAGTAACTGGTTGACTGCATCATTAAATTTTTTTACTGTGTGTCATTTAAGGAGATTCTCACAAAACCTTCATAGGTAAATTGATAACATACAAAGTAAGAAGAGGCATCTAAGTTAGCATACAACATAATATAAATTTTAGTGTTAGACAATTATCTATAAGCAGCAGCCATTTTAGATGGACTTAAGCTGTAAGTCAAAGTACATACGAATTACTCTCTTATCCATTAAAAATTAAATCATTAATTAATAGCAAGTGTTAATGCTCAAAGTTTAAAAATCCACATTCTTCATAACTGACACAGTTTTGTAACTGACCTCATCAAATCAGATGCTTAGACACTGCTTTCTACCTTGCCACTTCAAATCACATACAGTGTAGTTAGACACAGCATTGTAACTTATGTCATCCAGTCAGTTAGACACAGCATCGTAACTTATGTTATCCAGTCAGTTAGACACAGCATTGTAACTTATGTTATCCAGTCAGTTAGACACAGCTTCATTGCCTAAACAGAATTCTCTCAGATTTAATTGTAGTATTTGTCTTTGAAGTCAGAGCATTTTTTCTGCATCAATGCTGTTTGCAACAGTTGATAATGAGTTTTTGTACATATTTCAGGAATACTGCCAAATGGGAGACAAATGTTGTCGCAGTTGTGTTAATGGAGTTAATTCTGAGGAGTTGAATGTGAGTTCTTTACTTTTCTATAAATGTATATAAAATGGAATTTATTCTAGATATTATCTACCATTTTCTTCAAAACAATTTGACAACCTAACTTTCATCACCATTTAAACAAAATATTATTTGCATGAAATTCAGCTGGATGCACACACTTTAGAGATGTATTGCTAATTTGTTATTTGCATGTAATACAGCTGGATGCACACACTTTAGAGATGTATTGCTAATTTGTTATTTGCATGACATTCAGCTGGATGCACACACTTTTAGAGATGTATTGCTAATTTGTTAGCCAATTTTGTTTTGTATCTGATTCTTAGAAAAAACTAGATCTTCCAAATGTATGATATACCAAAATTTCAAAATTATTTCACTTGTCAAACGGATTCCTCAAGATGAATCTGATTGAAATAATGGTACATTTGCTATCACAAGGATCTCATTCTTATGATGACATCCCTTTGTATACCTTCAGTTTTACAACAAATCAGAGTTTGCTCCTTTGGATCCAACACAGGACCCAATATTTCCACCTGAGTTACAGGTAAATAGTAGCAGAGTTTACCTCTTGCTTAGTACAGCACTATTAGTCAGGTTTCTTTAATTCAGATAGCCAAGGATAATTAATATTCTTCGATGATGTTCAAGGATAGTAAAATATAATTATTCACTTTCTTGTAACAGTTATTTCCAATCTTTGTCAATTATTTTACAGAAAATAATAACAACTGGGGACACCTTATAAATGTTTTATAGTGATAAAGTTATTCCAACTCTTCAGCTCTACTCATCTGATTATAATTTGCAATTGTTCCAGTCATTAACTGTTCTCATATGACTGTTAAATGTATAACTGCATCAGTATTTAGTTGTTATCATGTTACAGTATTTTGTAATTGCACCAGTCATTATCCTATGACTGTTTTTGTAATTGCACCAGTATTTTATTATTATTATTATTATTATTATTATTATTATTATTATTATTATTATTATTATTATTATTATTATTATTATTATTATTACTTTATTTAAAGAGGGTAACTCAATTAGCTGAGAACTAATCTACCTTAGGCCCTCATTCAAAGGAATTTACTTATTTTTGCTGCATCTATGAATCCACTGTATATACTGGGTTTGGAAAAAGGAAATAGAGTGGGTATTTCTAATCTCAACTGGAATACTATTCCAGAGCAAAGTTCCAGAGTATAGGTAACTTTTTTTAAATAATTCCTTATTTGGTTTGGGAATTTTGTAATGTTTGGTAGACATTGATCACAGGTGGGGAGTATTTCCAGGTATTCTATACTGGAATAGTGATTGTAAATATTCATGATCACTATTATTGGCTATCCTGTACATTAATTTGGCTTTTCTTAAACAGATTCGGTCTTTAAAAGGTAGTATTTTCAACTTACCAGCTAAATTTTCCTTGCTTTCTTTCTGGATTGATATTAACTCAAAAGCTCTTTTTTGGAGATGTGCCAGCTTTGCTAAGTTTTTATCATTTGAATTACCCCATACTGTATTACAGTAGTCTAAATAGGGTTGTATGTAACTGTTATAAAATAGTTTTCTGTGCTTTTCCGGAGAAAGCGTCTTATCCTACTGAGAAGCCATATAATTGCATTGACTATTTTACTGATATGTTTGATATGTTCAGTCCATGATAGGTTATTATCTACCAAAACACCAAGTAGACTATCATGACAGACCATTTGCAACCTTTTATCCTTCCATGTCAGACATAGTTCATCACTATCAAATTTTGTTATTTTGTTTCGTGTTAAGATAAGTAATATTTTTGGTTTACCAGTATTATCCACCATGCCATTGCATGTGCACCAGTTGTCCAGTTTGTTTAGGGCAGTCTGTAAAGAAATTTCGAGTTCTTGCTTTGTGTTTTGGATGTCTGATAATGTTGGGTCATCTGCATAGAGATCTGTAGATGATACTGAGTCCTTTAGTGCAAGTGGTAGGTAATTAATAAATAAAATAAACAATAATGGACCCAGAATTGAGCCTTGTGGTACTCCACATCTAATTGTTCCAGGTTCAGACAGCTCTTCTCATCATACAGTATTTTGCAATTGCATCAGTCATTAAATGTTCTCATATAACAGTTTTTGTAATTGCATCGGTAGTTAGCTGTTCTCAATTTACAGTATTTTGTAATTGCACCAGTCATTAACTGTTCTCATATGACTGTTTTTGTAATTGCATTGGTATTTAGCTGTTCTCAATTTACAGTATTTTGTAATTGCACCAGTCATTAACTGTTCTCATATGACTGTTTTTGTAATTGCATTGGTATTTAGCTGTTCTCAATTTACAGTATTTTGTAATTGCACCAGTCATTAACTGTTCTCATATGACTGTTTTTGTAATTGCATTGGTATTTAGCTGTTCTCAATTTACAGTATTTTGTAATTGCACCAGTCATTAACTGTTCTCATATAACTGTTTTTGTAATTGCATCGGTATTTAGCTGTTCTCATCTTACATTATTTTGTAATTGCACCAGTCATTAACTGTTCTCATATAACTGTTTTTGTAATTGCATCGGTATTTAGCTGTTCTCAATTTACAGTATTTTGTAATTGCACCAGTCATTAACTGTTCTCATATGACTGTTTTTGTAATTGCATTGGTATTTAGCTGTTCTCAATTTACAGTATTTTGTAATTGCACCAGTCATTAACTGTTCTCATATGACTGTTTTTGTAATTGCATTGGTATTTAGCTGTTCTCAATTGACAGTATTTTGTAATTGCACCAGTCATTAACTGTTCTCATATGACTGTTTTTGTAATTGCATTGGTATTTAGCTGTTCTCAATTTACAGTATTTTGTAATTGCACCAGTCATTAACTGTTCTCATATAACTGTTTTTGTAATTGCATTGGTATTTAGCTGTTCTCAATTTACAGTATTTTGTAATTGCACCAGTCATTAACTGTTCTCATATGACTGTTTTTTGTAATTGCATTGGTATTTAGCTGTTCTCAATTTACAGTATTTTGTAATTGCACCAGTCATTAACTGTTCTCATATGACTGTTTTTGTAATTGCATTGGTATTTAGCTGTTCTCAATTTACAGTATTTTGTAATTGCACCAGTCATTAACTGTTCTCATATGACTGTTTTTGTAATTGCATCGGTATTTAGCTGTTCTCAATTTACAGTATTTTGTAATTGCACCAGTCATTAACTGTTCTCATATAACTGTTTTTGTAATTGCATCGGTATTTAGCTGTTCTCATCTTACTGTATTTTGTAATTGCACCAGTCATTAACTGTTCTCATATGACTGTTGTTTATAATTGCACATATATTCAGCTGTTGTTTGACTGTATTGTTAGAAAATGTTTCAAACAAAATGACCTTATCATAGTCAACCTATGTTAAATCAAATATTAAAAGAATGACACTTGATTGGGAGTGAGCAGTGTTTGATATTTTGTCTTTGGATTTATGTAGGCTCATATATTCTTGGCATTTTTTAAATGTTAACTTGTAAGACACACATGAGCTTTTCTTGGCACACTATAAAATGGTAATTAGTAAGACACACATGAGCTTTTCTTGGCACACTATAAAATGGTAATTAGTAAGACACACATGAGCTTTTCTTGGTGGCACACTATAAAATGGTAATTAGTAAGACACACATGAGCTTTTCTTGGTGGCACACTATAAAATGGTAATTAGTAAGACACACATGAGCTTTTCTTGGTGGCACACTATAAAATGGTAATTAGTAATACACACATGAGCTTTTCTTGGCACACTATAAAATGGTAATTAGTAAGACACACATGAGCTTTTCTTGGCACACTATAAAATGGTAATTAGTAAGACACACATGAGCTTTTCTTGGCACACTATAAAATGGTAATTAGTAAGACACACATGAGCTTTTCTTGGCACACTATAAAATGGTAATTAGTAGAACAGTTACATGGTTTATTCTTGGCATTTTATAAAATAAGATTTAGTAAAACAGTCACATGGGCTCTTCTTGGCATCCAATAAAATGGTAATTAGTAAGACACACATGGGCTATACTTGGCATTCTATACATTGGTAATTAGCAATACAGTCACATGGACTATTCTTAGAAATCTACAAAATGGATATTACTAAGGCTCTTATTGCTATTATTGGCATACCATACCATGGTAATTAGTAAGACAGTCACATGGGTTATTCTTGGAATTCTATAAAATGGTAATTAGTAGGACACAAACAGCCTATTCTTGGCATTCTATAATTGGTAATTTGTGGAACAGTCACCTGGGCTGTTCTTGGCATACTATATATTAGTAATTGGTAGGACACATATGGCCTATTCTTAACATAGTCTAAAATGGTAATTAGTAGAACAGTCACATGGGCAATTCTTGGCATGCTATAAAATGCTAATTAGTGGAACAGTCACATGGGCTCTTATTGGCATACTAGAAAATGGTAACTAGAAGAACAGTCATATGGATTATTCTTGGCATATTATAAAATGCTAATGAGTAGAATAGTCATTTGGGCTATTCTTGGCATTCTATTAAATGGTAATTAGTAAGATTCATATTGGATACTCATGGCATAGTATAAAAGGGTAATTTGTAGGACAGTCAAATGGGCTATTCTTCGCATTCTGTAAATGTTAATTAGTAAAACCCACATGGGCTATTCTTAGCATTCTCTAAAATGGTAATTAGTAAGACACATGGGCTATTCTTGGCATGTACTATAAAATGGTATTTAGTAGAACAGTAACATGGGCTATTCTTGGCATGTACTATAAAATGGTAATGCATTGGGAATAGCTAATATTACGTATATTTAATTTGCATTGTTTTTTATTTTTTTTTAATTAATTATATGCTATAGATAATTGTGGAATTTACCTTGTCAAAAAAATTAAAATTTCCTGCTGCTCTTGACTGAAAACTCTGAGATTGTTTTTATTCTGTAAGCAATTAACAGATAGCAAATATTTGCATATAAGTGTGTGGATTAAATATTAGGATCATTATTAATAAGGAAACATTTTTATTTTGGGTCTGGTCTAGGACATTGTGATTCCCCATAAAAATACCTAGTCTACCTGCTGTTTACCACATCCTTATTATAATTTTAGCATTTATTTTAACTTGTTGACAAATTTAGAATCTTCTAAGTCATAGTATTTTCAGATTGCTAATTATAGCCTTGCTCAAAAAGAGTGATTATAATTTTATTTACCTAAGAAATTTCTCATTCCTTTCATAACTTCTGAAGCAGATATGAGTCATGTTATGTGTTAAGTATTTGATTTGTAAATAAAATAAATTTTATTCACTGAAAATACAATGTGCTAATCTATAATATTCTTAGACAGAGCTATTAACTGGGAATTCTAGTAAATTCAGACAAGAACATCTTTGATTATATTATTGTGATACATTAAAAGACTGATTCATATAACCACATCACAGGCCGGTACCAGCACATCAACACCTTCAGCATTGGATCTTATTTTGAACATCACTGGAATTAAATTAAAACTTTATTAATGAAGACTGATGGTATAACTTATGGACTATTTTGGGCTGTACTTTGCAATATGTTAAGTTCTTTTTAAAGTTTTACTTTATATTCTAGGAAAGTAAATTATTTGTTTGATTTGATAAAACATGTTGAATTTTGCCATTTTCTATTAATTAGTTTTAAAAACATAGTAATGTAAAAGTAATTAAGTGTTAAATATTTCTAATATCAATATTTTGTTCTGGAAATAGCAATGAAAGAAAAAATCTGACTTTAAACTGCTGTTAAGGAAATATAGTTTTACAAATCATACTCATTAAATGGTGATTGACTGATTACATGATATATTACATTATACACTTTACATAATGATTGACCCATTAGATGATATATATTACATGATGATTTCACAATTACATGATGACTAACCAATTACATGATGATTGCCCTATTACATTATACACATTACTTGATGACTAAACAATTACATGGTGATTGCCCTATTACATTATATACATTACATGATGACTAACCCATTACATAATGATTGACTCATTAGATGATATTACATGATGATTGCCCCAATTACATGATGACTAACCAATTACATGATGATTGCCCTATTACATTATATACATTACATGATGATTGCCCTATTACATTATACACATTACATGATGACTGACCCATTACATAATGATTGACCCATTAGATGATATTACATGATGATTGCCCCAATTACATGATGACTAACCAATTACATGATGATTGCCCTATTACATTATACACATTACTTGATGACTAAACAATTACATGGTGATTGCCCTATTACATTATATACATTACATGATGACTAACCCATTACATAATGATTGACCCATCAGATGATATTACATGATAATTCCCCCAATTACATGATGACTAACCAATTACATGATGATTGCCCTATTACATTATATACATTACATGATGACTAACCCATTACATGATGATTGCCCTATTACATTATACACATTACATATTGATTGCCCCATTACATGATGACTGCCACATTACATGATACACATTACATGATGATTGCCCCATTACATGACTGATGACACATTATGATTGACACATTACATATCATACACATTGCACATGAATATCACACTATGTGATAAACATTACATGATGATTACATTACATGATAAATGACCACAAGACACCACTGTTTATCACATAAAAGGTTTCAAAACCACTATACTTTTTAAAATAAGGTCATGGGTTTAAATAAGTCCTACCAAAGACTTACAAAAATGGCACTCAGCATTAAGAGGTTAGTGTTAGGAATTTTCAACCTTAGTGATGCACAAAAAAACTTTAGTGAAAATCTGTATAATTATCACTTATTTTATAAATATATTTTTTGATTTTAATTTATTTACGTGGACACTCATTACATTACCATGAAAATAAGAAAATATTTAATTTGCATTAGCAGAATATAATTCAATCTTCACCAGTAAGGACAACATACCAGTCAATCTTCACCAGTAAGGACAACATACCAGTCAATCTTCACCAGTAAGGACAACATACCAGTCAATCTTCACCAGTAAGGACAACATACCAGTCAATCTTCACCAGTAAGGACAACATACCAGTCAATCTTCACCAGTAAGGACAACATACCAGTCAATCTTCACCAGTAAGGACAACATACCAGTCAATCTTCACCAGTAAGGACAAC
The DNA here is from genome assembly GCA_016746295.1 of Potamilus streckersoni. Taxonomy (NCBI): domain Eukaryota; kingdom Metazoa; phylum Mollusca; class Bivalvia; order Unionida; family Unionidae; genus Potamilus; species Potamilus streckersoni. The sequence continues at coordinate 645,888 of JAEAOA010000161.1, forward strand.
ATACCAGTCAATCTTCACCAGTAAGGACAACATACCAGTCAATCTTCACCAGTAAGGACAACATACCAGTCAATCTTCACCAGTAAGGACAACATACCAGTCAATCTTCACCAGTAAGGACAACATACCAGTCAATCTTCACCAGTAAGGACAACATACCAGTCAATCTTCACCAGTAAGGACAACATACCAGTCAATCTTCACCAGTAAGGACAACATACCAGTCAATCTTCACCAGTAAGGACAACATACCAGTCAATCTTCACCAGTAAGGACAACATACCAGTCAATCTTCACCAGTAAGGACAACATACCAGTCAATCTTCACCAGTAAGGACAACATACCAGTCAATCTTCACCAGTAAGGACAACATACCAGTCAATCTTCACCAGTAAGGACAACATACCAGTCAATCTTCACCAGTAAGGACAACATACCAGTCAATCTTCACCAGTAAGGACAACATACCAGTCAATCTTCACCAGTAAGGACAACATACCAGTCAATCTTCACCAGTAAGGACAACATACCAGTCAATCTTCACCAGTAAGGACAACATACCAGTCAATCTTCACCAGTAAGGACAACATACCAGTCAATCTTCACCAGTAAGGACAACATACCAGTAACACTTATGTTCTTTTGTTTAGTGCAATTTGGAATCTTTCATGAATGTTTTTATATTAATTCACATCTTCACCAGTAAATATGAAGGACAACATACCAGTAACACTTATGTTCTTTTGTTTAGTGCAATTTGGAATCTTTCATGAATGTTTTTATATTAATTCACATCTTCACCAGTAAATATGAAGGACAACATACCAGTAACACTTATGTTCTTTTGTTTAGTGCAATTTGGAATCTTTCATGAATGTTTTTATATTAATTCACATCTTCACCAGTAAATATGAAGGACAACATACCAGTAACACTTATGTTCTTTTGTTTAGTGCAATTTGGAATCTTTCATGAATGTTTTTATATTAATTCACATCTTCACCAGTAAATATGAAGGACAACATACCAGTAACGTAACACTTATGTTCTTTTGTTTAGTGCAATTTGGAATCTTTCATGAATGTTTTTATATTAATTCACATCTTCACCAGTAAATATGAAGGACAACATACCAGTAACACTTATGTTCTTTTGTTTAGTGCAATTTGGAATCTTTCATGAATGTTTTTATATTAATTCACATCTTCACCAGTAAATATGAAGGACAACATACCAGTAACACTTATGTTCTTTTGTTTAGTGCAATTTGGAATCTTTCATGAATGTTTTTATATTCTTATTTAATAGTCATAATGACAAAACTGTTGGGATTTTTGGGACATTAACCTGTCACTATGCAGTGGAATGTCTTAGTCCTTTCACATAACCATAAATTGATTGATTACTGTTGTACTGGTAATAATATATATTTTGTTTAGAGCAAATTAAAGAATGACTTTTCTTGTTACAGAGAAATGTGACCTATGCATCAGATTACCTGTACTTTTGTGGGGATAGGGTCAAGTGGTACCGTCCGACAACCCTCGGTCAGCTTCTTGAACTCAAGAAACAGTATCCACAGTCACGACTTATCATTGGAAATACAGAAGTTGGTAGGTGCTATCAGAAATTTGTAGTGCTAAAAACAGAAACTGCTTTGCATAGACTTTTTTATGTGCAGGAAGCATGCTACCAGGTGAGTGACTGCCATCTAAAATTTGCAAACTTCACCTTCTTCTGTTAGGAAAGCTAGTAAGTTAGCAATTATTACTGCCCGATTTCTGCTATCCCATGTTGATAAAAAGATAAAACTTGTGTTCTGAAACTTGAACTTATGTAATTAGCAATTTATGTTTTAAGAATAGAATTGGTACCATGAGTATCTTGACTGCCTTGTGTGCATTATTTTCTTCATTATATTCATTTTGGAGCAGTAAGTGAATCTGTCATGGGTAAATAATGATGGACATCACTGTTGTCTGGGAAATACCAATTAGATTGTCTCTTTTCATAAACCATTAGGCAAATATATTCAGGAAAATATACAAATCATAGCAAGCAGAGTCTAAATAAAGATTTAGCTTTAAAATGCAATTATGTAGGTTAAAAACATATGGGGCAATGCTGTGTTGTGGAAATGAATAGATTGTGTAAGGTCAAGGTTGTATTTTGCATTCACTCATTTTGGTGAAAATACAAAAAAACCCAGCAAAGGAAATACTATTTAACATAACAAAAAGTATGTAGACAAATAATAAAACCTTATATTTGCAATCCTATCAATGGACTGTTGTAACAAAGTTATAAAGTCAGTGGTTACATTAAGAAACCCCAGCATTCAAAATATAGTTTCACTTGCATATTGGCTGTCTTGGTTCAGTTGAAAAGAAATTGTTTAGCTAATTCATATACTGACTTTAATTCTACAGTATGTTGTCTATGAACAGTTACGGTAAAGTTTAATTGGCATTAAAGAAATCAGGACAAAGTGTGATCTGAAAGAGGTGCATTTACTCTCACATACGTGCACATGGTGTAAACAAGTCATGAATTCTTTTCAACTGCCATTTTATAGTGAATTTTCAGAAAATTAAAATAAAATTTTTTGATATGGGGTAGTTAATTAATTAGTCATTTGTACTAACTTGCTATTATAATACTGTAATCTAGTTACTCAGTTAAAATTCATTACAATGTATAGCTCATGTTGTTCTCTTTTCAAATCATAGAAAGCATGTGTCTGATTTTATCATGCACCAAATGTGTTTACATGTATAATGTGGATAGAACTAAGAAAATATTCTACATGAAAATTAAGTATTCATTAAAAGCAATGTCAAATGCAAATATCCATACTGGGAAAAAGAGGGCATAAATGAACACATACACACAAGCATGCATACACACACACACACACACACACACAAACACACAAACACACACACACATAGACACATCTTATGTATCATGGTTTCCTTCCATTTCTTCCTGTTCTGTCCAAAAGAGAAGTAACTTCTCCCTAAAATTCAAGTCCAGCTGTATATAGATCTCCATTGTGTCTTTACTTTTGACTGTAGATTAGGATAAGCTATAAATAGGTGTTGTCCATTTTTAACATCAGCCTTAGTAATGAGGTTTTATGTAATTTCCCTTTGGTTGATTATGTCATGTAGCTTCTGTTGCTATTTGGTGATGCATTGTGAAATTTGTAATGTGAGAGGTATTGTTACATTGACTGAGTCGGAACCATAGGGTGTTGTTATATATATTTAAATTGTTATGGTTGTTGGCTTTTCTTCATGATTATATGTGATATATATATATATATATATATATATATATATATATATATATATATATATATATATATATATTGAGCCTAAACTTTGTCCAAACTCAAGTTAATTATGTACCTGACCAGTGACATTTATTTTGCAAACAACATAATACATTGCTAATATTTTTCTGTGATTGTGGATTAAATAGCAGACCATTATTATGTGTAAACATGTTTACTTCAATTTGATTATTTAACAAATTGCAGGTGTTGTTGTAGGCTGCTTGCAATAAGTCCATGGACCTCTTCTCTAGCCCATATTTCACACACTTTGTATCTGTATGGATGACCATTACCTTCTGTTGGAACTTAAGATCCTTCTCCTCTTAAGAATCCTATAATGTATTATTGTAAAGCAACATAATTATATTTCAAAAGGAAAAATTAAGTCAAATATGTTTCTTTGATACTTACCTTATAATAGATTAACAACCTCCAAAACCCACATAATTCTGTAGCAACTGATGATTGACAGGAATATTTGATATTAATGTGTTTTGTTTGATATTTGGCACAGATCTCTGCAACTCCTTTATTAATGTAAGAGTTGAGATATGATGGATAGGTGTTCTTAGGTTTGTCAGTTGTGTAGGGCCATTTGTGTAGGGCTGCAATTTGGAAAAACATAAGGCCATGGTTATGTGGAATGGATTTCTATATGAAGTACATATGAAATATGGTATAACCTCTTCTGAATGCATTTTAAAAAGTCTCCATATATGTGTCTTCCTAGTTAATCTGCTGAATGGGAAACATTCTGGGATGAAGACATTTTAAATTTGTTAGTGGAGGTCAATCTATCATCCATAACTGGCCAATGTTACCAATATGAGAAAAATATTCAAAGAACATCATATCATACACCTTTGATCAGTATTTTAACAAATTTCATGTAATCATTTTTGCATGAAGAATTTTCAAAACATTATTAAATAATCCTTATCCAGCAATTATTTTGATCATCATTAAAAAAAATAAACAAACCATTAATTTAAACAACTTTTCCTCAACACCTTTTCCAATAATATTTTTGCATAATGACTTAAAACCGCCATCAAACATGGCCTCCATTTCTAGAATGATTTAAATATGTCATTTTTATTATGATGCTGATCTGCAATCAAGCATGGCCACCATTTTTATAATGATTTAAATATACCATCAAACATCAAATATGCCATCAAACATGACCACCATTTTTATAATGATTCAAATATGCCATCAAACATGGCCACCATTTTTTATAATGATTCAAATATGCCATCAAACATGGTCTCCATTTTTGTAATGATGCTGATATGACATCAAATAGAGCCAACATTTTTATCATACTGTTGATTTGGCACCAATCATGACCATAATTTTTTTTTAATAATGCTGATCTGCCATCAGAATTAGCCACTAGATTTAGCTACCACTTATCTGCCATCAAATATGGTCACCATATTTATAATGATGTGTTATATATATTTAATTTAATTATTTGTTTGTTAGTTTTAAAAAATTATATTTCATTACATGCTATTGTAATGTAATATTGTATGCTGGACTTGACCTGGTCCAAAACTGAGTTCATTTCTGCTTGACCTGGTTGACTTTGTTTAATTGATAACATTTTATATAAACAACTAATACACAGCTAAATTATGTTCTGTGTATGGGCTTAATATCAAGAAGTAGATATATTATTTGGGTTACGGTTTTGGACTTTCCTTAAGTGAATTTCGCAGGTTATGGTTTTGATTTTGTAAACATCTGAATAATTCCAGAAGGTTATTTTCCATTAGGTAATTTTTTGTATAGAAAATGCTGTTAGCGACCTGAGGAAAAGTAGGGAACTACATAATCTTGTATTTGTGAGGACTTGGTCATTTGTGCTTTAACATCTAGCACTTTCAAGTTGTATTTTATGTTGTGACCAGTATTTGTATGTATTTCAGGCTGAAATCTTTTTTGTTCAAACTATTGAATTCAAGTGATTATTTTCTTTGTAAATACAAAAGTGCCGTGATCAAATTCCTTGATAAAGACATTCACTAGAATTTGTACTGAATTCAAACTTGTAATTATATTTCTGTGATTCAACAAAAGACTGTTGACACATCAGCTCTTCAATAGCTACCACAAACTCATCATTGACTTTCAGGTTTGTTTTTTTTTTTTTTTTGATTTTTACTGAATTTTATTCATGAATTTTGCTGATTATGACACTTGTATATGTAATTCTTGGATTATTTTGGATTTAATTCACAATATTGTAATTGGTTTTTCTCATTTCCACTTTGTATTCTAGGGAAATAAATTGTTTGCTAAATTTTACAAAGCTTGTTTTTTACTCTTTTCTGTTTCTTTTTTTATTATAGACTCATAACAGATCCTTCTGATGATATTTCATTAACCATTGAACAAATAATGTCGATCCAATATGGATAAAGATAAAAATCTAGTTTTTGTAATGTATGCAATCAACTTCACTGAGATAAAACTGCTCTTACATTTGGCTGTTGGACATAATATGATACTCACTTGGGTCTCTTGCTTTTAAACATTCATAGTTAGTATGATGAGAATACCTGCTTGTTATCTAAACATGAATAGTTAGTATGATGAGAATACCTGCTTGTTATCTAAACATTCATAGTATGATGAGATTACATGCTTTTTTCCCTAGGTGTAGAGGTCAAGCTAAAGAACATGCAATATCCAGTTTTGGTAGCTGCCACCCATATCCCAGAACTAAACGAGGTGTGGGAGAAAGAAGATGGAATGAAGTTTGGTGCCTCAGTCACACTCAGTCAGGTGGAGAAGATATTGAAGAACTGCCTGGAGAAATACCCAGGTAACTTGGGAAAGTTTAGAAAAATGATTTGTGTTAGTTTTAGTGTACTGGATAAATTACAAAACCAAGATCAACGTGGTTTTTCATCAACATATAAGTTATTGTAAAATTTACTTTTTTCTTTTGAAAAAAACCAATGCATAATTAAATTTGTTTGGACATGCAGAAATAAAACTGCATTGAAATATACTGTTTAAGGTAATGAAGCTGCTTATGTTTTTAAAATTATAAAATGATGATCTTTTCATACCATGATAGCACTAAGAAATAACCTAATAACATCATTGAGGAGTTTCTTCATACTGCATGTTTTTTTACCGATTTCCATTACAATGGACACTTTCTGGATCTGAAAAGTCTGAAAAGCTATAGATTTACCTTGAAACTAGCACTGAGAGCCAAGAACAATCAGAGAATGGTCAATGTTCAGAACAATCATGGCATTCTTAGTTACAGCCATTACCACCAGTGAAGTAAACTGGGGCACACTTAAAAAACTATGCAGACTTAAAAAACTATCAGTGTCCATAAACAAATTTGGGACTGAACTAGAGCATCAGTAAGATGCCATGCCATGGACTGAACTAGAGCACTAGAGCATTAGTGAGATGCCATGCCAGGGACTGAACCAGAAGATAAGTAAGATGGGACTGAACCAGAACATAAGTAAGATGCCATACCAGGGACTAAACTAGAGCATCAGTGAGATGCCATGCCATGGACTGAACCAAAGCATCAGTGAAATACCAAGCCCGGGACTGAACCAGAGTGTCAGTGAAATTCCAAGCCAGGGACTAAACTAGAACATCAGTGAGATGCCATGCCAGGGACTGAACTAGAGCATCAGTAAGATGCCATGCCAGGGACTGAACTATAGCATCAGTAAAGATGCCATACCATGGACTGAACTAGAGCACTAGAGCATTAGTGAGATGCCATGCCAGGGACTGAACCAGAGCATCAGTGAAATTCCAAGCCAGGGACTGAACTAGAGCATCAGTAAGATGCCATGCTATACCAGGGACTAAACTAGAGCATCAGTAAGATGCGATACCAGGGACTGAACTACAGCATCAGTAAAGATGCCATACCATGGACTGAACTAGAGCACTAGAGCATCAGTAAGATGCCATGCCAGGGACTGAACCAGAGCATCAGTGAAATACCAAGCCAGGGACTGAACTACCGCATCAGTAAAGATGCCATGCCATGGACTAAACTAGAGCATCAATGAGATGTCATGCCAGGGACTGAACCAGAACATAAGTAAGATGCCATACCATGGACTGAACTAGAGCACTAGAGCATCAGTGAGATGCCATGCCAGGGACTGAACCAGAGCATCAGTGAGATGCCATGCCAGGGACTGAACCAGAACATCAGTGAGATGCCATGTTTCCCTGTTACATTCAAAATTGTTGCAATGTAATAATTAAAGAGCAGGGTGATCTCACACACAGCCATTCAATGGAGAATGATGGGATTAGCTGTGTTTCTCAAAACTAAATGCTGTACTCTACAATGCCTTTTTTCACCTTTATTAAATTGACCTTTCAGCCACAGTCAATCAGTTACTATTTTTTTTTGTCATTCTGATGGAATGCTGGTCAACTCACATTTGTTACAGAATGAATTTTATACCTTTAGTTTGACCAAATCTACACTGACTGAACCCTGACTTCTGTCAGTTTACCATATGCAAATTCATTAGGTTATAACTTATATTTTGGACCCAATTTGAATGTAATCTGCAGGAATTACTGTTAAATGTTTCATCCAGTTTGAACACAATCTATAGCAATTACTCTGTAATAATTTTGAAGCAGTTTTTCAAAAGGGTCTGCATCTGCTACCCTGCAGTACTGTTGAATCCAGTGTTTTACAACAAAATCTTTAGTTTTAAAGACATTAATATTGATAATGAGCTGTAAGTCAGTTATTTAAAAACACACTGATTATATTGTTTTAAATACATTTTCACATGCCTATCTTTGAACATTAAACAGACAGATGTTTTGGATAATAATACTAACATGTTAAATTATTATCTAAAATTATGTTTGCATTCCAGTTTTTAATTTCTATCCCACTTTCATTTCTGCTCTGTGACTTTTCTGCTGTTTGATGGATGAAACATGGTATGTTCTTTACGCTGTCATTAGAGAGTATGTCACTTGTCAGAAAGAAAATAAACTGACTTTGTTTACTTTGAATGTTCTGTATAATCTTTATTCCAGAGCACAAAACAAGAGTCTTCCAGGCAATTATTGAGATGCTCCGCTGGTTTGCAGGTTGTCAAATCAGAAATGTTGCTGTGAGTATTTTTTAAGGATATTTAGATCTGTGTACACTTTCTGATTCATAAAATACATAACACACTAATATGGATGATCTAGACTGGAGGTAAAACTTAGTCTTTGATTCAACTCATATGATGTCCAAATGTCAGATATCTGAGTTGAGCACAAGAATGCCTGAAGAACATTAGGAAGCTATAAGAAAACATGGATAGGTGAGACTTCCTTTATATGTTTTATACAATTTAGAAATATTATTTTATAATACTGTGGGTTAAAACTTTAGTGTATTCAAGAACCTCTGTTTCCCAAAATAATCATTAGAGCCATCTTAGGGTTTTAACAATACTTTTGATAAATTCATTCTTGGATTATTATCAAATTTATAATAAAAGATTCATTTTACAAGACTAAAAGGTTTAATACTTGTGAAAATTCATGTTGGAAAACTAAGAAATGCATGAAAATAAATTTATTGTTTTAAGCATCAGACCCTGGTGCAGACAGATGCACAGATTTTGCAGGTATTTAGTGGCAGTCCCTGGCAAAGATAGATGCACAGCTTATTTGCAAGTACAAACCAGCAGTTCCAGGTGCAGGGAGATACACTGCCCTTGCTGCAACAAGATTCCTTTGAAAAAATAGGCACATGTTGCTATTACAGGAACACTCCTGGCACACTGAATGTTAAACTTTGCATATAAATCTCAGCAAGAGTAGTCATAGAACAAACAAAGATAAATTTCATAGAAAATGTATAATTCATACCTGACTGAAAAGTCATCATGAGGGATGCAGTCTTTAAAGTCCACGCCAGTAGAAGTTGGTAAAATTGTTACTTCAAATGACAGGATATTATTAATCATCATTTAACACTCAAAATAATTTATTTCAGTTTTCATCAGTTCAAGATTTGGATGAGTGTTCTAAGTTGCTCAAGTTTACAGATAACTGACATCTAACCTCAAGCTGCAAGGGTTTCAGTTTGGCCAACATGTGAGAAAGCCTGCCATTAGCTTCCCATATTTCTTCCAAGAGCTTTCCTGAGTTCTTCCTCCACCAAATATACTAGCTACCATGAATTGCCTATCATGTACTGAAAAATCAGGTTAAACCCCTACCAATTCATAATTAAGGTAACTTATGGTGATTAGGGTAACTAATAGTGATTAGGGTAACACATAGTGATTAGGATAAAACATAGTGATTAAGGTAACACAGTGATTAGGATAACACTCAGTGATTAGGATAACACATAGTGATTAGGGTAACAGTGATTAGGGTAATACATAGTGATTAGGGTAACACAGTGATTAGGATAACACAGTGATTAGGATAACACATAGTGATTAGGGTAACACATAGTGATTAGGGTAACACAGTGATTAGGATAACACATAGTGATTAGGGTAACACATAGTGATTAGGGTAACACAGTGATTAGAATAACACAGTTATTAGGATAACACATAGTGATTAGGGTAACATATAGTGATTAGGGTAACTCATGGTGGTAACATAATCATCATCTAAGTACTTTGACACATGATACTTAAATTCCACCATCTTGACCTTTTGATGGCTGTTGTTTGTTGCTGACAGTGTGTCAATCCTACGTAAAATTGTCCTTTATTCTTTAATTTTATGCCATGTCATAAATGTAGATGAAGCTCATATCATTACCTGTGTTTAACTGTTCAGATAGATTTTGTATTTAAGTCTTTTCTTAGGCACATTGGCAGGGCATTTGATTTCAATTTCACCTTAATGATTCTTTGCATGCAAACAAGTCTATTAACTGGAACATCTTTTGCATTCATTTTTTTTAATTAATGCCAGTTTAATACAAATTGATCTATGACAAGACCCAAATGAAAATTTCAAACTGCATTTTGTCTGAAAACAAAATGTAATTTTTGTCTGGTATTCTTCCAGCCACATGAATATTTGATGAAGGAAAGTCAGTATATATTGGAGAATGATTTTGTGATGTGATTTGGATTTTTTAATGTAGCTTTAACAATTTTTCATTCAAATTGCTATGATGTCTGCAGTGTGGCAGTTTATATTGATGTCTTTGGCACTGAGGCATCATGCCTCAGACATGTAGCATCATATCCCACCTGGTCATATAATCTGACACCTGGCCAACCAGTCTTAACACTAACCTCTTAATGCTGAGTGCCAAGCAAGGCTGCTATTAGCCCCATTTTTATAAATCTTTGGTATGACTTGGCTCGGGATCGAACCCATGACCTTCCGCATTATAGGCAGACACTCTAACCACTAGGCCACCAGAGTGGTAAAAGAGAAGGATTTTAAAGAACTGAGTAAGAATAATGAATTCACCATGTATTCTTGTGCATAAACCATATTACTACTATGTTAACAGTGTTGCATAATTGTAATCCATACATTGATGATCTCATCTACAACAGTGCCAAGAAAGATCACTTGTAGACCATTCAGATGTTCATTGCAAATCTAATGGTTAAGTAAAAGTTAGTTTTGAAGTGATTGTTTCACATTTTTAGGAACTAAGGTGGGACAAGATCAAGTTAAACCACAAAATCTAAGGTCAAGCCTAATTACAAAGTCTCAGTGCTTTCAGTAGAAAGGAAATGATGCCAATTTTGGTATGGATGGATAATCTCAAAAAGTTTGCTTGAATTTTCCATAAATTCTGAACCTCTGACAAATTTGTAAGAAATCAAAGTTTCATTGATATGAAAAATTTTAGGAATTTTTTGGCAAATTAAAAGCCATGCACACAGTTCTTTCAGGTCCAAATTTTTTCAGTTAATTTTAAAAATGTCTGTTGGTGCAAGTGAGGTGGTGGTTGGTGGAGTATTGATTATAAAAGACAAGACTGGTATGGATCATCCAGGCTGCTGTTATTATAAGAGACTAAACAAAAATTAGAGAAATTGGTAAATAATTAAAAAGTTATGTTTGGCTTTGATATTGATTTCTCAACATTTTGAAGTCTCTATTAGTTCAGCTCTTCCAATTATTGCATTCATAGATCACAACCCAAGTATGTTCATGAGCAAAATGAAAGCAAATGTCACAGGTTGCTGAGATAAACTTTGATGCTGCAGGAATACACAATTTAGCATTAATAAGCCACATCAGAGGAAAAGATAATGTGATTGCAACTCAACTATATTTCTTTAGTTTGTACATATTTATTTTATAAAGTAATCTAATAGATATTCATTAGATATCTTTTGTAATTTTAATTATTATATTATCATGTGCTCTTTGAACAAATATTATAAAGAAAACTTTATTATATAAATCTTTTTCTTTATGAGGGAAGGTGTTTTATATATATATATATATATATATATATATATATATATATATATATATATATATATTATTGTGTGCTTAAATTCTGTCAATGATTATAGTTTGTACTAAACATGTTTAGATAGTTACATATTGTCCATGATTTTGAGTTGTAAATAACATGTTTTCATAGGTGCTTTAGTTCAGAATGTTCTAGAAAAAGTCTAGTATAAATAGGGACTTGATAAACAAATAATTGATTCCTATCTTTCACCAGTCTCTGGAATCCAATTGTTGTTAGTTATCAGTTTTGTTGAGATATAAATTGAGAGGAATTATTTATTTTAAATTATTCATTGGAATTACTAACTGCTATTTGAAAACACAATATTTTATACTTATTAAAAAAGGCTTTTAAAGAAATGCTGAATTGCATCATTGTGGTACATCAGTACATTCAAGACTATTGGAATTTATTCAGAATATTCTTTTCTATTGGCTTGTAATGCAATATTTAGAACTATTAGAAATTTTATTTACAATACTTTAAATTTCATTTGAATTTATACTTTGTTAAAAACAAATAATTTGTTGATATTATTTAAATTATGATTTTCTTTTCATTCTGTTACTTAAGACCTAGAGTCATAACAGTATTGAAATGATTCCAACCTCATTATTTCAGGGCTTAGTTATGAACCTACATAAATTAAGCATAGTTCTGCATTTGAAAGAATGAGTGCTCTTGAGTCAAGAATGGAGATAGCAAAGTAATATTAGTACACTTGAATAAACATTGAGAGGCTGGATTGGAAGAATGCCATCATGTCCATATGGACAGATGGGAAGAATGCCATCATGTCCATGTCCATATGGACAGATTGGAAGAATGCCATCATGTCGATATGGACAGATGAGAAGAATGCCATCATGTCCATATGGACAGATGCGAAGAATGCCATCATGTCCATATGGACAGATGGGAAGAATGTCATCATGTCCATATGGACAGATGGGAAGAATGCCATCAAGTCCATATGGACAGATGGGAAGAATGCCATCAAGTCCATGTGGACAGAGAATTTATGCATGATGTTGAAACTGAGGGATAATATAATTAAACAAGTGGAAAACTCATGTCGTGCAAAACTCTGACCTGGTCGGGTATTCAAGTGGTTTAGGAGAAGAAAGTAATTCCCAGTTATTGTGCCATTTTTAAAACCCAAACACAGAAATTTCCATCTCTTTGGGACTGAATAGGTCAGGACAAGTTAAAGCTAGTCCTGGAGATTTCAGTGAAGGCATGAAATTCAGCAGGTGATTGTGTATGATGAAATATGAATAGCACATACAGACTTTGTCAAGTGATTCCCAACTGGTCTGTTTAATGGCATTCAGTTAAAAGTCTACATAAAGAAGAAATATTGCAACTATAATGAGTGGGACCAGCTATACTACAGACTATTAATAGATAATCAGTAATGATTAACAGGCAAGGACCAAATGACTAGTCTACATTGTGCACACAAGATTATTAACAGGCAAGGACAAATGACTAGTCTACATTGTGTACACAAGATTATTAACAGGCAAGGATCAAATGACTAGTCTACATTGTGTACACAAGATTGTTAACAGGCAAGGACCAAATGACTAGTCTACATTGTGTACACAAGATTGTTAACAGGCAAGGACCAAATGACTAGTCTACATTGTGTACACAAGATTGTTAACAGGCAAGGACCAAATGACTAGTCTACATTGTGTACACAAGATTGTTAACAGGCAAGGACCAAATGACTAGTATTCATTGTGTACAGAAGATTTTTAACAGGCAAGGACCAAATGACTAGTCTATATTGTGTACACAAGATTGTTAACAGGCAAGGACCAAATGACTAGTCTACATTGTGTACACAAGATTGTTAACAGGCAAGAACCAAATGACTAGTCTTCATTGTGTATACAAGATTGTTAACAGGCAAGGACTAAATGACTAGTCTACATTGTGTACACAAAATTGTTAACAGGCAAGGACCAAATGACTAGTCTTCATTGTGTACACAAGATTGTTAACAGGCAAGGACCAAATGACTAGTCTACATTGTGTACACAAGATTGTTAACAGGCAAGGACCAAATGATTAGTCTACATTTTGTACACAAGATTGTTAACAGGCAAGGACCAAATGACTAGTCTATATTGTGTACACAAGATTGTTAACAGGCAAGGACCAAATGACGTGTACCTTGTGTACACAAGATTGTTAACAGGCAAGGACCAAATGACTAGTCTACATTGTGCACACAAGATTGTTAACAGGCGAGGACCAAATGACGTGTACATTGTGTACACAAGATTGTTAACAGGCAAGGACCAAATGACTAGTCTACATTGTGCACACAAGATTGTTAACAGGCAAGGACCAAGTGACTAGTCTACATTGTGTACACAAGATTGTTAAAAGGCAAGGACCAAATGACTAGTCTATATTGTGTACACAAGATTTTTAAAAGGCAAGGACCAAATGACTAGTCTACATTGTGTACACAAGATTGTTAACAGGCAAGGACCAAATGACTAGTCTACATTGTGTACACAAGATTGTTAACAGGCAAGGACCAAATGACTAGTCTACATTGTGTACACAAGATTGTTAAAAGGCAAGGACCAAATGACTAGTCTATATTGTGTACACAAGATTGTTAACAGGCAAGGATCAAATGACTAGTCTACATTGTGTACACAAGATTGTTAACAGGTTAACAGGCAAGGAAAAATGACTAGTCTACATTGTGTACACAAGACTGTTAACAGGCAAGGACCAAATGATTAGTCTACATTTTGTACACAAGATTGTTAACAGGCAAGGACCAAATGACTAGTCTATATTGTGTACACAAGATTGTTAACAGGCAAGGACCAAATGACTAGTCTACATTGTGTACACAAGATTGTTAACAGGCAAGAACCAAATGGATAGTCTTCCTTGTGTATACAAGATTGTTAACAGGCAAGGACTAAATGACTAGTCTACATTGTGTACACAAAATTGTTAACAGGCAAGGACCAAATGACTAGTCTTCATTGTGTACACAAGATTGTTAACAGGCAAGGACCAAATGACTAGTCTACATTGTGTACACAAGATTGTTAACAGCCACGGACCAAATGACTAGTCTACATTGTGTACACAAGATTGTTAACAGCCATGGACCAAATGACTAGTCTACATTGTGCACACAAGATTATTAACAGGCAAGGACCAAATGACTAGTTTACATTGTGTACACAAGATTGTTAACAGGCAAGGATCAAATGACTAGTCTACATTGTGTACACAAGATTGTTAACAGGCAAGGACCAAATGACGTCTGCATTGTGTACACAAGATTGTTAACAGGCAAGGACCAAATGACTAGTCTACATTGTGTATACAAGATTGTTAACAGGCAAGCACCAAATGATTAGTCTACATTTTGTACACAAGATTGTTAACAGGCAAGGACCAAATGACTAGTCTACATTGTGTACACAAGATTGTTAACAGGCAAGGACCAAGTGATTAGTCTACATTTTGTACCCAAGATTGTTAACAGGCAAGGACCAAATGATGTCTACATTGTGTACACAAGATTGTTAACAGGCAAGGACCAAATGACTAGTCTACATTGTGTACACAAGATTGTTAACAGGCAAGGACCAAATGACTAGTCTACATTGTGTACACAAGATTGTTAAAAGGCAAGGACCAAATGACTAGTCTATATTGTGTACACAAGATTGTTAACAGGCTTGGATCAAATGACTAGTCTACATTGTGTACACAAGATTGTTAACAGGTTAACAGGCAAGGACCAAATGACTAGTCTACATTGTGTACACAAGATTGTTAACAGGCAAGGACCAAATGACTAGTCTACATTGTGTACACAAGATTGTTAACAGGCAAGGACCAAATGACTAGTCTACATTGTGTACACAAGATTGTTAACAGGCAAGGACCAAATGACTAGTCTATATTGTGTACACAAGATTGTTAACAGGCAAGGACCAAATGACTAGTCTACATTGTGTACACAAGATTGTTAACAGGCAAGGACCAAATGACTAGTATTCATTGTGTACAGAAGATTTTTAACAGGCAAGGACCAAATGACTAGTCTATATTGTGTACACAAGATTGTTAACAGGCAAGGACCAAATGACTAGTCTACATTGTGTACACAAGATTGTTAACAGGCAAGAACCAAATGACTAGTCTTCATTGTGTATACAAGATTGTTAACAGGCAAGGACTAAATGACTAGTCTACATTGTGTACACAAAATTGTTAACAGGCAAGGACCAAATGACTAGTCTTCATTGTGTACACAAGATTGTTAACAGGCAAGGACCAAATGACTAGTCTACATTGTGTACACAAGATTGTTAACAGGCAAGGACCAAATGATTAGTCTACATTTTGTACACAAGATTGTTAACAGGCAAGGACCAAATGACTAGTCTATATTGTGTACACAAGATTGTTAACAGGCAAGATCCAAATGACGTGTACCTTGTGTACACAAGATTGTTAACAGGCAAGGACCAAATGACTAGTCTACATTGTGCACACAAGATTGTTAACAGGCGAGGACCAAATGACGTGTACATTGTGTACACAAGATTGTTAACAGGCAAGGACCAAATGACTAGTCTACATTGTGCACACAAGATTGTTAACAGGCAAGGACCAAATGATTAGTCTACATTTTGTACACAAGATTGTTAACAGGCAAGGACCAAATGACGTCTACATTGTGTACACAAGATTGTTAACAGGCAAGGACCAAATGACTAGTCTACATTGTGTACACAAGATTGTTAACAGGCAAGGACCAAATGACTAGTCTACATTGTGTACACAAGATTGTTAAAAGGCAAGGACCAAATGACTAGTCTATATTGTGTACACAAGATTGTTAACAGGCAAGGATCAAATGACTAGTCTACATTGTGTACACAAGATTGTTAACAGGTTAACAGGCAAGGAAAAATGACTAGTCTACATTGTGTACACAAGATTGTTAACAGGCAAGGACCAAATGATTAGTCTACATTTTGTACACAAGATTGTTAACAGGCAAGGACCAAATGACTAGTCTATATTGTGTACACAAGATTGTTAACAGGCAAGGACCAAATGACTAGTCTACATTGTGTACACAAAATTGTTAACAGGCAAGAACCAAATGGATAGTCTTCCTTGTGTATACAAGATTGTTAACAGGCAAGGACTAAATGACTAGTCTACATTGTGTACACAAAATTGTTAACAGGCAAGGACCAAATGACTAGTCTTCATTGTGTACACAAGATTGTTAACAGGCAAGGACCAAATGACTAGTCTACATTGTGTACACAAGATTGTTAACAGCCACAGACCAAATGACTAGTCTACATTGTGTACACAAGATTGTTAACAGCCATGGACCAAATGACTAGTCTACATTGTGCACACAAGATTATTAACAGGCAAGGACCAAATGACTAGTTTACATTGTGTACACAAGATTGTTAACAGGCAAGGATCAAATGACTAGTCTACATTGTGTACACAAGATTGTTAACAGGCAAGGACCAAATGACATCTGCATTGTGTACACAAGATTGTTAACAGGCAAGGACCAAATGACTAGTCTACATTGTGTACACAAGATTGTTAACAGGCAAGCACCAAATGATTAGTCTACATTTTGTACACAAGATTGTTAACAGGCAAGGACCAAATGACTAGTCTACATTGTGTACACAAGATTGTTAACAGGCAAGGACCAAGTGATTAGTCTACATTTTGTACCCAAGATTGTTAACAGACAAGGACCAAATGATGTCTACATTGTGTACACAAGATTGTTAACAGGCAAGGACCAAATGACTAGTCTACATTGTGTACACAAGATTGTTAACAGGCAAGGACCAAATGACTAGTCTACATTGTGTACACAAGATTGTTAAAAGGCAAGGACCAAATGACTAGTCTATATTGTGTACACAAGATTGTTAACAGGCAAGGATCAAATGACTAGTCTACATTGTGTACACAAGATTGTTAACAGGTTAACAGGCAAGGACCAAATGACTAGTCTACATTGTGTACACAAGATTGTTAACAGGCAAGGACCAAATGACTAGTCTACATTGTGTACACAAGATTGTTAACAGGCAAGGACCAAATGACTAGTCTACATTGTGTACACAAGATTGTTAACAGGCAAGGACCAAATGACTAGTCTACATTGTGTACACAAGATTGTTAACAGGCAAGGACCAAATGACTAGACTACATTGTGTACACAAGATTATTAACAGGCAAGGACCAAATGACTAGTCTACATTGTGTACACAAGATTGTTAACAGGCAAGGATCAAATGACTAGTCTACATTGTGTACACAAGATTGTTAACAGGTTAACAGGCAAGGACCAAATGATTAGTCCACATTTTGTACACAAGATTGTTAACAGGCAAGGATCAAATAACTAGTCTATATTGTGTATACAAGATTTTTAACAGGCAAGGACCAAATGACTAGTCTACATTGTGTACACAAGATTGTTAACAGGCAAGAACCAAATGACTAGTCTTCATTGTGTATACAAGATTGTTAACAGGCAAGGACTAAATGACTAGTCTACATTGTGTACACAAAATTTTTAACAGGCAAGGACCAAATGACTAGTCTTCATTGTGTACACAAGATTGTTAACAGGCAAGGACCAAATGACTAGTCTACATTGTGTACACAAGATTGTTAACAGGCAAGGACCAAATGACTAGTCTACATTGTGTACACAAGATTGTTAACAGCCGCGGACCAAATGACTAGTCTACATTGTGCACACAAGATTATTAACAGGCAAGGACCAAATGACTAGTCTACATTGTGTACACAAGATTGTTAACAGGCAAGGATCAAATGACTAGTCTACATTGTGTACACAAGATTGTTAACTGGCAAGGACCAAATGACGTCTACATTGTGTACACATGATTGTTAAAAGGCAAGGACCAAATGACTAGTCTATATTGTGTACACAAGATTTTTAACAGGCAAGGACCAAATGACTAGTCTACATTGTGTACACAAGATTGTTAACAGGCAAGGACCAAATGACTAGTCTACATTATGTACACAAGATTGTTAACAGGCAAGGACCAAATGATTAGTCTACATTTTGTACACAAGATTGTTAACAGGCAAGGATCAAATGACTAGTCTACAATGTGTACACAAGATTGTTAACAGGCAAGGACCAAATGATGTCTACATTGTGTACACAAGATTGTTAAAAGGCTAGGACCAAATGACTAGTCTATATTGTGTACACAAGATTTTTAACAGGCAAGGACCAAATGACTAGTCTACATTGTGTACACAAGATTGTTAACAGGCAAGGACCAATTGACTAGTCTACATTGTGTACACAAGATTGTTAACAGGCAAGGACCAAATGATTAGTCTACATTTTGTACACAAGATTGTAAACAGGCATGGATCAAATGACTAGTCTACATTGTGTACACAAGATTGTTAACAGGCAAGGACCAAATGACATCTGCATTGTGTACACATGATTGTTTACAGGCAAGGACCAAATGACTAGTCTACATTGTGTACACAAGATTGTTAACAGGCAAGGACCAAATGACTAGTCTATATTGTGTACACAAAATTGTTAACAGGCAAGGATCAAATGGCTAGTCTACATTGTGTACACAAGATTGTTAACAGGTTAACAGGCAAGGACCAAATGACTAGTCTACATTGTGTACACAAGATTGTTAATAGGCAAGGACCAAATGACTAGTCTACATTGTGTACACAAGATTGTTAACAGGCAAGGACCAAATGACTAGTCTACATTGTGTACACAAGATTGTTAACAGGCAAGGACCAAATGACTAGTCTACATTGTGTACACAAGATTATTAACAGGCAAGGACCAAATGACTAGTCTACATTGTGTACACAAGATTATTAACAGGCAAGGACCAAATGACTAGTCTACATTGTGTACACAAGATTGTTAACAGGCAAGGACCAAATGACTAGACTACATTGTGTACACAAGATTATTAACAGGCAAGGACCAAATGACTAGTCTACATTGTGTACACAAGATTGTTAACAGGCAAGGATCAAATGACTAGTCTACATTGTGTACACAAGATTGTTAACAGGTTAACAGGCAAGGACCAAATGATTAGTCCACATTTTGTACACAAGATTGTTAACAGGCAAGGATCAAATAACTAGTCTATATTGTGTATACAAGATTTTTAACAGGCAAGGACCAAATGACTAGTCTACATTGTGTACACAAGATTGTTAACAGGCAAGAACCAAATGACTAGTCTTCATTGTGTATACAAGATTGTTAACAGGCAAGGACTAAATGACTAGTCTACATTGTGTACACAAAATTTTTAACAGGCAAGGACCAAATGACTAGTCTTCATTGTGTACACAAGATTGTTAACAGGCAAGGACCAAATGACTAGTCTACATTGTGTACACAAGATTGTTAACAGGCAAGGACCAAATGACTAGTCTACATTGTGTACACAAGATTGTTAACAGCCGCGGACCAAATGACTAGTCTACATTGTGCACACAAGATTATTAACAGGCAAGGACCAAATGACTAGTCTACATTGTGTACACAAGATTGTTAACAGGCAAGGATCAAATGACTAGTCTACATTGTGTACACAAGATTGTTAACTGGCAAGGACCAAATGACGTCTACATTGTGTACACATGATTGTTAAAAGGCAAGGACCAAATGACTAGTCTATATTGTGTACACAAGATTTTTAACAGGCAAGGACCAAATGACTAGTCTACATTGTGTACACAAGATTGTTAACAGGCAAGGACCAAATGACTAGTCTACATTATGTACACAAGATTGTTAACAGGCAAGGACCAAATGATTAGTCTACATTTTGTACACAAGATTGTTAACAGGCAAGGATCAAATGACTAGTCTACAATGTGTACACAAGATTGTTAACAGGCAAGGACCAAATGATGTCTACATTGTGTACACAAGATTGTTAAAAGGCTAGGACCAAATGACTAGTCTATATTGTGTACACAAGATTTTTAACAGGCAAGGACCAAATGACTAGTCTACATTGTGTACACAAGATTGTTAACAGGCAAGGACCAATTGACTAGTCTACATTGTGTACACAAGATTGTTAACAGGCAAGGACCAAATGATTAGTCTACATTTTGTACACAAGATTGTAAACAGGCATGGATCAAATGACTAGTCTACATTGTGTACACAAGATTGTTAACAGGCAAGGACCAAATGACATCTGCATTGTGTACACATGATTGTTTACAGGCAAGGACCAAATGACTAGTCTACATTGTGTACACAAGATTGTTAACAGGCAAGGACCAAATGACTAGTCTATATTGTGTACACAAAATTGTTAACAGGCAAGGATCAAATGGCTAGTCTACATTGTGTACACAAGATTGTTAACAGGTTAACAGGCAAGGACCAAATGACTAGTCTACATTGTGTACACAAGATTGTTAATAGGCAAGGACCAAATGACTAGTCTACATTGTGTACACAAGATTGTTAACAGGCAAGGACCAAATGACTAGTCTACATTGTGTACACAAGATTGTTAACAGGCAAGGACCAAATGACTAGTCTACATTGTGTACACAAGATTATTAACAGGCAAGGACCAAATGACTAGTCTACATTGTGTACACAAGATTATTAACAGGCAAGGACCAAATGACTAGTCTACATTGTGTACACAAGATTGTTAACAGGCAAGGACCAAATGACTAGTCTACATTGTGTACACAAGATTGTTAAAAGTCAAGGACCAAATGACTAGTCTATATTGTGTACACAAGATTGTTAACAGGCAAGGATCAAATGACTAGTCTACATTGTGTACACAAGATTGTTAACAGGTTAACAGGCAAGGACCAAATGACTAGTCTACATTGTGTACACAAGATTGTCAACAGGCAAGGACCAAATGACTTAGTCTACATTGTGTACACAAGATTGTTAACAGGCAAGGACCAAATGACTAGTCTATATTGTGTACACAAGATTGTTAACAGGCAAGGACCAAATGACTAGTCTACATTGTGTACACAAGATTATTAACAGGCAAGGACCAAATGACTAGTCTACATTGTGTACACAAGATTGTTAACATGCAAGGATCAAATGACTAGTCTACATTGTGTACACAAGATTTTGTTAACAGGTTAACAGGCAAGGACCAAATGACTAGTCTACATTGTGTACACAAGATTGTTAACAGGCAAGGACCAAATGACTAGTCTACATTGTGTACACAAGATTATTAACAGGCAAGGACCAAATGACTAGTCTACATTGTGTACACAAGATTGTTAACAGGCAAGGACCAAATGACTAGTCTACATTGTGTACACAAGATTTTTAAAAGGCAAGGACCAGATGACTAGTCTACATTGTGTACACAAGATTGTTAACAGGCAAGGACCAAATGACTAGTCTACATTGTGTACACAAGATTGTTAACAGGCAAGGACCAAATGATTAATCTACATTTTGTACACAAGATTGTTAACAGGCAAGGACCAAATGACTAGTCTATATTGTGTACACAAGATTGTTAACAGGCAAGGACCAAATGACTAGTCTACATTGTGTACACAAGACTGTTAACAGGCAGGAACCAAATGACTAGTCTTCATTGTGTATACAAGATTGTTAACAGGAAAGGACTAAATGACTAGTCTACATTGTGTACACAAAATTGTTAACAGGCAAGGACCAAATGACTAGTCTTCATTGTGTACACAAGATTGTTAACAGGCAAGGACCAAATGACTAGTCTACATTGTGTACACAAGATTGTTAACAGCCACGGACCAAATGACTAGTCTACATTGTGTACACAAGATTGTTAACAGGCAAGGACCAAATGACTAGTCTACATTGTGTACACAAGATTGTTAACAGGCAAGGGACAAATGACTAGTCTTCATTGTGTACACAAGATTGTTAACAGGCAAGGACCAATTGACTAGTCTTCATTGTGTACACAAGATTGTTAACAGGCATGGACCAAATGACTAGTCTTCATTGTGTACACAAGATTGTTAACAGGCATGGACCAAATGACTAGTCTACATTGTGTTCACAAGATTGTTAACAGGCAAGGACCAAATGACTAGTCTATATTGTGTACACAAAATTGTTAACAGGCAAGGATCAAATGGCTAGTCTACATTGTGTACACAAGATTGTTAACAGGTTAACAGGCAAGGACCAAATGACATCTGCATTGTGTACACATGATTGTTAACAGGCAAGGACCAAATGACTAGTCTACATTGTGTACACAAGATTGTTAACAGGCAAGGACCAAATGACTAGTCTATATTGTGTACACAAAATTGTTAACAGGCAAGGATCAAATGGCTAGTCTACATTGTGTACACAAGATTGTTAACAGGTTATCAGGCAAGGACCAAATGACTAGTCTACATTGTTTACACAAGATTGTTAATAGGCAAGGATCAAATGACTAGTCTACATTGTGTACACAAGATTGTTAACAGGCAAGGACCAAATGACTAGTCTACATTTTGTACACAAGATTGTTAACAGGCAAGGATCAAATGACTAGTCTACAATGTGTACACAAGATTGTTAACAGGCAAGGACCAAATGATGTCTACATTGTGTACACAAGATTGTTAAAAGGCAAGGACCAAATGACTAGTCTATATTGTGTACACAAGATTTTTAACAGGCAAGGACCAAATGACTAGTCTACATTGTGTACACAAGATTGTTAACAGGCAAGGACCAATTGACTAGTCTACATTGTGTACACAAGATTGTTAACAGGCAAGGACCAAATGATTAGTCTACATTGTGTACACAAGATTGTAAACAGGCATGGATCAAATGACTAGTCTACATTGTGTACACAAGATTGTTAACAGGCAAGGACCAAATGACATCTGCATTGTGTACACATGATTGTTAACAGGCAAGGACCAAATGACTAGTCTACATTGTGTACACAAGATTGTTAACAGGCAAGGACCAAATGACTAGTCTATATTGTGTACACAAAATTGTTAACAGGCAAGGATCAAATGGCTAGTCTACATTGTGTACACAAGATTGTTAACAGGTTAACAGGCAAGGACCAAATGACTAGTCTACATTGTGTACACAAGATTGTTAATAGGCAAGGACCAAATGACTAGTCTACATTGTGTACACAAGATTGTTAACAGGCAAGGACCAAATGACTAGTCTACATTGTGTACACAAGATTGTTAACAGGCAAGGACCAAATGACTAGTCTACATTGTGTACACAAGATTATTAACAGGCAAGGACCAAATGACTAGTCTACATTGTGTACACAAGATTATTAACAGGCAAGGACCAAATGACTAGTCTACATTGTGTACACAAGATTGTTAACAGGCAAGGACCAAATGACTAGTCTACATTGTGTACACAAGATTGTTAAAAGGCAAGGACCAAATGACTAGTCTATATTGTGTACACAAGATTGTTAACAGGCAAGGATCAAATGACTAGTCTACATTGTGTACACAAGATTGTTAACAGGTTAACAGGCAAGGACCAAATGACTAGTCTACATTGTGTACACAAGATTGTCAACAGGCAAGGACCAAATGACTTAGTCTACATTGTGTACACAAGATTGTTAACAGGCAAGGACCAAATGACTAGTCTATATTGTGTACACAAGATTGTTAACAGGCAAGGACCAAATGACTAGTCTACATTGTGTACACAAGATTATTAACAGGCAAGGACCAAATGACTAGTCTACATTGTGTACACAAGATTGTTAACATGCAAGGATCAAATGACTAGTCTACATTGTGTACACAAGATTTTGTTAACAGGTTAACAGGCAAGGACCAAATGACTAGTCTACATTGTGTACACAAGATTGTTAACAGGCAAGGACCAAATGACTAGTCTACATTGTGTACACAAGATTATTAACAGGCAAGGACCAAATGACTAGTCTACATTGTGTACACAAGATTGTTAACAGGCAAGGAACAAATGACTAGTCTACATTGTGTACACAAGATTTTTAAAAGGCAAGGACCAGATGACTAGTCTACATTGTGTACACAAGATTGTTAACAGGCAAGGACCAAATGACTAGTCTACATTGTGTACACAAGATTGTTAACAGGCAAGGACCAAATGATTAATCTACATTTTGTACACAAGATTGTTAACAGGCAAGGACCAAATGACTAGTCTATATTGTGTACACAAGATTGTTAACAGGCAAGGACCAAATGACTAGTCTACATTGTGTACACAAGACTGTTAACAGGCAGGAACCAAATGACTAGTCTTCATTGTGTATACAAGATTGTTAACAGGAAAGGACTAAATGACTAGTCTACATTGTGTACACAAAATTGTTAACAGGCAAGGACCAAATGACTAGTCTTCATTGTGTACACAAGATTGTTAACAGGCAAGGACCAAATGACTAGTCTACATTGTATACACAAGATTGTTAACAGCCACGGACCAAATGACTAGTCTACATTGTGTACACAAGATTGTTAACAGGCAAGGACCAAATGACTAGTCTACATTGTGTACACAAGATTGTTAACAGGCAAGGGACAAATGACTAGTCTTCATTGTGTACACAAGATTGTTAACAGGCAAGGACCAATTGACTAGTCTTCATTGTGTACACAAGATTGTTAACAGGCATGGACCAAATGACTAGTCTTCATTGTGTACACAAGATTGTTAACAGGCATGGACCAAATGACTAGTCTACATTGTGTTCACAAGATTGTTAACAGGCAAGGACCAAATGACTAGTCTATATTGTGTACACAAAATTGTTAACAGGCAAGGATCAAATGGCTAGTCTACATTGTGTACACAAGATTGTTAACAGGTTAACAGGCAAGGACCAAATGACATCTGCATTGTGTACACATGATTGTTAACAGGCAAGGACCAAATGACTAGTCTACATTGTGTACACAAGATTGTTAACAGGCAAGGACCAAATGACTAGTCTATATTGTGTACACAAAATTGTTAACAGGCAATGATCAAATGGCTAGTCTACATTGTGTACACAAGATTGTTAACAGGTTATCAGGCAAGGACCAAATGACTAGTCTACATTGTGTACACAAGATTGTTAATAGGCAAGGACCAAATGACTAGTCTACATTGTGTACACAAGATTGTTAACAGGCAAGGACCAAATGACTAGTCTACATTGTGTACACAAGATTGTTAACAGGCAAGGACCAAATGACTAGTAGCAGCAGAGAGGGTGAATCCTACAACAATATATTTGCGACAAAATCGATTAAAGCCTCAGAATGCCAATGGAGAGAGGGTGAACCCTACAACAATATATTTGCGACAAAATCGATTAAAGCCTCAGAATGCCAATGGAGCCTTCCTACGAAATCTCATATTTTAACCAAAAAAAAATTAAAGGTCCCATCTTAGCGATTTTGTCGTAAATACATTGTCATAACCACACTCAAATTGCTGCCATCTACGTCTACAAATTTTTGCGACAGAATCGATTAAAGCCTCAGAATGCCAATGGAACCTTCCTACGAAATCTCATATTTCAACCAAAAAAAAAATAAAGACCCCATCTTAGCGATTTTGTCGCAAATACATTGTCATAACCACACTCAAATTGCTGCCATCTACGGTCGCAAATATGTTGTCATTTCACCCTCTCTGCTGCTGATTAATACAAATTATTTAACCGATATTTGTTAGCTTTTCACAAACAGACTAATCGATAATACTTCACCACGTAGATCAATTAAATTATTTGACTGATCGGTGAGTGTAAAATTAATTCTAGTTAGTGAATCATTTTGACATTGCATATAGACTGGATTAGTCGGATTCTCAACAATTAAAAATCCGGGGGGTGCTGTTGGTGAAAATGAATAAAGAATGTAACCTTGTCGGGCTTGATTTGATTGTTCCATATTAATTTGATAACTTCCTTCGATTACATCACACGTTAAATTAAGTGCAATCACTGATGAAATATTCACATTGTTCGGTGCGATATGTCTACCGTCGCCGTTTTGAGAATTATTGTGAGTTAATATAGTTGGTTTGGGTTG
Source organism: Potamilus streckersoni (assembly GCA_016746295.1). Classification (NCBI taxonomy): domain Eukaryota; kingdom Metazoa; phylum Mollusca; class Bivalvia; order Unionida; family Unionidae; genus Potamilus; species Potamilus streckersoni. Next base: position 672,897 of record JAEAOA010000161.1, read on the forward strand.
TTTTTTTTCCCATTCGTCATGAATTATTCTGAATCCCTCGTCGATGGCCGCTCTGAGATTTTTCTTCAATTCTGGTATGTTATATCCTGGTAGTTTAAACGTTGGAATATCTTCAACGGGAATTTTATATTTCTCTGCAAAAAATTTACTTAATTCAGGATCATCTGCTATTTCTTGAATGTTTCGAGAATGATATTTTTCTGCGTCATCGATAATTTTATTACATGTAGCTACCACGCTGATGAATTCGTCTTTAGTGAGAGAACCGGATCTTAGAGATACTAGCAGTAATGAAAGATCATTATTTATCGCTGTGAATTTATCAGTAATACGACGTTCATCTAACTCCTCATTAAAGTTTTCATTCAACTCTTTTCTCAATTTCTCCTTCACCTTTTCATCCCTCTCTTCCTTTAATTTCCTCACCCCCTCCTTTATGATCTTAGAAAAAATATTAACCGCGACTCCCGCGATCGCCTTGCTAAGGAGATCAGAAGATGTATTCCTGCGATTTCTATTACTTTCTACTGGATTTTCAGGTCCTATTTCATCAGTGACGTAATCAGATTTTACAGGCTCGGGCGTGGAATTACCAGCACTTCTAGGTGGATCTTCGGGCCATCCTAATACTGTTCTTATTGAACTGTTATAAATATCTACAACGTACCCAGGAGAGCCTATTTCAATTGTAGATGATAGTGTTGGTTCATGAACTGTTATCGCAATTTTTGATTCTTTTTTAGTAATGGATTTTATTCTACGTTGTAATTCATTATTAATTTGCTCAATTTGATAGGATCCAGTTGGTATTGAAACAACGATCCAATCTGGAGTGTCATCTTTTTTATTCCTATATGCAAACACCAGAGAATTATTAGGTCTCTGACCGCCAAATGGAACCGATCTGATATTAGGCCAACTATGATACACTCGTAATTTTGCCAACGCGATTTCCTTTACTGAAACAGGCGAGGGAAAATTCACACTGAATTTAGGGTTTGTTGACGATATTGATATCATGCTTGTTTTCCGCGGAGTGGTATTTTCTGCTATCCGCTGAAGTAGTTGAATCTCTTGCGACATTATTATTATTTACAATGTCTAATTTTGCAATAGATGAAAAAACGCTAGCGTTTTTAATCGTAGTATCATAAATACGTATCATCGCGGAGAATTCGTCTTCGGTAATTATCGTATCATCAATCGATGATGACATCAACGAGGATAATTGTGAGTAACCGTTAGATACTGCTTGATGTTTTACTATATAGTCGTTAAGTTTTTCTTGAGAACACGAGGATATTTTTTTAGTAATAGCATTTGCAAGTCCAGCAAATGTTGTCACCGCGGAAATAGCAATTGGGACAGCAATCGGAGCTACCATTGTTACTGAAGATAGTATAATACCAGCACCGGCCATTATACCAGATACCGAGTATACTGTAACATCAATTGCGGTAATTCTCCTGCGATACTTTTTAATTTTTATTTCATATTCATCAATGAGTGTTTTGAGTTTTGTTAAGAAGTCTTTGACGGTATCATAGCGATATTGCGATGATGGAATCATATTATTTTAAAACCTCAAGTGGTTTCTAATTGTTAAAAATTCTAATTTAGATCAGCTACAAACTCCATGTACCATACAAATGATGTCTTATTTAAATTAGGATCAGTGCTTGTTATTGTAAACCGTTTGTATTCACCCACGTCAATAGTCGTTGAAATCACGTTGTTGTATCCATATGAAGTCGATGATGATATATTAAACTGATTCAGTGACACTATTGTTAATCGATAAATACCCTTGTTTGACACAGTGAGAGTTATTGTATTCTTTTTAGGTTCCCAATCTAATGATCCAGAGAGAACTGTGTATATCATATTTATGATATTTCTCTCATGAGGAATCTTTATTCTTTCAAGTAGCGGAAGATTGTCTGTTTTAAATTTTGTAATATCCTCGATAGATTTTTTAATACTATTAATGCTATCTCTAATAATACTAAATCCAGCATCATTAATATTTTTAATACTAGCTTTAATTTCATCAAAATTGGATTTAATTTCAGCGAGAGATGGAGAGGTTACCGCTGGTGTTCCAAAGAATTTATTGATAATATTTCTACGAAGGGAAGTATATGTTGTTATATGTTTTTCAAGTTCTTCATTTAAATTTTTTAATGCATCTGTGATTGTAGAAACAAATACACCTGGTTTGAGTTTTCCATCATTTGAATATAACACTATTGTATCTTCAACGACGTCACGTCTTCGTATTAAGACATCATCCAATGAAACATTACTAGATTTCAATTTGCCCTGGCGATCTTGAAATACAACTATTTCCCCAGGATCTACACTTGACAAATTTAATGTCTCGGCGATTTCATCTTCGATTATTTTTTTTACACTTTCGACAGCGAATTTGCTATCGGTTTCTGTTTTTTTTGATTCTGATAAAGGTCGTCCCCAAATATCAATCATTATACGAAAACGCTACGTTTTTCTAAATCATAACGCTATCGTTTTTGCCATTGCCTGCTAGTATATTCATTAACAACAACTTGTGGTGGTTTTCTTGGAAATTTAGATATCTCTGCAAGGACATTTAATACTTCACGACCGCATATCGGTGGATCATTTAACTGTTGTGTTGGTAGCGTGGAATAAAAAATTGGAGATGACTTTGTTATTGTGGATACATATCGCATGAATTCTTTTGGTGGAGCTAATCCATATGAATCAAAATAGACAATTCCACGTGGATCAATTGCATATGCGACCCAATGAGTTCCTTTTCCGCTGCTGTTATCGAGATTGATAATACCCGTTTCATTTTTCATTGGTTTTGACGGTAATTGATCTCTCATGAAAACTCCTCTAAAGTTTTTTATTGATAATGATTTTACAGCATCAATTAAATCAAAATTGGACATTGGTGAAAATCCTAGGGATTTTTCCACTAATAAGCCGTTCCTGGTATTCTTAGGCCCGTGCCCTTGTACCAATTGTGTGGAGTTCCTGGTAGTCTTAGACCCTTTCCTTTTTTTTTATAGCCTTTCCCAGTAGCTTTTTTCAGGGCCATTCCTGCAGCAGTACCAACGGCTCCTAACGCTGCCGCCTTCGCAACCGCTGGGGCAGCCGCTGCAATCAATGCTGGAATAGCAGCTAACAGCGGGAATATTCCACCCGATTTTATCATACTGGCGATAGCTGCTTTCGAAAAATCAATTTGAACTCCTCGTTTGTTCTTTAGCGCATCATTGAAATGTTTTATTTGACGATCTGTCAGTGATAATTTATGTGCACCACCGGACATTTGAGTGGGTTTCAACGTTATTGTAGTTCCACATTCTTTAGCCGACTTTGATTTCAATTTCTTGACCTGACCATCAGTCAACTGGACATTAACAATACTATATGTCATTCTATTCTAAAATGTAATTTACACTTTCAATTGATCTTATTGTGAAAATCCTAACTACATGTTTTCCACTGGTGCATCAATAAGTCTCATTCGTCCGCCAACTCCTTCTAACAACATTGATTTATCACTGAGAATGACAGCAACTGCTCTATAATCGGCTATACCAGCAGGGGGTTGTACCCGAGCTTGGAAGTATATATCAACAACAGATTGTCTCATCATGTCAAGATGTTCCAATGAAAAGTAATAAATCGGATAGTGTTTTTCAAAATCAATTTGCGATATTTGCAAACCAGTATCAACATTTTGATCACGACCCATATACGACAATATTCTATGATATACACGAGCTATGTTGTTGTTTTCATAATTAAGATGTACAATCTCTGCTGGCTCTTGTTGTCCGTTTATTCTCAACGAAACTTCACTTACTCCTAATTGATCAAATATCATATGACTAGATAATTGACGACCTACTCGATTTGCATCCTGTAACGCTATAAAGATATGACGTGGAGCTGAAACACCTTGTTTTGATGCTAAGTGCCATGTAAATGTGCCATTTACATTATCCTGCTTCGTATCAGTCGTTGTTGTTAGCCAACTTAGCAATGATTTTCCACCTGTGTCCATAAACGATAGTAATTCTTGCTCTATTGTAACTGCTGGTGTCAAGACGGGCATCCATAAAGTCAATTTCTTTAAAATGACTTTACCATCAACAACACCATTAGCACGCCAGATTGCATCATTGTCATTCTCCTTTCGCACTAACACGACTGTATGCTTTGCTCCATAGATGACTTTTCTGACATTTCTACAGAATCCGAATATATGATGTAACGGAATTGCACATGAAAATCGTCGATGCTCTCCTTTTAATGCTCCTTTTCGTGTTGCAAATCCTAGATTGAAATTATCATTGACCCTTTTTAAAATGTCGAATTCAGCGCCTGGTCTATCTTCACGGTCTGGATTAGCATCGAGTTGTTGATCAGCTTCTGCAGTAGCTTGCTCAGTTCGTACTTTAATAAATTGATAATGGTTCGGATGATCAGAAGTATCCTTAGCAAACATCATAGACGGACCAGCCGACCTTGTATAATCATCAGAATATCTCGCAAGTCCGATTATTGTTGTTGCAATATCAACATCTTGTTCTATTGATTCAATTTCTTTTCCATCAATGATATATCTTGCACTGTTAAATAGCGCCATAATGCCATTATTTACAAAACCAACTCGGATATTTGGGTTATCCCCATATGGCGTATCAGCTGCAACATTTGTTACAAGCTTTCCTTCTACTTCAATAAATGCCTCACACGGCAAAAAGTATCTACTTGTATCTTGAACTTGAAGTTCAACTCTCCCTCGTTGATTAGGCTCTCTTGCAGGATAGGCATAATACTGATAGTTAATTTTAGAATCATCTTTATTCACCGGTGCCGCCATATCAAACGCTGGATCAGCAATTTTTTTAAATGCCATTTATACTAAAACGTATCGTTTTTCTAAATCATTTTCTTTTTCGATTTCCTCCAAGACCACTTCCCGCTATCATACTTGCAATATTACTACTATCTGGTGAAGTCATTGCTAATGATGCTAGTTTTTGTTCCACTGCGTTATTTATCACTTTACTGACATTTGCAGGCATCATTGTTGTTGAAGGTAGCGGTGGTGGTGGTTTTCGTCCGAATCTAGATTTCACCAATGACGTTATTCTATTCTTTGCGGTAGAAAAGGCCGTTCCTGCAAGATCTCCAACAGCGTTAATTCCCTTATTACGAATAACATCAATGGCTTTCATCGCTAATTGTTTAGCAATTGGTGCTACTTTTGGGGCTATTCTTGTGAATAAACCAGCCATGATATTTCCAAGGCCGTCACCGTAGTATGCCTTATAAACGGGCAATCTTGAGTTCACTACATACACGTTTGTTGGTTTATTGTGATTATAGTGTACTATCATCTTATTTGAAATGACTTTGTAATTTCTAAATACAATTTCAATCACTAAATTCCCCCGGAATTCCGTCCATTAACTCATCCAAGAGTTCTCGATACGTATGAATATCAATTATCCCACCTTGGAATAATCGTCTGCAAATATCAAATGCTTCATTAGTTATTTCGACTGAGTTATTTCCAGCTCGCTTACCTCCCATAAGAACCTCAAGTCGTGATATATCATTAATGATATTACTAGGACACATATGAGAATCATGATGAGAACTTCCATAACCCTCTCCTGAAGTACTTTCTGATTCGGAAACGTTTTGAATTTCTGGAGCTGGTTCGGAAACATTTTGAATTTCTGGAGATTGTCGACCTCGACCTCGACCTCGACCTCGACCTCGACCTCGACCTCGACCTCGACCTCGACCTCGACTTCGACTTTGTTGTTCTTCTTTTCGTTGTTGTTGTTGTTCTAAAACATCCGCATCAACTCCTATTTTAAAAGCTCTGTATTCCAATGTATTCTTTTTTAAATTTCCGGTGATTTCTTTATTAATTTTATATATCCAATCCACCCATTGATCTTTGTTTATTGTGTTTTTTTTATACTCGTCTTTTAAAAATTTCTCCCTGTTATAATAACTTTTTACAGCAAAGTTTCCAAATAACGCATAGTCTTCCTTTTTCAGCAATTGAATTTGTCTGATTACTTCTATAGCTTCATCAGTGAATTTCTCGTTAAAAGGAACACTTTTTTTAGTGGAAACACTAGCATCTTCAACGGGGTTATCATCAGTATCAATATTACCCATTTGTTGTATTTCTCGCTGAGTTTGTAACTCACCTGAAAGCTGTTTTATTCCCTCGTGAGTTTTTTCAGTTTCTGTAGCAATCTTTCCTAATACATCAATAATAGGTACTGCTCCCTCTTTAGGGATGTCGCCGTATATAGCACGTTCTGTTGCAAGTTTCATATCTTTAGTGGCTTTAGTTACAGGGGCAAAAAGTTGTTCGCTTCCAATAGAAAAGTCAGTCTGCGCTTGCTGTCTAAGTTGTAGTTTATCTCGCACGTTATCTCGAATTGGTATAAACTTTTTCAGTAATGCTAACCTCTCACGGGCTAGTCTGGTAGTTAATGCTTCTGATGTCATTATTGGAAATGCTAACGATTTTTCAATTGTCGGTTTCAATGCTTGCATCAATCAAACGTCTTATAGATTTCACTTTCAAAGCAATCTCTGACCGAACTTGGTACTGTTCCCCGAGTTTCTTTCTAATGGCTTCAACTATACTAAATAGCCGAATGAATAAATTAATATCATTGTTATACAAAGAAGCATTAACCGCTTTTTGGATTCTTTTTATCAGTGAATACATTTTAGGTAGAACATATCTTCCACGTTTCAATTGTATATCAATTTGTTCAAATTCATTCAAAAGTCTGTCTTCATTCAAAAATTCAGAAAGTACGATTCCTTGATTTCTTAAATTTGATATTTCTGTGATGATAGATGTAATATCTTGAAATTCCATTTATTATTATTACTAATGTATTTGTATCTTTAAAATATTTTTATATACAAAAAAACAAAACATATACAATGCCCGTCTCTTCCTCATTCGAGTTTCGAGGCAAGAAAGGGCACATACATTAAAGACTTATACAATACCCTAACCCCCCAATCGAGTTCAAGGGCGGGTTATATGGGTATTAGACGTGAAATCCAAGTGATTTCTTTACAAACATTGAACAATACATTACATATATACAATGCGATTATATAGGATATATACAATGCGATTCAATGAATGAATATTTACAATGCGATTCAATGAATGAATATTTACAATGCGATTATATAGGATGGTTATATATACAATGAATGAGTATTTACAATGAATGAGTATTTACAATGCGATTATAGGTTATATATACAATGCGATTATATAGGATGGTTATATGATAGGATGGTTATATATACAATGAAATGATAGGATGGTATATATACAATGAAATGATAGGATGGTATGATAGGGACAGTACAGGACGATACAAACATGAAACGACGGGGCGGACCTACACCCACCTTGCCAATTAAAAGCAACCCAAGAAATTAACCCTGGTTGCAGTTGAAAAAATTCAACCACACCATGTCAATGGCGTGGGAGTTTTAATTGGCAAAGTGGGCTTCGTTTTAAAGCCCCAAACTTATTACGGCTCATATTATATATAAGGTGAACTAATACTGCAGTGTCAATGTGTAGGTGTGTATTTATTTTCCTAGCATTTCATAATGAATACTGTGTAGTAATTTCAATGGAAGCTAAGTATTTAAATAAAACATTAAAACAAGAAATACAACTGTTAAATAATAGCAATTTTTTTATTAATTTCTATAATATTACGATTAAATAATCGTAGTAATAATGGATTTACATGACAAGATAACTCCGTAATGGGGATCCCTGTCAATTCAGGACCTGCTATTTCTTGAATCGAGAATGATATTTTTCTGAATTTTATTACACATAGCCACACTAAAAAAACTAAACTATATGTAGCGCGTTTTACTACCCTGACCTCACTAATTTGTAATTTTAAAGTAATTTCATTTTCATACAAACGCTGTTAACGCCGTCTTTGTAATTGGGATTTTTAAAAAATCTATTAATAGACCCCTGGCCTTGGATCTCTGTCAAATAAATTGTCTACCCTGTATAGGTTTTTCCAACAAAACCCTAACTGCTGTTCTCAATACAGTCTTTAGAAACAAGAAACAATAACACAAAATCAAAATCCGTACATACCTGATTACGTATACCGAGTTAACCATTAAATACGTACATGAGATCACACACATCATTAATTCAATCCAATTTCACATGTATTCTCGGACGAATTTCATATCCGGGAATCAATATCGAAAGTAGGATAGTCACGTGACGATCAGTAGTAATGAGGGGAAATACGGAACAAAATAGTAATTATTAAGAGTTATCTTGTAAATAAGAAAACTTTATTCTATGTCCATTTTTCTTTGAGATAGCTGTTTGACAAATCCCTTCAGCAACTTTTCGTACTGAAGGCATACATATTTCAAAATATTTTCCCTGCAGCATTCATTGAATGAAAAACTCTTTCTTCATTCGTCGCTGTATCAAATGACTGTACTGGTCTCTTTCCAACTGACTTACAAGTCCCTGTCTTTCCTTTTTTTATATTCTCTCTTTGAGAAATACACTGTAAATTGGAAATCGCGTTATTTTGAATATTAGAATCAATGTGATCAATAACACAGCCATCTTTAATCGGTCCCATATAACACTCAAAGACTGCCCTATGACAGAGATATCCCTTTCCTCCAGCAGTAAATTGCAAGTATCCCTGATTATTAACAAAACCAATTGGTTTCTTTAGTCTACAGTGTCTAACAACACCATTACGAGATATTTCATAATTAACGAGTATTGGATGTGGTCTGAATTCTTGCTCCATTTATATATAATAATACTATTTGTCTAATTCATTATTTGCTTTAATTATAAATCTATTAATGTAGTCTTGAGGGGTTTTTATGATTTTGTCTTTGACAGAGTCATGGTTAGGGTCAATGATGGCGTTTTTTATTCGTTTATCATAATAACGTTTCAATTCTCTAAACCGCTTACCCCCACAATTGATACATAATTGTGATTTTCCTCTCACACCCACCCCACAATTTATGCATGGGGACGGGCCTGTCGAATTATTTCTGACACTCTGTAAGTGATATCCACAGAATTCACCTCTACACGATTTATTGCATGGGGTTACTGATCCGATCATAAGCCATTTGCAGTGATTCATTATATATAAACAAACTTTTCTATTTAAATACTTGTCTTATTTATATGAATGAAGAATTCAAGAGATTATCGGCAATCAAGCCTCGGAAAAATATTAAATTCAATCTTGATAGAACTCTCGAAGACGTACCAAAAGAGAGAATAACTAATAGAATTCTGATTAGAAAAATACGAGATTGTGTTCATGAGTTTAAACAGGATGATGCATCACACACCTGGTCAACATTTAGAATTGATGGTGTTGTTGATGCTAGAATGAATGATGAAACAGCAGCTATGATACTATCACAACTTGGCAATAAACGGTATTTTATCAGAGTGAAATTCATTATCAAATTAGAATCGGGCGAATATATTATAAGAGACAAATTTGTTCCAATTCTCAAAGATGGGACATCAGTCATTGTTAGCCGTTATTCCAGACCAGGGCTGTTAACTGGAATTGATAAACCATACTATGAAAAAGCGTATCCAGAAACAGCAGTCGTTTATGGGATGTATCCGTTAAATAACCCTGACATTGGAAAACTAGCACCAATGAAACAGTCAACGTCAGCGGAAAAACCACTCAACTGTGTGGCACAAAGAGTCTTAGAACATTTTACAAATGCACTCCGTGGGAATAAATTAACCGATCTAAGACATAAAAAAATAGATGAATGGGAGCTAACAGTGAAAGAGAACGGAGCAACTATTTCCGATATAGCTAGATTGGAAAAGTCGTTGAGATTTCCGATAACCGTTTTAACGATAACTGGCGAAGTATTATACGAATCAAAATACAATAAAAACGGAGCTCCAATCAAAATTATTGATCATAACAAGCACGCATGGACATCCGTGGTTACAATATTCCCGCGAGACAGAACAGTGAAGTATATCCCAGAAGAATTCATCAAGGATGGTATTCTCACTGAAGAAAGATTATTCGATGCTATTGCTAGTTTGTGTAAAAACGACCCTGTATCAGTATGGCTACTTCATAGTTTTGAAGATGAAGAATGTCAATTCAATCAATTTGTGAAACCTAACGGTGAATTATATCGTACTGAAAGTCTACATAATAGGATGAAAAATCTAGCAATAAGTCTCAGTGAAAACGCTAGCGTTTTTAATGAAAAATCTGAAGATTACGAACAGTTACTTACAAATTGTTTTACAATTCCATCAGTTGCAGCTCATTTTGCAAGAAAGAAAAATAATTGGAAACCAACACGAAAAGAGTTTTTACAGGATGTTCAATCCAGCTGTTTGGAATATTATCATGGCGGTCTATGGAACGTTAAGTACAATCGTGAGAATATGATATCAGTTGATATCGTTGCCTGTTATCCAGGAAGTTTTCTAGGATATGGATTCGCTGGTGAGTATTTTAAACGGTTTGGACACCCCACACATGAAATGACTCGCGTTGCTATTAATGGACCACTGCCTGATTTTGATTTGACCGGTTTTGCTTGCGTAGTATCATTTGAATTCGCTGAAGGACTTCATCCGTGTTGTTATGTTTGGATTGGTAGACACATGGCTGAAAGGATGTGGTTACCAATAGTGTTATTGCGATATATGATTGATTGTAAAGTGTTAGTTTCGTTGATTGTCAGCGAAGCGATTATCTCATATCGAAAACAAACCAATGTCTGGTTACCAGAACCAGAATGTCTTGATAGTATAATCGATAAGTCTAGAAAACATATTGATGCTGACGAGGAGTATATCATTGAATGGTCAAAAAAGATATTTAATCAACGAAATAATGAAGCAAAGGATCTCGGCCGAAGAATAATCGGTAAATTTACACAGGGTGGAAAAAAATTTAACTTTAAAAAACACTCCTCACGATTGATTATAGATGATGCCGAATACGACTTCGTTATTAAAGATGCAGTAGAGAAAAATAGATACGCAAATTGTAAAACAGCCTTTTTGTCCAATAAAACAAAGTTAGGTAGAATTGTTACTTACAGTGATGGAGAAAGCTCTGCATATCTACATTTGAGAGCTTCTATGCTGGGTTATGCATCTATCAATTTATTTGCAATGATAAATAGATTTCCTAGTATAGCAGTCAGAGTTGCAATTGATTCAATGTATGTCGATAAAAAATATATCAAAGAGATAACTAAATTTACTAATAGCGAAGAGACTTGGGGAACATGGCGAATTAAACAAGAAATACAACGCGATTATTCTGAATCAGCAGACGTTGAGATTAAAAGTAGTTACCTGAAGAACGATAATTCTATCAGTGAAAAATCTATGTCTAAAGCACCACCGATATCAGATCCAATTTGTAGATATAAAACAGTTTATTTAAACGGTTGTGGTGGATCTGGAAAGACAACACGTGCGATAGAATTATATCGAGAGAGAACGTCCATGATTGTACTCACACCAACCCATAGACTAGCGAGAGAGATCAAACAACGAAATGTTGAAGCTTGCACGTATCATAGTTTTTTTCGATACAAGGGCGATGCTTGGACTCCTGAGCGAATGGGTGAGAAATTTATTCCAGCGGTTATTATTTGGGATGAAGCATGTACTGTTTCAGAAGATGTATTAAAAATGTTTCTTGATTGGTTATTGCAAAAAAATACAAAAATTATATTGTGCGGCGATCATGGTCAACCACCACCATTTGTTGGTAGAAGTCCACATAATTGGTTAAAAGGATTTGTTGATTATTACGAAGAAATTGATACTGACTATAGAGCACTCGATGAGCAGTTACGTGAGTTTAAAAAACTAATTAGATTACAACACGATAGAATTCAATGTGAAGTAGCGCGTGAAATAATTTCTGAAACGCCTTTGAATGATTTTTGGGAAACATGGAAACCAAATGATTTTGTAGTAGCAAGTAGAAAGATAGTCAGAGACGCACTTCAGAAAAAGTTGTTTGAGCTACACAAGAAAAAATTCCCAACGTTTCCAGTGCCGTTGTGTTATAGACCATTGGATACACGAAAGCAGAATATTGAAGTTGAAATTCCAGGCCAGACGGAGAAACAGATTCTAGTGTTAAATGATATTGTGCTAGTTGATATCAATACTGTAGAAGATGCATTATGCGCTGATAAATCACCATGGACGCTTGGTTATGTAACAACAATACACTCGTCACAAGGATTGACCATCACGGATACAATTGTTTGGATAGTTGATAATCGCATTGAATGGTCAAATTTAGTCTATCTCGCAGTGTCCAGAGTACGACGAATAAATCAACTACGAAGGATTGTTTTCGATGATGATTTTAATGCAAACGATGATAACACTGATATTAGCATCATTAATAAAAAACTCTCTGGCTACAAACAGCAGGACAAAAAAAAACAACGAGAATTTGATATTGATGCTGAAGTAATAATCGCATTAAAAGAACAACAGAATAATCACTGCGCCAGTTGCAATTGTATAATGCACTGGCAGTATTCGGATAAAGACCCTCGACAATTCACCGTAGACAGAAAAAATAACAGTCTTGGTCATGTCAGAAACAATGTGATGTTGACCTGTCTTGAGTGTAATAGACGTAACGGAGCTAGTTAAGACCATGTGGCGGTAATTGAGTATCGTCCGGAATGACTTGTAGTTGTTCGCGTGTAAAACCACGCTGAGGTGCAGTTGAATCCAATCTGTAGATTGGAGGTCTACCAGTTGATCGCGTTATAGTTGAAATTTTATGCGTAGTAACACTCCATATAGGATCAGTAGCTCTTCTTTTACCGCCTTCAAGCTCTCCTGGTTCGTATAAATATCTCACAGTAACATCACCGAGAAGTGGCTGAGTGCTAACCCGCTGCGGTTGTTCGGGAATATATTCTTTTTTTATTGCAATATTTGGTTTCATATTAATAGTTCGAGTAATCTCATTATTTAACGCTGCAACTACACTCGGTAACCTTTGGACCCATTCACGAGATCGTTTTTCTTGGATGAATTCTTTTGCATATTGATATCCAAATAACCGTTCTGCAAGAGTTCGATTAAATCGTTCTACAATTGCCTGATCACGATGTAACGCAGTATGTCCCCGTCGTATTGTAACACTATGAGTTTTCATTGTTGATAGAACAGCACCTTGAAACTCTTTGCCAGGATCAACTTGTAATAGATTTGGCCATCTTAGAGGACCTCGTCGATAAATCCTTTCAAATGCAGAAGCGACTTCAGAAGCTGACTTTGTTTTCAATGGTTCTGCTTGTTTAAATCGACTCGCAATATCAACTACAGTTAGCGCGTATTTGTAACCATGGTCATGTGGTAAAAACAATAAATCAGCCTGATGAACTTCATTGGGTACGGTAACATCAAAATGAGAATAATTAATTTGTTTAGGCGGTGGTAGATAAATTTGCCATATAGCTTGTTTGGATAACCAATCTTTTGCAGTGGATTTTTTCACTTTTGCAGCGTTAGCGAGTTTACTGATTGCTGCTTTACCCCTCCAGTATCCTTTCGGAGAATAATAAATAGATTCCATACTATAAAAACACTGGTGTTTTCAATTACCAGCACCTAACACTAATTTGCCTTTCATAGCTGATTTGACCAACCATGAAGCCAATTTTTCTTTGAAGGATTTATCGGGAATAGCATTTAAGGCATGAATTAATTTTACATCCGCGATATGTCTTTGTTGCAAATTATTGCTTTTATATGCAACATCATGAGCATGACATGCCTTATCAATAGCATTTATCGGATACTCACCAGGCCGGGGCTGATTTTGATCATCAAGTCTGATATCTAATCTCGTTCCGGGACCACAGTAGCTATATCCTGGAAGGTGTTTTTCTCCGGGGTATTTTGCCCATGGGGTTCCGGGGAGTTTTCCAAGTTTTGCGGCAATATCACCTCCGAGTTGCTTTTTTTTAAAAATCTAAATTTTTTTATACCACATGTTACACACTTACCAGTAAGCGCTAGTCTATTGTTTTTAGTTGTAATGGTTGTCTGATCGGTTGTATCAGTACGCTGTTTACACTTAACACAATATAGATCCATAATTTATATATAGCGTTATGAATATAATTGATTTTTCAGCGACTAAAAGAAGAGAACCGGTAAAACACCACGCAGCGCTTCCGAATTCTGTCCGTGCCATTATAATCGGACCATCTGGATCAGGCAAAACACAATTACTGCTTAATTTGATAATGCGATTTATGAAGTGGGATAAATTATATTTAGTTGCCCCATCCGTAGATGATCAACGGTGCTATGAAGTGCTAAAAGATTATAATGAAAAAGCATCAGAAATTAAAGGTGAAAGTGTAATCGACTTTATTACTGATATTGATGATGCACCATCAGTAGAAGATCTCGATGGAGACATAAACAATCTTGTAGTGTACGATGATGTAATGTTAGATAATCAAAAGAACCCTGCTAGAATATTTTCCCGAGGTAGGCATAAAAACACTGACGTGATATATGTCACTCAACGATATACTCAAATTCCAAAAGTGATTCGCGATAACTGCAATATTCTTGCTGTATTCAATGGCGTTGATACACATACGCTACGAAATATTTGGCAGACATGGTGTTCCGATATGGACTTCAATGGATTTAAAAATTACTTTAGTCATGCTCAGTCTGTCCCATATGGATTTATAACAATAAATTTACACGACCCTCGGTCACGATATCGTATTGGACTTGATCAAATATTTGGTTAAATAATTTGTATTAATCAGCAGCAGAGAGGGTGAAATGACAACATATTTGCGACCGTAGATGGCAGCAATTTGAGTGTGGTTATGACAATGTATTTGCGACAAAATCGCTAAGATGGGGTCTTTATTTTTTTTTTGGTTGAAATATGAGATTTCGTAGGAAGGTTCCATTGGCATTCTGAGGCTTTAATCGATTCTGTCGCAAAAATTTGTAGACGTAGATGGCAGCAATTTGAGTGTGGTTATGACAATGTATTTACGACAAAATCGCTAAGATGGGACCTTTAATTTTTTTTTGGTTAAAATATGAGATTTCGTAGGAAGGCTCCATTGGCATTCTGAGGCTTTAATCGATTTTGTCGCAAATATATTGTTGTAGGGTTCACCCTCTCTCCATTGGCATTCTGAGGCTTTAATCGATTTTGTCGCAAATATATTGTTGTAGGATTCACCCTCTCTGCTGCTCTAGTCTACATTGTGTACACAAGATTATTAACAGGCAAGGACCAAATGACTAGTCTACATTGTGTACACAAGATTATTAACAGGCAAGGACCAAATGACTAGTCTACATTGTGTACACAAGATTGTTAACAGGCAAGGACCAAATGACTAGTCTTCATTGTGTACACAAGATTGTTAAAAGGCAAGGACCAAATGACTAGTCTATATTGTGTACACAAGATTGTTAACAGGCAAGGATCAAATGACTAGTCTACATTGTGTACACAAGATTGTTAACAGGTTAACAGGCAAGGACCAAATGACTAGTCTACATTGTGTACACAAGATTGTCAACAGGCAAGGACCAAATGACTTAGTCTACATTGTGTACACAAGATTGTTAGCAGGCAAGGACCAAATGACTAGTCTATATTGTGTACACAAGATTGTTAACAGGCAAGGACCAAATGACTAGTCTACATTGTGTACACAAGATTATTAATAGGCAAGGACCAAATGACTAGTCTACATTGTGTACACAAGATTGTTAACATGCAAGGATCAAATGACTAGTCTACATTGTGTACACAAGATTTTGTTAACAGGTTAACAGGCAAGGACCAAATGACTAGTCTACATTGTGTACACAAGAATGTTAACAGGCAAGGACCAAATGACTAGTCTACATTGTGTACACAAGATTATTAACAGGCAAGGACCAAATGACTAGTCTACATTGTGTACACAAGATTGTTAACAGGCAAGGACCAAATGACTAGTCTACATTGTGTACACAAGATTTTTAAAAGGCAAGGACCAGATGACTAGTCTACATTGTGTACACAAGATTGTTAACAGGCAAGGACCAAATGACTAGTCTACATTGTGTACACAAGATTTTTAAAAGGCAAGGACCAGATGACTAGTCTACATTGTGTACACAAGATTGTTAACAGGCAAGGACCAAATGATTAGTCTACATTTTGTACACAAGATTGTTAACAGGCAAGGACCAAATGACTAGTCTATATTGTGTACACAAGATTGTTAACAGGCAAGGACCAAATGACTAGTCTACATTGTGTACACAAGACTGTTAACAGGCAAGAACCAAATGACTAGTCTTCATTGTGTATACAAGATTGTTAACAGGCAAGGACTAAATGACTAGTCTACATTGTGTACACAAAATTGTTAACAGGCAAGGACCAAATGACTAGTCTACATTGTGTACACAAGATTGTTAACAGCCACGGACCAAATGACTAGTCTACATTGTGTACACAAGATTGTTAACAGGCAAAGACCAAATGACTAGTCTACATTGTGTACACAAGATTGTTAACAGGCAAGGACCAAATGACTAGTCTACATTGTGTACACAAGATTGTCAACAGGCAAGGACCAAATGACTTAGTCTACATTGTGTACACAAGATTGTTAGCAGGCAAGGACCAAATGACTAGTCTATATTGTGTACACAAGATTGTTAACAGGCAAGGACCAAATGACTAGTCTACATAGTGTACACAAGATTATTAACAGGCAAGGACCAAATGACTAGTCTACATTGTGTACACAAGATTGTTAACATGCAAGGATCAAATGACTAGTCTACATTGTGTACACAAGATTTTGTTAACAGGTTAACAGGCAAGGACCAAATGACTAGTCTACATTGTGTACACAAGAAAGTTAACAGGCAAGGACCAAATGACTAGTCTACATTGTGTACACAAGATTATTAACAGGCAAGGACCAAATGACTAGTCTACATTGTGTACACAAGATTGTTAACAGGCAAGGACCAAATGACTAGTCTACATTGTGTACACAAGATTTTTAAAAGGCAAGGACCAGATGACTAGTCTACATTGTGTACACAAGATTGTTAACAGGCAAGGACCAAATGACTAGTCTACATTGTGTACACAAGATTGTTAACAGGCAAGGACCAAATGATTAGTCTACATTTTGTACACAAGATTGTTAACAGGCAAGGACCAAATGACTAGTCTATATTGTGTACACAAGATTGTTAACAGGCAAGGACCAAATGACTAGTCTACATTGTGTACACAAGACTGTTAACAGGCAAGAACCAAATGACTAGTCTTCATTGTGTATACAAGATTGTTAACAGGCAAGGACTAAATGACTAGTCTACATTGTGTACACAAAATTGTTAACAGGCAAGGACCAAATGACTAGTCTACATTGTGTACACAAGATTGTTAACAGCCACGGACCAAATGACTAGTCTACATTGTGTACACAAGATTGTTAACAGGCAAAGACCAAATGACTAGTCTACATTGTGTACACAAGATTGTTAACAGGCAAGGGCCAAATGACTAGTCTTCATTGTGTACACAAGATTGTTAACAGGCAAGGACCAATTGACTAGTCTACATTGTGTACACAAGATTGTTAACAGGCATGGACCAAATGACTAGTCTTCATTGTGTACACAAGATTGTTAACAGGCATGGACCAAATGACTAGTCTACATTGTGTACACAAGATTGTTAACAGGCATGGACCAAATGACTAGTCTACATTGTGTACACAAGATTATTAACAGGCAAGGACCAAATGACTAGTCTACATTGTGTACACAAGATTGTTAAAAGGCAAGGACCAATTGACTAGTCTACATTGTGTACACAAGATTGTTAACAGGCATGGACCAAATGACTAGTCTTCATTGTGTACACAAGATTGTTAACAGGCATGGACCAAATGACTAGTCTACATTGTGTACACAAGATTGTTAACAGGCAAGGACCAAATGACTAGTCTACATTGTGTACACAAGATTATTAACAGGCAAGGATCAAATGACTAGTCTACATTGTGTACACAAGATTGTTAACTGGCAAGGACCAAATGACGTCTACATTGTGTACACATGATTGTTAAAAGGCAAGGACCAAATGACTAGTCTATATTGTGTACACAAGATTTTTAACAGGCAAGGACCAAATGACTAGTCTACATTGTGTACACAAGATTGTTAACAGGCAAGGACCAAATGACTAGTCTACATTATGTACACAAGATTGTTAACAGGCAAGGACCAAATGATTAGTCTACATTTTGTACACAAGATTGTTAACAGGCAAGGATCAAATGACTAGTCTACAATGTGTACACAAGATTGTTAACAGGCAAGGACCAAATGATGTCTACATTGTGTACACAAGATTGTTAAAAGGCAAGGACCAAATGACTAGTCTATATTGTGTACACAAGATTTTTAACAGGCAAGGACCAAATGACTAGTCTACATTGTGTACACAAGATTGTTAACAGGCAAGGACCAATTGACTAGTCTACATTGTGTACACAAGATTGTTAACAGGCAAGGACCAAATGATTAGTCTACATTTTGTACACAAGATTGTAAACAGGCATGGATCAAATGACTAGTCTACATTGTGTACACAAGATTGTTAACAGGCAAGGACCAAATGACATCTGCATTGTGTACACATGATTGTTAACAGGCAAGGACCAAATGACTAGTCTACATTGTGTACACAAGATTGTTAACAGGCAAGGACCAAATGACTAGTCTATATTGTGTACACAAAATTGTTAACAGGCAAGGATCAAATGGCTAGTCTACATTGTGTACACAAGATTGTTAACAGGTTAACAGGCAAGGACCAAATGACTAGTCTACATTGTGTACACAAGATTGTTAATAGGCAAGGACCAAATGACTAGTCTACATTGTGTACACAAGATTGTTAACAGGCAAGGACCAAATGACTAGTCTACATTGTGTACACAAGATTGTTAACAGGCAAGGACCAAATGACTAGTCTACATTGTGTACACAAGATTATTAACAGGCAAGGACCAAATGACTAGTCTACATTGTGTACACAAGATTATTAACAGGCAAGGACCAAATGACTAGTCTACATTGTGTACACAAGATTGTTAACAGGCAAGGACCAAATGACTAGTCTACATTGTGTACACAAGATTGTTAAAAGTCAAGGACCAAATGACTAGTCTATATTGTGTACACAAGATTGTTAACAGGCAAGGATCAAATGACTAGTCTACATTGTGTACACAAGATTGTTAACAGGTTAACAGGCAAGGACCAAATGACTAGTCTACATTGTGTACACAAGATTGTCAACAGGCAAGGACCAAATGACTTAGTCTACATTGTGTACACAAGATTGTTAACAGGCAAGGACCAAATGACTAGTCTATATTGTGTACACAAGATTGTTAACAGGCAAGGACCAAATGACTAGTCTACATTGTGTACACATGATTATTAACAGGCAAGGACCAAATGACTAGTCTACATTGTGTACACAAGATTGTTAACATGCAAGGATCAAATGACTAGTCTACATTGTGTACACAAGATTTTGTTAACAGTTTAACAGGCAAGGACCAAATGACTAGTCTACATTGTGTACACAAGATTGTTAACAGGCAAGGACCAAATGACTAGTCTACATTGTGTACACAAGATTATTAACAGGCAAGGACCAAATGACTAGTCTACATTGTGTACACAAGATTGTTAACAGGCAAGGACCAAATGACTAGTCTACATTGTGTACACAAGATTTTTAAAAGGCAAGGACCAGATGACTAGTCTACATTGTGTACACAAGATTGTTAACAGGCAAGGACCAAATGACTAG
This sequence comes from Potamilus streckersoni, assembly GCA_016746295.1. NCBI lineage: Eukaryota > Metazoa > Mollusca > Bivalvia > Unionida > Unionidae > Potamilus > Potamilus streckersoni. The sequence continues at coordinate 692,948 of JAEAOA010000161.1, forward strand.
TCTACATTGTGTACACAAGATTGTTAACAGGCAAGGACCAAATGATTAATCTACATTTTGTACACAAGATTGTTAACAGGCAAGGACCAAATGACTAGTCTATATTGTGTACACAAGATTGTTAACAGGCAAGGACCAAATGACTAGTCTACATTGTGTACACAAGACTGTTAACAGGCAGGAACCAAATGACTAGTCTTCATTGTGTATACAAGATTGTTAACAGGAAAGGACTAAATGACTAGTCTACATTGTGTACACAAAATTGTTAACAGGCAAGGACCAAATGACTAGTCTTCATTGTGTACACAAGATTGTTAACAGGCAAGGACCAAATGACTAGTCTACATTGTGTACACAAGATTGTTAACAGCCACGGACCAAATGACTAGTCTACATTGTGTACACAAGATTGTTAACAGGCAAGGACCAAATGACTAGTCTACATTGTGTACACAAGATTGTTAACAGGCAAGGGACAAATGACTAGTCTTCATTGTGTACACAAGATTGTTAACAGGCAAGGACCAATTGACTAGTCTTCATTGTGTACACAAGATTGTTAACAGGCATGGACCAAATGACTAGTCTTCATTGTGTACACAAGATTGTTAACAGGCATGGACCAAATGACTAGTCTACATTGTGTTCACAAGATTGTTAACAGGCAAGGACCAAATGACTAGTCTATATTGTGTACACAAAATTGTTAACAGGCAAGGATCAAATGGCTAGTCTACATTGTGTACACAAGATTGTTAACAGGTTAACAGGCAAGGACCAAATGACATCTGCATTGTGTACACATGATTGTTAACAGGCAAGGACCAAATGACTAGTCTACATTGTGTACACAAGATTGTTAACAGGCAAGGACCAAATGACTAGTCTATATTGTGTACACAAAATTGTTAACAGGCAAGGATCAAATGGCTAGTCTACATTGTGTACACAAGATTGTTAACAGGTTATCAGGCAAGGACCAAATGACTAGTCTACATTGTTTACACAAGATTGTTAATAGGCAAGGACCAAATGACTAGTCTACATTGTGTACACAAGATTGTTAACAGGCAAGGACCAAATGACTAGTCTACATTTTGTACACAAGATTGTTAACAGGCAAGGATCAAATGACTAGTCTACAATGTGTACACAAGATTGTTAACAGGCAAGGACCAAATGATGTCTACATTGTGTACACAAGATTGTTAAAAGGCAAGGACCAAATGACTAGTCTATATTGTGTACACAAGATTTTTAACAGGCAAGGACCAAATGACTAGTCTACATTGTGTACACAAGATTGTTAACAGGCAAGGACCAATTGACTAGTCTACATTGTGTACACAAGATTGTTAACAGGCAAGGACCAAATGATTAGTCTACATTTTGTACACAAGATTGTAAACAGGCATGGATCAAATGACTAGTCTACATTGTGTACACAAGATTGTTAACAGGCAAGGACCAAATGACATCTGCATTGTGTACACATGATTGTTAACAGGCAAGGACCAAATGACTAGTCTACATTGTGTACACAAGATTGTTAACAGGCAAGGAGCAAATGACTAGTCTATATTGTGTACACAAAATTGTTAACAGGCAAGGATCAAATGGCTAGTCTACATTGTGTACACAAGATTGTTAACAGGTTAACAGGCAAGGACCAAATGACTAGTCTACATTGTGTACACAAGATTGTTAATAGGCAAGGACCAAATGACTAGTCTACATTGTGTACACAAGATTGTTAACAGGCAAGGACCAAATGACTAGTCTACATTGTGTACACAAGATTGTTAACAGGCAAGGACCAAATGACTAGTCTACATTGTGTACACAAGATTATTAACAGGCAAGGACCAAATGACTAGTCTACATTGTGTACACAAGATTATTAACAGGCAAGGACCAAATGACTAGTCTACATTGTGTACACAAGATTGTTAACAGGCAAGGACCAAATGACTAGTCTACATTGTGTACACAAGATTGTTAAAAGGCAAGGACCAAATGACTAGTCTATATTGTGTACACAAGATTGTTAACAGGCAAGGATCAAATGACTAGTCTACATTGTGTACACAAGATTGTTAACAGGTTAACAGGCAAGGACCAAATGACTAGTCTACATTGTGTACACAAGATTGTCAACAGGCAAGGACCAAATGACTTAGTCTACATTGTGTACACAAGATTGTTAACAGGCAAGGACCAAATGACTAGTCTATATTGTGTACACAAGATTGTTAACAGGCATGGACCAAATGACTAGTCTACATTGTGTACACAAGATTATTAACAGGCAAGGACCAAATGACTAGTCTACATTGTGTACACAAGATTGTTAACATGCAAGGATCAAATGACTAGTCTACATTGTGTACACAAGATTTTGTTAACAGGTTAACAGGCAAGGACCAAATGACTAGTCTACATTGTGTACACAAGATTGTTAACAGGCAAGGACCAAATGACTAGTCTACATTGTGTACACAAGATTGTTAACAGCCACGGACCAAATGACTAGTCTACATTGTGTACACAAGATTGTTAACAGGCAAGGACCAAATGACTAGTCTACATTGTGTACACAAGATTGTTAACAGGCAAGGGACAAATGACTAGTCTTCATTGTGTACACAAGATTGTTAACAGGCAAGGACCAATTGACTAGTCTTCATTGTGTACACAAGATTGTTAACAGGCATGGACCAAATGACTAGTCTTCATTGTGTACACAAGATTGTTAACAGGCATGGACCAAATGACTAGTCTACATTGTGTTCACAAGATTGTTAACAGGCAAGGACCAAATGACTAGTCTATATTGTGTACACAAAATTGTTAACAGGCAAGGATCAAATGGCTAGTCTACATTGTGTACACAAGATTGTTAACAGGTTAACAGGCAAGGACCAAATGACATCTGCATTGTGTACACATGATTGTTAACAGGCAAGGACCAAATGACTAGTCTACATTGTGTACACAAGATTGTTAACAGGCAAGGACCAAATGACTAGTCTATATTGTGTACACAAAATTGTTAACAGGCAAGGATCAAATGGCTAGTCTACATTGTGTACACAAGATTGTTAACAGGTTATCAGGCAAGGACCAAATGACTAGTCTACATTGTTTACACAAGATTGTTAATAGGCAAGGACCAAATGACTAGTCTACATTGTGTACACAAGATTGTTAACAGGCAAGGACCAAATGACTAGTCTACATTTTGTACACAAGATTGTTAACAGGCAAGGATCAAATGACTAGTCTACAATGTGTACACAAGATTGTTAACAGGCAAGGACCAAATGATGTCTACATTGTGTACACAAGATTGTTAAAAGGCAAGGACCAAATGACTAGTCTATATTGTGTACACAAGATTTTTAACAGGCAAGGACCAAATGACTAGTCTACATTGTGTACACAAGATTGTTAACAGGCAAGGACCAATTGACTAGTCTACATTGTGTACACAAGATTGTTAACAGGCAAGGACCAAATGATTAGTCTACATTTTGTACACAAGATTGTAAACAGGCATGGATCAAATGACTAGTCTACATTGTGTACACAAGATTGTTAACAGGCAAGGACCAAATGACATCTGCATTGTGTACACATGATTGTTAACAGGCAAGGACCAAATGACTAGTCTACATTGTGTACACAAGATTGTTAACAGGCAAGGACCAAATGACTAGTCTATATTGTGTACACAAAATTGTTAACAGGCAAGGATCAAATGGCTAGTCTACATTGTGTACACAAGATTGTTAACAGGTTAACAGGCAAGGACCAAATGACTAGTCTACATTGTGTACACAAGATTGTTAATAGGCAAGGACCAAATGACTAGTCTACATTGTGTACACAAGATTGTTAACAGGCAAGGACCAAATGACTAGTCTACATTGTGTACACAAGATTGTTAACAGGCAAGGACCAAATGACTAGTCTACATTGTGTACACAAGATTATTAACAGGCAAGGACCAAATGACTAGTCTACATTGTGTACACAAGATTATTAACAGGCAAGGACCAAATGACTAGTCTACATTGTGTACACAAGATTGTTAACAGGCAAGGACCAAATGACTAGTCTACATTGTGTACACAAGATTGTTAAAAGGCAAGGACCAAATGACTAGTCTATATTGTGTACACAAGATTGTTAACAGGCAAGGATCAAATGACTAGTCTACATTGTGTACACAAGATTGTTAACAGGTTAACAGGCAAGGACCAAATGACTAGTCTACATTGTGTACACAAGATTGTCAACAGGCAAGGACCAAATGACTTAGTCTACATTGTGTACACAAGATTGTTAACAGGCAAGGACCAAATGACTAGTCTATATTGTGTACACAAGATTGTTAACAGGCAAGGACCAAATGACTAGTCTACATTGTGTACACAAGATTATTAACAGGCAAGGACCAAATGACTAGTCTACATTGTGTACACAAGATTGTTAACATGCAAGGATCAAATGACTAGTCTACATTGTGTACACAAGATTTTGTTAACAGGTTAACAGGCAAGGACCAAATGACTAGTCTACATTGTGTACACAAGATTGTTAACAGGCAAGGACCAAATGGCTAGTCTACATTGTGTACACAAGATTATTAACAGGCAAGGACCAAATGACTAGTCTACATTGTGTACACAAGATTGTTAACAGGCAAGGACCAAATGGCTAGTCTACATTGTGTACACAAGATTATTAACAGGCAAGGACCAAATGACTAGTCTACATTGTGTACACAAGATTTTTAAAAGGCAAGGACCAGATGACTAGTCTACATTGTGTACACAAGATTGTTAACAGGCAAGGACCAAATGACTAGTCTACATTGTGTACACAAGATTGTTAACAGGCAAGGACCAAATGATTAATCTACATTTTGTACACAAGATTGTTAACAGGCAAGGACCAAATGACTAGTCTATATTGTGTACACAAGATTGTTAACAGGCAAGGACCAAATGACTAGTCTACATTGTGTACACAAGACTGTTAACAGGCAGGAACCAAATGACTAGTCTTCATTGTGTATACAAGATTGTTAACAGGAAAGGACTAAATGACTAGTCTACATTGTGTACACAAAATTGTTAACAGGCAAGGACCAAATGACTAGTCTTCATTGTGTACACAAGATTGTTAACAGGCAAGGACCAAATGACTAGTCTACATTGTATACACAAGATTGTTAACAGCCACGGACCAAATGACTAGTCTACATTGTGTACACAAGATTGTTAACAGGCAAGGACCAAATGACTAGTCTACATTGTGTACACAAGATTGTTAACAGGCAAGGGACAAATGACTAGTCTTCATTGTGTACACAAGATTGTTAACAGGCAAGGACCAATTGACTAGTCTTCATTGTGTACACAAGATTGTTAACAGGCATGGACCAAATGACTAGTCTTCATTGTGTACACAAGATTGTTAACAGGCAAGGACCAAATGATTAGTCTACATTTTGTACACAAGATTGTTAACAGGCAAGGATCAAATGACTAGTCTACAATGTGTACACAAGATTGTTAACAGGCAAGGACCAAATGATGTCTACATTGTGTACACAAGATTGTTAAAAGGCAAGGACCAAATGACTAGTCTATATTGTGTACACAAGATTTTTAACAGGCAAGGACCAAATGACTAGTCTACATTGTGTACACAAGATTGTTAACAGGCAAGGACCAATTGACTAGTCTACATTGTGTACACAAGATTGTTAACAGGCAAGGACCAAATGATTAGTCTACATTTTGTACACAAGATTGTAAACAGGCATGGATCAAATGACTAGTCTACATTGTGTACACAAGATTGTTAACAGGCAAGGACCAAATGACATCTGCATTGTGTACACATGATTGTTAACAGGCAAGGACCAAATGACTAGTCTACATTGTGTACACAAGATTGTTAACAGGCAAGGACCAAATGACTAGTCTATATTGTGTACACAAAATTGTTAACAGGCAAGGATCAAATGGCTAGTCTACATTGTGTACACAAGATTGTTAACAGGTTAACAGGCAAGGACCAAATGACTAGTCTACATTGTGTACACAAGATTGTTAATAGGCAAGGACCAAATGACTAGTCTACATTGTGTACACAAGATTGTTAACAGGCAAGGACCAAATGACTAGTCTACATTGTGTACACAAGATTGTTAACAGGCAAGGACCAAATGACTAGTCTACATTGTGTACACAAGATTATTAACAGGCAAGGACCAAATGACTAGTCTACATTGTGTACACAAGATTATTAACAGGCAAGGACCAAATGACTAGTCTACATTGTGTACACAAGATTGTTAACAGGCAAGGACCAAATGACTAGTCTACATTGTGTACACAAGATTGTTAAAAGGCAAGGACCAAATGACTAGTCTATATTGTGTACACAAGATTGTTAACAGGCAAGGATCAAATGACTAGTCTACATTGTGTACACAAGATTGTTAACAGGTTAACAGGCAAGGACCAAATGACTAGTCTACATTGTGTACACAAGATTGTCAACAGGCAAGGACCAAATGACTAGTCTACATTGTGTACACAAGATTGTTAACAGGCAAGGACCAAATGACTAGTCTATATTGTGTACACAAGATTGTTAACAGGCAAGGACCAAATGACTAGTCTACATTGTGTACACAAGATTATTAACAGGCAAGGACCAAATGACTAGTCTACATTGTGTACACAAGATTGTTAACATGCAAGGATCAAATGACTAGTCTACATTGTGTACACAAGATTTTGTTAACAGGTTAACAGGCAAGGACCAAATGACTAGTCTACATTGTGTACACAAGATTGTTAACAGGCAAGGACCAAATGACTAGTCTACATTGTGTACACAAGATTATTAACAGGCAAGGACCAAATGACTAGTCTACATTGTGTACACAAGATTGTTAACAGGCAAGGACCAAATGACTAGTCTACATTGTGTACACAAGATTTTTAAAAGGCAAGGACCAGATGACTAGTCTACATTGTGTACACAAGATTGTTAACAGGCAAGGACCAAATGACTAGTCTACATTGTGTACACAAGATTGTTAACAGGCAAGGACCAAATGACTAGTCTACATTGTGTACACAAGATTGTTAACAGGCAAGGACCAAATGACTAGTCTACATTGTGTACACAAGATTGTTAACAGGCAAGGACCAAATGACTAGTCTACATTGTGTACACAAGATTGTTAACAGGCAAGGACCAAATGACTAGTCTACATTGTGTACACAAGATTGTTAACAGGCAAGGACCAAATGACTAGTCTACATTGTGTACACAAGATTGTTAACAGGCAAGGACCAAATGACTAGTCTACATTGTGTACACAAGATTGTTAACAGGCAAGGACCAAATGACTAGTCTTCATTGTGTACACAAGATTGTTAACAGGCAAGGACCAAATGACTAGTCTACATTGTGTACACAAGATTGTTAACAGCCACGGACCAAATGACTAGTCTACATTGTGTACACAAGATTGTTAACAGGCAAGGACCAAATGACTAGTCTACATTGTGTACACAAGATTGTTAACAGGCAAGGGACAAATGACTAGTCTTCATTGTGTACACAAGATTGTTAACAGGCAAGGACCAATTGACTAGTCTTCATTGTGTACACAAGATTGTTAACAGGCATGGACCAAATGACTAGTCTTCATTGTGTACACAAGATTGTTAACAGGCAAGGACCAAATGACTAGTCTACATTGTGTACACAAGATTGTTAACAGGCAAGGACCAAATGACTAGTCTACATTGTGTACACAAGATTGTTAACAGGCAAGGACCAAATGACTAGTCTACATTGTGTACACAAGATTGTTAAAAGGCAAGGACCAAATGACTAGTCTACATTGTGTACACAAGATTTTTAACAGGCAAGGACCAAATGACTAGTCTACATTGTGTACACAAGATTGTTAACAGGCAAGGACCAATTGACTAGTCTACATTGTGTACACAAGATTGTTAACAGGCAAGGACCAAATGACTAGTCTACATTGTGTACACAAGATTGTAAACAGGCATGGATCAAATGACTAGTCTACATTGTGTACACAAGATTGTTAACAGGCAAGGACCAAATGACATCTGCATTGTGTACACATGATTGTTAACAGGCAAGGACCAAATGACTAGTCTACATTGTGTACACAAGATTGTTAACAGGCAAGGACCAAATGACTAGTCTATATTGTGTACACAAAATTGTTAACAGGCAAGGATCAAATGGCTAGTCTACATTGTGTACACAAGATTGTTAACAGGTTAACAGGCAAGGACCAAATGACTAGTCTACATTGTGTACACAAGATTGTTAATAGGCAAGGACCAAATGACTAGTCTACATTGTGTACACAAGATTGTTAACAGGCAAGGACCAAATGACTAGTCTACATTGTGTACACAAGATTGTTAACAGGCAAGGACCAAATGACTAGTCTACATTGTGTACACAAGATTATTAACAGGCAAGGACCAAATGACTAGTCTACATTGTGTACACAAGATTATTAACAGGCAAGGACCAAATGACTAGTCTACATTGTGTACACAAGATTGTTAACAGGCAAGGACCAAATGACTAGTCTACATTGTGTACACAAGATTGTTAAAAGGCAAGGACCAAATGACTAGTCTATATTGTGTACACAAGATTGTTAACAGGCAAGGATCAAATGACTAGTCTACATTGTGTACACAAGATTGTTAACAGGTTAACAGGCAAGGACCAAATGACTAGTCTACATTGTGTACACAAGATTGTCAACAGGCAAGGACCAAATGACTAGTCTACATTGTGTACACAAGATTGTTAACAGGCAAGGACCAAATGACTAGTCTATATTGTGTACACAAGATTGTTAACAGGCAAGGACCAAATGACTAGTCTACATTGTGTACACAAGATTATTAACAGGCAAGGACCAAATGACTAGTCTACATTGTGTACACAAGATTGTTAACATGCAAGGATCAAATGACTAGTCTACATTGTGTACACAAGATTTTGTTAACAGGTTAACAGGCAAGGACCAAATGACTAGTCTACATTGTGTACACAAGATTGTTAACAGGCAAGGACCAAATGACTAGTCTACATTGTGTACACAAGATTATTAACAGGCAAGGACCAAATGACTAGTCTACATTGTGTACACAAGATTGTTAACAGGCAAGGACCAAATGACTAGTCTACATTGTGTACACAAGATTTTTAACAGGCAAGGACCAAATGACTAGTCTACATTGTGTACACAAGATTGTTAACAGGCAAGGACCAAATGACTAGTCTACATTGTGTACACAAGATTGTTAACAGGCAAGGACCAAATGACTAGTCTACATTGTGTACACAAGATTGTTAACAGGCAAGGACCAAATGACTAGTCTATATTGTGTACACAAGATTGTTAACAGGCAAGGACCAAATGACTAGTCTACATTGTGTACACAAGACTGTTAACAGGCAGGAACCAAATGACTAGTCTTCATTGTGTACACAAGATTGTTAACAGGCAAGGACCAAATGACTAGTCTACATTGTGTACACAAGATTGTTAACAGGCAAGGACCAAATGACTAGTCTTCATTGTGTACACAAGATTGTTAACAGGCAAGGACCAAATGACTAGTCTACATTGTGTACACAAGATTGTTAACAGCCACGGACCAAATGACTAGTCTACATTGTGTACACAAGATTGTTAACAGGCAAGGACCAAATGACTAGTCTACATTGTGTACACAAGATTGTTAACAGGCAAGGGACAAATGACTAGTCTTCATTGTGTACACAAGATTGTTAACAGGCAAGGACCAAATGACTAGTCTTCATTGTGTACACAAGATTGTTAACAGGCATGGACCAAATGACTAGTCTTCATTGTGTACACAAGATTGTTAACAGGCATGGACCAAATGACTAGTCTACATTGTGTTCACAAGATTGTTAACAGGCAAGGACCAAATGACTAGTCTATATTGTGTACACAAAATTGTTAACAGGCAAGGATCAAATGGCTAGTCTACATTGTGTACACAAGATTGTTAACAGGTTAACAGGCAAGGACCAAATGACATCTGCATTGTGTACACATGATTGTTAACAGGCAAGGACCAAATGACTAGTCTACATTGTGTACACAAGATTGTTAACAGGCAAGGACCAAATGACTAGTCTATATTGTGTACACAAAATTGTTAACAGGCAAGGATCAAATGGCTAGTCTACATTGTGTACACAAGATTGTTAACAGGTTATCAGGCAAGGACCAAATGACTAGTCTACATTGTGTACACAAGATTGTTAATAGGCAAGGACCAAATGACTAGTCTACATTGTGTACACAAGATTGTTAACAGGCAAGGACCAAATGACTAGTCTACATTGTGTACACAAGATTGTTAACAGGCAAGGACCAAATGACTAGTCTACATTGTGTACACAAGATTGTTAACAGGCAAGGACCAAATGACTAGTCTACATTGTGTACACAAGATTGTTAACAGGCAAGGACCAAATGACTAGTCTACATTGTGTACACAAGATTGTTAACAGGCAAGGACCAAATGACTAGTCTACATTGTGTACACAAGATTGTTAACAGGCAAGGACCAAATGACTAGTCTACATTGTGTACACAAGATTGTTAACAGGCAAGGACCAAATGACTAGTCTACATTGTGTACACAAGATTGTTAACAGGCAAGGACCAAATGACTAGTCTACATTGTGTACACAAGATTGTTAACAGGCAAGGACCAAATGACTAGTCTACATTGTGTACACAAGATTGTTAACAGGCAAGGACCAAATGACTAGTCTACATTGTGTACACAAGATTGTTAACAGGCAAGGACCAAATGACTAGTCTACATTGTGTACACAAGATTGTTAACAGGCAAGGACCAAATGACTAGTCTACATTGTGTACACAAGATTGTTAACAGGCAAGGACCAAATGACTAGTCTACATTGTGTACACAAGATTGTTAACAGGCAAGGACCAAATGACTAGTCTACATTGTGTACACAAGATTGTTAACAGGCAAGGACCAAATGACTAGTCTACATTGTGTACACAAGATTGTTAACAGGCAAGGACCAAATGACTAGTCTACATTGTGTACACAAGATTGTTAACAGGCAAGGACCAAATGACTAGTCTACATTGTGTACACAAGATTGTTAACAGGCAAGGACCAAATGACTAGTCTACATTGTGTACACAAGATTGTTAACAGGCAAGGACCAAATGACTAGTCTACATTGTGTACACAAGATTGTTAACAGGCAAGGACCAAATGACTAGTCTACATTGTGTACACAAGATTGTTAACAGGCAAGGACCAAATGACTAGTCTACATTGTGTACACAAGATTGTTAACAGGCAAGGACCAAATGACTAGTCTACATTGTGTACACAAGATTGTTAACAGGCAAGGACCAAATGACTAGTCTACATTGTGTACACAAGATTGTTAACAGGCAAGGACCAAATGACTAGTCTACATTGTGTACACAAGATTGTTAACAGGCAAGGACCAAATGACTAGTCTACATTGTGTACACAAGATTGTTAACAGGCAAGGACCAAATGACTAGTCTACATTGTGTACACAAGATTGTTAACAGGCAAGGACCAAATGACTAGTCTACATTGTGTACACAAGATTGTTAACAGGCAAGGACCAAATGACTAGTCTACATTGTGTACACAAGATTGTTAACAGGCAAGGACCAAATGACTAGTCTACATTGTGTACACAAGATTGTTAACAGGCAAGGACCAAATGACTAGTCTACATTGTGTACACAAGATTGTTAACAGGCAAGGACCAAATGACTAGTCTACATTGTGTACACAAGATTGTTAACAGGCAAGGACCAAATGACTAGTCTACATTGTGTACACAAGATTGTTAACAGGCAAGGACCAAATGACTAGTCTACATTGTGTACACAAGATTGTTAACAGGCAAGGACCAAATGACTAGTCTACATTGTGTACACAAGATTGTTAACAGGCAAGGACCAAATGACTAGTCTACATTGTGTACACAAGATTGTTAACAGGCAAGGACCAAATGACTAGTCTACATTGTGTACACAAGATTGTTAACAGGCAAGGACCAAATGACTAGTCTACATTGTGTACACAAGATTGTTAACAGGCAAGGACCAAATGACTAGTCTACATTGTGTACACAAGATTGTTAACAGGCAAGGGACAAATGACTAGTCTACATTGTGTACACAAGATTGTTAACAGGCAAGGACCAAATGACTAGTCTACATTGTGTACACAAGATTGTTAACAGGCAAGGACCAAATGACTAGTCTACATTGTGTACACAATGTAGACTAGTCTACATTGTGTACACAAGATTGTTAACAGGCAAGAACACAAGTCCCTATCTTGAGAATCATTGCTTTTTCAGCATGTCATTTATCATGAAGATGGTGACCTTCATCTCTGCAAAGAAATTGAAAGACATAAAGAATTTTGGGATATTTAAACAGTGACACTACTAAAAACATTTTATAATATATTCATATTATGAGATCAGAGTTGCATGAGGAAAAATATTTATGTTGCTGAATAACTTCTTTGCCATTACATTTCTTGTGGGTCGGTGGTTTTTCCAGTGGTTTTCTTAGGTTCCTCATCCACCGTTAATACTGGCCTCCATGTATAGCCTATCATGTGCTGAAAAATGGTCTTATATCCTACAACAAAATCAACAACAACAAAAACCCAGGACAACATTTTGATGTATCATGACAGGAAGATCAGTGCAATATGCCTGTTAAAGAATACCTTAAAATATTATGCTTTCAGGCAGTCCACTGATCCCAAGCCTTTATGTATTAGGTTACCTCTATACATCATATGTACATGATTAGGTACATGAAGAGAGGCTGACTGCAGGCACTGTACATCAGGCTTCTATGATTATAATACTGCCCATAGTGCCTCTGGCTTCAAAGTTACTTAATACTGGTAAAACCCACTCAGTAAATTACAACTTTCCGTCATACATTCTTGAGCAAATTTATGAACAATGATGATAAAAAAGAAACTGAAACACATTCTGTGGTTATCGTAAATTCAGTATAGTACCTCTAAGTTGATATGATAAAAAGTGTTCTTATTCCACTGTTTTATGTCTTTAGTGCCCTGCCATTAGGGGCAATGACATTTATTTTTTTATTAATAATTAATATTTATATTGGGTGCTTGTGACTACTATTAATTTATAGAGGCAATCTATATGTGTGTGTGGTTTGGATCTTTTAATGTAGCTTGAACAATTTTTCAGTCACATTGCTGCACTGTCTGCAGTATGTCAGTTTTATTCATGTCTAGCACTGGGGCATCATGCCAAAGTCATGGCGCATGATATCCCACCCAGTCACATTATCCCGATACTAGGCCAACCAGTCCTAACACTAAAATCTTAATGCTGAGTGCCAAGTGAGGCAGCTGTTACTATCATTTTTAGAAGTATTTGGTATGAGTTGGCCAGGGATTGAATCCATAACCTCCTGCATCTGAGGCTGACACTCTAATCACTAGGCCACTGGATCTATAGGATCACTGATTATATTTTAAGTTTTCTTTTTAATTATGCAAGATGGGAGTCAGACACAGATTGGGGGAAATGCAAGAGACCTGAGGATAGCTGTCCTACCTGTTGAATGGTTCACATAGTTTTATGCTGACAGGATTCCTATGTCATCAGTTATTATAGAAATGAAGTTGCTAACTCTAAAAAGTTTTCCACGAATGGTTTTGACCAGTGTTTTTCAAATTGAATGACATAAATGTATGTGTAGCTTGAGTCAAATATAACATATAACATGGAATTGGATTTCTAGCAGACTTCCACCAGGTGAGTGATCGTCGACTCTCTTGGACCTATTGCTTTAATCAGAAAATTTTCAAAATCTGTGATATGTATTTTTCAGGCAATTGGTGGGAATATTATCACAGCCAGTCCTATATCTGACCTGAACCCCCTCTTCCTGGCAGCTGGTGCCAAACTGGAGGTTGTTTCAACTGGTAAGTTCTCCATAATCCAAAAAGTAAATTATTTCTTTAAAAATGACAGTAAATAACTGTCGGATTTAAAGATTCATACAGAACTGCCTCCACTTATATAAAATGAATATTTGTTTTAGTGGCAATAAGACATAAACGACAATCACACATATTTGGGCTGATGTGCAAATGTCTCTACCTTTCTGGATCTATATGCATATAAATGGATAGCTGTGGCATAATATTACAAAACAATTGGGATTGGTAGTTTTCCAAAATTTGACCTAATTAAAGATAGCATATAAAAACAAAGATCTATTGTTGTTAGAAATATACATTCTTTGTATTTCAACCATGAACAAAATACAATTATATTGATGGAGAGTGTGACATACCAGTCATTATCTCACCTTCTGAGGCATCAACCATGTTTGGGTTAGAGGATTTATTTAATATCAATCCATCAAATGAAAATATGAATGAAAATATATATATATATATATATATATATATATATATATATATATATATATATATATATATATATATATATATATATAATCTTACATGATCCAAGTCATTCCTTTGTTTCCCATCAATGCACAAAAAAACAGACTTGTGTGAGGAAGAGTTTGAAAGAAAATATATGTTACATGAGTTTATTGCATTCTCTCTTTCACAACTCAACACGTCTCCATTCATTTTTACTAATATTCAGCAGAAGTCATGATATATAAATATATTAATATCAATACTTAAACAAATACAATATATGACTCTCTTTTTGGGGGCTGCTCATGTTTTAGAATCTGAGTGGAACACTCCAAGACCATGATGACTGCCAATCTTTGTTAGGCTGATCCCCATATTATAGTGTTTTTTGGGCTGATCCCAGCCTAAACAGAATCACTGCTAGGCTGATCCTAGCATTACAGTGTATTCTGAGCTGATCCCAGCTTATGTAGACTGTGTTAAACTGATCCTAGCATTACAGTGTATTCTGAGCTGATCCCAGCTTATGTAGACTGTGTTAAACTGATCCTAGCATTACAGTGTATTCTGAGCTGATCCCAGCTTATGTAGACTGTTAAACTGATCCTAGTCAAATAAAATCTGTGCTAGGCTGATCCAGCAATTGAATGTATTCTGAGCTGATCTTAGATTAAGTAAGCTATGTTGCTAGGCTGATCCCAGAATAACAGTGTATTCTTGGCTGATCCCATTTTAAGTAAATTTATACTAGACTGTCCTCACGTAAGTGTGTACACTGCAACAGCTAATCTGATCCCAAGATAAAGAAAGCATTGAGTTTTTCCTCTTAAGAACAGTTTGAGAACTATTAAACATGCATGGCCTTAATGTTTTTAGTTTAGCATATGAAAATCTGACTGTGGAAAATTTGCCCATGGCATTTCCATGAAAAAGTATTCAATCAATAGTAAAGATAACACCTGGGTTGACCGCACCATGACGTCACCAAAGGGCAGAGTCTAGGGAAGGGTGACAGGCCATCAAATATCCAAAAGATGTAGTTGGATTTCGAAACTCCAAACCCATTATTTGTACCTTCATAAGTAAGAGAAATTATTGATTACATTGTACTAGTCTACATGATCATGCCATACTACATACAGACCATCTAATTTGGTTGGCTCTTTGAATTCAGCTACTTATTGCTAACCAATAGAAAGAGTTATAATCATGCATACCTCATGTGATACTCCAATATACCCAATGTAGACAGGGGCTAATAAATACTTCTTGCATGAGTTGCTGTCAACCTTCATCACCCATATACAACTGACATATAAATGAAGCAAGGATCAGGAAAAATGAATTCTTTGTTGGTTTTCTTTGTGTTTGTTCTGGTACTGTAATCATTGCAACTCTTTTAGACCCAGTTCTGTGTTTGTTCTGGTACTGTAATCATTGCAACTCTTTTAGACCCAGTTCTGTGTTTGTTCTGGTACTGTAATCATTGCAACTCTTTTAGACCTAGTTCTGTGTTTGTTCTGGTACTGTAATCATTGCAACTCTTTTAGGCCCAGTTCTGTGTTTGTTCTGGTACTGTAATCATTGCAACTCTTTTAGGCCCAGTTCTGTGTTTGTTCTGGTACTGTAATCATTGCAACTCTTTTAGGCCCAGTTCTGTGTTTGTTCTGGTACTGTAATCATTGCTACTCTTTTAGACCCAGTTCTGTGTTTGTTCTGGTACTGTAATCATTGCTACTCTTTTAGACCCAGTTCTGTGTTTGTTCTGGTACTGTAATCATTGCAACTCTTAGACCCAGTTCTGTTTTTGTTCTGGTACTGTAATCATTGCAACTCTTTTAGACCCATTTCTGTGTTTGTTCTGGTACTGTAATCATTGCAACTCTTTTAGGCCCAGTTCTGTGTTTGTTCTGGTACTGTAATCATTGCATCTCTTTTAGGCCCAGTTCTGTGTTTGTTCTGGTACTGTAATTATTGCTACTCTTTTAGACCCAGTTCTGTGTTTGTTCTGGTACTGTAATCATTGCTACTCTTTTACACCGAGTTCTGTGTTTCTTCTGGTACTGTAATCATTGCTATACTTTTAGACCCAGTTCTGTGTTTGTTCTGGTACTGTAATCATTGCAACTCTTAGACCCAGTTCTGTTTTTGTTCTGGTACTGTAATCTTTGCAACTCTTTTAGACCCAGTTCTGTGTTTGTTCTGGTACTGTAATCATTGCAACTCTTTTAGACCCAGTTCTGTGTTTGTTCTGGTACTGTAATCATTGCTACTCTTTTAGACCCAGTTCTGTGTTTGTTCTGGTACTGTAATCATTGCAACTCTTAGACCCAGTTCTGTTTTTGTTCTGGTACTGTAATTTTTGCAACTCTTTTAGACCGTTCTTCGTTTTTTCTGGTACTGTAATCATTGCAACTCTTTTAGACCCAGTTCTGTGTTTGTTCTGGTACTGTAATCATTGCAACTCTTTTAGACCCAGTTCTGTGTTTGTTCTGGTACTGTAATCATTGCAACTCTTAGACCCAGTTCTGTTTTTGTTCTGGTACTGTAATCTTTGCAACTCTTTTAGACCTAGTTCTGTGTTTGTTCTGGTACTGTAATCATTGCAACTCTTTTAGACCCAGTTCTGTGTTCCAGAAGCAGATCCAGATTTATACTGTTTACAATAAAGAATAAACAATAAACAAATCTTTGTCTTTGCTTTTTGCAGATGGGTAGGTGTTGTATAAGGATGTTTATTTATGCAAAAATTTAACTATTATTAGAAATGATTATTCAGTCATGACAAGTGTCTGGCTTTCATATATGTCAGTGTATTTGCTGAAGCTGCAGATCAGGTAAATCAAAGATCTCAACTTCATTATTTTTCAGATGGAGGGAAGCATAAAATAATAATGGATGACAGATTTTTTCTTGGATATAGAAAAACCATATTGAATGATGATGAAATTCTAATGTCGATCACACTTCCATTCACAAGAAAGGTACACACTAATGTTTTCATGCATCATACATACATAGAATCACCTTGATGTTCTTTCCTATTTTGACCTGGAAGCAAAACACACCAGCCAGTTAGCAATTGATTTTTTTGGTAGATTTCATCAACAGCTAAAACCAATTTGAAAGTGCCAACTAGCTGCTGTATGTTTCATTTGTTTATCCACCAATCTCAGAGTTTTGTGAATTTTTGGTTTTAAGGTTTCTGTTATCATTATATGTATTGAAATGAAACCCATGAACTCTAGGTTTGATAGTTTATTGAACATTAAGATAGCAATGCATGTTTTATGAGACTATTTTATGATATGGTTATTAGAATGATGATGATGATAATGACAATAAAAATAATAATAATATAGACTACATGCCTCAAAGACACAAACTAATGATGAAAGTCAATATAAGATTGAGGGCTATGAAAAAAAATCTAAATCAAACTGTGTTCCTTGAAATAATGTCAGCAAGAAGAAAAATTAATAAATTACAGAGATATCTGTTTCTTGCAGCATGAGTATTTCCTTGGATACAAACAGGCTCATCGCAGAGAAGATGATATAGCTACAGTTAATGCTGGAATGCGAGTTCTGTTTGAGGAAAACACCAACATTGTCAAGGACATGACATTGGCCTATGGAGGAATGGCAGCCAGCACTGTCATTGCCAAGCAGTCTATGACAAAGGCTGTGGGAAGGTCAGTAGGATGAGCTTTTAAATTGAGAAAAGAAGCTTAATTTGAATATGAAATTTATCTTTTAAAATGTTAATAGAAATGTCATTGAGTTTATGAAGTAAATATGTTGATGGAATGTACTTGACCGTATTTGTTTTTATAATTACTAATTAATATGATGATGTGATGCACCATGCATTAGATTTACACATCAAGTTCCATAAAAAAATCATGTGATTTTTTAAATTTATTGTTATAGATACTCCTTATATATTAATCAAAAGTTAAAAAAACAAAGCACAAATATGATCCTACATGAAAATTGCACCTAGCTCTTGGACTTTCATTATGGGTGCCATTGTGGCCACCTTTAAAAACTGGTGACCACTACATTTTTGGATTGAAAGTCAAATTGAAATAGAATTTACATGAATAAGACCTGCGGTTATTACAAGATGGCTGTAAATGAAAATCCTCAATCTGATGTTCAGCATTGCCAGCCTGGCTGTCATCTTGAAAATCTTGACATTGCTACACCTCCTAAACAGATATCTGTATTGACACAGGGTTTTACACAAAAACCTCTTATCATATGTAATTGTGCTAAAAATGGTGATGATATGATGTCCAATATGGCTGTAATGGCAGCCATTTTCAAAGTGTTGTTATCACTATTCCTCCATATTGATATAGACTACATAGATTATTCCTGAAAAGACCAGTTATTTACTATAGATGGTCCTGAATAGAAAGGTGGTCACCATGAATATAGCTGGTCATCTTGGAACCATGTCATTGCTACTCCTTCTACACAGATGGTCATGTCATGTGGTTTTTTACTATTTATCTCTTATGATAATATTGATTGTCCTAAATAATATAATAGTGACATGACTACCAATATAGCTTTCATGGCAACCATCCTGAAACTCTTCTTATAACTAGTTCTCATAAATGGATGTTGCGTCAGTATGGACAATGGTGTTTTGACCATATAACATTTTATAATGCCTTGTTGGTCCTAAATGGTACCAGTTTCACATCTTATATGGACACAATGGTAGCCATCATGAAAATTGTATCATTACTCCTCCTCAATGGATGTTCACAACTACATGGAGTTTTCTCTGAAAGAATATTCTATAAAGTTGATTCTAAAATATGGTGCCGGGTTATTCTCCATCATGGCGTTGATGCTAGTCATTTCAACTAAAATATTTTGTACTATTTTTTTGGTCCCTTTGAAAATAGTGCTAATCTATAGGAGATACTGTCTGGGTTTGCTTCATCAATAGAGAATGTGCTGCTTTCAATGCTTCATGCTGTCTTTGCAGTTCTACATTCAAGATCAGTAACTCCAGTATGGATCAGAGACTCTTCTATGTGTAGCAATCATGTATGAGATCATCCTATGATTCAGCGTCACTGTTGAAGTGTTTAAGGATGTCTTGAGGAAATCCTTGAAGTGTTTCTTCTTCAGATTCTCAGGGAAGATTTTTGGTAGTCGCTCCTATGTCATTCTAGTGACTTTAACTGTCCATCTCAACTGCAATTTCATCAGCAGAGTGTGTATGCATGGAATGCTCTCATGTTAGAATCAAAATATCTGTGATGCAGACTTTGTCAGCTCATGTGAAAATTGCATGGCTTCTTGGTATGGCATCTGTACACAGTCCAGGGTTGGCAACACAGTGACTTTGTATACTTTTAGTATTGGTCTTACAATCAGTATAAAGAACAGTTGAAGCATCAACCTGTACCAGGAAAGCTTTATGTAGGATCTACCATCACAGTAAAAGGTCAAACTCTCATGGCAGTGGACAAATGTACCTATCTCAGCAGCAAACTTTCCTGTGCAGTCCATATCAATGCCATAATTGCTGAAGTAAATGTGGCCTTTGCCACATGCTAATGTGTGGTAACACAGAGGCATCATTCTATAGATAAAATATATGGTCTTCAAAGCCCTTGTGTTGCCTACATAAAATAACCATGTACTTCAAAGCCCTTGTGTTGCCCAAATAAAATAACCATGTGCTTCAAAGCCCTTGTGTTGCCTACATAAAATAACCATGTGTTTCAAAGCCATTGTGTTGCCTACATAAAATAATCATGTACTTCAAAGCTCTTGTGTTGCCTTCATAAAATAACCATGTGCTTCAAAGCCCTTGTGTTGCCTACATAAAATAACCATGTGCTTCAAAGCCCTTGTGTTGCCTACATAAAATAACCATGTGCTTTAAAGCCCTTGTGTTGTTGCCTACATAAAATAACCATGTGCTTCAAAGCCATTGTGCTGCCTTCATAAAATGCCCTCAGATATGATAATTAGGAGGTACATACACTGCCAACAACACATTGAAATTGGAATGCAGAGACCAAAGGCCATAAAAATGATCTATTTTTTGCACCTAATATATTATGAAGATGCTTACTGAAACATTTAAACAAATTTTATGTTACCAAATATGGCCAGATATGAAGGAGTTTTGGCATTACTGATACTGGAATGAAACTATCAGGAGTCATAGATTTCATTAATACCAGCAAAGGTGGAGTGGGTGACTAAGTCACCTAAAAAAATGTAAACTTCACCTTCTCTTAGGAAAGCAATACATCTTTGCCAAGTGATTTGTTTTAGTGGTTTCATTGACTGACTGTACTTTTTGAGATGCTGCTCCCCTTGCCTAATAGCCAGGTTAGTGTTGAGTTGCAGCAAAATGTATTCATCAAGCCATCATGCCTAGTTTTGGTATCAATTACACTGATAAACAAACTCTTGCACATTTACTGGTATGTGTTTTGATTACCCATCAACCTTTTCCAGAGTCAGTTTGCAATTATCACTGCCCAATTTTCATGATATCCTTTGGGGCCCCGAGTGGCCGAGTGATCTAAAGCGCTGTCCGTTACAGATCACTGCCATCTCACCTCTGTCTGTGTGGGTTCGAGTCTAGGATTCGGCGAATGTGGATATGTGAGAAAGTTTGCCAGTAGCTTCTCATGGGTCAGTGGTTCTTTCCGGTGATTTCCTGGTTTCTTCCTCCACCATTAATACTGGCCGCCATGAATAGCCTATTGTGTGCTGAAAAATGGCGTTAAGCCCAACAACAACAACAACATGATATCCTTTGATGATAAAAACATACTTTTGTTTTGAAACTTTATTAATAGAATGTAAATAGCAAATTCTCTTTTAAGAACAAAATCTGTGATCCAGATATTTTAAATGCTTTTATTATATTATTTTATCATAAAATTAGTTTGAAATTGTAAGTGAACCAGTAATAGGGAAATACATTGATGTGTTTAGGAAAATCTAGTTTATTAGATTATCTGTTTTCATAAATCATTATGCAAATATATTTAGAAAATATAGAACTTATAGAAAGCCTACGTATTACATTATTTAAGATTTAACTCTAAAATGTAATTATGTAGATCATAAATATAAAGGAAAATGGCATCTTGTGGAAGTTGTGAGAAGTGAGCAGTGTAATGTCAAAGTTGTTTTCTGACTTAATTCGTATATGTGAAAATAAGAAAAAACAGAGAAACAGATACTGTCTAACCGATGCCTAAAATTGCTACAAGTATGTAGACAAATAAATAAATAATGAAGATGCAATCCTATCAATGAACTATCATAATGAAGCTATATAAAATGAGTGGTAGCATTACAAAACCCCTCCTTCTAAAAATAGATGCACTCAGGTTTGTGTTGATTTGGTTGGAAAAAAGGGTTTATTTCATATACCAACTATAAAGTAGCCATATCTGTAATTTTATCCACTTTAGTATGTTATGTATGAATAGTTACAGTAATGTTTTATCATCAACAAAGAAATATGACAAACAGCATGATATGAAGACAAGTGCATTTGTCCTAAAGTACATGGTACATGGGTTATTTCAAACACAATTATAAATCTTTCAAAGTGCCTTTTAGAAAGTATTAAAATAATGATTTAGGGCATTTCTTGCTTTGCCTCACACACAGTTTGCTTCCACAGATTTGGTCATCATATGAGATGACTAGGATACAGAGGTTTATTTGCATAAAGAATTCCCTCCAGTGATCAAAATATGTGGCTAGGGTGTTGAGGAAGCCAGATGATGGAGGGCGGGCCAGTTTATCAAAGAAAGTAAGCAAACCTCTCAGGGATGTGGAATCCATATTTGTCCATGCAAGTCTTTACCGGCTGTTTGACTGTGTCCTTAGGATAAACATGATGTAATAAAGAATGTACCATTAGAAACCTGCAACAAACAACAATGAAACACTGAAATCAAAACTAAGTTGGCCATGAGTCCACTGAGGTTTTTGTTATTTTTTCTTCACTACTTTAACTTTAGAGAAACATTATTGGAGAGAATTACTGCTTATAAAAGACATGACTTTTCATGTTATCTGAATTTTATCTGGACATTCCAAGATTGCTTTTTGAAATAGTTATGAGATCAACATTACTGTTATGATTGATTTTATTGACTACACGACAGTGTTCATATGATTTTGTTTTTACCTGTAGGCCATGGGACAATGATTTAGTGCAGGACATGTGTCACTGGCTTGCAGATGACCTACCCCTAGCACCTGGAGCCCCAGGAGGTATGGTGGAGTATCGCCGGACACTCACTACCAGTTTCTTCTTTAAATTTTATCTCACAGTCCAGTTACAGCTCCAGACAATGGTAGGTAGTTAAGAACACTGAAAATCTGTTCTTGTAAAGCTACTGGAGAAAGAATTTAATTGTTAGGCTTTATTTTTTTTAAATTTTTGGACTTGGATTATTGAAGTTGAATTTTAGTAACAGTGATTCTGTTGTTTCAAAACATTCTTGGATAAATGTATTACAAATGCTAGGGATAATTAAAATTCAAATTCAAATTAATATAATTGTAAAATGGTAGAGTGACAAAATGTTATCACTTTTAGATTTGATTAATTTTTTGGGACACAAAAATATTTTTTTTTTATGTGCCACTTTATAAAAGATTTTCAGCAGACATCTGCCTGATGAAACATTTGCTTCTACCAAGTAATTTATTTCCACATATTCAATATGTCCTACTGTACTGCCTTATATTCAATTTCTTTAGCACACCAAGTCCAAGAGTCGTGTACCTTCATCCTATAAGAGTGCCACATCAGTATTTTATCGTGACCCACCCAAGAGTTCCCAGGTTTACGATGCAGTGGCATCAGGACAACCCCCACAGGACCCAGTTGGTCGAGCCATACCTCATGTAGCAGCCACTAAACAGGTCACAGGGGAGGCCATTTATGTAGATGATATGCCAAAATTTGATAGTAAGAAATTGTTTTATATACAGCCTGGTCTATATAATCTGAGTTCCATTTATCCAGTAATTAAATACCTTGAGTTGGATCATTTTTTTAAATAAAAATTCAATTTTTTTTTTTATTTCTCAAGTCAAACAACCTATCCCAAGTCATTTGAATTAAGTGGCATTCGTTCATAGTTTGTACTGTATTATTATCTTTTATAGATGAGCTATACCTGGCATTTGTGTTGAGCACCAAGTCTCATGCTGACATAGTTTCCGTGGACACAACAGAGGCATTTAAAGTACCAGGTGTTGTGGATTACATAAGTGAGAAGGATGTCCCTGGGGCAAAAGTATACAAACTCATGATACATGATGATGAATATGTCTTCGCTGTCAACAAGGTATCAGGAAGATGGTTCAGTTTTAGCTCTCTTCCTTTCTCTCTTGTATCAGATTCATATAGGTTGACTCAAACATCCTCCCAAAGAGTTTATGTACATGTATTATTTATAAAAGGTTGAAGTCTTCTTAAACCAGTTTTAGTTGAATTATAGAGCCAGACCTTATTCTTTTAAGATGATATGATGTAAATTAGAGCACATGACTGCCCAAAATAAAATGCTAGCCCATTTAGTCCATTACAAGTTGATTTCATAGTCACAGCTGTTACTTATTTGCAGCTAAATGTATGTAATTTAAGTTCTGGTTGCTACAGCGTGACTAGTTTCTCCACAGTAGAGACAGTACATTAGATTATAGCACCTGAAAATGAGGGTACATATGTTAATATTTCTCAGTACTTTAGAGGTTCCTTTTCTAACTCAAATTTTGTCTCTGTGGGAAAGGCTTTAGGTTGACATTTTGGTTGTGAAAGAAAGAAAGATCTGTATTGTGGAATGTACTGTAGTATTATCAGATTATTGATTTCATTTATCTAGGTGTCCACACAAGGAGGTAGGTGTCCACACAAGGAGGTAGTCCTGATACGATTATTTTACATGTATCTGGGCTGCAATACCTAGAAACATACAGTAAACTTTCAAAATCTGTTCTGATTTCATTTAGTGACCTTCCATCACTGGCATCATTTTCACCTACTAAAATAATAATTTGGTTGTATTTGGTTAGGTCAGTATTCATTATTTTGTCTGTGATGCTATTGATTTTTGCACCTCTTAGAGTCTGGCATTATATTTTCAATATTGAGGAGCCAATTATTAGAGTCAAATCTTTCTGGCTTGTGATTTCTTGTGTTGGATTCTGGATTGTATTTCAGACACATTTTTTTGGAGGAGGGGGTGCTGAATTGGTGTCACAGATGTTTGAGCTAATCAAGCTGATGTTGACACATTTGTCTTAGGGCTGGGAAGTGCAGTTATTGGTGCAGACAACAGACTTGTTTGAGTTGAGGGCCATGGGTGTACACTTATTCTTATTCCAGGTGTAACATATGACTGATAGGGGGTACTGTTGTAATGCAAAGCAGGATTATTTTGGGTATCAGTTATTCAACATTTTCTTTTGGCTTGTATTGGGATTGTCAGTCTATGAGCATCCGACATTGATGCTATTTGGGAGTCTGTCTGAATTTCTGTTTCACATGAGGTTACTTGCTCATTAATCCTCCCCTGTGCTGACTTAATAGCATGTAACTGTAGCTTTAAGTCTTCAGTTTGAGCCTCCAAGTTCCTAATTGTTTTTTGATGTACACACATGGAGAAATCATTATGGTTTAAACCATCACTGTGATAGTCATGATTGATGGAGGGTGTCATTGCCTGACACTCTGGAGTGGTGGTAATTTTATTCCCAGAGTCATCTAGGTCAAAAGCTTTAGGAGCTGTTTCATGTTTGGTACTACAGTACATCTAGTTACTGGTGTAGATGCCAGAATATAACTGCCTTCAGCATGTGCATTCTCATCCTGACTACATTTACTGATTTTATGATTGAACCATCAGCTTCTGTATGTGTAGGACTCATGGTGTTTTATACAATGTAGCTGTCACAGTGTATTTTTCTTGTGTTCTGTGGATAGTACTATTTTGAACAATTGAACTGCATGAAGTTATGCAAGGTTCTCAATCTAATATCTGCTTTACAAACTCAAACTGTTGAGGATCTGTATGGACAGTGATACTGTATTTATTGTGTTTGACCCTCAGGAATTCTGGATAAATGTCAGCCATATTGGATAACCCCAAATCATCACATTGTTTTCATTTTCACTATGTACACAAATTTTCTGCATGGGATTATCTGTGTAGCTCAGATTTTCAGGTATATAAGACATACTAAATCCAGAGAATGATGCAGAAAAGGTTGAGCTAAGTGTGCCATGTAAGGAACCTACAAGACTGTTATTTAAATACATTTCCATGGTTCTGATATTTTCAGCTTGTTTAAAACAGTTGTTGTTGTAGGGTTTAATGCCATTTGTCAGCACACAATTTGCTATACAAAGCAGCCAGTATAAATGGTGGAGGTAACACCCAGGAAAATCCTGGAAATATCCCCCAACCAACAAGAACTGCTGGCAAGCTTTTTCACATACCCACATTGACTGAATCCAAGACTTAAACCCACGCAGACAGAGGTGAAATGGTAATGATCCATATATGTGAGCACTTTAGACCACTCTGACACTCTGGGCCCCTTTCATTACAGTGATAGAAATTATGATGTGAAATCCTTATATATGACAGCACTTATCTATAAACATTTGAAAAAGAAACTTGCATAATGTGTTTGAGTTGGTATCACCTCAAGTTCAGTTATGGTTGATGTAGTTCAGATTCAAATTAATCCACCTGGGTAGCTGTCTTGGATAACCTAATATACTTTTGTTTTGAACAGGTTTCCAAAATTCTTTTGAATATCTGAAAGGTCTGCATTCAATTTCAGTTACACTAACTTGATACTGTCATAATTCCACAGTATTAATTATGGCAATAGGTATCTACATATTTAGTACCAGTTTTTACACCAAATTTATTGTATATTGAGTGGAGGTGTGTTAGATTCAACCATACATGTCTTATGTACATTAGATTTAATTATCTTTATGTTTAAATTTTTTATTTCATTACATGCTATTGTAATGTAAATTAAACATTGTTTGATGTACTTGACATTGTCCAAAACCGAATTGAATTCTGCTGAACCTGATTGACTTTTAATTGTTTTATAATAATTTCATTTATATAAACAACTAATAATAGCTTCATTATTCTCAATGTGTATGAGCTTAGTATCAGGATTATTATTATGGTAAACAAGAAAGTGTAAATATGTTGATCATGGTCTTGGTCTTGGAGATTCCTGAGTGAATTTTAAGGGCTATTGTGTTGTAAATAAACAAGGTTCATTAGATCATCCTAGAAGGTTATTTAAGGTAATGGTTGTCTTTATAAAATACTAATTATGTCCTGAAGTCAAGTTGAGAAATATATTATATTGTGACTGTGAGGAGTTTACCAGCACTGCTTTAACATCTAGCACTTTAAGTTGTATTATGTTGTGACCAATTTTGGCTGAATTTTATTTTCTTCAAATTATTGAATTCAAATGATTATTTTTTCTGGAATACAAAGGGTTCTGACAAAATTCTTGGATAAAGATATTCATTGGAATTTATACCGGTTTCAAACCTGGAAAAATATTTATGTAATTCAATAAGGGACTGTTGACACATCAGTACTTCATAGGCTATAACAGATATCACATTCAATTTTGGATCTCTTCAGGACTTCAACAGAGTTTTATTTAAGATTTTTAGGCCTTTTAATTCTTGGGGTTTTTTTGGATTTAGCTTGCAATGCCATAAGTAATCTTTTTTCTCATTTTTCACTTGCATTCTAGCGAAAAAAATTTTTGTTAAATTTTACAAAGATTGTTGTCTTTACTCTGTTACTTATTTAAGAGCATAGAATCATCACACATGGCAGACATCTTGTCAATACCTGCAGATACCTTTTATGGCAAAGTTGTTTCTATTTCCTATTCCCAAAACTATTAATGATATAATTTAAGTCACATAATTTTCTTTTCAATTGTAACATGACCATATTACTTAGCTTGAGGATAATTTGTGTGAGAAGTCCAAGCTGTAAACTACTTTGTTTCTGTTATGCCTTAATTACTTTTCTGACTAAGTAGAGTGTACATTAGTTCTTGCTGCTTCACAAGCAATTGGCAACTTAATATTTGATTAATCTCTGAATCTTCAGTTGAAATTTTTTAAACAAATTCAATGGTCCACAGACATTATGTCTAAAATCTAGTTAAAAAGTAGTGACACCTAATAATTTGTGAACTGCAGATAATGGCAATAGGACAGCATCATTTCATGCATCAAAGTAATAGAGATTAAATAATATTCTTCAGGGTTTGGCAGAAACTTTCTAAAGCCTCTTTAGGGTAATAACAGAAGATTATCATCATTAAGTATTGGTTACCTGACATGGTCTTAGGAAAATGATTGTCACAGTCTTTCATTATTTTGGCAAATAGTTAATTAAATACAAGAAAAGGTTGCAGTTGATCCTTATGTATCTTCTGATCAGTATTTCCTACAATTTTACAAGTGTGAAAAAAATCTACACTTTTAATTTTTGGCCAGTTAAAATGATTCAAGATCTTGTGATAAGATATATTGACTCTTCAGTGGACATATAAAGGATATTCATGGGCTACAATCAATTTATTGTTGATATGATTTAAAAATGACACTTTGATTTGCCACTAACTACCAGTCACCAGCAGAACAGGTAAATCTGGTGATCTCTATTTTCTCAAAAGGACCCTATTTGTAATAAAATAACATACTTGTATGCCTTCAATTTCTCTAACATCCTTCTAAAACAAATAAGAGATCTCTGGATCATATTAGTGTTCCAAAATGAGTGATTGCATTTTGCTACCCTGATTAAAACAGAATAAGTAGGAGCACTAATATTTGGAGCTAAGTTGAAAGTAAAGGAATACTTTTCTGATCATTTTCAAGAGCTATTTTTGTCTGGTAACTGCAGAAGCAGTGTATAAGTAGGGAATTTCATTGCAATAGGATTAATATTTGGCCCAAACAAAGCTTGTCAGTTAGAAATGGATCAACCACAACATTAGCTCTAGACTGGTCATTGCATTGTCGTAAATGAATACCCTTGCTTGAAAAGATTACACTGTTCTGGATGTCAAGGATCCTAAAGCTATGACAGATTAACATGATGGAGATGTACATTAACAAAGCCACACTCTTCTCCTTAAATGAGACTACATTTACTAGACATAGACTTCTCAGAGAAAGGCAAACTACCTGATAATAAAGGACTTAGAAACTGATTTTCCCTTAATGTTTTAATAGTGATAAACTTGGCAGCATTGTCAATAAGTGATATAGAACCTTTCATAATTTTCTATAATAAAATCAAATGTTTTAGTGGGCCTAGAAAATGTATTGTTTTTAATACATAACGATGAGCTTGACCATATTGAAATAAGAGCATTTGAAATAGCTGTCTCCCTGTATGATATTGTCTTTTTTTGAACCTGTAGCAATGGCATTAATGTGCCCTTTCTTCTTACAATAAGTGCACATAGGAATAGATTAGGATTTCAGTTCAGTTTTACCTGAATTTTTTAAAATCCTAAATGTTGTGCCAGACAGATATGGAAGTGCAACTATGTGACTAAGATGGGTTTTGCCAAAAACATGCTGAGAGGAAGACTTATTGACACATGAAACTTTGGGAGTCTAGGAATAATCAGCAGATGTTTAAGCAGTAGTTTCTACATTTACAATCTTTTGCTAATGAGCGTAGGTATTGAGGAATGTAGTTCTTGATCTCTTAAAGTAATATGAGCTGTCATAATCGTGGCTGAGCACCAACTATCAAATATTCTTTTCCTTTGCAAATTCAACATGGGTCTATCCAGTTTCTTTTCTAAAGTTCCTAAACCTTTGTTGATATATTTCAGATATCAATTCATAAACCATCAAGATACATTCCTTAACTACATGGGAATTAGAGATGTGTAGAATTCATGAGCTTTGCATTGGCTTTGCTTCTATTGCACAACAATCATCCTCTTCATTTCAATTTGGGAATTCCATCATTTCCTTCTATTTCCATTCGATTTGGGATTTCCATTAATTCCTTCCATTTTTTTCAATTTGGGAATTCCATCATTTCCTTCTATTTCCATTCAATTTGGTAGTGCCATCATTTCCTTCTAATTCCATTCAGTTTGGAATTTCAATCATTCCCTTCTATTTCCATTCGATTTGGGATTTCAATCATTTCCTTCTATTTCCATTCGATTTGGGAATTCCATTAATTCCTTCCATTTTTTTCAATTTGGGATTTCCATTAATTCCTTCAATTTCCATTCAATTTTGGTATTTCCGTCATTTCCTTCTATTTCCATTCAATTTGGGATTTCCATCATTTCCTTCTATTTCCATTTGATTTCTAACCCTACCTTCTATTTCCATTAGGATGATCAAGTTTTATTAGAAAAGGTCAAGTGGGACATAGTCAAGTGGAAATATACATATAGAAGTTATAAGAATTAATGGAAAATTAGCACATACTGTATGAATATTTGCAGTCAGGGTCTGGTTATGTTTACTTACAGTCTAGCAATACCTGATAAACATCATCTAGACCATGTTTTTTAGAAAGTAAAAACTAAAATCCATGTAATCATAATGCTTAACATTCTTACAAATCTTAAAATAAAATCTATAATCATTGACACTCACACACATATATATTTTGGTATAAACTATAAGGTCTTCTAAAGACACAGATCTAATATACTGACAGTTTGCTATAGGGTCTTCTAATGACATAAATTTAAAATGCTGACAGTTTGCTATAAGGGTTTCTAACGACACAAATTTAAAATGCTTACAGTTTGCTATAAGGGTTTCTAATGACACAAATTTAAAATATTGACAACTTGCTATAAGGTCTTCTAAGACTTGAATTTAATAAGACAATTTTCTATTTTGCGGTGTACTATTTTCAAGAGTTTCATGTTTATTACAAAAAACAAATTTGAAGACCCAATGAGTAACTGATCCTTCTGAGAAAATAATATGACTCCTTCCCTGATTTTTGTAGGTTTAAATAGTGATGAAAATTTGTTTTTTTTGCAATGGCTATACTTAATAAAAACAAAATAAATGAATTCATAGTAAAATTAACTTCATACCAAAATAGTAAAATCCTCAAATACAGCTTAATTCAATGAAAGCTGATTATGAATCTGGGCACTGTTTTATATCCAATATATTACAACTCTATACATTGTTTTATATTCAAGCAATAATTACAGTTTTTATTGTCTGCTTTACTTTGCACCAGTTAGATAGATTAGTACCTGATAGATACAGGTGTGCATTTTAATTACAGGTAACCACTCAAGGCCAGGTGATTGGAGCTGTTATAGCTGATACACAGGCACATGCTCAGTTGGCAGCCAAGCTCATTAAGGTTGAATATCGGGAACATCCTGCTGTGATCACCATCAAGGTGAATAGCTTTATGATTTTGACTCATTGGACTTGATGCTCAGCTTAATCACTGTGCAAGATAGTTCTAGTGAAATGGACTAAACCCTCGACCAACTTGATGCTAAAATCAGCATGTCTGTCTACTCATACCCATAGTGAAACTAAATATTGTCCAAATTTCAGTGATGGTCGTTGCAATCACCAATTTCAATCTGTGTCAGCCAGCCTGTTTTGATTGTCATCAGTAAGCAAATCATGCCATATGTAAGCATTCTCAATAATGGAATTAAAATATTAATTTTAAAAATACTGATTCACATTTTGAAGGCGAATGTGAGTCAAGTTTTATATTATTAAAGAGAAATGTTTAAAATCAATTTATTTTGTATATTAGGTTTATGTCTATTATATTGTAATGCACAAAATAACATAATTTGATGTTTGCATTTTCTTATGAGATAAAATAATGTATTATATTGATGTAAACAAAATTCAGAGGGACGTAGATTATGCCAAAGTTTCCCCCAGTGTGATAACAACAGATTTCTTGAAAGATATTCAGTTTGGATAGACTTGAGATAGTACCATATCCCCTGTCCTCAAAGATCATCTCCCATATCTAATTGGAATCAGGTTTTCATTATAGCTACTTTTATATTTACCTTCCTTTTCCAAATGCCACCATTAAAAAGATGAGGCTATTCCTTTTTTCAGGTGGCAGGTTTTTAGATGTACTCGAGAACAACTACATTCCTATAGCTATCATATGTAAATCCATGACCACACAGTAATTAAATGGTACAAATGTTAATGTTACTACCAAGGACCTTTAATTTCTGTATTATTGTAGCATTGTAAAATGTTTTCCTTAACTTCTATTCACAGGATGCTATTGAAGCCAACTCATACTACCTGACACCCAGGACTATTCACACAGGCAATGTTGATCAGGCATTTGCCCAGTGTGACCACATTCTTGAGGGAGAAACTCATGTTGGGGGACAGGAGCACTTTTATCTTGAGACACAAACCACGCTAGCTGTACCAAAAAATGAAGATGGAGAAATGGAGCTGTTTATCTCAACTCAGAATCCATCGGAAGCACAAGTGAGAGGAACTTAATCATCTCAGTAGTCAGATGGATTTATCACTTTGTTTTGGATATCAATAGTCAGATGGATTTATCTCTTTGTTTTGGCTGTCAATATTTTCTGCATGCATCACCCTGTCCCATGCGATGAAATCCACCATATGAAAATAATACACATGCTCATTTTTGTGGGCTATGTAAGATATTTAGTTAGTAATTATTCACACACAAACCATATTCTTAGAAAGCACATTCCCTCTTTTTTGTATATTTTATCTATTTTGGCTAAAGCTTTTTACAGACAGAGAAAAGAAAATATCAAACCAATAATATCCACAGGGTAATATTCCAAAATTCCCATGCATAATATCCAGAAGACCTACCAGATAATATCCAACATATAGTATCTTGCAGATAAAGTTCAGTTGACAATATCCAGAATATCTAATATATAATATCCAGTAGATTCAATACATGATATCCAGTAGACTTGATACATAGTATCCAGTAGATTCAATACATAATATCCAGTAGATTCAATACATAATATCCAGTAGATTCGATACATAGTGTCCAGTAGATTCAATACATAATATCCAGTAGATTTGATACATAGTATCCAGTAGATTCAATACATAATATCCAGTAGATTCAATATATAATATCCAGTAGATTCAATATATAGTATCCAGTAGATTCAATACATAATATCCAGTAGATTCAATACATAATATTCAGTAGATACAATACATAATATCCAGTATATTCAATACTAGTCTGTTTCCTCTGACCCTTGCCACCCTATTTTTGATATTTGGACATTTATGTTGGGGTGTAGGGTCAGAGTCCATTCCTTATCGAAAAGTTGGAACTTGCTGACACCATTTGGTGTCAGCATAGGATAGCCACTTGCTAGACCGTCTAGCAAACTTTAAAAATCTTTCATCAAGATATACCTGTATGAAATTGATAGGAATATAATTTATTTTCTCAGATATTGCCAGTATAGCATTCATTTTATCTTTAATCTGCTGACAGATTAGCCAAAACTATGTGTTGATGAAATTTGACCTGGAACATGCCATTTGCGTAACAAGTCACATGACTACACAGTCAAGCAACTCCTTATGTGATCTAATTTTATTAAAATCCATATACCTTTAAGGCATAAATAGCCATATACCTTTATGGCAGAAATAGCCATATACATTTAAAGCATAAATAGCCATATACCTTTAAGGCATAAATAGCCATATACATTTGAAGCATAAATAGCCATATACCTTTAAGGCATAAATAGAAATATACCTATAAGGCATAAATAGACATATACCTTTAAGGCATAAATAGCCATATACCTTTAAGGCATAAATAGCCATATACGTTTAAAGCATAAATAGCCATATACCTTTAAGGCATAAATAGCCATATACCTTTATGGCATAAATAGCCATATACCTTTAAGGCATAAATAGCCATATACCTTTAAGGCGTAAATAGCCATATACCTTTGAGGCATAAATAGCCATATACCTTTAAGGCATAAATAGAAATATACCTTTAAGGCATAAATAGAACATATACCTTTAAGGCATAAATAGCCATATACCTTTAAGGCATAAATAGCCATATACATTTAAAGCATAAATAGCCATATACCTTTAAGGCATAAATAGCCATATACCTTTAAGGCATAAAAAACCATATACCTTTATGGCATAAATAGAAATATACCTTTAAGGCATAAATAGCAATATACCTTTAAGGCATAAATAGCCATATACCTTTATGGCGTAAATAGCCATATACCTTTAAGGCATAAATAGCCATATACCTTTAAGGCGTAAATAGCCATATACCTTTGAGGCATAAATAGCCATATACCTTTAAGGCATAAATAGCCATATACCTATAAGGCATAAATAGCCATATACCTTTAAGGCATAAATAGCCATATACCTTTAAGGCATAAATAGCCATATACATTTAAAGCATAAATAGCCATATACCTTTAAGGCATAAATAGCCATATACCTTTATGGCGTAAATAGCCATATACCTTTAAGGCATAAATAGCCATATACCTTTAAGGCGTAAATAGCCATATACCTTTGAGGCATAAATAGCCATATACCTTTAAGGCATAAATAGCTATATACTTTTAAGGCATAAATAGCCATATACATTTAAAGCATAAATAGCCATATACCTTTAAGGCATAAATAGCCATATACCTTTAAGGCATAAATAGCTATATACTTTTAAGGCATAAATAGCCATATACATTTAAAGCATAAATAGCCATATACCTTTAAGGCATAAATAGCCATATACCTTTAAGGCGTAGAAAGCCATATACCTTTAAGGCATAAATAGCCATATACCTTTAGCCATATACCTTTAAGGCATAAATAGCCATATACCTTTAAGGCATAAATAGCCATATACATTTAAAGCATAAATAGCCATATACCTTTAAGGCATAAATAGCCATATACATTTAAGGCATAAATAGCCATATACCTTTAAGGCATAAATAGAAATATACCTTTAAGGCATAAATAGCCATATACCTTTAAGGCATAAATAGCCATATACCTTTTAGGCGTAAATAGCCATATACCTTTGAGACATAAATAGCCATATACCTTTAAGGCATAAATAGCCATATACCTATAAGGCATAAATAGCCATATACCTTTAAGGCATAAATAGCCATATACCTTTAAGGCATAAATAGCCATATACATTTAAAGCATGAATAGCCATATACCTTTAAGGCATAAATAGCCATATACCTTTAAGGCATAAACAGCCATATACCTTTATGGTGTAAATAGCCATATACCTTTAAGGCATAAAAAGCCATATCACTTTAAGGCGTAAATAGCCATATACCTTTGAGGCATAAATAGCCATATACCTTTAAGGCATAAATAGAAATATACCTTTATGGCATAAATAGCCATATACCTTTAAGGCATAAATAGCCATATACCTTTAAGGCATAAATAGCCATATACATTTAAAGCATAAATAGCCATATACCTTTAAGGCATAAATAGCCATATACATTTAAGGCATAAATAGCCATATACCTTTAAGGCATAAATAGAAATATACCTTTAAGGCATAAATAGCCATATACCTCTAAGGCATATATAGCCATATACCTTTAAGGCATAAATAGCCATATACATTTAAAGCATGAATAGCCATATACCTTTAAGGCATAAATAGCCATATTCCTTTAAGGCGTAAATAGCCATATACCTTTAAGGCACAAATAGCCATATACCTTTAAGGCATAAATAGCCATATACCTTTGAGGCATAAATAGCCATATACCTTTAAGGCATAAATAGCTATATACTTTTAAGGCATAAATAGCCATATACATTTAAAGCATAAATAGCTATATACCTTTAAGGCATAAATAGCCATATACCTTTAAGGCGTAGAAAGCCATATACCTTTAAGGCATAAATAGAAATATATCTTTAAGGCATAAATAGCAATATACCTTTAAGGCATAAATAGCCATATACCTTTATGGCGTAAATAGCCATATACCTTTAAGGCATAAATAGCCATATACCTTTAAGGCGTAAATAGCCATATACCTTTGAGGCATAAATAGCCATATACCTTTAAGACATAAAGAGAAATATACCTTTAAGGCATAAATAGCCATATACCTTTAAGGCATAAAAAACCATATACCTTTATGGCATAAATAGCCATATACCTTTAAGGCATAAATAGCCATATACCTTTAAGGCATAAATAGCCATATACCTTTAAGGCATAAATAGCCATATACATTTAAAGCATAAATAGCCATATACCTTTAAGGCATAAATAGCCATATACATTTAAGGCATAAATAGCCATATACCTTTAAGGCATAAATAGCCATATACCTTTAAGGCATAAATAGCCATATACCTTTAAGGCATAAATAGCCATATACCTTTTAGGCGTAAATAGCCATATACCTTTGAGGCATAAATAGCCATATACCTTTAAGGCATAAA
Source organism: Potamilus streckersoni (assembly GCA_016746295.1). Taxonomy (NCBI): domain Eukaryota; kingdom Metazoa; phylum Mollusca; class Bivalvia; order Unionida; family Unionidae; genus Potamilus; species Potamilus streckersoni. The sequence goes on from JAEAOA010000161.1 coordinate 729,193, forward strand.
TAGCCATATACCTATAAGGCATAAATAGCCATATACCTTTAAGGCATAAATAGCGATATAACTTTAAGGCATAAATAGCCATATACATTTAAAGCATGAATAGCCATATACCTTTAAGGCATAAATAGCCATATACCTTTAAGGCATAAACAGCCATATACCTTTATGGTGTAAATAGCCATATACCTTTAAGGCATAAAAAGCCATATCACTTTAAGGCGTAAATAGCCATATACCTTTGAGGCATAAATAGCCATATACCTTCAAGGCATAAATAGAAATATACCTTTAAGGCATAAATAGCCATATACCTTTAAGGCATAAATAGCCATATACCTTTAAGGCATAAATAGCCATATACATTTAAAGCATAAATAGCCATATACCTTTAAGGCATAAATAGCCATATACATTTAAGGCATAAATAGCCATATACCTTTAAGGCATAAATAGAAATATACCTTTAAGGCATAAATAGCCATATACCTTTAAGGCATAAATAGCCATATACCTTTAAGGCATAAATAGCCATATACATTTAAAGCATGAATAGCCATATACCTTTAAGGCATAAATAGCCATATACCTTTAAGGCATAAACAGCCATATACCTTTATGGTGTAAATAGCCATATACCTTTAAGGCATAAAAAGCCATATCACTTTAAGGCGTAAATAGCCATATACCTTTGAGGCATAAATAGCCATATACCTTTAAGGCATAAATAGAAATATACCTTTAAGGCATAAATAGCCATATACCTTTAAGGCATAAATAGCCATATACCTTTAAGGCATAAATAGCCATATACATTTAAAGCATAAATAGCCATATACCTTTAAGGCATAAATAGCCATATACATTTAAGGCATAAATAGCCATATACCTTTAAGGCATAAATAGAAATATACCTTTAAGGCATAAATAGCCATATACCTCTAAGGCATATATAGCCATATACCTTTAAGGCATAAATAGCCATATACATTTAAAGCATGAATAGCCATATACCTTTAAGGCATAAATAGCCATATTCCTTTAAGGCGTAAATAGCCATATACCTTTAAGGCACAAATAGCCATATACCTTTAAGGCATAAATAGCCATATACCTTTGAGGCATAAATAGCCATATACCTTTAAGGCATAAATAGCTATATACTTTTAAGGCATAAATAGCCATATACATTTAAAGCATAAATAGCTATATACCTTTAAGGCATAAATAGCCATATACCTTTAAGGCGTAGAAAGCCATATACCTTTAAGGCATAAATAGAAATATATCTTTAAGGCATAAATAGCAATATACCTTTAAGGCATAAATAGCCATATACCTTTATGGCGTAAATAGCCATATACCTTTAAGGCATAAATAGCCATATACCTTTAAGGCGTAAATAGCCATATACCTTTGAGGCATAAATAGCCATATACCTTTAAGACATAAAGAGAAATATACCTTTAAGGCATAAATAGCCATATACCTTTAAGGCATAAAAAACCATATACCTTTATGGCATAAATAGCCATATACCTTTAAGGCATAAATAGCCATATACCTTTAAGGCATAAATAGCCATATACCTTTAAGGCATAAATAGCCATATACATTTAAAGCATAAATAGCCATATACCTTTAAGGCATAAATAGCCATATACATTTAAGGCATAAATAGCCATATACCTTTAAGGCATAAATAGCCATATACCTTTAAGGCATAAATAGCCATATACCTTTAAGGCATAAATAGCCATATACCTTTTAGGCGTAAATAGCCATATACCTTTGAGGCATAAATAGCCATATACCTTTAAGGCATAAATAGCCATATACCTATAAGGCATAAATAGCCATATACCTTTAAGGCATAAATAGCGATATAACTTTAAGGCATAAATAGCCATATACATTTAAAGCATGAATAGCCATATACCTTTAAGGCATAAATAGCCATATACCTTTAAGGCATAAACAGCCATATACCTTTATGGTGTAAATAGCCATATACCTTTAAGGCATAAAAAGCCATATCACTTTAAGGCGTAAATAGCCATATACCTTTGAGGCATAAATAGCCATATACCTTCAAGGCATAAATAGAAATATACCTTTAAGGCATAAATAGCCATATACCTTTAAGGCATAAATAGCCATATACCTTTAAGGCATAAATAGCCATATACATTTAAAGCATAAATAGCCATATACCTTTAAGGCATAAATAGCCATATACATTTAAGGCATAAATAGCCATATACCTTTAAGGCATAAATAGAAATATACCTTTATGGCATAAATAGCCATATACCTCTAAGGCATATATAGCCATATACCTTTAATGCATAAATAGCCATATACATTTAAAGCATGAATAGCCATATACCTTTAAGGCATAAATAGCCATATTCCTTTAAGGCGTAAATAGCCATATACCTTTAAGGCACAAATAGCCATATACCTTTAAGGCATAAATAGCCATATACCTTTGAGGCATAAATAGCCATATACCTTTAGGGCATAAATAGAAATATACCTTTAAGGCATAAATAGCCATATACCTTTAAGGCATAAATAGCCATATACCTTTAAGGCATAAATAGCCATATACATTTAAAGCATGAATAGCCATATACCTTTAAGGCATAAATAGCCATATACATTTAAAGCATAAATAGCCATATACCTTTAAGGCATAAATAGCCATATACCTTTAAGGCATAAATAGCCATATACCTTTAAGGCATAAATAGCCATATACCTTTAAGGCATAAATAGAAATATACCTTTAAGGCATAAATAGCCATATACCTTTAAGGCATAAATAGCCATATACCTTTAAGGCATAAATAGCCATATACATTTAAAGCATAAAAAGCCATATACCTTTAAGGCATAAATAGCCATATACCTTTATGGCATAAATAGCCATATACCTTTAAGGCATAAATAGCCATATACCTTTGAGGCATAAATAGCCATATACCTTTAAGGCATAAATAGAAATATACCTTTAAGGCATAAATAGCCATATACCTTTAAGGCATAAATAGAAATATACCTTTAAGGTATAAATAGCCATATACCTTTATGGCGTAAATAGCCATATACCTTTAAGGCATAAATAGCCATATACCTTTAAGGCGTAAATAGCCATATACCTTTGAGGCATAAATAGCCATATACCTTTAAGGCATAAATAGAAATATACCTTTAAGGCATAAAAAACCATATACCTTTATGGCATAAATAGCCATATACCTTTAAGGCATAAATAGCCATATACCTTTAAGGCATAAATAGCCATATACCTTTAAGGCATAAATAGCCATATACATTTAAAGCATAAATCGCCATATACCTTTAAGACATAAACAGCCATATACCTTTATGGTGTAAATAGCCATATACCTTTAAGGCATAAAAAGCCATATCACTTTAAGGCGTAAATAGCCATATACCTTTGAGGCATAAATAGCCATATACCTTTAAGGCATAAATAGAAATATACCTTTAAGGCATAAATAGCCATATACCTTTAAGGCATATATAGCCATATACCTTTAAGGCATAAATAGCCATATACATTTAAAGCATGAATAGCCATATACCTTTAAGGCATAAATAGCCATATACCTTTAAGGCGTAAATAGCCATATACCTTTAAGGCTCAAATAGCCATATACCTTTAAGGCATAAATAGCCATATACCTTTGAGGCATAAATAGCCATATACCTTTAAGGCATAAATAGAAATATACCTTTAAGGCATAAATAGCCATATACCTTTAAGGCATAAATAGCCATATACCTTTGAGGCATAAATAGCCATATACATTTAAAGCATGAATAGCCATATACCTTTAAGGCATAAATAGCCATATACATTTAAAGCATAAATAGCCATATACCTTTAAGGCATAAATAGCCATATACCTTTATGGCATAAATAGCCATATACCTTTAAGGCATAAATAGCCATATACCTTTAAGGCATAAATAGAAATATACCTTTAAGGCATACATAGCCATATACCTTTAAGGCATAAATAGCCATATACCTTTAAGGCATAAATAGCCATATACATTTAAAGCATAAAAAGCCATATACCTTTAAGGCATAAATAGCCATATACATTTAAAGCATGAATAGCCATATACCTTTAAGGCATAAATAGCCATATACCTTTAAGGCATAAATAGCCATATACCTTTATGGCATAAATAGAAATATATCTTTAAGGCATAAATAGCCATATACCTTTAAGGCATAAATAGCCATATACCTTTAAGGCATAAATAGCCATATACATTTAAGGCATAAATAGCCATATACCTTTAAGTTATAAATAGCCATATACCTTTAAGGTGTTGGGCAAGTTTGACCATGAACAAATATGTATTAGTTAATCATTTATCTGATTGGCTGAGCTTTTTATTATTTTGAAGAATGAATTCAGAATAGATTTTGCTTTAAAATATTCAGTAAGCTTATATAAGCATGCCTTTATAAGGTAATATGACAAGTGAAATAACACTATTAAGGAGTTGGTCATAAATCCAAAGTATGTATTAGTAAATAGTTGTACAAGCAAGATTTCATTTTACCATTATAGTCACAGAATTTCTTTTCAGACATTGGTAAACAGGAAAAATTGATATGATATTGAGATTAAGAGATAGTTTATATGGTTATGTTTTTACAATAATACAGTTTAGTTAAATGGCCAACCACTAGATGGATGATAATATCAGGTCTACTTGGGACTTTTTAATTTCAGCATTTAGTGGCAGAAGTCCTTGGAGTACCGGCCAACAGAATTCTTGTCAGGGTGAAAAGGTTAGGTAAGTATGGAGAAATATTGTCAGAACTGAACACATTTTGTTATTTACTTTAGCAAAAATCCATAGAAATGAAGCATGGAAAGTTTTGCCTCATACCATTAAACATTCAATTTGTGTCCTAGAAGTAGATGTAAACCTCCTGGCTGGGAGGGTCTCCGACCGAGATGAGGAGTGTCTCCCATTTCTCTTGTTGCTCACTGAAATATGCAGCATTTTTAAAGTTGTTATTGCTTCTTTGTATTAAAATTCTATATTTTCACTCTTTGCTTCCATTGTAGTTTATTTGTATTAATACTGCATGTAGTCAAGTTACTGTGAACTGGCTTAAGCAGTTGAAGACAATTTAGTTGCTAATTTTAAGCAGCATTCCTTTGAATCTGTTGGTTGGTGTCAGTGTTTTAAGTTTGTTAACATGGATTATACTATGTGTGATTAGAAGCAGTTCTGAAAGGATCAAATATCAAATTAGTTTATTATGGTTAGATTGTTAAAAAGCTCAGTTGGCATAAACAATTAACATTAGTTTGATTCTCTCTGCAGTGTCTATTCTGCTTCAGTGTTTAAAATTGTCAAGATGGATTAGAATCCATTCTGCTTCAGTGTTGTCAAGATGGATTAAAGTCCATACTATGTAGGATCCAAATTTATTCAGGATTAATGATGTTACTTGAATGAATTACTAAAGAGGTCAAGTGGTGTAAAACAGGATCATTTTGGTGTTCAAAGCTTCTTGAGATGCCTATGTTAAGTCTGATTGTCTCAAAATGCAGCCACAATATCACATAAAATTCAATGATGACTGAAAATGCGAATTTCATTTTTTGGAATTAAGTTCATTAAAACATGAATATACATTCTGCCTTTCTATCAAAATGATTTTTAAATTCTATTTCATAGACAAGAATGACATTACACATAAGGCGGGAACCCCATCTCTTAAAATCATATTAAATGTGATAAAAAAACCATTACTACTTGCCAGCATTATAGCCAAACAAAATGTCATTTTTTTGGTAGGATATCACTATTCAGATATGGTGAAAATAATGTTTCTTGATTCAGATATCTCAGAAATTTCTCATAAAAGTGGCACAAATTCCTCTCATTGTGACACTAGCTCTAATTCATCTTTGGCATATGTAAGGGGAAGATGTGCTGCAATGAAATATTTTCCATTCCAATTGCAAATCCTACTTCTTTTGATATCAAACTTCCTAACCAAATTTTGCAAATCTCTTTATTTGTCCAGAGCTACTCTGTCACTTATTTCTAAATGAAAATATTAGTTTTCATTGTATTGTGTCACATAATACAGTAATACTATTAATTTTCATTGTATTATATCACATAATACAGTAATTCAATTAATTTTCATTGTATTATATCACATAATACAGTAAATATTAATTTTCATTGTATATATCACATAATACAGTAATTCAATTAATTTTCATAGTATTATATCACATAATACAGTAATCCTATTAATTTTCATTACATCACATAATACAGTAATCCCTGATTAATCTAGTTCCTTTTATAACCTAGGTATGGTCATGAATCCAATCTCATAATTAAATAGTAATACAAGTATTGACTTTGATGGTATTAGGCAAGAATGGAAATGGATCCCATCTCATTATTTAAGGGTAATTATATCCTTAAAAAGCCTTAAAACAATTCAGCTTTGCCTATAAGGCAGTATGCTTGTATGGCTACTAAAAGCAACATTATAATGCAGAAATACTGCATAATAATTTTTATGTGACATATTGATTTATAAACTAAAACATTCATTATATTGACACAACTTCTCCTGACTTTTTGATAATAGAAATCGACATACTGTCCACTATATGCATTATTGATTCTGTACAAGTATATCCACACTCCAGAGAAATATATCCACACCCCAGAAAAATATATCCACACTCCAGAAAAATATATCCACACTTCTGACAAATTATATCCACACTTCTGACAAGTTATATCCACACTTCTGACAAATTATATCCACTTCTGAAAAATTATATCCATACTTCTGAGAAATATATCCATATTTCTGACAAATATATCCACACTTCTGACAAATATATCCATACTTCTGACAAATTATATCCACACTTCTTACAAATTATATCCACACTGCTGATAAATTATATCCACACTTCTGACAAATTATATATCCCAATGTGTGGATAATGAGTTGTATTATAGTGTCTTCCATTGGTGTATATAATGAATGTACTGTTACATTGTTGTTCAGAAGAGGACTGAGAATTATGCAGAGACTTTAAAGTATATACTAGACTGGTGTGACTTTGATGACTATACCTCTCCTGCCATTCATGCATCCAAAAAATGTTGCTTTCTTCTTCAAATAAATTAACCAATCTCATAGAACTGCTACTACCTTACAAATTCAGCCATCCAATGCTCAATAGTTCTGCCAAAATGATAACAGCTATCTATCCATCTAGGTGGCACTTTGTGTGGTCTTCTCTTGATACAGGGATTGGTGCCAATTACTCCAGTTACCATTTCTGCTAATAGCAAGCTCTCTTAAGACAGAGAGGGCTCATAATTCACATACAAAGATATAGAAAGTTTTATTTTTTTAGGCAAGTTCGAGGAGTGCCATCTTAGAAGGGAAGTATAATCCATCTTTTCAATTTTAGCATGGTTTCTGAGTGACTCAGTATCTCTTTTAACAAATCTCCTACTTTATCCTTAGTGAGGCTTGAGTTGCCAAAGTGAATTGCTCAATGTTATGATCACTGCTGTCTCACCAATATCTGAATGGGTTTGAGTCAATAAAGGTACTGGGGGAGCCTGTCAGTAGCTTTGCCATGTGTTAGTGGTTCTTTCCTGGTTTTCCCCAGCTCTTCCTCTACTGGTTATGCTGGTCACCATGAATAGCCTATACTGTGCTGTAAAATGGTGTTAAACAGCAATAACTATGTCCAGGTGCTCTCAACTATAAAAGAGGCAATCTTCACCTGTTATTTTCCTAAGTGTACTCAGTTCATTCATGCCTTTTGGAGAAAGAGGAGAGAGAGACAGTTATTATGGAAAATGATGAACCATTCATGTAGAAGGATTCTTTATCACTCTTGGGTGATTGGCCAGTTCTGTCCCCCTTAAAAATTTAAGGGACACATGAGCTCCTCAGAGTTGATTATTATCAGGTACTTTGCCCATTTCTCTGAGAAGTCTTTTTCTAAAGAGAGTGTTCTTGTTCAGGGCATAGAGTACATTTATGTTAATGTTCCCTCTCCATTGTATAAATTTGTCATCAGACTGAGTCTCAGAACATGTGACAGTTGGAACAGTGTGTTCTTTACTCATTGAGTCTATTCATTAATTACTAAGCAACAACCTAGTTGGAGATTTAGTTGTGGTTAATCCATCTGCAACTGATAAGCCTTGTTTTGATCAGAAAGTTGATCCTATTGAAAACGAATTCCCTGATTTATCTCCAGCTTGTGCAGTTACAAGAGCTATGGCAAAGAAAGCTCTTGAGAATGATGTTCATTAGGAAAGTATTCCTTTAGCTGACACATGTATCTACTGATTGTTTCAAAGAGCAATTAGCAGAACTGAATCCACAGAAGAACCTGTTTGTTATTTCATTAAAAATAAGATTCTTATGAGAAAATGGAGACCTCCCAAGGTACCAGCTGGTGACAAGCAATCAATCAACTGTCAAATTGTAGTTCCAAAATTATACAGATGGGTAATTCTTAGTCTGGCCCATGAAACTTCTTTGGCTTGTCATTTAGGAAATAATAAGACGTATCACACAATCTTAAATCTTTTCTTTTTACTAAAAATTAAAAGTGATGTTTGTAAATACTGTGGATCATGTCACACTTGTCAAATGGTAGGAAAACCCATTTAGAAGATACCTAAGGCTAATCTGCAACCTATTCCTGCATTTGATGAACCATTTGCAGAATAATGATAGAATGTGTTGGTCCCTTACCAAAGACCAAGTCAGGCAACCAGTAATTGTTGACTATTATGTATGCATCAACAAGATTCCCAGAAGCAATTCCTTAAAGAATATTACAACTAAAAGAATAGCAAAAGCTTGATCAAGCTTTTTACACAATTTGGTCTTCCCAAATCTGTTCAGTTAGATCAAAGGTCAAATTTCATGTCTGGAATTTTCCAGCAAGTTATATACAAATTAGGCATCCAACAATTATAATTACAGTCTTCCATCTATCACCCTGAGTACCAAAGAGCTTTCATCAAACTTTGACAAATATGATTTGATTATATTGTTTTGATATGGGTACAGATTGGGATGAAGGCATTCATCAACTATTGTTTGCTGCTTTGGAATCAGTTCAATAATCTTTAGCATTCAGTCCCTTGAAACTAGTTTTTGGACATACTGTGAATGGACCATTGAAGTTGTATTGAAACTAGTTTTTGGACATACTGTGAATGGACCATTGAAGTTGTAAAAAGAAAAACTTCTTTCTAATGAAGATTTCAAAACTGATCTTTTCGATTATGTTTCCAATTTTAAGTATAAGTTGTCAAAGGCTTGTGAGGTTGCAAGAACTAATCTGCACTCTACCCAGTCAAAAATGAAATTAAATTATGATAAAAATACAAAGGAAAGGAGTTTTCAGCCAGGTTATAGAGTAATGGCTCTCTTGCCCGTACCACAAAATCCTCTTCAGGCCAAGTATTATGGTCTTTACACAGTTTAAAGAAAGTAAATAATTTATATCTTAAATACTCCTGGGAGGAAAAACCATATACAACTTTGCCACATAAATATATTAAATGAGTACGTTGAGAGAGATAGCCATGTTAATCATGCAGTAAATTTAGTTGTACCTGTCCCACTCAGTGAGGATTTAGGTGAAGGAGTGCAATCAGACTCTATTGATTTTGGAGTGACAAATCTTCAGAATTTAGAAATTGTGAATAATCTGGACCTGAAGCTTTCACATTTGCAACAACAAGAAAGGAATGAACTTAAAACAGTTATTACTTGAATATAGGCACTTATTTCCAGAATTTCCTACAAGGAAAAACAAAATCTACCATTACATTGAAATTGTAAATTTCATACTTGTGAAATGAATACTTGTACATGATGAACCTTCTCAAACAAAAGTGCTTGAAAAAGAGAAATTCAGTGTTTGCTGGAAAATGTCATGAGGCTTTTGATAAGATAAATGCCATACTTGAGAGTATACCAGTTCTTGTAGCTCCAAAATTTCAGCCAATCATTTCAACTGTTTGTTGATGCAGGTGATATTAGGGTTTGAGCAGTATTGATTCAAGATAATAAAAAGGGTTGTTGATCATCCTATGTGCTATTATTCTAAGAAATTAAATATGCACCAAAAGCACTGTTACAAAATTTTTTGATAAAGACATTCATTGGAATTTATACCAAATTCTAGATAATCCTGAATATCCTGTGATAAAATTAGAAATATAGGATATTGAGAACAATTTCAAATAGTCTTGAATATCCTGATGTAGTTCAGAGTACCTCTGAATGAGATCCACACTAGTCAATATAAATTCAAGAGGTGCATGAGCACTTTAATAATTCCAATGAATATTTTAAATAAATAATTCCTCTCCAATTTTGTCTTACAGAAAGATTTAAAAACAGGAACAAAATCTATATTTATGCAAATTTTGACATGAACTATAACATAATGGAATGTTAAGATTTCCAATGGAGAAACCTATTCCAACTGCAAATCAGATTGACCTTTACCTCTTGCTAAATGAACATGTTGTTTACAAGTTACAATCATTTACAAAATTTACCTAGTATGTAAACATGTTTACAACTTACAATCATGGGCAAAAGGTAACCATACTGAATGATGATGGAATGGCAGAGTTAATTGAATTTTCCACTGTTTAACCTGGATGGTCTCAAACACATTGAGGTTGTATATTATATAGATGTCTCTGATCATATCTTTATACTACAAGCATCAAAAGATGCTTTTTTGTATTAGTATATCATACTGTAGTTATGCAAGGATATTTTTTGTATTATTAGTATACTGCTTTGCCATATTAATTCATTTACACTGCCATATTAGTCCATTTACACTACAAGTATGAAATGGTGTTTTGCTTTTATTATTAACTTATACTACAAGTATGAAATGGTGTTTTGCTTTTATTAACTTTATACTACAAGTATGAAATGGTGTTGTGCTTTTATTATTAACTTGTACTACAAGTATGAAAAGGTGTTTTGCTTTTATTATTAACTTGTACTACAAGTATGAAATGGTGTTTTGTTGCATTTGTATATCATACTCCAAGTATGAAACAAGAAAATCAACACAATCTTCTCTTTAAATATAAAGCTCTCAAAGAAATGTCATCCTTATATCTAACTGTATCCTTCATCATTAAAATGCATCTTCTGTTCAAACCTGTTCATCCAACCTTCTGGACACAAAAATATATTTTGAAAAATGAGAATTAGAAAGAATGAGTTTGATGTATTAAAGAAATATTGCAAGATACAGGCACATAAACATATCTTGGATAAGCTCTGATAGAGGTGGTGCTATTGTAACTTTTTTGTTGAACATTTCCTAAAACATTAAGTTGTCTCATTTCTTCACTGATAATACAAACTTTTTTCCATCACAAGAAAGAAAGATCCTGAATTTATATAAACATTTCTATGAAAAGCACAGTCAAGATCTTTGGATTCTTGTACTTGACTTGTGCTTTGGTTGCATTTTCATTGTTGATTTTACATGGATTGTCATGCCATGCAGAAAGTATGCTTTTATGCTAATAACACTGATGAGGCCACTGTTTGCATCTTGTCTTTGTCATTGAGTAAAGTAGGTCTTTGTGACCAGTTAAGTCTGCTACAGCTATGACTTCTATAAGACTGCCACCTTTATAAAACAACAATCATACCATTTATTGAGACCCAACATGATATATTCATTGCAGAATTGAATATACTGTGTTATAGCCAGATTTAGTATGTTCTCAAAATGTCACTGTATTTGAAATCTGAGAGAGAGAGAGAGAGAGAGAGAGAGAGAGAGAGAGAGAGAGAGAGAGAGAGAGAGAGAGAGAGAGAGAGAGAGGACTAACTTGTTAATTCACTCTCTTTTTGTTCTTTAGGTGGTGCATTTGGAGGCAAGGAAACCAGATTTCTGATGGTGACTATGCCAACAGCTGTTGCTGCCCACAAGTATGACCTCTCTGCAGATTGGATGATAATTCTAGCAATATGTAATATTAAGGATTATTAAAATGTTAATACTAATTTACTTCTTGACCAAAGTTTATGACCAGTCAAGCAGAATTTGATAATTTAGCATTATATTGTCTTGTCTGCAGTAGAAACTAACACTTTATAGGATTGATGACAACAGTATAACAGTATTGCAACTTTAAATTAGCAGTATGCTGTTAAAATCATTGCAAATCATTTAAAATCATCTGTGTTATTATGGAAGATGTAGTGCTTTTTGTAACCACATGAGTGTAAATTACATAAAAACCTGCAGGGAGCCTTTCATGGTTGTTACATGTGGTAATTCTCAAGCAAAGTTACAACAGATATGCTGCAGTCTGACTATCTGGGGAAAGGTTGCTGTCCTTCATTTAGCAATGGTTAGCCAATCATATTCAGTATATAAGGGAAGTGGGGGCGGCTGTCCTTCATTTAGCAATGGTTAGCCAATCATATTCAGTATATAAGGGAAGTGGGGGTGGCTGTCCTTCATTTAGCAATGGTTAGCCAATCATATTCAGTATATAAGGGAAGTTTATGTGCATAGCATAAATATGGATGCATAAGAAAGATAGGGATATACAGACATATGGAACCAAAAAAAGATACCGGGAGATGGGGAAGAAGAGGCAGAATACCTAAAACAACTATATCAAGAAACTATGTAGCTAAACTGTAGTGTAGAACTTGGATATATATAGATATTATTAATGTGGACAACTATATCAAGAAAATATGTAGCTAAACTGTAGTGTAGAACTTGGAGAGGTGGACAGAACTTTAGTATATGTATAACTAGATATAAACAGTAGTTTGCCAAAATGACATAGTGTTATATATTATACCACTGAACTACACTTATCCCAAAGCCAGAAGAAAAAAATCCTCAGATAACATGAGGTAGACAACCTAGTGGGTCAGACAATCAGAAACTTGGTCAGCTGGATTTCACTATAACTATGAAAAAATGTGTTTATAAAAATGACCTCATCATTGAGTTTTAACCTGTAGTTAATAATAATATTTAATATGCTATTTAGTAAATGTCCATTCAGTCAAGAATCATGAAATTTAACATACATAATATATATATATATATATATATATATATATATATATATATATATATATATATATATATATATATATATATATATATATAATAGAACACTTAATAAAACAATGTACCATTTATTGGAGATTATGGTCTCCCTGTTTGAGATGAGCTCATATGACAGCTAGATTTAACTAAGGGAAATGGTTGTTAGCAACAGACTGAATTTCTACCTAAACAAAACATCACATGCCATTTTAGTGGCAAATTACGAAAAAATAATTTTATTCAAAGCCTAAACTATGCATTTGTCTCCAAAAAGAATACCATTTTAACTGTTATCACTGCATGGTGCTACAGTGATATTATGACATAGCACCAAATAGAAAATACAACATTGATTTCAAAGTACAGTGAAACTGAAGCTTATAAAGTGCAATGACCTTACTTGTATGTTGAATTAACAGAATAATGACGTTATGTGTATGTTAAATTGACAGAATAATGACCTTATGTGTATGTTAAATTAACAGAATAATGACCTTATGTGTATGGTAAATTGACAGAATAATGACCTTATATGTATGTTAAATTAACAGAATAATGACCTTATGTGTATATTAAATTAACAGAATAATGACCTTCTGTGTATGTTAAATTAACAGAATAATGACCTTATGTGTATGTGAAATTTACAGAATAATGACCTTATGTGTATGTTAAATTGACAGAAAAAAGACCTTATGTGTATGTTGAATTAACAGAATAATGACCTTATGTGTATGTTAAATTAAAAGAATAATGACCTTATGTGTATGTTAAATTACCAGAATAATGACCTTATGTGTATGTTCAATTAACAGAATAATGACCTTATGTGTATGTTAAATTGACATAATAAAGACCTTATGTGTATGTTGAATTAATAGAATAATGACCTTATGTGTATGTTAAATTGACAGAATAATGACCTTATGTGTATGTTAAATTGACAGAATAAAGACCTTATGTGTATGTTGAATTAACAGAATAATGACCTTATGTGTATGTTAAATTAACAGAAAAATGACCTTTATGTGTATGTTAAATTGAGAGAATAATGACCTTATGTGTATGTTAAATTAACAGAATAATGACCTTATGTGTATGTGAAATTGACAGAATAAAGACCTTATGTGTATGTTGAATTAACAGAATAATGACCTTATGTGTATGTTAAATTAAAAGAATAATGACCTTATGTGTATGTTAAATTGACAGAATAATGACCTTATATGTATGTTAAGTTAACAGAATAATGACCTTATGTGTATGTTAAATTGACATAATAAAAACCTTATGTGTATGTTGAATTAACAGAATAATGACCTTATGTGTATGTTAAATTGACAGAATAATGACCTTATATGTATGTGGAATTAACAGAATAATGACCTTATGTGTATGTTAAATTAACAGAATAATGACCTTATATGTATGTGGAATTACCAGAATAATGACCTTATGTATATGTTAAATTGACAGAATAATGACCTTATATGTATGTGGAATTAACAGAATAATGACCTTATGTGTATGTTAAATTGACAGAATAATGACCTTATGTGTATGTTAAATTACCAGAATAATGACCTTATGTGTATGTTAAATTACCAGAATAATGACCTTATGTGTATGTTAAATTAACAGAATAATGACCTTATGTGTATGTTGAATTGACAGAGAAAAAGGGTAGACTTTTAGTTATTGGTATTCAGGAGGCTAAAGGAAACTTCAGGTAAAGTCACATGACTGACAGTTACAATCAGTCAGTGTTCTTGCAGTCTGCCTTTGTACCACAATGGCAGTCGATGTACATAAATTACTCTGGAATGCTAACTGAAGAAATACTGTTTCTTTTAATTAATTTGATATCTGCTCTTGTTCAGACTTGTTTCTTTGAACAGTCATTTACTATACTTAAAATACAAATGTATTAAGCGAGCAGCTATTTCAATCATTACATTTTATCTTTGGTTTTAAAACAGACAACGCATATTTTGTAGTGTCATTTTATAGTCCTTGACTGATGGTTATGTTATAATGGATGTATCATATTTTTCATGTCTTCATAGGAAACAGAATTTTACATGAGTAAGGCAGTTAGTGGCAAAATATTGAATTTAAAAAAATACATTAAAACATTCAATTTTGCTGCTTGTGATAATTTATTAATTTGTGTGGGGGTCAGCATTAGTTATTTTACAAAAGAAAACATTTGTAATAGCTAAATTGTGGATTCTTGAAGAGACTCCATGTTTCAACAGATTGATCACTATTTATTTTCTATGTTTTGTCCAGTTTGTAGCACTCACAATGTCTACCAAAAATTATTCACCATGAAGAAAGTCATTTGTAATATATTAGCTGCATTTTTATATTCAGGCTGGGACATCCTGTCCGAGTCAGTTTGGACAGAGATCAAGACATGATGATGACTGGGACTAGACATCCATTCCTTGGGAGATATAAGGTATATTAATCCAATTACAGCAAAGCTTTAATTGGTGAAACATAATAAACATAAACATAATAAACATAAACATAATAAATATAAACATAATAAACATAAACATAATTATCCAAGACTGTTTTTGTAATTCAGTAATTCAGTAAGTAGCATATACCAGTTGCAGAAAGAAAAATTACATATCAAACTTTCTACCATATTTATAATATAACATATTGTGACCAACTTGAAGCATTGTAGAGTTCGATCTAGGTGTGAATAAACAATGACCATGTTAGATTGGGTGTGCATAATAAGATTATAATAGATTGGGTGTGCATAATAAGATTAAAATGGATTGGGTGTGCATAAAAAGATTATAATAGATTGGGTGTGCTTAATAAGATTATAATAGATTGGGTGTGCTTAATAAGATTATAATAGATTGGGTGTGCATAATAAGATTATAATAGATTGGGTGTGCTTAATAAGATTATAATAGATTGGGGGTGCATAATAAGATTATAATAGATTGGGTGTGCATAATAAGATTATAATAGATTGGGTGTGCATAAAAAGATCATAATAGATTGGGTGTGCATAAATAAGATTATAATAGATTGGGTGTGCATAATAAGATTATAATAGATTGGGTGTGCTTAATAAGATTATAATAGATTGGGGGTGCATAATAAGATTATAATAGATTGGGTGTGCATAATAAGATTATAATAGATTGGGTGTGCATAAAAAGATTATAATAGATTGGGTGTGCATAAATAAGATTATAATAGATTGGGTGTGCATAATAAGATTACAATAGAATGGGTGTGCATAATAAGATTATAATAGATTGGGTGTGCATAAAAAGATTATAATAGATTGGGTGTGCATAATAAGATTATAATAGATTGGGTGTGCTTAATAAGATTATAATAGATTGGGTGTGCTTACTAAGATTATAATAGATTGGGTGTGCTTAATAAGATTATAATAGATTGGGTGTGCTTAATAAGATTAAAACAGATTGGGTGTGCATAATAAGATTATAATAGATTGGGTGTGCATAATAAGATTATAATAGATTGGGTGTGCATAATAAGATTATAATAGATTGGGTGTACATAATAAGATTATAATAGATTGGGTGTGCATAAATAAGATTATAATAGATTGGGTGTGCTTAATAAGATTATAATAGATTGGGGGTGCATAATAAGATTATAATAGATTGGTTGTGCATAATAAGATTATAATAGATTGGGTGTGCTAAATAAGATTATAATAGATTGGGGGTGCATAATAAGATTATAATAGATTGGGTGTGCATAATAAGATTATAATAGATTCGGTGTGCCTAATAAGATTATAATAGATTGGGTGTGCATAAATAAGATTATAATAGATTGGGTGTGCATAATAAGATTATAATAGATTGGGTGTGCATAATAAGATTATAATAGATTGGGTGTGCATAAATAAGATTATAATAGATTGGGTGTGCATAAAAAGATTATAATAGATTGGGTGTGCATAATAAGATTATAATAGATTGGGTGTGCATAAATAAGATTATAATAGATTGGGTGTGCATAATAAGATTATAATAGATTGGGTGTGCATAATAAGATTATAATAGATTGGGTGTGCATAAATAAGATTATAATAGATTGGGTGCGCATAAAAAGATTATAATAGATTGGGTGTGCATAATAAGATTATAATAGATTGGGTGTGCATAATAAGATTATAATAGATTGGGTGTGCATAATAAGATTACAATAGATTGGGTGTACATAATAAGATTATAATAGATTGGGTGTGCATAAATAAGATTATAATAAATTGGGTGTGCATAATAAGATTACAATAGATTGGGTGTGCTTAATAAGATTATAATAGATTGGGGGTGCATAATAAGATTATAATAGATTGGGTGTGCATAATAAGATTATAATAGATTGGGTGTGCATAATAAGATTATAATAGATTGGGTGTGCATAATAAGATTATAATAGATTGGGGGTGCATAATAAGATTATAATAGATTGTGTGTGCATAATAAGATTATAATAGATTTGGTGTGCCTAATAAGATAATAATAGATTGGGTGTGCATAATAAGATTATAATAGATTGGGTGTGCTTAATAAGATTATAATAGATTGGGGGTGCATAATAAGATTATAATAGATTGGGTGTGCATAAATAAGATTATAATAGATTGGGTGTGCATAAATAAGATTACAATAGATTGGGTGTGCATAATAAGATTATAATAGATTGTGTGTGCATAAATAAGATTATAATAGATTGGGTGTGCATAAATAAGATTATAATAGATTGGGGGTGCATAATAAGATTATAATAGATTGGGTGTGCCTAATAAGTTTATAATAGATTGGGTGTGCATAATAAGATTATAATAGATTGGGGGTGCATAATAAGATTATAATAGATTGGGTGTGCATAAATAAGATTATAATAGATTGGGTGTGCATAAATAAGATTATAATAGATTGGGTGTGCCTATTAAGTTTATAATAGATTGGGTGTGCATAATAAGATTATAATAGATTGGGTGTGCATAAACAAGATTATAATAGATTGGGTGTGCCTAATAAGATTATAATAGATTGGGTGTGCATAATAAGATTATAATAGATTGGGTGTGCATAAAAAGATTATACTAGATTGGGTGTGCATAATAAGATTATGATAGATTGGGTGTGCATAAATAAGATTATAATAGATTGGGTGTGCCTAATAAGATTATAATAGATTGGGTGTGCATAATAAGATTATAATAGATTGGGTGTGCATAAATAAGATTATAATAGATTGGGTGTGCCTAATAAGATTATAATAGATTGGGTGTGCCTAATAAGATTATAATAGATTGGGTGTGCATAATAAGATTATAATAGATTGGGTGTGCATAATAAGATTATAATAGATTGGGTGTGCATAATAAGATTATAATAGATTGGGTGTGCATAATAAGATTATAATAGATTGAGTGTGCATAATAAGATTACAATAGATTGGGTGTGCATAAATAAGATTATAATAGATTGGGTGTGCATAAATAAGATTATAATAGATTGGGTGTGCATAATAAGATTATAATAGATTGGGTGTGCATAATAAGATTATAATAGATTGAGTGTGCATAATAAGATTATAATAGATTGGGTGTGCATAATAAGATTATAATAAATTGGGTGTGCATAATAAAATTACAATAGATTGGGTGTGCATAAATAAGATTATAATAGATTGGGTGTGCTTAATAAGATTATAATAGATTGGGTGTGCATAATAAGATTATAATAGATTGGGTGTGCATAATAAGATTATAATAGATTGGGTGTGCATAATAAGATTATAATAAATTGGGTGTGCATAATAAAATTACAATAGATTGGGTGTGCATAAATAAGATTATAATAGATTGGGTGTGCTTAATAAGATTATAATAGATTGGGTGTGCATAAATAAGATTATAATAGATTCGGTGTGCCTAATAAGATTATAATAGATTGGGTGTGCATAAATAAGATTATAATAGATTCGGTGTGCTTAATAAGATTATAATAGATTGGGTGTGCATAAATAAGATTATAATAGATTCGGTGTGCATAATAAGATTATAATAGATTGGGGGTGCATAATAAGATTATAATAGATTGGGTGTGCATAAATAAGATTATAATAGATTGGGTGTGCATAATAAGATTACAATAGATTGGGTGTGCATAATAAGATTATAATAGATTGGGTGTGCATAATAAGATTATAATAGATTGGGTGTGCATAATAAGATTATAATAGATTGGGTGTGCATAATAAGATTATAATAGATTGGGTGTGCCTAATAAGATTATAATAGATTGGGTGTGCATAATAAGATTATAATAGATTGGGTGTGCATAATAAGATTATAATAGATTGGGTGTGCATAAATAAGATTATAATAGATTGGGTGTGCATAATAAGATTATAATAGATTCGGTGTGCCTAATAAGATTATAATAGTTTGGGTGTGCATAAATAAGAGTATAATAGATTGGGTGTGCATAAATAAGATTACAATAGATTGGGTGTGCATAATAAGATTACAATAGATTGGGTGTGCATAATAAGATTATAATAGATTGGGGGTGCATAATAAGATTATAATAGATTGGGTGTGCATAATAAGATTATAATAGATTGGGTGTGCCTAATAAGATTATAATAGATTGTGTGTGCATAATAAGATTATAATAGATTGGGTGTGCATAATAAGATTATAATAGATTGGGTGTGCATAAATAAGATTATAATAGATTGGTTGTGCATAATAAGATTATAATAGATTGGGTGTGCATAATAAAATTACAATAGATTGGGTGTGCATAAATAAGATTATAATAGATTGGGTGTGCTTAATAAGATTATAATAGATTGGGTGTGCATAATAAGATTATAATAGATTGGGTGTGCCTAATAAGATTATAATAGATTGGGTGTGCATAATAAGATTATAATAGATTGGGTGTGCATAATAAGATTATAATAGATTGGGTGTGCATAAATAAGATTATAATAGATTGGGGGTGCATAATAAGATTATAATAGATTGGGTGTGCATAAATAAGATTACAATAGATTGGGTGTGCATAATAAGATTATAATAGATTGGGTGTGCATAATTAGATTATGTTAAATGTATTTGTGCATGAATAAGATCATGCTAGATTGGGGTAAGCATAGTTTACAGTTAGATATGGTTGTACATTATGTCATGGAGATCTGGGTGTATACATTTCTCAGTGTGGTGGCATGATTTCATAGCAAATTTGGATTTCAGAGTTAAATGTGATAGCACATCATCATCATTGCAGGGGTTAAATGATGACTGTCCTATGGCTTAGGTCTCACTGAGATGCTTCTCCTCCAATCCTCTTGATCTTGAGCCATAGGTTTCCATCTCCAGATGTAAATCTGCCTAGCTTTCATGTTTTTCTTAGCTACATCCTTGAATCTTAGCCGTGGTCTTTCTTGATTTATGTTTTCTTTCTTCAGTTGTGATTACAAAAGTTTCCTCGGGAGTCTCGCCTCATCCATCCTATGGATGGGACCTAGCCATCTTAGCTTTATCTCAATAATCATTACCTACTGTGAGTTTGATTGGCCAGGGTAATTAAACCACACTGATATTTCATACATGTAAATTTCAGTGACAAAAATTCTGATTTACATGGAATCTTGGATGCATTTAATGGTATTTTGGTTTATACCTTACACCACATAAACACCTGTGATAAAATGACTCATGTGACTATCCATTACAAAATGACGATCAATGATCACATACCTTCCTGTGATAAAATGATGAAGTGCCTATTGATTGTGGTCTTGTGATTGAAGTAAAATCTTCTTCAGTACATTATTCTCATGACAAACAGGATTTTATTAATAAATATGATTATCACTTGCTTTATCACAGTTCATTGCCACATTATAATGTGTGCAGTTATTTAGTGGAATCATCAATTAAACAGGAGACAAAGAAATGAAGCCAAGCTATTAGTATGGACACTCATTAATTGGAAACTAACCACACATTTATATCTAGAACTTATAGGATCAAGAAAAATCTGTTTGCTTAATGGAACACATACAAGAACTTGCTATTTGGTATTATGTTACCAGTTGTTTTACAATAGACCTCTGTGCTAATGTCTTAGCCATTAACATACTTTCAGTCACACTTCAGGATATCTTAGATTGTAAATTTGACATTGACACTGAACAATGTACTGCATTGCATATAAAAGGGATAACTCTGCCAGACAGAACCATGTACTCTACTGCACATAAAAGGAATAATTCTGTCTGACAAAACCATGTACTTCATTGCACATAAAAGTGATAACTCTGTCTGATAGAACCATGTACTCCATTGCATATAAAATGGATAACTCTGTCTGATAGAACCATGTACTTCATTCCACATAAAAGGGATAACTCTGTCTGATAGAACCATGTACTTCATTGCACATAAAAGGGATAACTCTGCCAGAGAGAACCATGTACTCTACCGCACATAAAAGGAATAATTCTGTCTGATAAAACCATGTACTTCATTGCACATAAAAGGTATAACTCTGTCTGATAGAACCATGTACTCTCTGAGAGAACCATGTACTTCATTGCACATAAAAGGAATAACTCTGTCTGATAGAACCATTTACTTCATTGCACATAAAAGGGATAACTCTGATAGAACCATGTACACCACTCCCTCAATAACTCGTGGACATCGGGGTCCAAAAACATTGAACGCAATATAAGCGAAGGCTCGAGTTATCAAGGGAATTATAAAAAACAACAAAACTAACAAAAGGATCGACGTATAGGCAAAAGGAGGGTGGGGGTAGCTTGGCATGTTACAGTGTTGAATACTAAATTAAAATTCGTGCTAAGATTAACAGTGAATAAATATCTCTTTATACAGGTGTACTTTGTTTAGTTTTTTCCTCACAGAGTAACATTAATTTCAGGATAACTTGCAGTATTTTGATCATCAAAACATTATTCCATGTCATTTCCATTTGCTAAGCACATGTACGACTTTGTACTACGTCTATAATTTTTGCTGTGAATGGTATGCATTCTAATTTTATTGTTTGATCCAAAGTAGACTTTTTAAAAAAAAACAACACAAAAGATCGACACATTTCGAAAAAACAATGTTGATTGAACGACGTTTAGATTTTTATTGCGGTAGAAGTAAAATGGAAGAAAAAAAATAAATTCATAAAGGTTAAGCATTACCAACACAAATTTAACGAGTCTAAAAATTTTAAACGATATAAATTAGAACACGATAACACTTGTGGTTTGTGACACGTTGCTGTGTGAATCATACGTACACAGCATCATCTAATTCATTATTGCTTGCTGTCCGTGCTCGTTTTCGTTTCATCCCTTCATCTGAATCAGCATCATGTGAGTAATTTCTAAATTTCAGCTCATCCTTAAGCTTAAGCCAACCTCTAAATGTTGACTCGGCAATTTTTAGTTAATTGCAAATTTTTGATCTCGCTTCATCATTATGAACATTATTTATGATGCACAGCTTTTCAGTCACTAACTACGCCTTTTGCATGTTTCCTTTGCTCTCCATTGTCATATTTACAAATGATTAGGATACATTACTAATATTATATACTTGAATGATGTTAATACATAAAATGTGAAAACATTTTCGATTGGTCAAGTAAAATGAAATTTGATAACGGTAATGAATACAAGAACGTATGCTCCTATTGGCATGTTTTGAACTTTATTTTATTTTACTTGATTGATTTGATACAAAAGACATGTTCAAAGTGATAAAACAACACAGGTCTCTTTTAATTGATTCTTTTATTGCATCAAACACTTCCCCAAGTTTGTTGATCGAAACAAAGCCTGCATGTAATTATGTTCTTACAGAAATACTCACCGGATTTGATGTGACGGTCGACTGATTCTTTTCATGTTTTCATATAAGAGAATATGTACATTGCAATTATAGTGTTGAGATGATATTAAAGGATTATAATGTGAATTTCACCTAGCAAGACATTTAATTGGTGTTTATTTTTTATTCTCTGTTGCCACATGTTAGCATTTACCAGAATTTTTCCTTGAGCGCTGTTTATTTAAAGTTATTGACAACTATTTCTCTATTTTAAAAAAAAAAAACTAACATAATATGTGATATCTTATTAGCAATTGCAAATTTCACAATATGAATTCTATCTTTATGGGCAATAATCACCATTTTCGATGATAAAAACGAGCTATACATCAAGGTTTAATTTACCAATTTACCATTTCTTATCACAACTTTTTTCACCTTCAACACATTTTAAAATACATTTTCTTTGAAAAAAATTGGGAACCATGCTGGACACCGCATCATAAGCAGGTTCGCGTGTTATCCTGGCACGAGTGGTGTACTTCATTGCACATAAAAAGGATAACTCTGCCAGACAGAACCATGTACTTTACTGCACATACTGCTAGACAGAACCATGTACTCTACTGCACATTAAAGGAATAACTCTGTCTGATAGAACCATGTACTTCATTGCACATAAAAGGGATAACTCTGTCTGATAGAACCATGTACCCCATTGCAAATAAAAGGGATGACTCTGTCTGACAGAACCATGTACTCCATTGCACATTAAAAGGATAACTCTGCCAGACTAGACAGGGTGTAAGAGTTATCCAGTCACAATAGTTACATTTCAATGATGAGTATCAGATTTTTCAAAAAATGTATTAAAATAATTCTATTGATATCAAGAGATATAACATTTGTAAACCTCTTAATCTTACACATAATCCTGATGGTTTATCCAGCATCCCATGTGAAAATGGTTCAGATTTCTGTTATGACATTGGTTTACCATTCAAGTTTCAAATGCCTACTGCTGGGCAAGCAATACATTGACTTGTAGTTTTGTTTGCAGACTGGTGCCACTTTGTAGTTTGTTTGTAGACTGGTGCCACTATACTTCAAAATATTTGAATAGTCTGCCAAAGACCACACTTGCTTTGGTAATTCTTGTGTTGGTTTCATCACTGGTGTGGGCTACCTGTGTATTGCTATTGGTTAAGTGAACTTGTGCTAATTTCTTAATAGGTTTTTGGACCCAATGGCCTTTTTAGTAGTCACTAGACATCTGCATCATTCTCTACAAGCAAGTCTTTAAGTTTGGATGGAGTCAAGTCCACAGCATCTCTGAAATAAGCCCAGTATTTTTCAACATTCACATCAAATCTTACTAGTTGGTTGAACATTTCTTCAATAAATGTATGTTTAACATTCTTTTATTCCAATTTGGAGACATGGTGGCTTTCAAGGATTGAAAGGATCCACTTTAGATGACATTATGATTTTGTATAAATATTTTAATTTTTGTAATATTTTTGCCATGCAAAATGTAGGATTAGTACATATTAGAAATATAGCTGTGTTATTCAGTGATGTGGCAGAGTGATGTGTGATGTTGTAGTGTGACATATGGTATTTATACCAATTATGTGTTTATACTAATCAATGGTCAAATCAAGTCATCATTTTAAGTTGCTTACTGCCCTAAGGCTGATATGACTGCTTACAGTCCCGGGCATAGACTGCAGTCCCTTTAAGAGGGTGCTTGGCCTTAGAGCTAGACCTTTTACCTGACCCCTAGAGGTCAGAGACCCCAAAAAAGACCTTATGAAGCATATTGTAATCGCACATAAAAGCAGATCTGCAACCAGCTTTCCCTCTTGGGCCACAACTCCCACCCACCAATGTCCCCAATGTCCAAGTCCACCTAACTTTATCTCAGTTCGATGGACTATTGTGTCAAATTTAACCAGTTTTTCCTATGTGAGTCCCTATGCCAATGTTGTGTTAGCCACCTATTCAATTATCCAAATGTTCCTGAGTTGTGAATTTTGAATATATTTTGATGAAGTTGAATTTTGCGTACTTGGCATACTGATATGTTTCTAAAGAAGAAATCAATCTCTAGGTGTATGTCACCTAATTTTGATATTTATCACCGCTTTGATTATGTTTGGTTTTTAATTTTGACTGCCTTTCCAAAGGATCTCGTTTTAACCTTGGGTCTTCCAGGCCAAAGTGAAGACATAGGTTGTAGGCGTATTTCCAAACAGTTGGCCACGTGGCCTGGACTGTCCATTGCTAATTGTTTGTCCATTCCAGGGGTTTGGGTTTTGGGATGGCAGGGGGATGGAGGTTTATCCTGCATAGTCCCTTGGTTTGTTTCAAAGTAAGATCTGTCTGTGTGCATGCTGGAGGGGGTTTTATGGAATGTTAGATAGTGCTGTATAACTATCCCTTATTTGATTTAGTAGCAATTTGAATTGTAGATTCTTTTCTTTCTTGGCAATGAAATATGTATTCTTTTCTGACTACCTTCCAGGCAGTGCTGGTTCCGATGCTGGAGGGTTGTATCAGGGATGGGTCTTATGGGATATTAGATAGAGCTGACTGTATATCCCTTACTTGATTAGGTGAATTTTGTATTGCATATTCTTTTCATATGTCACTGTTGTTATTGTAGCCTTTACCAGGTTACTTTTTCGGTCTTTGTGTGTGTCCGGCTAATATTACGGTCTACTCCGCTCCTGGGAGTTAGGGATATCAGGTGGGAGGTTCACTAATCAATGGTGAACTTTACATAATGAATGTTGATGCCACAACAAGGTTTCTTACTTTGCACCACAGGTTGGATGTACAAATCAAGGCAAGATTCTGGCATTTCAGTTGGAATTGTACAGTAATGCAGGCAACTCAATTGATCACTCACCAGCTGTAAGTAATTAGATTACTTTATGGTAGCTGTTTGTATTCAACATGCTCTGCATAAATACACACTTTAACAATTGCATTGTACTAGAATGAATATTGTTACCTGCTACAGACATTTGCAGTCAATGAAATTAAGAATACATTGGCTAATTGTTGTATAATAAGTCATCATTCTTTAGCTTTTGACTTGATAACAAGGCCTATATTAGAGGAATGATTTCTGGACTAGAGTCACACAATCAACTAAATGTTGACCACATGACAAAACACTTCTGTACAACAGCAGAAGTTTCAATCCTGAATCATGTTTCTACACTTGCTTCCCCTCCATAATTTCAATAGCTTCTCTTATAAGCTTTACCAGCTCCAAAAGCATGGGGCTATTGTGATGCACATTAAAAAAATGGGGCTAATGTGATCCACACTAGTCAAGATGTCATTCCTCTCATGCAGGCCTTGTGATAAGGATAACAAATTATGCTGTAGAAAGGTATCTTTTCTTGGTTTCACATCTTAGTCTCATTTATCTAGTACAGATAATTTCTTTTCTTAATAAGACAGTTGTATAAACTTAAAAGACCCTGAATTGTCTTATTATAGTATTATATGCTCATTTTTGTATCTGTTAACTTTACATTGTCAGAATCGTTCAGTATTTACCAATATTGCACACCTTCATATTGCACTCCTCATGCTCAATTCAATGAATGTGAATAAAGGAACTATTTTCGAACATAAACAATTTTTTATGAATGAACTAATGCAGATATTTCATGGACTGCCAAATACCAGCAAATGTTTCAGACTGAAACATACAAACTGCTTTGGCACATTCTACATTAACTTTTTTGATATAATGTTTCAGATTTAGGCTAGCTATAGATGCCATATAGGGTCCTCACAATAGCATGCAAATTATAATACATAAACTATCTTCTTTAGGTGTTAATAAAAATGGCAAAAAATATACTCACAATTTTACATCCTGAATTTCCTCAGATATATACTTTCACAGTTCTGCAAATCTGAATTACATGAGCCATGTCATGGGTTCTCAAGGTTGATTACACATTTCAAATTTGTACTGTAATTTCAAATTTTATATTCCAAGTGCAGTTACATCCTCCCTACTGCACTCAAAATGAAATGAACATTAAATTTCATGGCATCTATTCGATAATTGCAATTGAAAGGCTACATAATTTTCCTACATTGTGATCTGAATAATTCAATGACAGAACAGAACATATAAAATGTCAACACACTTCAATATGATTAAATTGGAAGACACTGCTGGAATCTGATGCAAGTTACTTTATGTAGATAAATCCAGACCATAATCACAAGACAAAAATACCAAAACATCCATTCCAGATGAAATGGAAAAGTTTTTGCAATGCAAATTCATTAACAATATATCTCCAAATTTCAATTTTAAGTAGACCAAATGCCATTTTCTTTAAAAACTTATGTCTATCATGCGATCAACTTCATAATAATGTTGTGTAATGATGCATCAATGCTTATGTATTTAGTTTGGAATACAACATAAATTTAGTTACTTTTTGTCTTGTAGTGTATTTTTGTTTATATATTTAAGCCTTGGGAAGAATAAGAAAATAAGCATATGATTCAAAGGTTACTGCATTTGTATGGGAAAATATAAATTCATTTTGTCGGATGGATATACAGCACTCCCAAGATCATGCAGTATATCCATCCCAAAAACTTGTTCATATGTTCCCATACAAATGCAATAACTTATAAATATAATTGTTCCTAGTTTTGTATTATGTAAACCATTTAAATAGAAATCATTACTTACATAGCATTATTATGACTTTCCATGTATCATGGAAAATGAGGGCCAATGTCTAATGATTACTGGAATAAAGAACTTCATTTTTTATATTTAAATGACCAACATATTTATAGGTTACTGCATTTGTAGGGGAAAATATGAATGAGTTTTTTCAGATGGCTATACTGCATGATCTTCGGAGTGCAGTATATCCATCCGAAAAACGAGTTCATATTTTTCCATTCAAATGCAGTGACTTTTTATTACATGTTCATTTTTGTTTCATTACCAAAGACTTAATAATAAAATTCACAACCAAATATATTTAATAATAAAATTTATTATTTTATTATTAAAATGATAAAATTCACAATTGTAGATTCCTTCAATGCACAATAATAGTATTCATGCGCATATAGCTCCTCCCACCGACCTTTTAACTTTATAGCATACTGCATGCTCACATGCATCAAGCCCATTAAGGAGTTCAATATGAAGGTGTTCAATATCAGGGAATATTTAATGATTCTGACAATGTAAAGTTAATGGAGAAAAGATGAGCTTTTAATAAGTGACCTTTGTGTATATTAACTGGGTTACAGAGTTGGCCTGGTGTGTGGAAATTTAACTATAATTAGTTTTTTTAAAACTATTAGTCCAGAAGTGAATTATACTTAAGTTTTATGAAATTAGGCTACCTCCACACCGCTACATTTTTGTGGAATAAGGTTATCTCCATTCCACTACTTTTTTGTGGAATCAGGCAACATCCACACCACTAATTTAGGGAGGAATCCAGATACCTGCACTCATTAAGCAAACTTAGATATGTTTGCTGATATTTAAATCTATGAATTATATTCTCTCACAATATACATATCAATAAATGAGACAGATAATAGTGGTCCAATTTTATGCAGTCCATATCTTTAGCCCTTATCTGATTTGTTTCTTCTGCTATTGAATTCATTATTGCTTTAGTCAAAATTGATATTGGGCTATATTGTTGATAGATTGGGGATTCATGTTTTGTTTAACATGAGTATATTTATTTGTTGTGATTGCTCTTGATGTGTTTCTAAATTCTACATACATGATACCTTTATTCTGAATAATTTGCTAAATAATACCAGTACTAAGTAAATACTGTGCTATGTTACTTTCTTGACAGGTGTTAGATCGTGGCATACTCCACTGTGATAATGCATACAAGATCCCCAACCTGAAAGTGACTGGTTACCTATGCAAGACCAACACTCCATCAAACACAGCTTTCAGGGGGTTTGGAATTCCTCAGTGTATGCTGATAGCAGAACAGTGGCTTACAGATGTAGCCATTTACCTGGGAATCTCACCTGTTCAGGTCTGTTATGTTGCCATTATAGTTGGAATGGTAAAGCAGTGACTTTAAATGAAACTGTTTGTGACATCAATCCATGTGAAAACATTATTCTCATTTTAGTTTTGCTAATGACTAGTTTCAAATGAAGAACTGCAAACAAAGAATGTTTTTTGTTAAATGCTAGAATCAATGAACAAGATGTTTTGGCCCAAAAGTTGAAAACAGTAAAGCAAGTCAGTACCAGTCATTGTTTATGGTTCCATGCAATCCATTCTTTTGGTACATGAATATTTTTTTATAGCTTTCTCATACCCATGCCATGAATACATTGTTAGAGGCAACACATCAACTGAAGCTAAAACTGCAATTATTATAATGAGATTTTTTCAAATCTGTACTAGTCTTGCTAATTCTCTTACTTTTGACCCTTATCATCATTCCATCCAGGAATGTAATCATAGTACACTAGAATATCATCCATTTTAATGATCACATTGGCAGTGTAATCATCAACTTCTCTAGCAAAGTCATCATATAATTTTATTTTCTCCAAATCTTCTGGGTGACACTGGGTCATCATGTCCATTCATGAATGAAGCACCATATTGTGTCACTTCAATAAAAATTGTTCCATTCATTCAATTTATTTTCAAACTTCTTGTGAATACAGGTGAAAAGGAACCAAAGTTACCTTCCATATATTGGTTGTCATTGTATATTCCCTCCCCCCAAAAAAATGGCACACTTAAAAGAATTCATAGATGGCTTCCAAGGTCAGCTTGCTTTGCAATAAAATATATTGATATTCATTTAAATAAGTCCAGTTGAAGTGTCAAAAGTCTGCTTGCTTTCTAATAAAAATAACCTTTGTCTTTGATGTTCTGTTTACTGCTCACTGCCAGTTGTGTTTATTCACCACACAGCCTTGACATCTGTATTTATAATTAATTCAAAGGAGCATTGATGTTTGTGGATAAATAGTAATGATACTTTTGGTACATGTACTGGTAAAAGGATTGTCACTTACAATCAAATGAACATGTTTTCAAATAATGATTTTTATTTGGAAGATACTGTCGCACAGTAGACTGGGATATAATCCAAACTCTATTACAGTAAATGGAGATGATCTCTGGACTAGTTACTTCAATTAAACTAAAACATTACTATTACAGTAAATGGAGATGATCTCTGGACTAGTTACTTTAATTATACTAAAACATTACCATTACAGTAAATGGAGATGATCTCTGGACAAGTTACTTTAATTATACTAACACATTACTATTACAGTAAATGGAGATGATCTCTGGACTAGTTACTTTAATTATACTAAAACATTACTATGCCAGTAAATGGAGATGATCTCTGGACTAGTTACTTTAATTATGATAAAAGATTACTATTATAGTAAATGGAGATAATCTCTGGACTAGTTACTTTAATTATAGTAAAACATTACTATGTCAGTAAATGAGATAATCTCAGGACTAGTTAATTTAAATATAGTAAAACATTATTATTACAGTAAATGGAGATGATCTCTGGACTAGTTACTTTAATTATAATAAAAACATTAATATGCCAGTAAATGGATATAATCTCTGGACTAATTACTTTAATTATACTAAAACATTACTATGCCAGTAAATGGAGATAATCTGAGGACTAGTTACTTTAATTATACTAAAACATTACTATTACAGTAAATGGAGATGATCTCTGGACTAGTTTACTTAAATTATTCTAAAACAATACTATTACAGCAAATGGAGATGATCTCATATACAAATTCTTTTGTAATGCCGGGCAGAATGTTAGTTGGCCACTTGTTGGATTGCTTGGCTGAGATTTGTGAAAATTTGCATGCAGAAATGATATTTGACTTAAATAAAATTGTGGCCTGGTTGAAGATGTTTTAGGTGATAAATTCACTGAAACCTTTAAAATTTGTAATGGGATGCATTCTGTTCTTATGTGCTTAGGAAGCAAAATATTTAGCAGGGCCAAGTGTTTTATATCTATCTACCTATATATATATATATATATATATATATATATATATATATATATATATATATATATATATATATATAATTTGCATTGCTGCTTGTTATATTTTTTTGAAAATTATTTTTATTTCATTATATGCTACTATATTGTAACATTGCATGTTAGACTAAACCTTGTCCAACTTTATCTTTTTTTTCTACTTGACCTGAATTGTGTTTTTTTTTATTCTGTAAAAACTAATATGAAGTTAAATGAAAAAAGCTATAGTATTCACATTATTATGACTCTATGGTCATAAACTAAGTAATAGAAAAGAGTGAGAAGCAACAAACTTTGTAAAATTCAGAAAATCATTTTTTTTCCAAGAATACAAAGTGAAAAATATAAAAATGTAACATAGATTTTCAAATTTAAATCCCATATAATCATAGAATTCCTAATGCAAGTCCTAATGATTAATGTTCTGAATGAACACTAGTGATATTAAAAATAAATCCAACAATAAAGGTTTTGATGTGCCAGTGATAACCTATTTTGTGGAGATGTGACAATAGTCCTTCATTGGATCACAATAATACAATCCAATAATATATTCTTAAGTGAATTTCACATCAAATACAAAGTCACTATGTCTGAGGATATAAGTTTAGATGATGTGCACTTAGTATTTACAGAGGATAAATAATTTGAATAAATATATTTCAGATCAAATGAAATATTGGACACAACAATGAATCTTCCTCAAGATCTTGTAGCACAAATGAATAATGCCTAGAAAAACAAGATGATATTGGTTTATATTGTCTTCTACTTGACTTATGGTCACAATTAACATTTTCCTTATAAAGCTATTAACCATTGTGACCATATTTAAAATCTTGTAATTACTACTCCTTAAAAGTCTGTATGTAATGGATATTTTGTAGGAAAAGTTCTTATGGTGTCTAGTTTGTCCTAAATGACAATGCTGCAATTTGATCCAAAATATGTTTATCATGAAAATAGTGTTATCTCTATTCCTCCCAAATGGATGGCTATATCAGACAGGGTTTTCATCAATATCTCTCTATTCCTCCCAAATGGATGGCTAGATCAGACAGGGTTTTCATCAATATCTCTCTATTCCTCTCAAATGTATGGTTATATCAGACAGGGTTTTCATCAATATATCTCTATTCCTCCCAAATGGATGGCTATATCAGACAGGGTTTTCATCAATATATCTCTATTCCTCCCAAATGGATGGTTATATCAGACAGGGTTTTCATCAATATCTCTCTATTACTCCCAAATGGATGGTTATATCAGACAGGGTTTTCATCAATATCTCTCTATTCCTCCCAAATGGATGGTTATATCAGACAGGGTTTTCATCAATATATCTCTATTCCTCCCAAATGGATGGCTATATCAGACAGGGTTTTCATCAATATATCTCTATTCCTCCCAAATGGATGGTTATATCAGACAGGGTTTTCATCAATATATCTCTATTTCTCCCAAATAATTGGTTATATCAGACAGGGTTTTCATCAATATATCTCTATTCCTCCCAAATGGATGGCTATATCAGACAAGGTTTTCATCAATATATCTCTATTCCTCCCAAATGGATGGTTATATCAGACAGGGTTTTCATCAATATATCTCTATTTCTCCCAAATGGATGGTTATATCAGACAGGGTTTTCATCAATATATCTGTATTCCTCCCAAATGGATGGTTATATCAGACAGGGTTTTCATCAATATCTCTCTATTCCTCCCAAATGGATGGCTATATCAGACAGTGTTTTCATCAATATCTCTCTATTCCTCCCAAATGGATGGTTATATCAGACAGGGTTTTTTCATCAATATATCTCTATTCCTCCCAAATGGATGGCTATATCAGACAGGGTTTTCATCAATATCTCTCTATTCCTCCCAAATGGATGGCTATATCAGACAGGGTTTTCATCAATATCTCTATATTCCTCCCAAATGGATGGTTATATCAGACAGGGTTTTCATCAATATCTCTCTATTCCTCCCAAATGGATGGTTTTATCAGACAGGGTTTTCATCAATATCTCTATATTCCTCCCAAATGGATGGTTATATCAGACAGGGTTTTCATCAATATGTCTATATTCCTCCCAAATGGATGGTTATATCAGACAGGGTTTTCATCAATATCTCTCTATTCCTCCCAAATGGATGGTTATATCAGACAGGGTTTTCATCAATATCTCTCTATTCCTCCCAAATGGATGGTTATATCAGACAGGGTTTTCATCAATATATCTCTTTTCCTCCCAAATGGATGGTTATATCAGACAGGGTTTACATCAATATCTCTCTATTTCTCCCAAATGGATGGTTATATCAGACAGGGTTTTCATCAATATATCTCTATTCCTCCCAAATGGATGGCTATATCAGACAGGGTTTTCATCAATATATCTCTATTCCTCCCAAATGGATGGTTATATCAGACAGGGTTTTCATCAATATCTCTATATTCCTCCCAAATGGATGGTTATATCAGACAGGGTTTTCATCAATATCTCTCTATTCCTCCCAAATGGATGGTTTTATCAGACAGGGTTTTCATCAATATCTCTATATTCCTCCCAAATGGATGGTTATATCAGACAGGGTTTTCATCAATATGTCTATATTCCTCCCAAATGGATGGTTATATCAGACAGGGTTTTCATCAATATCTCTCTATTCCTCCCAAATGGATGGTTATATCAGACAGGGTTTTCATCAATATCTCTCTATTCCTCCCAAATGGATGGTTATATCAGACAGGGTTTTCATCAATATATCTCTTTTCCTCCCAAATGGATGGTTATATCAGACAGGGTTTTCATCAATATCTCTCTATTTCTCCCAAATGGATGGTTATATCAGACAGGGTTTTCATCAATATATCTCTATTCCTCCCAAATGGATGGTTATATCAGACAGGGTTTTCATCAATATCTCTCTATTCCTCCCAAATGGATGGTTATATCAGACAGGGTTTTCATCAATATCTCTCTATTCCTCCCAAATGGATGGCTATATCGGACAGGGTTTTCATCAATATCTCTCTATTCCTCCCAAATGGATGGTTATATCAGACAGGGTTTTCATCAATAGACTTCTTATGATACCTAATTGGTTTCAAATGAAAATGGTGCCAATATGGCTGCCATGATGGCTGTCATTCAAATCTTTCTATTGCTAATCTCCCTTTGGTTAGGTCATATTGACATGTAGTTGCCACTAGATGGCTTCTAATGATGTGTAAACAAAATTGGTTCTAATCATTATGATTCGCATAGCAACTCATTTGCAAATTTTTTTCTTGTAGAATAATACCCAAGATCTTTTTTAAAAAAAGCATTTGAAGGGAAGAAATGGTCATATCTTGAATTCCTGGAAAATATTTTAACAAGCCTTCAGTGGACTCTTGTTTAAGCTTTATCAAGGTGTCTCTGTTCTGTTGTCTTGCATTCAGTGATTTCTAAGTGGTGCTCTTTGAAATGTTTGTGTTGGATTCTTTTATAATCATCAAATTACTTTAACATATTGTTATCACAGACTATGTGACCAGGTGCTCCTCCAATCCTAATTGCTATATGAAGCCATTCACATGTATATACTTCATTACTGGCAGATAACAAATATTGCTAATGTTATCTAATTTCAATTTAAAATGATCTGATGGACGATTTAATATAATCCAAAACAACATATTGTATTCTCCCAAATAGTACATCTATGATTCTTTCCAAAACATAACATATTGTATTCTGCCAAAAGGTACATCTGTGATTCTTTCCAAAACCTAACATATTGTATTCTCCCAAATATTACATATGTGATTCTTTCCAAAACGTAGCATATTGTATTCTCCCAAATATTACATCTGTGATTCTTTCCAAAGCATATATTGTATTCTCCCAAATAGTACATCTGTGATTCTTTCCAAAACCTAACATATTGTATTCTCCCAAAAGGTACATCTGTGATTCTTTCCAAAGCCTAACATATTGTATTCTCCCAAATAGTACATCTGTGATTCTTTCCAAAACCTAACATATTGTATTCTGCCAAAAGGTACATCTGTGATTCTTTCCAAAACCTAACATATTGTATTCTCCCAAATATTACATCTGTGATTCTTTCCAAAACATATATTGTATTCTCCCAAATAGTACATCTGTGATTCTTTCCAAAACAACATATTGTATTCTCCCAAATAGTACATCTGTGATTCTTTCCAAAACAACATATTGTATTCTCCCAAAAGGTACATCTGTGATTCTTTCCAAGGCCTAACATATTGTATTCTCCCAAATAGTACATCTGTGATTCTTTCCAAAACCTAACATATTTTATTCTGCCAAAAGGTACATCTGTGATTCTTTCCAAAACCTAACATATTGTATTCTCCCAAATATTACATCTGTGATTCTTTCCAAAACCTAACATATTGTATTCTCCCAAATATTACATCTGTGATTCTTTCCAAAACATATGTTGTATTCTCCCAAATAGTACATCTGTGATTCTTTCCAAAACAACATATTGTATTCTCCCAAATAGTACATCTGTGATTCTTTCCAAAACAACATATTGTATTCTCCCAAATAAAACATCTGTGATTCTTTCCAAAATGTAGCATATTGTATTCTACAAATACATCTGTGATTCTTTCCAAAACATAACATATTATATTCTGCCAAATAGTACATCTGTGATTCTTTCCAAAACATAACATATTGTATTCTGCCAAATAGTACATCTGCGATTCTCTCCAAAACATAACATATTATATTCTGCCAAATAGTACATCTGTGATTCTTTCCAAAACATAACATATTGTATTCTCCCAAATAATACATCTGTGATTCTTTCCAAAATGTAGCATATTGTATTCTCCCAAATAGTACACTGTGATTCTTTCCAAAACATATCATGCTTTTCTCCAAAATAGTACAATGTGATTCTTTCCAAAACATATAATATTTTTCTCCCAAATAGTACACTGATTCTTTCAGAGAAAATTCTGATTATTTTTGTATGTTTACTGCATAAGTAGCATGGACAAATTATCTTTAATATACAAATTAAAACCATTTCATAAAGCAGTTAAAAATGACTTTGACACTGATACATTAATGAGTGACACATTATCTCTAATAAACAAATTAAAACCATTTCATAAAGCAGTGAAAAATGACTTAGACACTGATACATTAATGAGTGACAAATTATCTTTAATATACAAATTAAAACCATTTCATAAAGCAGTGAAAAATGACCTAGACTCTGATACATTAATGAGTGACAAATTATCTTTAATATACAAATTAAAACTATTTCATAAAGCAGTGAAAATTGACTTAGACACTGATACTTTAATAAGTGACAAATTATCTCTAATATACAAATTAAAACCATTTCATAAAGCAGTGAAAAATGACCTAGACACTGGTACATTAATGAGTGACAAATTATCTCTAATAAACAAATTAAAACCATTTCATAAAGCAGTGAAAAATGACTTAGTCTGACTGATACATTAATGAGTGACAAATTATCTTTAATATACAAATTAAAACCATTTCATAAAGCAGTGAAAAATGACATAGACACTGATACATTAATGAGTGACAAATTACCTTTAATAAACAAATTAAAACTATTTCATAAAGCAGTGAAAATTGACTTAGACACTGATACATTAATAAGTGACAAATTATCTCTAATATACAATTTAAAACCATTTCAAAAAGCAGTGAAAAATGACTTAGTCTGACTGATACATTAATAAGTGACAAATTATCTCTAATATACAAATTAAAACCATTTCATAAAGCAGTGAAAAATGACTTAGACACCGATACATTAATGAGTGACAAATTATCTTTAATATACAAACTTAAAACCATTTCATAAAGCAGTTAAAAATGACATAGACAATGATAATTTAAATAAGTGACAAATTATCTTTAATATACAAACTTAAAACTATTTCATAAAGCAGTGAAAAATGACTTAGACACTGATACCTTAATGAGTGACAAAGTATCTCTAATATACAAATTAAAACCATTTCATAAAGCAGTGAAAAATGACTTAGTCTGACTGATACATTAATGAGTGACAAATTATCTTAAATATACAAATTAAAACCATTTCATAAAGCAGTGAAAAATGACATAGACAATGATAATTTAAATTATGATTTCTTGCACTACTCTTTTAGTTAAATATTGGTCTCCTAGCATGGGCCTTTGCATATAAAAGTTTGCTTTAGGGTCATTACATATAAAATATGGGAAAATGGTTAGGATTTTGCTTAGACTTTTTGAGTGTTGATCTCAAAGTAAGGTCTTTACATAGAACAGTATGGAAAACGTTCCTTGTCAATTATTGCAAATACAAAATGAATGAAAATTCATCAAACTTGAATGGGTCACAAATTGTATACTCCTCTATGAAATAAAAGTGAATGTTTATTAGTGACTTTTTCAGTGTGAGACATTTATTGAAACCACATGAGTTTCCTACAAAAGGTTCCTAAATATTTCATATTCTGTTTTGTTGACATAATTTTTGTCTTTCATGTGACTGTAATAAAGTTTGTTAAATAAGAAATTTTTCAGTATTTGAAAACATGAATATCATTTTTTATCCAATCTCTCCATTTGTTCATAGCAATCAGACACAATACATTTAGTTAATAAGTTATCTTGATAACTTCCTGTCATGATAATGACAGCAAGGACAATATTTACATGATAACCAGGTATTATGACTGTGACATTCTATATTTACATGATAACCAGGTATTATGACTGTGACATTCTATATTTACATGATAACCAGGTATTATGACTGTGACATTCTATATTTACATGATAACCAGGTATTATGACTGTGACATTCTATATTTACATGATAACCAGGTATTATGACTGTGACATTCTATATTTACATGATAACCAGGTATTATGACTGTGACATTCTATATTTACATGATAACCAGGTATTATGACTGTGACATTCTATATTTACATAATAACCAGGTATTATGACTGTGACATTCTATATTTACATGATAACCAGGTATTATGACTGTGACATTCTATATTTACATGATAACCAGGTATTATGACTGTGACATTCTATATTTACATGATAACCAGGTATTATGACTGTGACATTCTATATTTACATGATAACCAGGTATTATGACTGTGACATTCTATATTTACATGATAACCAGGTATTATGACTGTGACATTCTATATTTACATGATAACCAGGTATTATGACTGTGACATTCTATATTTACATGATAACCAGGTATTATGACTGTGACATTCTATATTTACATGATAACCAGGTATTATGACTGTGACATTCTAAATGTCTTCAAAACTGAGATTCTAAAAATAAAACAGGATTTGTACTTGAGCTATATTCATAATTCCAGTTAACACAGCTAATGTTGTTCAAATACAAAGATGAAAGCAGCCATTCCAGGTTAAAGATGTCTTTGATTTATACAGTGCATAGATTTGCTCCTGATTATTTTAAATGTAGCTTTAAATGCAAATATGTATGAACTAAGACCTGTCTCAAACAACAAGTTGTATTTAACTAAACCAATTCAGAGTTTTGTCAGAATTATTTTGCTTTTTCAGGAGCCCAACTATGGAATTCCATACGAACTTACATAAAGCCAGCTGATTTAGGTCAAGCTTTTCGTAGTCAACAGAACAATCATTTGTATGATTGTGTTTAATTCAGTGCAATTACTCTTTAAACATTGTTATATCATGTATTTATCAATAATGTGTTACATCCTTTACTCCTTGTATGAATCCTTAAAGCCAAACATTGTTATATCATGTATTCATCAATGTGTTACACCTTTACTCCTTGTATGAATCCTTAAAGCCAAACATTGTTATATCATGTATTCATCAATAATGTGTTACACCTTTACTACATGAATCCTTAAAGCCAAACATTGTTATATCATGTATTCATCAATAATGTGTTTCACCTTTACTCCTTGTATGAATCCTTAAAGCCAAACAGTGTTATATCGTGTATTCATCAATAATGTGTTTCACCTTTACTCCTTGTATGAATCCTTAAAGCCAAACATTGTTATATCATGTAATCATCAATAATGTGTTACACCTTTACTCCTTGTATGAATTCTTAAAGCCAAACATTGTTAAATCATGTATTCATCAATAATGTGTTACACCTTAACTACATGAATCCTTAAAGCCAAACAGTGTTATATCATGTATTCATCAATAATGTGTTACACCTTTACTCCATGTATGAATCCTTAAAGCCAAACAGTGTTATATCATGTATTCATCAATGTGTTACACCTTTACTCCTTGTATGAATCTTTAAAGCCAAACATTGTTATATCATGGATTCATCAATAATGTGTTACACCTTTACTCCTTAGATGAATCTTTAAAGCCAAACATTGTTATATCATGTATTCATCAATAATGTGTTACACCTTTACTCCTTGTATGAATCCTTAAAGCCAAACAGTGTTATATCATGTATTCATCAATAATGTGTTTAACCTTTACTCCTTGTATGAATCCTTAAAGCCAAACAGTGTTATATCATGTATTCATCAATAATGTGTTACACCTTTACTCCTTTTATGAATCCTTAAAGCCAAACAGTGTTATATCATGTATTCATCAATAATGTGTTACACCTTTACTCCTTGTATGAATCCTTAAAGCCAAACATTGTTATATCATGTATTCATCAATAATGTGTTACACCTTTACTCCTTGTATGAATCCTTAAAGCCAAACAGTGTTATAACATGCATTCATCAATAATGTGTTACACCTTTACTCCTTGTATGAATCCTTAAAGCCAAACAGTGTTATATCATGTATTCATCAATAATGTGTTACACCTTTACTCCTTGTATGAATCCTTAAAGCCAAACAGTGTTATATCATGTATTCATCAATAATGTGTTACACCTTTACTCCTTGTATCAACGCGTAAAGCCAAACATTGTTATATCATGTATTCATCAATAATGTGATATACCTTTACTCTTTGTATGATTCCTTAAAGCCAAACATTGTTATATCTTGTATTCATCAATAATGTGTTACACCTTTACTCCTTGTATGAATCCTTAAAGCCAAACATTGTTATATCATGTATTCATCAATAATGTGTTACACCTTTACTCCTTGTATGATTCCTTAAAGCCAAACATTGTTATATCATGTATTCATCAATAATGTGTTACAGCTTTACTACATGAATCCTTAAAGCCAAACATTGTTATATCATGTATGCATCTATAATGTGTTTCACCTTTACTCCTTGTATGAATCCTTAAAGCCAAACATTGTTATATCATGTATTCATCAATAATCTTTTACACCTTTACTCCTTGTATGAATCCTTAAAGCCAAACAGTGTTATATCTTGTATTCATCAATGTGTTACACCTTTACTCCTTGTATGAATCCTTAAAGCCAAACAGTGTTATATCATATATTCATCAATAATGTGTTACACCTTTACTCCTTGAATGATTCCTTAAAGCCAAACATTGTTATATCTTGTATTCATCAATAATGTGTTACAACTTTACTCCTTGTATGAATCCTTAAAGCCAAACATTGTTATATCATGTATTCATCAATAATGTGTTACACCTTTACTCCTTGTATGATTCCTTAAAGCCAAACATTGTTATATCATGTATTCATCAATAATGTGTTACAGCTTTACTACATGAATCCTTAAAGCCAAACATTGTTATATCATGTATGCATCTATAATGTGTTTCACCTTTACTCTTTGTATGAATCCTTAAAGCCAAACATTGTTATATCATATATTCGTCAATAATCTTTTACACCTTTACTCCTTGTATGAATCCTTAAAGCCAAACAGTGTTATATCATATATTCATTAATAATGTGTTACACCTTTACTCCTTGTATGAATCCTTAAAGCCAAACAGTGTTATATCATGTATTCATCAATAATGTGTTACACCTTTACTCCTTGTATGAATCCTTAAAGCCAAACAGTGTTATATCATGTATTCATCAATAATGTGTTACACCTTTCCTCCTTGTATGAATCCTTAAAGCCAAACATTGTTATTTCATGTATTCATCAATAATGTGTTACACCTTTACTCCTTGTATGAATCCTTAAAGCCAAACAGTGTTATATCATGTATTCATCAATAATGTGTTACACCTTTACTCCTTGCATGAATCCTTAAAGCCAAACATTGTTATATCATGTATTCATCAATAATGTGTTACACCTTTACTCCTTGTATGAATCCTTAAAGCCAAACATTGTTATATCATGTATTCATCAATAATGTGTTACACCTTTACTCCTTGTATGAATCCTTAAAACCAAACAGTGTTTTATCATGTATTCATCAATAATGTGTTACACCTTTACTCCTTGTATGAATCCTTAAAGCCAAGCAGTGTTATATCATGTATTCATCAATAATGTGTTACACCTTTACTACTTGTATGAATCCTTAAAGCCAAACATTGTTATATCATGTATTCATCAATAATGTGTTACACCTTTACTCCTTGTATGAATCCTTAAAGCCAAACAGTGTTATATCATGTATTCATCAATAATGTGTTACACCTTTACTACTTGTATGAATCCTTGAAGCCAAACAGTGTTATATCATGTATTCATCAATAATGTGTTACACCTTTACTCCTTGTATGATTCCTTAAAGCCAAACAGTGATATATCATGTATTCATCAATAATGTGTTACACCTTTACTCCTTGTATGAATCCTTAAGGCCAAACAGTGTTATATCATGTATTCATCAATAATGTGTTACACCTTTACTCCTTGTATGAATCCTTAAAGCCAAACAGTGTTATATCATGTATTCATCAATAATGTGTTACACCTTTACTCCTTGTATGAATCCTTAAAGCCAAACAGTGTTATATCATGTATTCATCAATAATGTGTTACACCTTTACTCCTTGTATGAATCCTTAAAGCCAAACAGTGTTATATCATGTATTCATCAATAATGTGTTACACCTTTACTCCTTGTATGAATCCTTAAAGCCAAACAGTGTTATATCATGTATTCATCAATAATGTGTTACACCTTTACTCCTTGTATGAATCCTTAAAGCCAAATAGTGTTATATCATGTGTTCATCAATAATGTGTTACACCTTTACTCCTTGTATGAATCTTTAAAGCCAATCAGTGTTATATCATGTATTCATCAATAATGTGTTACACCTTTACTCCTTGTATGAATCCTTAAAGCCAAACATTGTTATATCATATATTCATCAATAATGTGTTACACCTTTACTCCTTGTATGAATCCTTAAAGCCAAACATTGTTATATCATGTATTCATCAATAATGTGTTACACCTTTACTCCTTGTATGAATCCTTAAAGCCAAATATTGTTATATCATGAATTCATCAATAATGTGTTACACCTTTACTCCTTGTATGAATCCTTAAAGCCAAACAGTGTTATATCATGTATTCATCAATAATGTGTTACTCCTTTACTCCTTGTATGAATCCTTAAGGCCTAACAGTGTTATATCATGTATTCATCAATAATGTGTTACACCTTTACTCCTTGTATGAATCCTTAAAGCCAAACAGTGTTATATCATGTATTCATCAATAATGTGTTACACCTTTACTCCTTGTATGAATCCTTAAAGCCAAACATTGTTATATCATGTATTCATCAAAAATGTGTTACACCTTTACTCCTTGTATCAATCCTTAAAGCCAAACAGTGTTATATCATGTATTCATCGATAATGAGTTAAACCTTTACTCCTTGTATGAATCCTTAACGCCAAACAGTGTTATATCATATATTCATCAATAATGTATTAAACCTTTACTCCATGAATCCTTAAAGCCAAACATTGTTATATCATATATTCATCAATAATGTGTTACACCTTTACTCCTTGTATGAATCCTTAAAGCCAAACATTGTTATATCATATTTTCATCAATAATGTGTTACACCTTTACTCCTTGTATGAATCCTTGAAGCCAAAAATTGTTATATCATATATTCATCAATAATCTTTTACACCTTTACTACTTGTATGAATCCTTAAAGCCAAACATTGTTATATCATGTATTCATCAATAATGTGTTACACCTTTACTCCATATATGAATCCTTAAAGCCAAACAGTGTTATATCATGTATTCATCAATGTGTTACACCTTTACTCCTTGTATGAATCCTTAAAGCCAAACAATGTTATATCATGTATTCATCAATAATGTGTTACACCTTTACTCCTTGTATGAATCCTTAAAGCCAAACATTGTTATATCATGTATTCATCAATAATGTGTTACACCTTTACTCCTTGTATGAATCCATAAAGCCAAACAGTGTTATATCATGTATTCATCAATAATGTGTTACACCTTTACTCCATATATGAATCCTTAAAGCCAAACAGTGTTATATCATGTATTCATCAATGTGTTACACCTTTACTCCATGTATGAATCCTTAAAGCCAAACAATGTTATATCATGTATTCATCAATAATTTGTTACACCTTTTCTCCTTGTATGAATCCTTAAAGCCAAACATTGTTATATCATGTATTCATCAATAATGTG
This sequence comes from Potamilus streckersoni, assembly GCA_016746295.1. Classification (NCBI taxonomy): domain Eukaryota; kingdom Metazoa; phylum Mollusca; class Bivalvia; order Unionida; family Unionidae; genus Potamilus; species Potamilus streckersoni. The sequence continues at coordinate 773,088 of JAEAOA010000161.1, forward strand.
TTACACCTTTACTCCTTGTATGAATCCTTAAAGCCAAACATTGTTATATCATGTATTCATCAATAATGTGTTACACCTTTACTCCTTGTATGAATCCTTAAAGCCAAACAGTTGTTATATCATGTATTTATCAATATTGTGTTTAACCTTTACTCCTTGTATGAATCCTTAAAGCCAAACAGTGTTATATCATGTATTCATCAATAAAGTGGTACACCTTTACTCCTTGTATGAATCCTTAAAGCCAAACATTGTTATATCATGTATTCATCAATAATGTGTTACACCTTTACTCCTTGTATGAATCCTTAAAGCCAAACAGTGTTATATCATGTATTCATCAATAATGTGTTACACCTTTACTCCTAGTATAAATCCTTAAAGCCAAACATTGTTATATCATGTATTCATCAATAATGTGTTACACCTTTACTCCTTGTATGAATCCTTAAAGCCAAACAGTGTTATATCATGTATTCATCAATAATGTGTTACACCTTTAATCCTTGTATGAATCCTTGAAGCCAAACAGTGTTATATCATGTATTCATCAATAATGTGTTACACCTTTACTCCTTGTATGAATCCTTAAAGCCAAACATTGTTATATCATGTATTCATCAATGTGTTACACCTTTACTCCTTGTATGAATCCTTAAAGCCAAACATTGTTATATCATGTATTCATCAATAATGTGTTACACCTTAACTCCTTGTATGAATCCTTAAATCCAAACAGTGTTATATCATGTATTCATCAATAATGTGTTACACCTTTACTCCTTGTATGAATCCTTAAAGCCAATCAGTGTTATATCATGTATTCATCAATAATGTGTTACACCTTTACTCCTTGTATGAATCCTTAAAGCCAAACAGTGTTATATCATGTATTCATCAATAATGTGTTACACCTTTACTCCTTGTATGAATCCTTAAAGCCAAACAGTGTTATATCATGTATTCATCAATAATGTGTTACACCTTTACTCCTTGTATGAATCCTTAAAGCCAAACAGTGTTATATCATGTATTCATCAATAATGTGTTACACCTTTACTCCATGTATAAATCCTTAAAGCCAAACTGTGTTATATCATGTGTTCATCAATAATGTGTTACACCTTTACTCCTTGTATGAATCTTTAAAGCCAAACAGTGTTATATCATGTTTTCATCAATAATGTGTTACACCTTTACTCCTTGTATGAATCCTTAAAGCCAAACATTGTTATATCATGTATTCATCAACAATGTGTTACACCTTTACTCTTTGTATGAATCCTTAAAGCCAAACAGTGTTATATCATGTATTCATCAATAATGTGTTACACCTTTACTCCTTGTATGAATCCTTAAAGCCAATCAGTGTTATATCATGTATTCATCAATAATGTGTTACACCTTTACTCCTTGTATGAATCCTTAAAGCCAAACAGTGTAATATCATGTATTCATCAATAATGTGTTACACCTTTACTCCTTGTATGAATCCTTAAAGCCAAACAGTGTTATATCATTTATTCATCAATAATGTGTTACACCTTTACTCCTTGTATGAATCCTTAAAGCCAAACATTGTTATATCATATATTCATCAATAATGTGTTACACCTTTACTCCTTGTATGAATCCTTAAAGCCAAACATTGTTATATCATGTATTCATCAATAATATGTTACACCTTTACTCCTTGTATCAATCCTTAAGGCCAAACAGTGTTATATCATGTATTCATCAATAATGTGTTACACCTTTACTTCTTGTATGAATCCTTAAAGCCAAACAGTGTTATATCATGTATTCATCAATAATGTGTTACACCTTTACTCCTTGTATGAATCCTTAAAGCCAACCATTGTTATATCATGTATTCATCAATAATATGTTACACCTTTACTCCTTGTATCAATCCTTAAAGCCAAACAGTTTTATATCATGTATTCATCGATAATGAGTTAAACCTTTACTCCTTGTATGAATCCTTAACGCCAAACAGTGTTATATCATATATTCATCAATAATGTATTAAACCTTTACTCCATGAATCCTTAAAGCCAAACATTGTTATATCATATATTCATCAATAATGTGTTACACCTTTACTCCTTGTATGAGTCCTTAAAGCCAAACATTGTTATATCATATATTCATCAATAATGTGTTACACCTTTACTACATGAATCCTTAAAGCCAATCATTGTTATATCATGTATGCATCAATAATGTGTTTCACCTTTACTCCTTGTATGAATCCTTGAAGCCAAACATTGTTATATCATATATTCATCAATAATCTTTTACACCTTTACTCCTTGTATGAATCCTTAAAGCCAAACATTATTATATCATGTATTCATCAATAATGTGTTACACCTTTACTCCATATATGGATCCTTAAAGCCAAACAGTGTTATATCATGTATTCATCAATGTGTTACACCTTTACTCCTTGTATGAATCCTTAAAGCCAAACAATGTTATATCATGTATTCATCAATAATGTGTTACACCTTTACTCCTTGTATGAATCCTTAAAGCCAAACATTGTTATATCATGTATTCATCAATAATGTGTTACACCTTTACTCCTTGTATGAATCCTTAAAGCCAAACAGTGTTATATCATGTATTCATCAATAATGTGTTACACCTTTACTCCATATATGAATCCTTAAAGCCAAACAGTGTTATATCATGTATTCATCAATGTGTTACACCTTTACTCCATGTATGAATCCTTAAAGCCAAACAATGTTATATCATGTATTCATCAATAATGTGTTACACCTTTACTCCTTGTATGAATCCTTAAAGCCAAACATTGTTATATCATGTATTCATCAATAATGTGTTACACCTTTACTCCTTGTATGAATCCTTAAAGCCAAACATTGTTATATCATGTATTCATCAAAAATGTGTTACACCTTTACTCCTTGTATGAATCCTTAAAGCCAAACAGTGTTATATCATGTATTTATCAATATTGTGTTTAACCTTTACTCCTTGTATGAATCCTTAAAGCCAAACAGTGTTATATCATGTATTCATCAATAATGTGGTACACCTTTACTCCTTGTATGAATCCTTAAAGCCAAACATTGTTATATCATGTATTCATCAATAATGTGTTACACCTTTACTCCTTGTATGAATCCTTAAAGCCAAACAGTGTTATATCATGTATTCATCAATAATGTGTTACACCTTTACTCCTTGTATAAATCCTTAAAGCCAAACATTGTTATATCATGTATTCATCAATAATGTGTTACACCTTTACTCCTTGTATGAATCCTTAAAGCCAAACAGTGTTATATCATGTATTCATCAATAATGTGTTACACCTTTAATCCTTGTATGAATCCTTGAAGCCAAACAGTGTTATATCATGTATTCATCAATAATGTGTTACACATTTACTCCTTGTATGAATCCTTAAAGCCAAACATTGTTATATCATGTATTCATCAATGTTTTACACCTTTACTCCTTGTATGAATCCTTAAAGCCAAACATTGTTATATCATGTATTCATCAATAATGTGTTACACCTTTACTCCTTGTATGAATCCTTAAAGCCAAACAGTGTTATATCATGTATTCATCAATAATGTGTTACACCTTTACTCCTTGTATGAATCCTTGAAGCCAAATAGTGTTATATCATATATTCATCAATAATGTGTTACACCTTTACTCCTTGTATGAATCCTTAAAGCCAAACATTGTTATATCATGTATTCATCAATAATGTGTTACACTTTTACTCCTTGTATGAATCCTTAAAGTCAAACTGTGTTATATCATGTATTCATCAATAATGTGTTACACCTTTACTCCTTGTATGAATCCTTTAAGCCAAACAGTGTTATATCATGTATTCATCAATAATGTGTTACACCTTTACTCCTTGTAGGAATCCTTAAAGCCAAACATTGTTATATCATGTATTCGTCAATAATGTGTTACACCTTTACTCCATGTAAGAATCCTTAAAGCCAAACAGTGTTATGTCATGTATTCATCAATAATGTGTTACACCTTTACTCCTTGTATGAATCCTTAAAGCCAAACATTGTTATATCATGTATTCATCAATAATATGTTACATCTTTTCTCCTTGTATGAATCATTAAAGCGAAACAGTGTTATATCATGTATTCATCAATAATGTGTTACACCTTTACTCCTTGTATGAATCCTTCAAGCCAAACAGTGTTATATCATGTATTCATCAATAATGTGTTACACCTTTACTCCTTGTATGAATCCTTAAAGCCAAACAGTGTTATATCATGTATTCATCAATAATGTGTTACACCTTTACTCCTTGTATGAATCCTTAAAGGCAAACATTGTTATATCATGTATTCATCAATAATGTGTTACACCTTTTCTCCTTGTATGAATCCTTAAAGCCAATCAGTGTTATATCATGTATTCATCAATAATGTGTTACACCTTTACTCCTTGTATGAATCCTTAAAGCCAAACAGTGTTATATCATGTATTCATCAATAATGTGTTACACCTTTACTCCTTGTATGAATCCTTAAAGCCAAACAGTGTTATATCATGTATTCATCAATAATGTGTTACTCCTTTACTCCTTGTATGAATCCTTAAGGCCAAGCAGTGTTATATCATGTATTCATCAATAATGTGTTACACCTTTACTCCATGTATGAATCCTTAAAGCCAAACAGTGTTATGTCATGTATTCATCAATAATGTGTTACACCTTTACTCCTTGTATGAATCCTTAAAGCTAAACATTGTTATATCATGTATTCATCAATAATATGTTACATATTTTCTCCTTGTATGAATCATTAAAGCGAAACAGTGTTATATCATGTATTCATCAATAATGTGTTACACCTTTACTCCTTGTATGATTCCTTAAAGCCAAACAGTGATATATCATGTATTCATCAATAATGTGTTACACCTTTACTCCTTGTATGAATCCTTAAAGTCAAACAGTGTTATATCATGTATTCATCAATAATGTGTTACACCTTTACTCCTTGTATGAATCCTTAAAGCCAAACAGTGTTATATCATGTATTCATCAATAATGTGTTACACCTTTACTCCTTGTATGAATCCTTAAAGCCAAACAGTGTTATATCATGTATTCATCAATAATGTGTTACACCTTTACTCCTTGTATGAATCCTTAAAGCCAAACAGTGTTATATCATGTATTCATCAATAATGTGTTACACCTTTACTCCTTGTATGAATCCTTAAAGCCAAACAGTGTTATATCATGTATTCATCAATAATGTGTTACACCTTTACTCCTTGTATGAATCCTTAAAGCCAAACAGTGTTATATCATGTATTCATCAATAATGTGTTACACCTTTACTCCTTGTATGAATCCTTAAAGCCAAACAGTGTTATATCATGTGTTCATCAATAATGTTTTACACCTTTACTCCTTGTATGAATCTTTAAAGCCAAACAGTGTTATATCATGTTTTCATCAATAATGTGTTACACCTTTACTCCTTGTATGAATCCTTAAAGCCAAACATTGTTATATCATGTATTGATCAATAATGTGTTACACCTTTACTCTTTGTATGAATCCTTAAAGCCAAACAGTGTTATATCATGTATTCATCAATAATGTGTTACACCTTTACTCCTTGTATGAATCCTTAAAGCCAATCAGTGTTATATCATGTATTCATCAATAATGTGTTACACCTTTACTCCTTGTATGAATCCTTAAAGCCAAACAGTGTTATATCATGTATTCATCAATAATGTGTTACTCCTTTACTCCTTGTATGAATCCTTAAAGCCAAACAGTGTTATATCATTTATTCATCAATTATGTGTTACACCTTTACTCCTTGTATGAATCCTTAAAGCCAAACAGTGTTATATCATGTATTCATCAATAATGTGTTACACCTTTACTCCTTGTATGAATCCTTAAAGCCAAACATTGTTATATCATGTATTCATCAATAATATGTTACACCTTTACTCCTTGTATCAATCCTTAAAGCCAAACAGTGTTATATCATGTATTCATCGATAATGAGTTAAACCTTTACTCCTTGTATGAATCCTTAACGCCAAACAGTGTTATATCATATATTCATCAATAATGTATTAAACCTTTACTCCATGAATCCTTAAAGCCAAACATTGTTATATCATATATTCATCAATAATGTGTTACACCTTTACTCCTTGTATGAATCCTTAAAGCCAAACATTGTTATATCATATATTCATCAATAATGTGTTACACCTTTACTACATGAATCCTTAAAGCCAAACATTGTTATATCATGTATGCATCAATAATGTGTTTCACCTTTTTTCCTTGTATGAATCCTTGAAGCCAAACATTGTTATATCATATATTCATCAATAATCTTTTACACCTTTACTCCTTGTATGAATCCTTAAAGCCAAACATTGTTATATCATGTATTCATCAATAATGTGTTACACCTTTACTCCATATATGAATCCTTAAAGCCAAACAGTGTTATATCATGTATTCATCAATGTGTTACACCTTTACTCCATGTATGAATCCTTAAAGCCAAACAATGTTATATCATGTATTCATCAATAATGTGTTACACCTTTACTCCTTGTATGAATCCTTAAAGCCAAACATTGTTATATCATGTATTCATCAATAATGTGTTACACCTTTACTCCTTGTATGAATCCTTAAAGCCAATCATTGTTATATTATGTATTCATCAATAATGTGTTACACCTTTACTCCTTGTATGAATCCTTAAAGCCAAACAGTGTTATATCATGTATTCATCAATAATGTGTTACACCTTTACTCCTTGTATGAATCCTTAAAGCCAAACAGTGTTATATCATGTATTCATCAATAATGTGTTACACCTTTACT